>CM038217.1:140127437-140778039 GCA_021442155.1 Cymbidium sinense
CATATGTGCATTATTTTAAAATTTCATGTGTAATATATCAACTTTGAAATTTATTTTTGAGCATTTTAATTTAGAACTTAAATCAAGATTATATATTTATATATATATATATTCAAAATCTCTCAAATGAGGTTAAAGCCCTCATTTTATTTTTGGAAAAGTATGTTGAATTTTTATTTTATTTTATAATTTTGATGATAATTTTTAATATCTTTCAAACCAATTTGATATATTAATTAGAATAATCTCATTGTATAAATATAATATAAGTTTTTTCCAAAAAAAAAAAATAATAATAATAATAATAATCAGTACAGCTGTCAATGCAATGTGGCGCTGCAAGGTATGTGGGAGCTTATCATGTGATCCATTAAATTCCTCTTATCAAAGTCAGCTGTTAAGGTATTTAATGTTACTCTCGAAGTGCGGTTACCGCTTCCGGACCTTAATAATGACGGTGACGGTGGGTTACTGCTGAAATGAATAGAATATGAAGAGTGCGACACGTGGACTGTCGGGCTCGGTGGGGTCCACTTTGCCTCTTCCTCCCTCCCCCCCCCCCCTCCTCTTTTCCCGCTCTCCCGTTTGCCTTCTATAAGACCGCCGGAGCGAACCTCCGGTAAGCGGCCGAAGACGTCGACGGCTGCCACGTCAGCCGCGGCACAGCACGGATCCGTACGGGTATGGACGTGACGTGGACCCCACCGCTTGGACGAAGCAACGCTAGCCAGCTGTACAGTGAGGCCGTGTACGGGCCGGGACCACTCTCACTCTCTCTCACTCTCTCTCACTCTCTCTCTCTTCAATGATTCATCGCTTATAGAGAGAGTAGAGTACTTTACAAGGTGCTTCTTACATTCTGCCTCAATCATCGCATGGCGCGTACAGGGCTTCGAAGGAGAAGCGGGTGAGAGCATCGAACCACGTGAGGACGTTTAGGATCCCGAGGCAGAATCTTTAATTGAGCCGAGCTGGCTTAGGACCTCACGTGCTCCAATTAATGGGCTGTAATCTATATTTTCAGCATAGGTTTAATTTTGTATATATGAGCTCTATTAATTAGTGCTAAGTGTGACTCAGCTTGATGATTTGCTAGTTGACTTATAAAAAATAAATTTTAAAATTATAATTTATTTTTATGTAAGAATTTTATTTGTTGATTGATTTAAACTATGTTAATAATGATCAATTGAGCAAAAATATTAGTCAAGAATGATATATTGAGTTATGCAATGAGCTTAAATTTAGCTCTTGGTTGAGCTCAAGTTGATTAATGATATATTAAGTCTAGATAAATTAAATTAAATTACATTAATAATCTTTTTAACTCTTAACTCACTAAACTTAACCTTATCTTGCATGTGCTCTCCTGTGCTTGTAATTAGATGTGCACATGATGCAACTTAGATCATCTTTGTTTTATTATATATAAAAGATGAAGGTAAATTAAGTTAAAAAATCATCATTATACAATTGGTTAATTTTATTAGTAAAATATTTTCAGTGGTATATCTCATTACTCATCCATTATTTATAAAGTAAATAAGAAATATTATGTTCTTAAAAAAATCTATATAAATTTCTTGAATGCAATCATTGCATGTAATGAGATATAGCACTATGCACCATCTATTGTACATGCAATCATTGCATGTACAATAGATGGTGCATAGTGCTAGACTATTTAATGGGATATATTATTTATCTTTATTGAAATCTTTACACTATATGTAAGACGAGATGTGAAATATATGTCATATGCTTTTGGCATATTGGCCTCATATTATTGATGGTGGCATTGGTGGTTTAAGTTATCATCGACTTGAAGGTGTTTTGACCCACCATTATCAAGGTAATGATCTAAGGGTAGTGTTGGCCATGAATGAGCTTGGCAATGTAGGGGGCTTCTCACACTTGGGTGTACTAACTTTTCTCATCACATGTGGGCTTAGACCTCACTTTCATCAATTTATGACTATTTGAAATATTTAAATGCATTTAGATTTGCGATGTTGCCACATAGGGATGGGAGGGAATTAGACAGGCCCTACATCAACCAGAATAATAGTTGAACTAACAAAATGTTGACGCATAGAGATTAACATGCATGATGTGCACTATTTATAGTAAGCATTTTGGTTTATTTGATAACCGCATACTACAAAAAAAGTTCTTCATTAATTAATCATGATATTATGGAGAATTGAGATTTTAGAAGAGCGAAAGTAGTATGTCTCTACTATGATTTTATGAGTGCTTCCTTTACCTACATCATAATAGTAATTCTATTTTTTCTTTTCATCTTCTTTGATCTAGCTTTTTTCATTCATTTTTTGGTTATGAAAAAAAGGTTTTTCTTATCATTGATGTTTGTAGATGAGCCACATGCTTTTCAACTCTTCATTCTCCTCAAAGTTCATCTCCCTTATTTTAATCTTTGCAATGATTTACTATTCAAATCTCTAGTTCTTCTTAATCTTTCTTTGCCACCCTCTTCTATTACCAGATAAATCTTTACATGTGCTTCCCTCCCAAAGCTCTATAGAAATGAGACCAACCATGCAAGTAGCTATGCTTTCTACACATATCCAAATTTTAAATATAAAAAGGTTCGCTTCTTTTTCATTAACAATAACAGAGAGAAAGTTTTCATCTCTTTTGAGGTCTTAGCTACTAATAATAAAGAATGGGAGCATACTTTGGTCTACTATATCATGGTTAAATTTCCCTCCTATGTCTCTTCCCTTGCTATGGTAAGATAACTTTGGAAACTCAATGGTAATATTGATTTGGTTATCTTTGATTAAGATTTTTTTATCTTAAAGATTTTTCTTGCACTTAGAACTATGAAATGGTTTCAAATGGGAGTCCTACATCATCAATAATAAGGCCTTTATGTTTATAAAATGAGCATGAGATTTTAAAGATTATAAGAGAATGATAAACTGATTCTAGTTTGGGTCAAATTATCCCAGTTTTCGCTTTAACAAAACCAAAACTTTCTCGGGTGATAGGTGATATTGAAGTTTTCTTAGCCACTAATAGTCTAACATTAATTGATCCTATCTCACTTTTAGTCAGAATTTATATCCACATAAACCCATTATCATCATTACATTACTCTATCCTAATAAAGCTTAAAAATGAAGAAAGTGTTGTCAAACTGAAGATCAAAAATTTTTAAAACCTATAATACGTGCACTCATGAAGAAAAATCTTGGCTACAAGAACATTTTCATTTTTCAAGAAAAAAAAAATTCTATTTGTAAATTTTAAAAATCCATCAAATAATCACTTGAAAAAAAATCTGCTAAAAATTTTGAAGTAGGTTAAAACTACAGTAAAAAAAAATTTCAAAGTAGAAAAAATTCATAAAAAATGTCTTTCTGATGGCTATTTTGTTAGAAATTTTTTGATGGAATTCTGAATAAAAATCTGCTAAAAATCTCCATCAATTTTCTTAAAAAAGATGAAGCTAATATGGACTAAAAAATTTTAGCTGAACATAGAATACATATTTCTTCTACAAACAAAACTAAGAGATAAACATTTAAATACTATGTTGAAAATGACTTTAAGAAAACAAAATCCACAAAATAATAGTTATAAAATCAATAACTTATAATAGAAGTAACTTCAAAGATAAAAAAAATTGTTAAAAAAAATTATTAAGATTAATCACTTATTCTTACCATATATTCCTCACTGAAGATGTCATGCTTGAGAGATTTTTTATAATTTAAAAAAAAAAACAAGTAGAGATATACTTAATTTGTTAAATAAAATCAAAATTATCCAAGTAAAAAAAAATTATATATATGGATGAAATTTTAGTATGAAACTAATATAAGTTAAAAAGATTAATTACCTTGAAATATATAAAGAAATCACAAAAAATAAGTCATAATTGGCCATCATTGTAATTAAAGCATAGCGGCTGAAGCAAGCATAGACTTTGGGCCTTAATCCATTTTCTGATTGCCATTCTCACATTGTCTTTTCATTCTGTATAAAAAAAACTTAGTATAGTGAAAACTGCCTTTTGGCCACTATATAGAACTTTGAAAGCTATACCGTGATTCTCTTTTTATTCTTATTGATGTTTTTTTTTTCTTCATATTTTAAGCACAAACGTTGATGATTAACTGATGCTAGCTTTTTCACATGTGTGATTTTTTATGTTCATATTTATTTTGATCTAAAAAAAAAAACAATAAATTAGCTTCATGCTATGATTGAGAACATGATTATCTTCTAATTTGATGCATAATTTATTTTTTAAAATTACTGTAATTATTGTATAAAAATCATTTTAATCTATAATTACATTCATAATTATCTTAGTTTGGACTATGAATTTGCCATGTGTTTATACATGTTATTATGATTTTTTGGCACTTATTATTTAAATTTTGAATTTTATAAATCTTAAAGGAAAGAGGAAAATTCCATCATTAATGCATAAAATTATGTAAAAAATCATAGAGGTAGATTTGGGAGCAAACGCCACGATTCAGGGCTCAATTGATGCTTGGAGCTTAGCTAGACATGTAGCATCATTATCAGGCTCCTAAGTGCCTAACTGCAAGAATTGGACAGATAGCTTGATAGAGAAGTTGACGCCTAAATATTAGGCATAATAATAATTCATAACAAAGAGCTCGACGGTAAGGCACCAAATCCAGAAGTTCTCAGCACTTGCAAACAAAGAGCATAGCTCTTAGGTGCCGATCCTAGTGCCTAGGCACTATTATATAAACCATCCTAGTTTATTTTATTTTTTATCAAATTCTTTTCTTTTAGAGAGAATTAATGCATCCCTATTTAAGCAAATTATGTGAATGAATTTGGGGACTCCTTTAACCATCGTTGAAGAGTGCTTTTTTATAGATTTTTTGGAGATACAAAGATTGGCTTTTGTGGAGGCAACTTCAAGGTAATTGGAGAAGTCATTATGTAGAAATCAAGGGCAAAGAGCCAATGCTATGAAAAAGGCTTTCTCGACACGTTTTAGTTTTTTTTTCCCTTTTTTATTACTTATTGTAATAATATTCATGTACCAATCTTTCATTTTTGAATTAAACTCCCCTTTTTGTGTTTGTTTCGATTTTTATAAATGTTTGAAGTATTATTTATCTTATCAATGCATATTTTATTTTGTGTTTTATAATCTATTGATTTGATTAACTATTATTTCAATAAAGTAGGATGTCCATTTGAAACTGAGAGGTGGAAAATAGATTTGTCATGAACAAAATATCACGTTGATGCATTGTAAGTGTTGACCTCCATGTGTGATGGATCAGTCGAGTTGAGCTCAAAATCCAAATTCGACGGACTTTTGATGCAACAACTCGCAAATCGGAGCTAAGATGCACCAAACATCACCGAAATTAGTTGAAACGACCTCCGATCGATGAACGGACTTCACCATTGCGTTCAGAACGTCGAAATTGATCGTAATATAAATATTGCACAATCTAACGATCAATCGATCGAACTGTCAATGTACCGACGCGCATAATGGAGTCAGGAGACTGTGACGATGCCCAAATGACCTCCTATCGACGAACGGACTTCGCCATTGCATTCAGAATGTCGAAATTGATTGAAATATAAATATTGCACAATGAAAGCCGATCGATCGACGCAACACGCATATCAGGAGCTACGATGATCCCCAAATAACCTCCGATCGAAGAACAGACTTCTCCATTGCATTCAGAATGTCGAAATTGATCAGAATATAAATATTACATAATCTAATGAGTAACTGATCAAATGATCGAGTTATCAATGTGTTGACGCGCATATCGGAGTCGGGAGGCTGCGATAATGCTCAAATGATATCCGTCCATGAAATTGATTGGACCGTTAGCTTTGAAATGTCGAAACCTATCAAATGAGACTATCCGCGCTTAATTTGGACAAGTCTATGCGATTGTCGAGCGGTTGGAAGCGATAATACACATTTTTGAACTAAAATTGACTCGATTATGCCGACCTGAACCAAATGATCTCCGATCGTGAAAATGACTGCACCGTTGAGTTCGAAACATCGAAATAACCTCAAATCAATATATATATTAACTCTATATTGAGGTCGGCGTAAAATTTATATTAAGATGGATTAAATACTTAGAAAATTAATTAAAAAAACCTATTTATATCTAATAAACCTAACCGACCCAACTCCGTGCAACCTAAGCCGGATCGAGCCCTTAAACCGCAAAGCTTCGTTCCACTCTTCCCCCTTCTCCCGTTCGATCTTCCCTTCCTAGTCGAAGAACTGATCCCGCTCTCGATTTGAAACTCCCTCTCTCATTCAGTTGAGGAACAACAGGCAACACTCCCTCTTCCCCTCTTGGATCGTCTCCTTCAACTGCAAGCTCCCAATTCCTTGAAATCGCAAGAGGAACAGCAAGCGGGACGCACGAAATCCCTCTTTCCCGCTCTAGTTGGTTCGGTGGAAGAACGTCAGCGAACGATCTCTTTCTGTCTCTCTCTCTCTCTCTCTCTCTCTCTCTCTCTCGATCGGCTCTACTGCTCGCAAGATCACCGAGCCGCTCGGCTGCCTCAACCACGATGGCCGCACGCAACATCATCTCGACTAGGGAATGCATGCAGGGTTTCGTGCAGTCGACTCCCCTCAGCGAGCTCACCTGAGATGTCGTTGCTGCTTGCTGTCTACGCTCTCCTCTCGATATCCATAGATCCCAGTTCCGTGTCGTCAACTTTATCTTTGGTCAATATGGGTTTTATATACGCAATAGCTCACACACGTGGAGGTGGTGAGATGAGAAGAATGTGAATATTTGATAGAGAATAAATATTGCTCGAGGGAAAAGCTATGCATCAAAGGGAGTAGTGCAGGAGGCCTATTGATTGGTGCTGTCCTGAATATGAACCCTGATTTGTTCAAGGCAGCTGTTGCAGAGGTTCCACTTGTTGATGTGGCCACAACAATGCTTGATCCAACAATCCCATTAACCACTTTAGAGTGGGAAGAATGGGGTGATCCTCGGTAGGAAAAATGGGAAAATTTATAAATTATGCATAATTATAAGTTTAATTAGCTAATTAGACATTGAAAAAAATAACAAAATAGATCAAGTCGTCTATTGAACGGACTCAACGCTGATATCCATTATCAAGATCGCTCAATTGACGACTCTCTCCTTAATTTTTTTTTTAAAATTGAGAGTTCGATTGCTCATATCTATCTCATATGTCGAATAAACATGGAATCGTAATGAAATTTTCACAACTTTCATGTTGATCAAAAATTAAGATTGTGGCCCAATAAGCAGAAGTTTTTGCGAATGCGCAAAATAACTGCGACACCAACCTGAAATTTTTGAGCCGTCGCATTTATTTGTCTATACCGGACTCATCCGGTGTCGGAATCAAGCGAGCTTGGTATCGTTGAAATTGTAACGAAATTCTTCACAACTTTCATGTTAAACATAAATTACGATTGTGGCCCAAAAATTTAATAATTTAAGGTGTGTTTATAGCGTGTGTTTTTAGCTTATTGCTATTTTGGTGGATTACATGCTCTGACAATTATGTTGGATGGAAAAAAAATAATTAAAATAAAATATTAAAATTAAATAAAATTTGAATTATTTTATTATTGTTGGTCTGATGAATCTATTATTTTTTAGAGAATGAGAATATTCTAAAAAAATTTATTATTATTATTTTTTTTTTTTTGTGTGTTAATTTGATTGGTTTTGTTGATCGAGTTATCTGAAAGTTTAGTTTTGATGACTTTGATTGTTTCGATCAGAATTTATATATTATTTTATGTGACTAAATATTTATTAAATTCTAATATTATTTTTTTATTAAATTTATTATTGTTTGCACTATTTTTAAATAGTATTATTCTATTTAAGTCTATGTTTTAGTATTATAATTAATTGTATTATTATAAATTTCTTAAAGAATAAAAAATACTCATTGAAGGTTTGAGAGCATATGAAATATGTATGTATATGTATGTATGTATTATGTTTTAGTATTATAACAATTGTTGCTGCGTATCGGGTCACAATCATAATTTTTGATCAACATGAAAGTTGCGAGAAATTTCATTACGATTCTAAAGATGCTAAGCTCGCTTGATTCTAACATCGGATGAGTCTGATATACACAAATAAAGGCGGTACTCAAAATTTGTGTCTGTCATAGTTTTTCGATTCGAAAAAATCACTTATCGAGCACAATCTTAATTTTTGATCAACATAAAAGTTGTGAGAAATTTTGTTGAAATTCCAAAGATACCAAGTTCACTCAATTCCAACACCGGATGAGGTAGATATGAGCAAAATACTGCAGCTGTCTCTAATTTTTTTAAAAAAATTATATAACTCCGTCCATTGAATGGACGATGGCCGACGGATGCTATGTTAAGTCGTCCGTTCAATGGACGACTTTGCTTATTTTGTTAATTTTTTTTTCGGTGCCTAATTAGCTAATTAAACTTATAATTATGCCTAATTAAAAAAATTTCCCAAGGAAAAATACTATTATTTCATGAAATCATATTCTCTAGTTGACAATGTAAAAGCTACATTGGCTTTCATTTGTCTCCACCAAAATCAAGAGCTGAGAAGGTTCAATTCCCTCCCGATTCTTCTCCAAGCCGAAGGCTAAGGATCAAACCGCAAGCACCTTCTTCTCATTTGCGGCCTTTTTCCATTCCTTTCCTTCCTCTCGGCTTACTAATCCAGCAAATTTCCTACATAGTTGGGTTAGATGCTAAGGTTTATCTTTGTGGTTGGTTGTGGATGTGTAAAGAAATGAATGTGAGAATTATATGTATATATGCTTGTCTTTATGCTGGTTTGAAGGCCTCGTCATGCTCATTAGGGCGTGACGAGATAAAAATGGGCTGTGGTGTCGTAAGACATCACTCACTACGCTTATTAGGGCGTACCAAGTAAGCCAAAAAAATTGTTAGATGTCACTACCCTATGCCAAAATTTTGACTAAATCTGGAACTTAGAAAAAAAAAAGGGGAGGGCTTAAATATGTGAAAATTATATATGTTTGTTAGATGCAGGTGATTAAAGCCATCATTATGCTCATTAGAGTATAACAGGATTGAAATTCAGCCAAGGTGCTTCAAAATATAAATCGACATGCTCATTAGGGCGAGATGGGTAGGCCAAAATAGTTCCGATATAGCCCCCTAAGTGGGAATGATGCCGGAATACTATCGAAGTGCTGCCGAAATTTCATCAAATTTTTGGGACTTAACAAAAAAAATGATTTAACATTATGTTAAATATAAAATATAAAGTTCTAAAGAAATGAATTGGAAATTAAATATAAATAAACTTGAAATAAATTTGAATGAGATTGAGTACAAATATAATTGAAAATCATATTTCAAATAAGAAAATAGGGATCAAACTCAAGTGAACATATAAAACTTGAAATAAACTTAAATTCCTTTGATATACATGACCGAAACTCACAAGAGACTTAAGATAAATTTGAAGTCCAGTTACTAAATAAATATGAAACTTGAAATGGAGTTGAGGATAAATTCATATTGGATCTGAATCTTTTTATGTGAACAAATCATATTTAATATTAAACAGAGTAAAGATCTCAATTGAGTATCAAATGACCAATAATTGGTGGTAAATCCAAATGTCCAATTTCAAATTGAGAACGAAGATGCGCAAGTAATTTGGTAGCTTTCTCATAAGCACAAATTTAATTAGATAACTCATGATTACTCATGAATGTGGCCTTTAAAAGGATCATTTGGGTCTTGCACTTAAAGTCAGGTTTGAAGCATATGAGATTTATTGAGTGCTATTTTCAAGCTAAAGCGAAAATCAAATGAGCTTCATAAGAGATTCTCACTGAAACTAGATAACTTATTAGCAAGTATGGTCAAGACTTCTTAAGGAATAATTGACTCATATTTGAAAAGATCTTCAATTTGGATAAGCTTGCTTAAATAAGATATATTAGCTTGCTTAAAGAAGATATAATAGCTTGCTTACGGAGAACAAAAATTGAATGTGATGACTAATGGAGAGTTAAATGTTTGTTAACAAGTCAAGCAAAGATATAATATTTTAAATACAAATGTACATCTAATTTTGCTCCACAAAATGCCTTCCACGCCACCAAATCCGTAATACTTCATACAAGCATATAGAAGGTGACACTAAATTAAATTCTCCATGAATTATAGAGCTTCTTTCAATCCAAAAATTAAGGAATTTCATTACAATTATGATTTTTAAAACCAATAATTTCTTTAATTAGATGAAATTATCTGAGCTATAAATGTCTACATGTGCTCGGACATAGAGATTTAAAGTGCAAATTTTAATGTTCGAAAAAGTTGCACAGGCTAAGTTGAGATTAAATAAATTTTAAATTAATCTTATAATTTAGAAATAAAATTATATGAATTATTAAATACCCGCATGGACTTCGACACTACATTGAATGCTAAAATTTAGTGTCTAAGGATGTTGCGTGGATTGCTTCCCGGTTTGGTCTTAGGACCAGGTCCAGGTTAACAAAATCTAAAAATCCAATTATTATAAGAATTTTAACTTATTAAAATATTTGAGAAGATAATTCTATTATATGACAATAGATCTGGTCCTCTATTATTAAACTAATAGAGTCTATAAAATCTAAAATAATAAATTAAATGACCAAGCAAACTCATAAACCCTGATGATGGCTGTGTTAAATGGTGATTTCAACCAGAGGGAATACTTCTATCAAAATATGATTATAATTTTAAATCAAATTAACTCAAATTAAATATGAATTTAAATGCAAAATATAACATATCACTAAGCTATTAATGCTTAAATGAAATTCAATTTCTAAAAACTTAAAGCTAAAATTCAATTAACCTTACGCAACTATTTGTTAAAGGTGATAAATTAAGAAAACTCTAGCTCACAAAGGAGCCAATGTCAAATCAAATGTTATACTATATTCACTCTCAATCAATCTCATGCCAGTAAGAATGTGGCCCGTGTCCTCTATCTGCATGGTTTGGTTAATAGAATCCACATATGATGCAGTTATGACTAGAGTCCTTTGATCGGATGGTTGCCACCAAATGGAATCATTATATTATGATCACGACCGTAGCCCGTATGCTCCCTAATAGCTCTGTCCTTTGAGTTGTGAATCATATGGTACACCTGATAGAGTGACAAGCCCTCTATCAGCTAAGGTAGACTTAAGTCTATCTCCTTAGACAAACACCACACCCTAGGTTCTGATTTCTTGGACGTAACCCATGTTCTTGATAAAGATCCTTCAATCGGGTTGTCTACCTCCTCTGACTAAGTAGGTTAAGGACTACGACAGCCCGGGATGACGGAACCATGGGATCTAGATCGGGCACGTCATCATTCCCCCAACCATCCGCTTTAAGCTAAAATGGTGAATTTCATAAATTGTAAATTTTAAACTCCACATGTTGGTACTATATGTTACGCATTTAGTGATTTAACAACTAGCCTTAAACGAAAGTTCTCTCTCAGCATTGAGAGAGGTAATTAATTATAGGTGCTTGCACCTATAGAAAGCGTGTAACCAGATTTAAAGTTCTCGCAAAGTGAGGGCCAAATCTCTGGGTAGTGTCTTATATACTATCTCATCTGCCTTCTGAAAATTACACCGACATGCTTAAATCATACTCTCTTCATTGTGAGAGGTCAGTGGCAAAATTTTGGAAACCATAATAAGCTAAAGATGACCATGACGAAGTCGTGTTGTCATTTTTGAGATCCAAAAGCTTTAATTATAGATTTTTCTTGCATCAAATTTATTATAAAGAGATAGATCGGTTATGTGAGAAAAATGAGGACCTTAGACTTTCAAGAGAAAAGAAACTACTCACTTGATTGAACTTTGGTAAAAATCAACTACTTATTTTATTAAAATTTTAATTGTATAAAATAATATTGGTTCAACTCAATTCCTAGGTCTAGTTAGTTTATGAGCCTTTTCAACAAATTTAGGAATATATTTTATAAATTTTCCTTAACAACTTATTTTCGTCATCTAAATATAAGACAATCAATCAAATTTTAATATTTGATGTATAATCCTTGTGTGAATGATACTTTGCTCACATTTTATTATTTAAGATGATTACTGACCTCCATATGCGTGCTATAAGTCAAAATAAGCCCATAAGTCAAATTTGAAACTTCGGAGGTGATAGTGCGCAAATTGAGGCTCAAAATGCACTGGACATCATTGAAAATGGTCGAAACGACCTTCGATTGGTGAACAGACTTCGTCGTCGCGCTCAGAATGTTGAAATTGATCAAAATATAAATATTGCAAAATCTAACGATCAATTGATTAAGCACTCGAGCTATCAATGTGTCGATATGTATATCAGAGTCGAGAAGTTGCGACAATGTCCGAACAATCTCTGTTCTTGAAATTGATCACGCCACTAGACTCAAAATATCAAAATTTATCAAATGAGACTATTCGCGCTCAATTCGGACGAGTCAGTGCAAATGTCAAATAATCAGCAGTGGCAGCGCGTAAATCGAGGCTGAAATATACAAGACGTCATCGAAATCAACTCAAATGACCTCTGATTGACAAGAGGACTTCTCCATCACATTCAGAACATTGAAATTGATCAGAATATAAATATTACACGACTAGATGATCAACTGATCAAACGCTCTAGTCGTCGACGTGCCCGCATGCATATCGAGGTAAGGAGGCACCGACGAGGATCAAACGACCTCTGTTCGTAAAATTGATCAAGCCATTGGTTTCAAAATGTTAAAATCTATCAAGTAAGATTGTTCGCACTCAATTCGGATGAGTCTGCGTGAAAATCGAGCGGCTGAAAGCGGTGATGTGTATTTTGAGCTCAAATTAACTCAATTTGACGTCGACTCGAACCAAACGGCCTCCGATCGCGAAACAGACTGTGTCATTGCATTCAGAACAATGAAATTACCTTAAATTGATGTATATATTGACTATGTACATTTACTGGCGTGAAATCTACATTAAAACCCTTTAATAAATTCAAAATTTATTAAAAAATTCCCAAATTACCCCATGCAACCGTTTATTTTCAGTTTTTTCAAAAAACTGTAAAAAAAAAATAAAAGTAAAAAAAGGAGAGGTTCCAACCAACTCCCTCCTCATTCTCTCCCACTCTCCTCTCTCTTGCAGCCCTCTCTTGTCGAAAATGAAAAAAAAAGAGGTAAATTCTCCCCGCCGGTGTTACACAATCCGCCGCAGCCGTGCGCTTCAATTAGGGGTGTGCATTTGGTTGATTTGGATGGATTGGATGATAAATTTTTAAAACCGATTGGTTTTGGATTCCTAAAAATATTGAACCAAACTGACTAAATAAAATGCAAAACCAAACAAATCGAATAATAATTTAGTTCGGTTATTTTGGTTTGGTTTTGGATAAACCGAAGTTGGCTACATTTAAAAAATATTTGCATAATTTTTTATTATATAATAAACAAGAAATAATTAAAACAATATAAATATAATTAAAATGCAATTAACTACTTCATAACCTAAATTTTTTTTAAAACTAATTTTCTATGTTTTGACTTTAGAAGTTGATACATATTACCATATTATGAACCAAAATATTTTAGAAAATTGGATAATGATCCTCCAAAAAAAATCTTACTAAGTATTCAAAATAAATAAAATAAGTGTATAATAGATAAGCTTTAAATTAATAATAATTATTACATATAATTACTTCGGTTTATTTGGTTTCATCCAAAATTTTATTTAACAAATCGATCCAAAAACTAAAAACCAAAGTTTTTATTAATTAAAACCAAAATCCAAATTACTAAGTTCAAAATCGAACCAATATACTCAAAAGCTTTGGTTAGATTTGATTTTTTTGGTTAAAACCAAAAATGCACACCCCTAGCTTCAATCCCGTAAAACCGCGCTCCCGCCGGAAAACCGCACCCGAGTCTCGCAGCCGTCCCGGCTCGACTCGTTGAATTCTACCGGCGCTATCCCCGCGATCGTAACCGGCATGCTGCCATCCCGTGACCCGCGCTGACCCACCGCATCGACCAGCGCAACCCGCGCACACTGCACCGACCTGCGTTGCCGCCGTCCACGATCCGACCCACCGGTGCAAAACCGCCCGTGATCCGACCCGTTCCGGCCCATCGGCCCGCGTCGCGTGTCCCGCAACCCAGCCCGCGTCCGTTCCGCCGGCCCGACCCACCTCCACGCTGAATCCCGTGATGCCCGCGCGTCCCGTGATCCAGCAGCTGGCCCGCAGGAACCGCGCTGCACCCGCATTCCGTGCGCCCTCCTGCACGGGCCCGTCACTGACCCATTTTTTTTTCTACCTTTTGTTCAGCCTGTAAACCCCAAATCTGGTCCCGCCAGCCTAAGCCCGCTGTTCCGGCCCATTCTATGCAATCCAGTCCACAAACCTGCTCCAGAAGCCCGTTGTATGCGTCCCACCAGCCCGCTATCCTACAGCTCTCAATATCCTTGCTTTAGCCTTCCCTTTTCGCTTAGCCTAGTCGGAAGAAACGTCGTCGAGGTGGTCTTCTTTTGATTTTCGGCGTCGATTCCTTCTTTAAACGTCACTTTGCGTTCTGATCGAGGGGAGAAACATCATCAAGCGTCTTCTTTTGGTTTCCGTCGCACTCCGTTACCCTTCCACTTTTCCGTCGTCGTCGGAGAAAACATCATCAAGAGTAATTCTTCTTTCAATTTTGAGGCGTCCCGCTCCTTCCACCTTCACTTCACGTCGAGAAGAACTCATCAAGAGGTGAATTCTTCTTCAATTTTGGCATCACATTTCACTCAGCTTTCCGTTTTCGCCACAAATTGGGAAAAATATCATGAATTCTTCGATTTCGACGTCAGATTCGCTTCAGCCTACTTCCGCAAAATCGGGGAAGAACATAGTCAATAGGCGAATTCTTCTTTCAATTTTTAGAGTCGCACTCATTTCCTTGCATCCCCAATCACATACCTAACCTTGTTCCCCATGCCAGCATTACAAAAAAAAATGCGTCATGTGATTGTGAATATGAATATATATATATATATATATATATATATATATATATATATATATATATATATATATATATATATATTGTAATTCTTCAAGGTTTGAAGACCTGGTTGTCCAAGGAGTGATGAGATGAAAAAATAGATTGTGTGTCAGACCAAGCTATTATCTTCGAGAAAGCAGCACTTGTTGATCGCTCACCCAGGCAATCTTTGCTAAAATTTTATCTAATTTTGACTTAGAAAAAAAGGGGATAATTATATATATATATATATATATATATATATATATATATATATATATATATATATATATATATATATATATATATATATATATATATATATATATATATATGCTTGTGTTTATTTATAGGTTTGAAGGCCTCGTCATGCTCAAGAGGGCGCAACGAGATGAAAACTTGGTTGTGGTGTCACAAGACACCACTCACTATGCTCAAGAGGGCGTATCGAGTAAGCCAAAATACCCCCGGTGCAACCCCTTACACGGGAATGACAACGGGAGGCTATATTCTTTCAGTCTGAAGACCTCGTTGTGCTCAAGAGGGTACGACGAGATGAAAAACCGGCTGTGATATCGCTACACCACTCTCGCTCAAAGCATCAGTAAGCCAAAACACCGATGCATCCACACCGGATGGCGAGAGGTTGAAATTTCACAAATCTTTGACTTTAAAAAAAAGGGGAGAGTGAAATGAGCTGATTTAAGAATGCTAAGTAGGGAAACCGGCAGCTAATTTTAAACTAAAAGCGTGAAATAAAAAAGGGGGGAGCCTTTAAAGTAAATTTTGAAAAAAATAGAACATACATTTAAATTGCACGTAAAATTTGGGGGAAGCTAATATTAAACTCACAAACTTTGGGGGAGGCTAATATTAAACTCACAAACTCTAATTGCGATTCTCTATGGCTTAAATTGAAGTGAAGTGGGTTCTCTTTTGGGGCTAAAACAACAAAACTAAATCGATATAGCTTATCAAAATTGATGTAAATTGAGCATAATCAAGTCGAGAAAATTATAAAAACTCAATAAGTAAACTAAGTACCAGTAGTGTGTTAAACTGCAATCTAAATCAAAACGCCTTCTTTGCCACCAGATTTATAACTCTTTGTACAAGCAGACAAAAGGCGATACTAAATCAAAATCTACCAAAAATCATAAGGCTTCCTTTAATCAAAATTTAAGGAATTTCATTCTAAACTATGATTTTCAAAATCAATGAAATCACTAATAAGGTGAAATTATCTAAGCTATAAATGCTTGCATGTGCTCGAACATAGAGATTTCAAATGTAAATTTACAATGCTTTCTGCACCACCGGATCTGTAACTCTTTGTACAAGCAGACAGAAGGCGATACTAAACTAATCTACAAAATCATAGGGCTTCCTTTCACCAAAAAGTTAAGAAATTTCATCTTAACTATGATTTTTAAAATCAATAATTTCATTAAGTAGATGAAATTAGCTAATCTATAAATTCCTGCATGTGCTCGTACATAGAGATTTTAAGTGCGAATTTTAATGTCTGAAAAGGCTGCGCAGGCTAAAGTTGGAATTAAATGAAAAATCTGAAATAAATTTCATAATTCAAACATAAATTTTAATTATTATACACCATGGCTGACACTTTGAATGCTTAAATTCAAGTGTCAAGGATCTCGGTTGTTTCCCATTTAGTCTTAGGATTGGGTCCGGGTTAACCAAATCTAAAACCTATAATAAGAGTTTCAAATCAGTGAAATATCAGTTATCAAGTGACGTAGATCTAATCATCGTTAATAGCAGAGCGAGTTGGCGGATCTAAAGCTCTTAAACATATTCAAATTAATCAATTTTTCAAATCAATTTTTATATATCAATCTGAAACTGTTTAAATGAAATTCTATCATTAAACCTTAAATCAAACTCAATCTATCCACCTTTCGCAACTGTTTGTCAGGGGTGACAAATTAAGAAAATTCTGGCTCACAAAGGAGTCAATATCAAATCAAGTGTTCTGCTATATTCACTCTCAATCAATCTTTTGCCCACATGTGTCAGGTGTTTGGCCAAAGCAATAGGCTCCACGATGAAGCGTCATGGCCAGTCCTCGACGGGTGGTTTGGCGGTCCGCCTATTATATTATGATCATGACCATGGCCCGTATGCTCCCCAATGGTTTTGCCCTTTGAGTTGTGAATCATAGGGTATACTTGATAGGGCAAATAACCTTTTATCAGCTAAGGTAGACTTAAGTCTGTCTCCTTAGATAAACACCATCCCAGGTCTACAAGGATTTCTTGCACGACGTAACCCCATGTGTCGCTGATAAGGATCCTTCACGTTGGGTCGACCTCCTCTGACTAAGTAGACTAGGGACTACGATTGCCCGGTATGATGGAATCATGGGATCTAGATCGGGCACATCATCATTCCCCCAACCATCTAGTTTAAGCTAAAATGATGAATTTCATATCTTAAATTTTAAAACTCTACATGATGCTACTATACGCTACGCATTCGGCGATCTAATGACTAGCCTTAATCGAAAGTTTTCTCTCACTTGTTGAGAGGGGTAATTAACTATATGGGCTTGCATCTATAGGAAACCTGAAACCAGATCTAAAGTCCTCACAAAATGAGAGTGAAATCCATGGGTAATGTCTTATCTACTATTCTATCTGCTTTCTGAAAATTACACTGACACATTCAATCACACTCTCTTCAATTCAATATTCAAAAAATTGTCGAGAGGTCGTTGGCGAATTTTCAGAGCCCACAATGATCATATACTCTTGCACTTATATGTACAATTTATCTCGCACCGGACCACCATACACCCTATTACATGAAACATGGGGGTATTAGAAAAGAGAGGACTTGTTAACTCCCTTGGACCAATGTTGGTCATAATTTGAGATCTTTCAGTCTAATTAAGGAAACATATCAAGTATGAACTTATTAGAATCATAATTTGGATAATTATTAAAGTACTTATTAAAGTCTTTGAATTTAATTTGGAGTGATCTTGGATTAAAATAGTACAAAAAATTTTGCTTGATTAGGTTGATTTTGCAAGCTATATCAATATTACTTTAATAATAATAACAACTAAATAGCTCATAAATAATTTTAGATTAATTTCATGACTGTCGAGAAGCACATGCTTCTATTTGATGTGATACATTAGTAACACAAATCAGACCATAAATTATACAAACTTTATTGTCACTAAGAAGGTCATTTCTTCTTTGTTAAGTTAAGATTTCTATATGATAAGAATATTATTTATTGTTGTGCTATTTTTGATCTAAAATTTAATTATGCTGTTCGAAATTTTGAAGAAAATTAAATGTTTGTTGATTGAATGAAGAAAAGGTTGGTCATACTCGTTAATTAAGAGCTTACTTTAGCCTGCTTTTTGAAATAGCTTAATGAATGTATAGTACCATATAAAATGAATTGGGACTAGGGTGTTCAAATGATATCTTAACATTTCATCTGATTATGGCACACATATTTTGTAAAATAGAAGTACATAACATATCACTATATGACTACCAATAACATTTCTTTTACATAAAGAAAACATTTTAAAATATTACATAATATGAACCATTATTATTTCATCCTTAAAATTGAAGAAGCATTAATTTAAGATAACTTTAAACTCATCTCTCAATAAATTTTTTTTAATTAATGAGTTACATGGCAACATGAGATGGGATCTATCCACCTTTTTATTTGATTAATGATAATATATATTTATAAATTAATTTTTACCTCAATTATTATTCCATATTTTTCTCTTTCATTTCTTTAATTTCATTCTCTCTAGGGCATTCTTTCCATTTAGATTTCCTGAAAAGTACTCTGTTGTATAATCTCCAACGCTTATAGTCTTGTAGAGTTCCCCATCACTATGAATGAGCTCAGAAAGGGACCAACAACCATTTGGTAAATGAAATGTGGCTATTGAATGACGCTCCTCTTTAGTGTTTATAATATGCTCTATGCTTTTATACATTCCATTAGTCAATATCTGTTGATAAGATAAAAAAGAAAATAAATAATAGATATATAAAATATATTTTGATGATGAACATCAAAATATGCCAGTCTAATACAACATGATGCACAAAGATGAAAAAGGACACAAGTGCATCTTAAACATACACTGGGCATGATTGTTTTCCTTAAAAAATTTATATAATATGATGTAGTAGATATGATATCTATGAGTATTTAAGTATGTACTTTGTATGAGGTCTAATACAACATGACAACCTTCTAAAATTTATGCATCATAGATGAACATACAAAGTTCCTTTCAACAAGATCTTAGTTGACTTTCAAATCATAGTTCTCATCATGCATGACTACTAGCATGCTTAGAATTAATGACATGATTTGTGGGTATTCCAAGCTTGATACATGTTAATAATGAACTAATAGGTATTCCAATGTTGTTCAAGATGATTTATAATGTTTTATAATAAAACAAAAAAATGTCACATCAAATGTCTTGGCACACATGACGTTCTTTAGTGTTTCAAAATCAAAGTGCCAAGCATGATGTTCAAGATAGCACAATATGCTTTATAAATGTAAATATAATATATCTTAATACTATTTCTAACATTTTATCATCTCATAATTCCAAAAGAAAAAAAAACATATTTGATCTATGAGTTAGGACCAAACTAATTAATTAGTAAAAATTAGAAGGTGACTTTAAAGCTAAAAAAATATTTGAATAATTACCTCCAACATATCACCAATATTGATGATGAATGCTCCTGATTTTGGTTTAACAAGTAACCACTTGCCATTTTTCTTTATCTGTAAACCATTGACATCATTTGCTTGCAAGAGCACTGTTAATGCAATCCCATCACTATGTGGGGAGAGACCTAACACCTTATTAGCCTGCTTACATGGTGGATAGTAATTTATCCTTACTGATTGCATCTGTCCATGAAAAATTTTAAGCATGGATTGAGGATTAATCCCCAAATCCTTAGCCATCGATTTATATAAACAATCAACAACTTTTTCAATCTTCAATGTATATAGCTCAAGTGTATCCCTGTTAACACAATAATAGATGTGAATACAAGAGTCAAGAGTAAAGAAAAAAGTTTCTCTTTATATATCTTGTAAAATTGTTTTTATAAAATTTATCAATGGCCATCTTGTTGCAATTAATCAAAGTAGACATAAGTAAAATTTTAATTAACATCCTTAAATTAATGGGAACCTGAATGAAGACGGAATGGTAGGCCAAAATCTCATGTCCTTATGAGGCTTGGTGACAAGCGTTAGCATGTCTGCCCAGTCTAACTTCTGTTCCTCTGAATGTACAAACATTTGACCATAACCTTCTATTAGTCCGGGTAACTGTTTAATTGCCTCTTTTTCTTTGAGTGGAAGCTCGAAGAACTCCATTATATCATTCTTTGTTTTCTCTATCATTTCTTTTGTAATTCCATGATTTATCAGCTGTTCCAAATTTGAGAAAAAAATATACATATATTAAAATGAACTTTAAAAAACTTGCATGGCGCAAGCTATAATGATTATAAGAAAGAAGTAAATATGAATATATACCTGGAAGAAGCCCCACTCCCTGCATGCCAATCCTAGTCTGGAGAGCTCCTCCTCATCTAAGTGCTCCTGATCGATTAGTTTCACTAGATCGATCACCGGAAGCTCATCGTCATCAGTGGAGTCCACCGGATCAGCTTCAGCTTCCGGCCTGAAGTATCTCTCTGGAATCTCAGTGGGCGAGACGGAAGCAGCAAGCTCTTGCACATTTGGCACTGTCAGGGTGGCACCTAACTCAAGATGAGTTGATAACTCCGGAGCCATTGTTTTAATTACCTGCTACTGCTCTACCTCGATCCCCTAACTTATACCTTATTTTGATCTTATTACATCCTATACGTTTACAGGTCTATTTATAATGGATGCCAACTCTAGTTGAAAGCAGATATGACGTAGACAGTTGTAAAAATATCGCAAGATGATAAGTGGAAGTCAATCAAAACATGGCGTTTACTCTGTTCAAGAAGATGACTGGAGTTTTCAAAATTGATGAAGTTACTCAGTACGTAGTTCGTGGTTCTTGATTTCTCTTGAATGCATTTTCTCAATATGAATTATGAATTTTCCTGTAGATCTTTTAGGTGACGTTTATTCTCATTATGTTTTCAAATACAGCACGCAAATGTGGAAAATGGGTCTTATACATGATGCATTAGTGACACACACTCATATATATATATATATAACCCAAATCAGTCGCAAGGAGTTTATAGATTATTAAAATGATCAAAGTTTTGTAAGATCATTGTTTTTGGTTTTAGTTCCAAGTTTTGCTAGAATTTCTGGCCATTAGATATGAATATTCGTTTATAGCCTTTTCCAGCAAATACCTACTGTTATTTCAAATTATATTCAGTTTTTGTAGTTCTTTACCATCACGGAATGCATGAAGCTTGTACTGAGTTTCACCATCGTTAAGGAGGGAGTTTGTGAACAATCTTCAGCTAGTAAAATTGTAAAACAGGTATTGGTTGGGCATGAAGGTAGTCCAGGTTGAAGGTTGAACTGTATTAAAACCTTTAGGGTCTTGTGAAATATTAATTTTTATTATTTACTATTTTCAATAAATAATAAAAATTAATATGTCATAGTCAACTCTCCATCATGCTAAAAATACAAGTAGCCTATGATTCATATATCACTTTACTTATTTAGACCATTTATAATTAAGGTCATCTTTTTAAAATGCAATTTTCCAATTTTTTTAAAAACTGATACATATTTATCTATTTCAAAAAAATTACTTTAAAATCATTGAACTAAGATGACATATCCTAGTTTAATTGAATCTTTAGGATAAGACTAAAAAAAGGGAAAAGATAAAATGCAAAGGATGCACAAAACGAAGGCAAACATTTTGTCACTTAGATATTTCATACATGTATAGTTGCCTTCTTGGTTTAATCCATCATTTGCAAGTCAACATAGTTTAGCTTCATTTCTATTTAACAAAATTTTAAATTATCTATTAGTTTCTCAAAGCACCAATTAATTTCCCACCCACCCCAAACCCCTTCAACTCCTCTTAAGGTGCCATATTCACTCAACATCATAAAGACAATGTTTTTTTTGCATAGGAACAACCACTCAATGATACTTTCTGATGATATCTTGGATTCAAATTTGAGAGTAGATATGAAAGATGAAAAACTTTTAAAGATGTTGATGAGTAATAGATATAGTTCTCTTGAGGGAGGTTTTTATACATTTGTATACATTGGAGGTTACTTTAGTAAAGTGAGTTCAAGATGCCTGAAATCACCCAACCATAAGGGTGAGTTTAAAACACTAAGGTATCATCTTTAGAGAAGGCCTTTGTGAAGCATTTGTGAATTTATAGTTATTGATGAAGAAGATAATGTTAAGGTAAAACATGTTGGCCAAGATGGTAGAAGTTGTGAAAGGAGTTTGATCATGTTACATAACAAAACTTCTGCTTCTCTTAAAGTTGCCATTGAGACTGAAATGGCAAAGTGAAGGAGCTAAAAGTTTGCAATACAATTGATACAAACTTAACCAGTAAATTAATTCCTTTTTGCATTGCTTATTGAGTTTTCTTAAGAAGTTTTCCAAGAAGTGAATGCAATGAAGATGTATGTCCTTTTGATAAAGAAGTTCTAAAAACTTTTTAAACCAATCAATTCTCATTTGGGGTTTAATTTTCATTAGCTTTATCTAATCTTTTTACTATATCATCTCTTATATGTTTATACTCCTCCTAAAAATTTTACTATGAAATTCCATTATTTTAATTTTTTTAATTTTCTATTGCAAAAATAATGATATTTTTTAATTTGATAAATTTTTATGACTAAATCCATGATTAAATATTTTGAAAATTATATATATATATATATATATATATATTTGACATCATCAGCCATCTTTATGATTCTTTTTATTTCAAAAATATTATAATTTGATAGTGTAAGAAAATAAAGACAATGACTTTTTTTTTTGAATATTTTAATTGACTTAATATAGATTTTTAGAAATTTTTTTACTTGAATGCTAATTAAAATATAGTGATAGAGTTCAATACCATTTTGTTTTGCAACACAAGTGATGTCTAGGCGACATCTCATAAAAATTGTTAGTTTTTTCAAAGATTAGATATAGTAGAATGATAGCTTGGTAAGAAGAAGATGATCCATCCTCCTCTAAAACTAAACAATTTTTATTAAATATTATTAAACATTGAAAGTGAGGATGTGTTGTTCCTTAGTTTTATATGATGCCTTATGAAATCTTTTAGAATGATTTTATTGAATATTTATCAAATTATTGCTGTAGGAAAATAACCTTTGACAAAGCCTATGTATAACAATGATTAGTATCTTCAAATATTTGCCCTTAGAGGAATTAAGTCTCAAAATATTTTTGAGATTAACACACAACTTTAAGTTGTTCGAGAAATTTTTGTTGTTGGAGATCCTTAAACTAATAGCAAGAAGTGTTTCCCTTATATAAAATAGAGTAAATTTTATATTTGGAATAATGGAGTTGAGTAGTTTTGCTTTTTTAAATATATTTTGATAATAAGCATTTATAGAGAACCTCTACTAAAGACATTATCCATCACCAAGTTTCTTTTAAGGCTTGAAAATCAGCTTTCTATTTTGATATTTTTAGATAAGTTGACAATGTATACCCTTTAAAGCTTATACTTGCATAAAAAAGGCTTAGAGGTAGAGCCTAGCCTAGGTCAAACCAACATTTTAATAGCTTGGGCGAGTTCCCCAGTTATCAATAAAGCCATGCACATAAGCCCCTCCCTTAATCACTCTAAAATTGCCTTCTAATCAAGGTCTTAAGCATCTCTAATGTTTGTGATTCATGATGGGTTTTGAGGTTAAAAGATGGTGGGAACTCTATAATCACTCTCTTGCATTAGGGAATATATAATAGAAAAAATTGAGTAGTGAGGTGCACTAAATTCAACACTAGAAGCCTTTTCTTCTTCTATAGCTTTGAAAACTCATAATAAGATTTGGGGAAGCTCAAGGTTATTATGTGAGGTCACTCTTAAGGTCTTGGATACTTCTAGAGTTGATTACTATGACTTTTGAGACCTCTTAGAGTGTAATAAAACTAAAGCACTAAAATTTAGGTTTATAAGTTTTGGTTAACATATGAGTTTCTAATGATTAACCATGCATATGAATTTATTGCTAGAGTTGTAAATCCATTACATTTACTTCAAAGTTAAGTGAACCAAACTTAAGGCTTCATTTGACAATAAAGATGTATAGATGCTTAAGGGTTTATAAAGCTAATTAGACTTAGCCAATTTGAATAAATTAGTTCTTATGAGCTAGTAAGAAGTATGTCATCCTAAATAAATCTAACGCATGTTGAAGTTTGATTAAGAATTTTCTAAATTAATTGGGCTTAGAAAGGCATATTTTCTTAAAATTTGGCTAGTTTAGACCTAAATTAGGTTAATGACCTAATTAGTTAATTTCAACGAGTCTTAGATTATCTTATAAGTGTTTAGGGTCAAATGGGTTGAGTAATGAGTACATCAATTTCATTTCATTATCTTAAGTCAAGTTGATGTGACAAATCAATCAACATTAGATTCAATTAGAATTGGATAACTTTGGGCTATCTTAGGTCTAATCCATCTTAGAATAGGTTCATCAAGTCTTTATATATTTTTAATGTACTTAAGCTTATATAAGGGTAGATTTATGATCAATTTGTTCTCAAGTCAATTTTATCAAATGGTTCATAATAGGTCCAATTAGGTTGTGTTTGGTTAACTAGGTTTAAAATAGGTTTTGAACAATATAAGTTAATTCCATTGTGACCTAAGTCATCTTGTACCATTGATCTTATTATGATGGTTTTTAGCCAATATAAAGCCAATTAGGCTAGGCTAAATTGAAATAATCTACCATTGGTGGTTAAGTTTAGGTAGTCCTAGATGTACACTACTTCAAATTTACATATGGCTACATCCACTAAGCTTTTCCATCACATATGTGCATTTATAACTACCTTCAATCAAATTTGGGTTGTTTCAATTTCATCTAAAATTAAATAGGAAAGTTATCTCTAATAGCCCATATTATCTTACATTAGGCTAAGCTTGAGGGATGTATAACTATATAAAGGCTAATCTAGATAAAGTTGAGTGTAATTAAATTTTGGGGTAACCAAGAGTCTAAAGATTTATTTTAAGTCCCATTGAGCCCATTTAAGTCATATATGACAATTAGCTCCAATAGGTCAAGTTACCTTTAAGTTAGATCAACTTTTTTTTTTTTTTTAATTTGTACTATATTTGAGAACACATGATCTAAGATTTTGCTAGGTTACATATATTATACCATGTTAAGACTAAGTCAGCTAAGTGTAGGTGTGGTTTAGGGTGAAACTAGATTATGGTTGACTAAGTTGAGTCCATGTCAAGCTATGTTAACCTTAAGGCCTAATTTGATTCATTTAAGCTCCATATAGGGTTTATTAAAATCAAAGTTTAATTGTACTCAATTAACCTACTTTTGGCCAATTAGGTAGGTTAAAGGTAAGGATTTGACTAGATGAATTTATCAACTAGGGCTTGGGTCAAACATAGGGATCATAGGATCACTGATTCATAATTTAGTCTAATACCTTCTAAGGTTTGGTTAGGCTAAGAAAAGGGATGTATAGGGTTTAATGTCCCTTATTATTATTGTGTAAGGGTTCACTATAGCTAAAGTGTTTTCAATAATTAATAATGCATATATGTTAACTTGATAAAGAGCTGATGTCATAAAGGAAACTCACATTCTGGATCTATAACATACGGGAGCAAAGGATTATAGGTAAAATTTATAGATTTCATTTAGTCTATGGTTAGTATAAGTCTATAAGATAACTCAACTAGGTTAACCTTGATTAAGGTTTCATTAGGTCCTACTGAGTTTGTGGTGCCAAAGTTTGACTAAAACACTTAGATCTTCAATAATTTTGGTCATTTTAGGTTGAATCTAAAAATCAATTGAGTCTTGACCCAAATAATTAAGCAAGAAATAGAACCTCAATCAATCAAAAGGTATATTATAAATTGGTATAGGAATGTGAAGAGTTATCTCTAAGTAAAATCTCCACTAAGAGAAAGTTCTTTATCAATATCAGCTCTCTTATTTGATGAAACAATTAAGTTCATTCTATCACTAAGAGACTTTCATGAATTGTGTGGTATTATATTAGTTTAATTCTTAGCCAAATCATCATCACTTATGTTTAAGAGGAATTTGAATTTAATAATAGATGTACTAGCTTTTGCATCAATTTTCTACAATTTGGATGCTTTTAAAAGAGATAAAATCATGTCAACGCAAGTAGAGGTCACCTCCCTTTTGAAAGAAGCATAAATACCAAACTCTAAATGATACATTTTCATTGAGTCCTTTAGTAAGATTATAAATAATACAATGGTATATTTAGGAATAATACAATGTTTTGATTGTTTAGAATTTATCAAACATATTAGCTTGCTTATAGATTCTAAATATGCTTAGAGAATATCATCAAAGATTATTCAACCCAAGTTAGGATGAATTGAAACAACCCAACTCAATTAGATTACTCATCCCTCTCGCATAAGCCAATGGAGTGCCCCAAAATCATTAAGGCGCAGATGCAATAGTTATAATCAATCCACAATTAATCACATGATGAGAACTTTGTTGCATGACAATAATATGTGCTATTTACCATGTAAATTGATCCCAAATGAAAAATAATTTGCTACCTAATTGATAACCTAAAATAATTTTTATGATTTTTTGATGACAAATGGATATCACATGTCATCCTTCCATTTACTCAAAGGCTTACAATTAGATTATATGTGGCACCAAACAATTACTCTCTCTCTCTCTCTCTCTCTCTCTCTCTCTTCCCTGTGTGTGTGTGTGTGTGTGTGTGTGTGTGAATTATTGTGTTTCTTAAACTCTACTATTATATGAATTGTTCAACTCTAACAAACTCTCTTGTGAAGAAGAGTATATCTAAGACTTTCATCCTTAACATATGATTGTATTAAACTAATGATAATTAGTGACAAATTTTTTTTATAATTTGCTCTTAGAAATATGCATTTTTTTTATAATTTAATATCTTCATCAAAATTATAATAAGTGATATGACTAATTTATTATTTTGCTGTCATTAGGACTGAATCGCAATTATATGGTCAGAGATTTATGATTTGTTTTGTAGATTTTAAGTCATCTAAACGATTCAAAAACTAGCACTGTTTCAATGGTTCGAAGATTCAAACTTTGATTCTTCAGAATTTTTCTTTAAAATTTTTAAATAATCAAATATGTACAGTTCAATCAACTGATTGGATTGATTTATGATTTGATCAATGTGAAGAACTAACCTATTCAAATATTTAGACTGTTGACTGAGATTACCAGTTCAAGATTATAAGCATGTAATTTTGTTGACTTTTAAATTAAAGCATCTCTCTAAATTAAACATAATATAAAATCTTTATTAAAATAATAATAATATTTTCTTAAGAACATTTATATATATAAATATAAATATTATATATATATATATATATATATATATATATATATATATATATAGCATGCAATTGTTATATATTTATATATATTTTTAACATCTACATTTTAATATGCACATAAATAGCATCTAAATTTTTTAATATTGAATAAAAAATAATACATCATTAATATTTTAAAGTGAGATGTAACTTCTGATATATATATATATATTTGCATGACAATGATGTGTTGTTGACGTAATTTATGGTCGACCTGCTCGTCATGTGTGCGCACGTGACAATATGGAAAAGGTGGCAACACTGTGAAGGAAATATATATGGGGTTTTACACTATCGGTAACGGCACGCCATGAGAATACTCTATGGTCATAGATAACGTTTTAATAATTTTAGCAGACATTGAATCGGAATATTCAATATTCAAGAATTTAAGTAAATGCCAAATGCTGAGGACATTATCTTTCATGTTAGATACATATTTTTTTTTAAAAGCATAAATCTCTATTATTAAAATAATATTACAAAGTGGGAATATTAATCTCCATTAAAAAAATTAAAAAAAATTAGCTCAATAAGTAATACAAAAGGCTTAATCTAAGAGAAAGGTAAAAAAAATGAGTTGTTCTCATAACATTTTTTTTCTTCCTTTTGAGCCATATATAGAATGAAAGAAGATTCCTTGAAGTAAATGGTATAATCCATAGAGAGATTAATTGTGATATTATTAGTGATAAAATCATAATTTAACTGTGCTTTGACTAATTAAGTGCAGGTTGATTTTTAAATAGAGGCGAGTGATTAATAATTTATGAGACGTTTAAATGCATAGTATATATCGTAGATATATGTTTTATTATTATTATTATTATTATTATTATTATTATTATTATTATTATTATTATTATTATGTATATATATATATATATATATATATATATATATATATATATATATATATATATATATCACACACACACACACACACATACATACATATATCCACACTATAATAATGGAGGGACCAACTCAAAACTTATTAGTGAACTATTTGGCAAACTGCCAAATCTTGAGGATCACACATCAAAAGAAAATTCATGATGCAATTTATTGATATATTGACCTACTATCTTGATGTTTTGATCTCATATGAAGGCAAACTATTTTAGCACCTTAAAATCTTATAAATAGGTATCATTCTATTAGTAACAATTTGTCAAGGACTTAAATATTATCAATTATTATTGTGATTTTACTTATTAAAAAAAACAAAGAGGAATAGAATGTAAATGGTATTGGGATTTAAGCTATGTCAAGGTTATCATATATTCAAATTAACAAGATTATGGTCTACAAGTATGGCTAGATTTTTAAAATATTATCAAGTTTAACCAAAATTCATCTAAGCATATGTTGACCTCACTTTTGGAGTGAGTTCTTAACCTTCTCTTCTTAGACTTAGGACTCTTCTAAACACTAATAACTCCTTAGTCATAAGGCATTTCTAGTGATTAGGTGAACACTTAACTTAAGCCTAGAGACTTAGAAGGGTTAATCATAGGATTAGGCCATGCTTTAGGACTTAAGGAAATCACCTATCCTATAGACTAAACCTAATCTAGATACTCTTTCTTAAATCAAACCCAGATTCAAATTTCAAACTGAACCTCAAATTCAAATTCAAATTTCAAATCTAATTTCAAATCTAATTTCAAATTTGACTCCAAATGATTGAAACCCAAAATCAAATTCAAATCCTAAGACCCTTCCTAAGCCATATGAATCACCTTCATAAGCTTAGCCAAAACTCACTTTAGATCAAATCAAACTCAATTGATTTCTTTATAAATTAATTATTCCTTCATTCATATTCACAAATATAAATGAAACCACCTTCCAATGATCTAAAATGAATCAAACTAAATTGATTGCCCTCTAAGCCTTTTTGACCTACATCTATGGACTTGGTCAAATTTTCTTCCAAATTACTCCAAACTCAAGTGATTTTATCATAAATCATTTATATCTTCATTTATATTCATAAATATAAATAAAATATAAATTGAAATGGCCAAGACCAAATCCAACATCAAACTAAAATCCACTTTATACCCTTTTAAGCCAATTTCTTTGACTGAACCAAATCCTATCCAAATCAACTCAAAACTAATGAATTTTCTCTTGAATCAATCATTCATTCAACTATCTACCTAAATATTAATGAAACCTATAATCATAAAATCAAATAGAAGCCAACCCAACCTAACCCTTTTGACTTGAAAATTTCAAAAGTGCCAAAATCCCTTAGACTCTAAATTGATTGCTGTTGAATTTATATTTCAATCGGGGGCTCATATATAAGTTCAACTAAACTCGAATCAATCCAAAACCAAATCAATTGACCCACCTAGTTCCACTTGACCCAAAGTGACCTAAAGGACCTATTTGAGCCAACTTTCAATCCAACCCAAATTGGATTGAACTAAGCTCACCAAAACTATCCACCATGATTATTGATCTCCTTAGGATGATCAAGCAATCAATGTCAAATCAAGTCAACCTTTAGCCCAAATAAAACTTAAACTAGCCAAAACCCATCATATATCAAATTGATTAAAACCATTCATCCAAATACACTCATAATTAATGATTGAACATGACCAAACTTCAATTGAGCCAAACCAAATCTAATTGACCATTTAATCCAAGTTGACTCAAATTAGTCTGAAAAGCCAAAATGGGTCAAATACTAATCTAACTCAAATTGATTACAACCAATGGCTCAAGTTCATTTCAAATTGATTATTGAACTTGATCAAAGCCATAATTGAGCCTAATTTGACCAATTGGTCAACTTGACCCAACCTAGCCTAATTTGACCTAAAAGGTCAAATTAGCCAAAATTCAAATTAAATCCAAATTGATTCAAACCAAAGGCTACGTTCATATTCAATTAGCCAAGTGAGCATGAATTAACCCATAACCCAAGCCAATTTGGCCAATTTTAGGAAAATTAGTCAACTTGACCCATTTGATTCCAAATGAGCCAAAATCAATCCTAGGACAAATTAAATCAAATAACCTAACCTAAACCTTAGTTTGATCCAATTTGACCAATTTAATTCTCCCCATCACATGCATTCAACTTCAACCCCCATCCATGGAATTCAATGGAGCAGATCATATGACAGCAAATGAAGACTTTGGGAGCTAAATCCAAAGTCTTCAATCAAGTCATCATCCATCACAACCACCTCCCCATCACATTAATTCAAATTTGTGCCACCATTAGAAGAGGGAGAATAGAGATAGTAAAGGGATCTGATTTTGGCATTAGAGACCCTCTTGAAACCCCCAAATCCATCAACCACTTCCCCACTTTTCTTAACCTAAAAACATCAAAACTGGGTTGATTTCAGCGAGGAAGCAGTGGAAATTGAAGAATACATCATTCCAAAGTGAAGGAGAAAGCTACACTCATTCCAAAGCTTCCTCTTGCACTTCACTGCCACCAGAAACCATCCCTGACGAGGTAATTTCGCAAATTTTAGCTGACCATAGGAACTTCTATTTGTGTCGATTCTTGCATGATTTTTAAGATTTTTCTTAGAGAAGCCCTACATTTTTCATTATATTTAGTCCTAATACGAATGGGATTTTATAGTGATAATCACCGCAAAAATGATCCCAATCGGATGAAACTGGGTTCAAAATCATGAATAATCCCATCATATGAATAGTGTTCCTCCACTTTCTCTCGTTGAAAAGCAGCTGCCATCCAATCTCGCTATTCGAGGATCGAAAGGCTCAGATCATGCGAACGCAGGGTTTGGATTTGTGATTGCGTGGTTCGGATCCGCGGATCGCGATTCATCCCTTGCGTGGTCGATCATGGTCGATCCGGCGATTCGATCGCGACGGACGGTGATCGATCCGTGTCCCTATCTCATTCCCGCTCATTTAGCTGACGCGGCACCACGCGGGCCAATCATGTGGCATCGCGTGGCGCCACGTGCCATACATAATAGCGGTACCTGATGCCATGCCACGTCGATTTGCCCCATCGCCGACGCGACTAGGTCAAGTGGAAAAATCACCTATTTTCTGATTTTAAAATTATTTAAGTGTCTTGAAACTTTGAAAATTCATAAAAAATAAAATACATAGCAAAAATTTATAAATAATGGCTCGTTGGATTCGCCTTTCTAAGAGGGATCCAAAAAACCAAAAATCCTCAAATTTCACTAAATGGTTTATGCTTAATTTAGGTTTTAGTAACCATAAACAAATACTTAGGATTAAACTTTAATCAATTAAAAAATTAATTAAAATATAACCTATAAAAATATTTTAAATATCATATCAAAATAAAAAATGATATAATATCCAAATGATTGGTAAGCAAACTTTAAATCAGAAAAATATCATATATCACTCAAATGGAATTAAAATTACCTAAACCTAACTATGTTAATGAATTTTAGTTAAATGATGAGATCTTTAAATCAAACTCATAATTGAATAAATCAATGCAACTTTGATATAAAGCTAAACTAATCTTGTCAAACCTACACAAAGCATTGAATCTTAATCATATGAAACTACTTAACAAATTAAAACAAATTAAATATTAATTAATTATTAAATAAACTAAAAATCAAATTGATTAATAAACCAATTCAACATAATCATTTGATATTAGTCAAATTAAATCAAATAAAGCTAAAGTAAACTTAATTAAGATATGATTAAATCACATTTAAAATCAATCCATTCAGAATAAGATGATTAATTAGCCATTATACATAAACCTAACAACTAAATCAAACATGAATGAAATCTAATGAACATAATAAATGAAAAAAAAAGTCAAACCTAACTATGATTATGAATAATCAAGTTTAATTGCAAGAAAAATAAATAATTAAATCACTTAATCTAATCAAATGATAATAACAATGATAACCCTTTAATCGATAAAATTTAGGTAAATGCTTAATTAAAACTATCAAATCAAATAAATTATATATAGGTAATTAAGTCATTAATCTCTAATTAAATAAACTTTTAATTAATTTGATAATTCAAAATTCAATTACCCTTAATCAAACTTAATTAATTAAACATTTAATTAATGCAAACTTAATAATTTAATCCACCATCTTAATGAACCAAATTAACTTTATAAATCACATTAAAATTTATTCAAGTCAAACATTTAATTAATCTACTAATTAATTTCATCACACCTCTTAAATAAATTAATTAAGTTAATCAAATTAATCATATTAAACTTAAGTTTAACCAAACATAAAATGCAATTAAATGAAAATCAAATATTTATAAATCACAAGTCATTAATTACATCATTAATTTAATAAATAAAATTTTTAAAATTAAACAAATTTTATTTAATTTAATAATTAATCACACCTCTTAAATAAGCTAATTAAGTTAATCAAATTAATCATATTAAACTTAAGCTTAATCAAACATAAATTTGAACATAATTAAAATTCAATTAAATGCCAATCAAATTATAAATTAAACTTAATTCATTAAGTCATTAATTACATCATCAACCTAAAAAAATGAAACCAAATTAAAAATTAAACAAATCTTTATTTAATTTAATAATAAACCTAAACACATGTCTTAATTAAACTAATAATTACATTGAACCTAAGAAAACCCATAGATCAATAAAGCTAATCAAATCAAATTAAATCAAATAAAGAAAGTATCTCATCAATTTAATATGTAATCAAATCAAATCTGATTCAACCTACTTAAATAAGATAAACTAATTAACTATCCAATGTATGAAATAAAAATACAAACCAAACTTTGATAAACATGACAAATGGATGAGATTAAAAATAAAATTCTAATTACAAAGAATCAAACTCAATTAAAATCAAAATAAAATCTTAATTAATCTAATCCAATCAAACTACAAATAAATGAACCATGATTAAATCAAATAAACATAAAATTAAATCACATAATTATAATAAAAAAGAATTAGATATTAATTTAAAAGGATATTGAATAATCAAGATTTAATTGAATCAAAACATCTAATTAAAAATTAATCAATCAAATTACATGAAGGTAAACAAATACAAAATAAATGTAACAAACACTAATCAAATCAAATCTATTCGACTAAATCATTCAAATAAATCAAATCAAATCAAACCTTAAATACAAACAATCAAATTAAGGCTTCCTCTTTATGTGTTTAATAACATAAACTAAGGAAATTATGATTAACCCATAAGTATGGGAGAATCATAAAAGTACTTAATTAGATTCTTAGCTTAATTAATCCTTAATTATGAGCCAATTGCATTAGGTTATTTAGGAGCATTGAAATCTTATTTCCTCACATGTTCATGTCATTTATGGCTTATAATTAAGTGGTTAATTAAATTAAAGAAGCATAGGTAAGGGTAATTAATTGATTTAATTGAGGATCCAACTTAATTAATTCATAAAATTCACTTAATTATTTATTATTAAACCAAATTAAATCATGAACATGGGGCATGGAATAGGATAGGAAACCTCTTCTTATATTTCTTAAATCAAATCAAACATGAAATCAAAATGACATTAATAAGCTTTAGTTTGTTTTAAATGATCTTATTAAATGTTGTTTTCTATATATGATCATGCATTCATCTCTTTCAAAAATTAATTAAACAAAATGATATCTTTTATGTCAAATTGTATGTGTTGAGTTAAATTAAAAATAGGCGTGGCTATTATCACTATTAAATCAAAAATTACTTTCAAAAGTGTATTAATCAATTATGATATACGGAGTGATGCTAATTATGAAACATTTATGAGTTTAGATGTGTTTATTACCTAAGATACGTGGTATGAAGTCTTCTCTCTTTACTTTACATGGGCATACATAGGATTTACAAATGTATAGTTCATTTGAAAAGAACACAACATTTGTCCAAATCTATTCTTATGTATGTCCATGCTAAGGTTTAGAAAGAACTTCATATCACATATGTAAATCATATGATTGAATCAAACAAAACATTTTGCATGACTTCTTCTTCTTATGGTTAAATGTACATTTATATGTATATGAGAATAGTGGATATATTAGTCTGGACATCCTAGGGATGCACGACTTTAAGTAACCCTAATGAGGTCTTTATCTCACTCCCCTGGTGTGAAACAATGGCGCCGTACCTACTCATATCTTTTACACATATGTATGTGCAATGTGACTAATGAATAGAAAGTCATAATTCAATCAAATTAATTTCTTCTTTTGCATGACTCTTCATCCTTATAGTTGTGTATACATTTATATGTATATGAGAATAGTGGGTATAATAGTATGTACATCTTGGGGGACGCAAGGCCTTAAGTATCCCTAAGAAGTTCTTTACATCACTCCCCTCGTGCAAAATAATGGTGTCGTACCCATTTAAAATTATACATTTGAGTGTATATGTAGCTAATGGATTGAAGTCTCCTTTTTCTATTAAAAGAGACATCCATTCATATTAATCCAATTAAATGAAATATAAACTTCAAATATATTTCATTACATTCATCATCTAAGTGTGCTAAGACATATTGTATGTGTAGGTATACTTAGGATCCAATCATGTGTGTGCTACATGTGATGGAAAGAAATAAATGAACATGTGTCATGTGATAGTAATTCATTTCAATTATTATTAACAAGCCTTTCACATTGAATAAGGTTATTTAAGTTGAACCCAAATCTAAGACTAATTAAAACATGTAATAAGCCATTCACTAAAGGAAACAAAGTCATAATAACATGCTTTATAAAATGACTTAAGGTAGGGATGAAAGAGGGCAATCTTCTTTCTTCTCTTTATAACATTTAGATGTTAAGTGTAGGGTCTTATGGAACCAAATAAATCACAAATAAAAACTTGCAAAATCAACTAAACAATTTTAAGTGAAACCAACATTCCATGTTAAATTGAATTCTTTTACTCTTAGAAAATTTTAACATTAACACCTAATTAAGACATACCACACAAGCCTTAAGCACACACATTAGAATACTAAGTCACCACTTATAGTGCTAAGTTAGGGCGGTGTATGTGTGATGTTGTGTTTTATTTTGTGATGTAATATTTTAGACTGGATGTTAGGTGTGTGTATGTTAGGATGTTTGGCCGTTATTATCCTAATCATATTTTATGTAGGGGGTTGTGCTTAAGGGGCCGATGTAATAAAAAAATATAAATACTTTTGCTGTGCAGGTTGCTTAGCCCTTAAGCATAACCCACATTAGGATAAGTGAGCTTAGTTACCCATGTGTGGAGTGCTAAGTCCAAATTATTCATATAACTGCATAGGTTATATGGTTTGTTTAGCTAACATTTATTTTACAGGTGTAGCAAAGATTTAATTTTTATATTTTTAATGTAATTTTATATTAGAAATTAGGATTAGTGTTATGGGAGATTAGGATGAGTAGTGGCCAAAAGGCTTAATCCATAGGGTGCCCTATGATGCCTTTGGAGCAAATCAAATCAAAAGGAAGAGAAGGAAGAAATAAAGAAAAGAAGACCCCATAGCATGAATTATTTTAGTAATCTGGGTTGTATAAGAGTAGAGCTTGGCTACCCATCTTTCTTTTTCTTTTTGGGGTGTATGGTGGAACCCAACGACTGGCCTTTTATTCTTTTATGGTAGTCTATAAAATTGTTTGATGTTATTTTTAGATTGTGCACTAGATTTGCATGCTTTTCCTAGTTTCTTCATGTTTAATGTTTGAATGTGTGGCCTAGACGTGGTAGGCTCTTAGATAAATTAATTTTCTACCCCAATTAATAACTCATAATTAAAATTTAAAATAACTCATAACCTCACCATAAAGCCTAGGAATTAAATCAAGATAATAAAACTATTTAGCAACCCCTTAGCCGGATGATTATATGTATAACATCATGCATGTCATATTCTTCCACTCTTATTAAGGGGGGCTTCCATCTATGCTAGAGAATAAAGGCTTAACCTATGAGAGCCCTTGATGGAAGAACACCACTTTCTCTTTTGATTTAGCTCATAATCAAGTTCTCATGTATTTAGGCATAGAAAATCCCATAGCATGTGTCAAAATAAAAAGTCCAAAAGAATCAAATAAATTTGATAAAATTTGCATTAGATTAAGTCATGAATTCATACCACTCATGCTCTAGTCTCTTAGGAAGTGAGTTTAATGACTTAATCTCCTTTCTAAATAAACAATAGCCTAGCCATCTTGTAAAGTATAAGACTTTCCTACATAGATTTAAAGCATAGGATGTGTTAGTTGGCGGCTACTCTAGGTGGTTGTAAGTCCAACAGTCGGACGGTCTATCCTCTCTTGTGGAGGTATAGAATTATGTCCACCTTTTGCTTAGATTTAGGACATGCTTGTGGTTTGTACCAAAGCTCCCTAGCTTAGGATCCGAGGTAGATGTTTCCTTCGGGCTACAAGTATAAATCCTCACCTCTTAAGTATTTTCATAATTTTATGTTATGGGATTATAAGTCATAGTATTCTAATAAAATGTCAACTCAAATAATTAATGCTCTTCAATTTTAAAAATATAAAGCCCAACCATAGGATAGATTTGTTTGCTCACTAGGCTTCCTAGTATCATAACCATTCCTTACTCATCTCATTTGGATTCCAAAATAAGTCTCTCCTTTTGATCTATCACATTTCATTTTCTAACATAACCAATCCTTTGATAGTCTTGCTTTGAAATCTTTGGAGATCTTGATTGTCTACTTTAATTGAGAGTGTTCTTGAGAAATCCCATTTTTGAGGATGTAATTAACTATGAGGGCTTGCCTCCATAGGAAACTTAACAAACCCGACTTAAAATAAATTCTACTTTATTTTTCCATGTAAAGTAGGGGAAAGATCTCTAGTACATTTGAAGACCCACCATGCCTTAGGAGTCCTTATTAGGTGATTAGGTTTATTATAGGGTGATGATTTCTATCTTTTGAGATAGTACATCATTCCTTAATATTATACTTGATCATTTCAATAAGAACTCCCTAAGATTCACGTGGTGTCCCACATCTCAAAAATAAACACCACATCATAATGGGTCAAATGGCTTATGAATGCATTAAGAAGAGTATATAGGCTCATACTAAATTTATTAATATAATCTGACAAACCAACTTAACTGATTTAATATGATAGTAGCCATCAAATTATGATAATTATAGTTGTGATCATCAAAGGAATCTATATTATCCACGATGACACTAAGCCATGCATGACAATACATATTTACAAGGCGTATAATAAGTTAATATTGTTGACCATAAATCTAGTGGAGTTCAATGTTCCATTAAGATGTTTTTGGATGCCAATAATGATTAAAATTTTTTGGGATGTATGATCTACTAAAAAAATTACAACATTGATAAATCTTTAATGTTCAACCTAATATAAGACATGTTAATGTTGGTTGAATCTTAACCATAAACTCTCTTTTTTTTCACTAAACTAATTGTAATTGTAGGGGTTGTGATGGTAGGCAGTGTTGTGGGAAAAGTGTATTAACAAGATGATATAATCTTCATATAAAATATTTCATAAGAAAAGAAGAAAAAAAGATCTTGATAAAATTTTCATCTTTCATCTAAATTTGTGACAAATATTTATTTGTAGACAACTCATCAAGTTAATAGAAGAAATCAAAGAAATGTGGGTGTGGTGAAAAATTCATATATATTTCTGCCTTCATCTATCCCCTTTTGGAAAAGAGGATAAATGAAAATAGAAATATATAACACTTTGTCATGACACCAAGTAGATCCACAAATATTCTTATTAGGGTGATCAGGTATGACATTGAGGAGAGGCATACTATCTCAAAAGATAAAAGTCACCACCCTACAATGGACATAATCACCTTAATAAGGACTCCTAAGGATTATGGATCTTCAGAATGTACCAGAGATTCTTCCCATACTTTACATAAAAAAGTAAAGCAGCATTTATTTTAAAATAGGTTCATTAAGTTCCCTACAGGGGCAAGCCCCATAGTTAATTACATCCTAAAGAACATGATTCCTTAGGAATACTCTCGATTAAGGTAAATGATCGTATGAAAGATTTTGAAAGGTAGGACTATCAATCGATTAGTTTATTTTAGAAAATCAAGTGGGGATCAATCAAGAGAGGGAGTTCTTAAGCCAAATGAAGATAAGTAGGGGATGCTTAACATACTAGGAAGCCTAGTAAGCATCCCAAACTATCCTATGGTTGGGCTTTATATTTTGAAATTGATTTGATTTATTTGAGTTGAATTTTTATTAGAAAGTTAGGGCTTACAATTCCATGATACAAAGTCATAGAAATGCCTAAGAGGTGAGGATTTATGCTTGTAGCCAAAGGGGAGAAGCAACCTCAGAACCTATATCTAGGGAGCTTTGACGAGGGCCAAAACCATGATAAATCTAAGGCAAAATGGGTATTTGGTTTACCTCCATAAGAGAGGATAAACCACCCGACTGTTAGACTTACAACTACCCGGGGGTGGCCGCCAACTAACTCCTCCTGTGATTTTAAAACATGTAGGAAAGTCAAATACTTTTGCAAGATAGCTAGGTTGTTATTTGTTTTGAAAGAGACTAAATCCTTAAATACACTCCCTAAGATACTAGATCATGTAGGGCATGATTTAATGACTTAAATCTAATGCAAATTTTATTACATTTTATTTTCATTTTGGACAATCAATTTAACACAAGATTTAGGATTCATATGCATAATGAATGAGAAATTAGATTATGCGCCAAAATCAATAAGATGAGGAGGTGTGTTTCCACCATGGCTCTCAAAGGTCAAGCCAAGTTCTCTGAAAAAGGTGGAAGCCCTCCAATCAAGAGTAAAATAATATGCTTTTTATGCATGATGTGAGAAAAGTAATACAACATCTAGCTAAGGGGTTGCTAATTATTTTATCTTGATTTAATCTAGGCTTTGGGTTAGGTTATGAGTTGTTTTATTTTTAATGCTGAGTTGTTTTGATTGGATAGAAAATTTATTTTCCTAGAAGCCTAATGTTATGACATATAAAACAAAGCAAGGAAGAAACTAGGAAAAGATGCCATCTTAATGCACAAGCTAAACAAACATTAATCAATTTATAAATTTAGCACAAAAGAATAAGAGGCCATTTGTGGTCGGGCTCCACCGCACAAACCAAAAAATAAATTGGGTGTAAGCTCTACCCTTATACAAGATTACAAATGAATAAATTCCAATCAAGAAGGAATTCATTGTTATGGGGTCTTCATTCTTCCATTCTTCTTTCTTCTTTTTTCTTTCTTCTTTCTTCTTTCTTCTTTTGGTTGGTTGGAATGTGATTTCTCCAATGGTTTCACATGGTACATAAGACATAGCCTTATATAATATTCATCCTAATTCCCACATAATCATTAAAATCCTAATTGCAAAATTACATGAAAATGTAAAAATAAAAATCTAACTAAAACTTACAAAATAAATATTAGCTAAACAAACCATACAATTGCAAGCATGTATATGTATAAATTAGACTTAGCACCCCACGCATGGGTAACCAGGCCCACCTAGCCTATTTTGGATTATGCTTAAGGGTATAAGCACATGCACAACAAAAGAATTTTTATATTTGTATTATAACGCCCCCTTAAGCACAATCCCCTGCAGAAGATAATGGTTAGACTAAGATCGACCTACCATTCAGTCTACGCACATACACCTTAACATCCAGATTGAAACATCACATCATAAAATAAAAAAAATATCAAATCATGCACTGCCCTAAGCTAAAGCTATAATGGTGACTTAGTCTAATATGTGTGCTATTTAAGATTTATGTGGTATACTTAGCTAGGCTTTAAGGTTGAAGTTTTCTAAGTGTGAAAAATATTCAACTTAGAGGGTGGTTTCATTTAAGTAATTTAGTTGATTTGGTTAATTTTTATTTTGTGATTTGATTAGGTTTGAATGAACCTAAAATTAATTACTAAATATTGTAAAGAGAGAAAAGAGAGAACTTCTCTTTCCTCCCTACTTAAGTAATTTCTAAGGTATATTCATATTTTGTTTAGTGAATATTTTATTATATGTTTTGATTAATCCTAAGTTTAGATTTTCCTTAAACAAACCTATTCAAAAAGAAGGACAATTTAAGATTAAGTGAAATACTATCACAAAACACAAAACACTTCATTTCTTTCCCAGCCTGTGTAACATGCATATGGATGAATCCTAGGCATATTTATACATACAAATGGAAATGTTTAGCACACCTTATTGTTGAATGCTAAGGGTTGTTACTTAAGAAAGTTTGGATGATTCATGATGCATGATTTGGTTAAGTAGAAAAAGAGTGATTCTTTTGTATATTTTTCATATGCACATTTATAAGTATAAAAGACATAAGTGTGTACTGCATCATTATTAGCATCAAGGGTGTAAGGTACAAGATCTACTTAGAGCTATTTAAAGCCTCACAATCCTGGGGTTGTCCAGACTAATATACCACTTTTCTTAAATACATGTGCATGTACAAAATGAAATACATGGAAAGAGAGTCATGCAAAAAGTTTATGTTTGTTTGTTTGATTTGTTTATGTAATTTACATATGCAAGTGTGAATATCCTTCTTAAGTGATAACATAGAAATGAATAGGAATAGATTTAAGCAAGTGTTGTGTTCTTTTCAAATGAACTATACACTTTGTAAAATCCTATTCAAAACTATGCTAAAAGAGAAGGGAAGGAAAGTCACGCAATGCACATCTTTATATTTATACTCACATGCAAGCCTATAAATAATTATAAGTAGCATACTTTCAGTTATGATATTTGATTATTAAGTTTTGAAAATAGTTTTCGGATTTAATAGTGAAAATAGCCATTCATATTTTTATTTTTAGCCAAAACATGCAATTTGACATAAAAGAAATATTTCATTTTTAATTTGATTTTTAAAAGGCATGAATGCATGATTTTCATATGACATACACATTTAGCATGTTAGGAAAGAAATAAAGTGATGAAAGCATGTAAATTCATTCACCCTAATTAATTCCTAAAAACAATCTTATGAGATAGGATTATTTAAAGTAAATCAAATTTGTTTTAGAGTGATTTATTTTTTAATTTTGTTTGAGTTTTATTTAAATTTAAGAAATGTGAAGAGGTTTACTGGTCCTAACCCATTTCCCACATGTGTATGTTGTTTTAGTTTAATTTTAGAATCATTAGATTGATTTTATATTTTGTTTAGGTTAAGGTGTACATTAAGTTCATTAATTACCCCCTACCTATACCACTTTAACATATTTAATCAAATATTTATGAGACAATGTATGACATAAACTCACATAAAGAATTCAAATTAGTAATGCACCTAGTAAAGAAATGGTCTAATATAATTGGCTCACAATTACTGATTAATTAACCTAAAGGGTTTAATTTAAGTACTTTCATAACCCTTCCCACACATGTGGGTCAGATTTTGATTTCCTTAAGGTACTTAAGTTATTGAACACCTAGCACCTACCCAAGATAAATTGGTTAAGTTTTGGAATGTTTTGAAAATTTTATCAAGTTAATTAAGTAGGTGATTAGTGGATTAGCCCTTAATTAAGTTTGGATTAAGGAAGGAAAGGGGTTTAGGAAATGGCTTAGGGAAAATTTCCCAAACCCATTCCATAAACTTTTTCTTCACTTAAGTAAGGCTTAATTAACTTAATAAAGGGACTAAACTTGTTTTCTTAATACCTTTAATTACATAAAGAGGTTGATTAAAGATTCATTAATTGATTTCCCTAATTAACTCATCAATAAATCCCAAAAGAATTAGGGAAGATAGATGTCATCTCACTAAATGCATCTAAGAAATTTAAAATGAATTAATAAAGTAATTAGGGAGCAATTAAGGTTATTAAGTTTTCACTAAAACCCAAATTAACTAAAATTTACTACTTAAAATTCATTAGAAATAATTTTGGTGAATTTATTACTGAATTATCTTCACAATAAATTTTATTTTGTATTTTTTCTAATTTTTATACATTTAGTTATGAATATTTGAAAATTCTATGATTAAACCTTATTAAATAGTTAATCCCATTGACATGGACCACGATGTTAGCTTTCCACATGGACATGATTTACTATTTAAGTTACACACATGCCATCGTGTTAGCGGTGCTCGCTTTCTCTTTGGATGATCAATGATCGAACGGTTGAGATCAAGACCACAATTCTTAAGGGATAAATCTATGGATCCTACGTGGCTTGATCATGGCCATCCATCTAAAATGCACGGATCCATGATCTGTCACTGAGTTTGCTTGTGGGAGAGGGCATCCATCCACTCTCTAGGGAATGATCCAAGCTCGATTGAGCTCAGATTGAAGTCAAACTTTACCCACACCATCTAGAAGTAAGCACAAGTAGATATAACGGTCAATTTTGTGTGGGGTGAAAATACGCTTCACAAAAGATCAACCACTTCCTATTCTAGGCTCGGTTTGAAGGCATACCTCTCCGGAGGCTGTCACCAGAGATCCTAACCATTGAGGTAGCTTCATTTAGTAGAGATAAAGCCCTGTTGAAGGTTTGAGGGGTTGAGGTTAAGTAAATCTCCCTATGGACCAAGCTCCTCTTCAAATGCTTGCGGCCTTGGTCTAGCTCCCACCTTCCTTACCTTTGAAGCTTGGAAGAAGCTTTGGATGAGTTTGATTAGGCCCTCAGATGCTTGAAGGAGGAATTGGATTTGGGTATTGGCTAGTTGGAATTTCCTTTAGCCTCCCCTATTTTCGGTTTGAAGGAATCCAAAATTGGAGAATGCCAATGGCTTGGGGATTGAGGGAGCTTGAGCTTGCCTTAGTTCTCAATTGATCAAATTGTCTAATTCAAGTGAAATTAGGGGGAGTATATCTCCCTCTTGAAGGATTAGATGATTGAGCAAGGCTTTGCCATTTTGATCAAATTCACCTGCATCAATGGGTTGTTTTGGCACATGGTTCATTTTTTGCCAGAGGGGGGTAGTGGAGAAGTGTCATGTGCTGATTTCAGGTGGAGGAGTGATTATCTTGTGCTTGAAATGAAGGGAGTTGTCAATTTTGACTTTGGGTTGGGTTTGGCTGACCCAAACCCATTGGGTCAGGTGCACCACTCTTATTAGTGCCCATGGGGTCCACTAAGAGGGTGCCAAGAGGCCATGAAGAGGATTTGACCAAATTCTAAGTGAATTTGGCCAAATCCTTGACCTAGGGGTAAAATGGTCATTTGACTTGATTTTAGTTTGAATATGTTTGGTATGATTGAAAAATGGGTTGGGCCAAGTTTCAATGAATTTGGAATTGATTTGATATGATTTGGCTCATGTTGACCCATTTAGATCAAAATGGGTAAACTTGGGTCAAGTTGATCAATTGGTCAAATTGGATCAAACCAAGGGTTGGGTCAAGTTCATATGACCATTTGAAATATTTTGGCATCATTCGTTTGGTTCAATTTGATTTATATTTGGATTTGGTTCATTTGACTTCATTTAGGTTAAATGGGTTAAATTGACCAATTTGACCCACTTGACCTATTTAGGTTAGGTCATGGGTTGGTTTAGGTTTCATTGGTCATATGAAATGTATCGGTATCTTTGTTTCTAATTAATTTTGGTTTAATTTTATTTTGGGTCAATTTGATCTTTTAGATCAAGTTGGGTTCAAGGTCAATTGGGCTATGTTGGGTCTAGTTGGCCAATTAAGGCTTTGGTCAAGTCCAACAAGTGATTTGGAATTAACTTGACCCATTGGTTTCAATCAATTTGGCTTAGATTAAGTTTTGACACATTTTGACTTTTTAGGTCAAGTTGGGCCAACTTAGGTCAAGTGGCCAATTGGACTAGGTTAGGCTCAAATGGTGACTTGGTCAGGTTCAAACATTGATCATGAATTGGTTTTGATCAATTTTTTGAATCAATTTGGCCTATGATAGACTTTGGCTAGTTTAGGTTTCATTTTGGCTAAGTGTTTACTTGGTCAATCCTTAAGTTTGACTTAGTTTGACCTAATTTGAGTGATTGGTCATCTTCTGATGATTGTTGCTCACAATGTGAGGCTTTGTTGGGCTTAGTTAAATCAAATTTTATAGGATTAGAATTTGGCTCAAAAAGGGTACTTTTGGTCACTTTGGGTCAAGTGAGCCTAAGTGGGTCAATTAACTTGATCAAGGCCTTAATCAAGTTTGGTTGAACTCACATATAGACTTATGATTGAAATATAAATTCATTTGTAAGTGATTTAGAGTCAAATGAATTTTGATTCATCTGATAATTTCAAGTTCAGTGGGTGAACATGAGTTTGACTTAAGTTTTATTTTTGGATTTAGTTTTGGTTTGATGATTGAAGTTTGTGTTTATATTTGGATTCATGATTGAATGATTTATTGAATCACGAAGAAAAATCAAGGATTTGGCTTGATTTGAATTTGATTTGACTAAGTTCAAGAATTTGACTTGAAAGGCTTAGGTTCAATTTTGGTTGAATTTGGATTTGATTTTTTGAATTTAGTTTTGGTTTGATGATTTAAGTTTGGGTTTTTATTTGGATTCATGATTGAAGGTTTGATTGAATTATGAAAATAAATTAAGGGTTCGACTTGATTTGAATTTAATTTGATTTGGCTAAGTTCAAGAATTTGACTTGAAAGGTTTTAGTTGAATTTTAGTTGAATTTGAATTTGATTTTTGAATTTAGTTTTGATTTGATGATTGAAGTTTATGTTTATATTTGGTTTCATGATTGAAGGATTGATTGAATCATGAAGAAAAAATCAATTTAATGAATTTGATTTAATAAGTTCAAGAATTTGACTTGAAGGTTTAAGTTTAATTTTGGTTGAATTTGAATTTAATTTTAGAATTGATTTTTGATATTTGAATATATATTTCATTTATATTGGTGAATACAAATGAGAATATAAATGGGTTATGAGAAAATTTCTTGAATTTGGTTTGATTTGGGCAAATTCAATAAGATAGAATCAAAGTGACTTAGGAAAGATTTTTGGAATTTGGAATTCAATCATGGGTTTCAATAATTTGGAATTGATTTGAGTTTGAAGAAAATTAATTAAGTTGGAATTGATTTGAGTTTGAAGTTGATTTGATTTGGAGTTTGAATTGAAAGGAGGAAGTGAGGATTTGGTTCAAGCTATAGAGTAGGAAAATTTTCCTAACACCCTTAAGGCATGACCTATTCCTATGGCTAACTCTTCTAAGCCTCTTGGGCAAGGTTGAGTGTTCAAGACTAAGGAATCTCTTAGTGTCTAAGAGAAGTCCTATGTCTAAGGTGGAGGGGTTGAGAGCTCATTCTAAAAAAATGAGATCAATAAAGGCGCCCTAATGTGGTGTGGACAAGGAACACCACGTATGTGTTGATCAAAGATTAACAACAATGATCTGCACTAACATAAATGAACTACTCCCAACCCAAGGTATAGAAGGAATCCAGAGCTTAGTGTAATGTGACTCTACTTATGTCAAAGACATGAGAGAGTAAAGGGGGAATCCACTAGGGATAGAGTATATGAACCTTCCACTAGGGAAACAGGTTCAATTCATCTATAAGGGGATGGGAGGTTTTATTTGGCTTGAGTCTCATTGGGGAGAGAAATCAATTTGATTTATTTATTTTATTATTTTTGATTATTTGTTCTATTTGTTGCTTTTGTTTGTTGTTTAGGCTCCACTTGGGGAGAATTGATTGGATTTGTTTTGTTCATTTAATTTGTTTGACTCCACTGAGGGAGAAGGGTTGAATTTATTTTAGATTTTAAAATTTTGATTTTGAGATGAACCCTATTGGTTTATGATGGATCATATTGAGTAGGAGCCATGGAGGCCTAAACCTAACTCAGATAATCCAAAAGGGTAGTCTACCAAACACATAGTAGGATTAGCCAACAAAAGGGATGGCATTCGATGAGCAGTAGCTGTACTAGGAAGAAAGCATAGTATACTTACATCTTCTAACATAAGAACCAGTTACTGGGGTGACCTATTGGCAAGGCAATGGATTGAACCCAACCTATGATTGACTATTGAGTGATTATCACTGGGGGACTTAGATTAACTCAAAGATAGTCAAGATTAATTTCATTTTTAATTATTTTGATGAATCCCATCGGTTTGTGATGGACTGCACTGAGTAGGGTCATGGGCCTTGAGCTACATTAGATTTACCAATCCAAAGGGAATAGTCTGCCAACCACATAGTATGACTATCCAACCAAAGGGATGCCTTTCAGTTTATAATGGTCAAGTTAAGAAGAAATCATGGGGACTCACATCTTCCAAAATAAGGAACCACTGGGGTGATTGATTGGCAAGGCAATAAATTGAACCCAACTTAAGGCTGATGATTGAGTGAATGTCATTGGGGGACTTAAATCTGCTCAAAGATAGTCAAGATTAATTTCATTTTTTAGTTTATTTTGATGGATTTCATTAGTTTGTGATAGATCACACTGAGAAGGAGCTTATATCAGCCTAGACCTATCTCAAATTTATTGAACCAAAGGGAGTGGCTTCCCGGCTGAGGGGAGAACTATCCAACCAAAGGAGTGCCTTTTGGTTTAAAATGGTAAATTCAGGGGAAGAAAGCACAGGGACTCACATCTTCCACTACAAAAGACCAATGGGGTGATCGATTACTTTAGGAAACAAATCAAACCGACTGGGGCATCAATCATTTATGATCATGCTAAAAGAATGCGTGGTCTTACATCTTCCAAAATGAAAACCGGGTAACTCTTGAAAAATAGATTGAACGACCTAAGGGGTGACTGGAGTGAGTCACCTTGGGACTTATCTCAACTCAGTACTAGGTAATTCTTATAAAGTTTTCACCTCTAAGATAGGATGCCTGCTTGGGTGTGGGGCCCTTTGGTGCATTTAATTCCTGATCAACAAGTGCATATTTTTTTATTTGTTGTTTAGTGTGTTTATTGTGGACCATGTTGGTTTGAGGATCCGAGAAGGAGCTTATATCCTAGACCTACTCAATTTAACCAAGGAGAATATGCATCCAACAAATTCTCCAACCACCGAGGTGGCTACTAGGAAAGGGGGACTGTCTAATCCAAAAGTAACCTAGGTATTGTCTAAATGGGGTTGTAAAGGATGTGATCCAAATAGAGTGCCCCTAGGGAGAGGGGTTGCTAAGGGCTTGAACCAAAACCATGGAGAAGATAATATCGTAGGTATTCAGTGGCCAATTCATGGAGAAAGTGTGGGGAATCACATCTGCCAAGAGTGGCATATCCACCAGGTGAGTCGCTGTTAGCTTAGCGAACATCAACCAACCTAAGGTTCTCGTCAGTTTGCAACAATTAGCCTAGGAAGAAAGCTTTGGGACTCATATCCTTATGTAGTGGGCGATTGGGATAGTCGTCTTGACTCCACAGTGCTATCCAACCTAGGGGCTACTTAAGTGAATGCACTAGGACTTATATCAAGTCAAATGTAGTCAAGAGAAAAGGAGCCTGGGGACTTATCTAAACCTCAAATATATACGACCTAGTTAGATCATGATGATTAGTTCAAGCGAAAGTGTGGGGTCACATCTTCTTAAACAAAATCAACATGAGGTAACTCTTGGGTGAACTACCAAACTAACAAGGTGTTCGTTGGTTTGCAATAGTCAAGTTAGGAAGAAAGAGCGGGAACTCATATCCTTCAACAAATGACCACTGGGGTGACATACTAATGAGGTAGCATGTAGACCCGACCTAGAGCAGCTAATGAGTGAGTGTCACAGGGGACTTGCTCCCACATCAAAGTAGTCCAAGATGAAAGATTTGTGTTTATTTTTGTGCTTGTGTTAAAGGGAATAGGACACCACTTGGGTGATCTCACACATACCCTAAACACACTTGGAGATTTGGATGAAATGGTGACATGGATGGAAACCAGAATTCCCACTAAGAAAAGATGCCGCTTGGGTTATCTTACACCTATCTTAGTTTTGCTAATTGAAATAGGATGCCTCTTAAGTTCTCTCACACCTATTCTAATAGCACAGGGAAATCATGTTTGATTGTGTTTGTGTTGTGAAAGAGGGATAATATGCCTCTTGGGTTCTCTTGCACTTATCCACAGACGTGATTCATAAGATAAACAAACAAGAGAAAATTTTGATGAAATGGAATCTTTGTTATTGATAATTATTTTCAAACATATTTTATGGGTATTTTTCAAATAGAGCCCATTAATTGGAAGCATCGGTGTTCCCCTTTCAACAATGAGTGATAGGATCCTCCTTGGTAGGCCTTCTCTATGACATAGAGGCCACCCTAAATGGGTTCAAACTTGCCTCCCATCTTTTGACGGGCAACAATTGGTCTCCTTAGGACTAACACAAGTTCTCCTACTTGGAAAGGCCTAGGGCAGACCAGGTTGTTGTGAGCTTTAATCATTTTTGATTTGTACAACTCTAGGTTGTAGCATGCTCGTAGGCATTTCTCCTCCAAACCTTTGAGCTCTTCTAACCATAATTTTGCATTCTGCTATGTAGTGATTTTTCTACCCAATGCTATCCATAGTGATGAGAGTTGAAATTCTAAGGGTAGAATTGCTTTGGACCCATACACTAAGGAATACGGGGCAGATTGAGTTGGAGTTCTATATGTTGTGCGATATGCCCACAAGGCTTCAACCAAATGCTCATTTCACTATCACTTATTATCATCATGTGCCTTCTTTAGTATGTGGATGAAAGTTTTGTTGAATGCTTCTGCTAAGCCATTTTCCTAGGGGTAGTAGATGGTGGAGTATCTCTAATCTATAATGTGCCAAATGTTGATCTTTGCTTTTGAATATAATACCATTATCGATATAATTCATCAGAACCCATACAATATGGTTCATGAAAAATTGAAGCACATGTGAGCTATGACCTCTCAGGATTTCTTCCACTTGGAAAAGTAGTCGTGGTAGATGAACGATGACCCTTGGAAGAAGGAGGATCGATAGACCCACAATGTTGGTACACTCAAATGGCCAATGTAGGTGGAGAATATTGGGTAGTTGATGTAAGACCACCCTGTGTACCTGACACTGATGGCATCGCCTAACTACATCCATGTAGTCTATGATCATCGAAGACAGTATTATCCTAATCTCTTGATCTTCGTCTTCATCTTTGGACCAGATTGATGTGCTCTGAATAGAACTGAATGTACCTCAATGACAATCCTACAGGATTCATGTTTGTCCAAACAACGTAACCATATTTGATCGAAAGATCATCGGTATAAAGTTCCATCCACGAGAGCATCGGAGAGAGCTCTCTATTTCACCTGATGGGCTTGTGACTTTTCTTGAGGTAGTTTTCCAGTGTTCAAATAGTCTATGAAGTTTGCCTCAATCGGCTCCTTATCCTTATAGGCAACAACCTCCCTTCAAGAGAAAGTCTCTTGATGAGTTCAACATTAAGGGATAACTTCTATTTTGGACCCTTATTGGAATGCATCTTGGACATGCCAATTCTTTGGCAAGTTTGGCCAAAGCTACTGTGTTCTCTTTCGGGAACCTTATAGATGGTGACTTGATTTGGGAAACAACTTCATGGTATACTCATGATATGATGAAGCTTATGTTTGAGAACCTTGTAGGACCGACAATGCGGTTGATGACCAAGCGAGAATCCCAAAGATGTTGATGCTCTTGACATATACTATAATCGCTAACTCTAAACCAGCAATTAGCCTCATACCTAGCTTCATTGTTGGTGCAGGGATTGGAGAGATAGTATGAGAATCTCATCACATCACGGTCTGGAGTTAAGAGAACTATTCTTACCCTTTCCTTTCTTGGAAGAATAGATCGTGGTGCTTCTCCTTTATGAAAGGAAGCTTCACCATCAAAATATATCTCCCAACGGTGGTTTTCAACCTCCCCTAAGTTCATGATTTGTTTGTAAGAGAGATCGTCACTAAGCGGAGAATCAGCAGGAAGTGTATGTGTGTTACTAAGAAATTCGCTAGTGCTTGTCCTATTATCGCACGGAGAGGTATGAAAGTGATATCAAATTGTGAGAGAATCATGTAGTGTAAAAAATGTCGGATAGCATTGTGTCATGAGATCTTATTGGATTGGTTCTGGAAATCAAGTTCACCTTATGAGAAAGTATATAGTGCCATAATTTTTAGGATGCAAAGATCAAAGTTAGGCAATGTTTCTCAATAGGTGGGTAGTTTTCTTCAACAAAGATTAGATGATGACTGAGGTAGTAGAGAGAACTCTCCTTCTCTTTGTCATTGGCTTGGGCCAACAAAATGTTGAGGGAGTCGTCCAATGTAACAGTGTAGAGGACTAGTGGCCTGCCCAGGATAGGGGCTACTAGAACTCGTGGCTTCACCAAATACTCCTTGATATCTTTGAAGGCATGCTGGCACTTGTCATCCCACTTGTACCTGGCATCCTATTTGACAAGTGTTGAGAATGGATTACATATCCCCGATAGATTGGAGATAAAGCATCTAAGATATGCCAACCATCCTTGGAAAGATCTAAGATGAGTTAAACTTTTAGGAGGTGGCATTTCTAAGATAGATTTGATCTTTTCTAGATTTATTTCTATTCCTTGATGTTGGACAACAAACCCAAGAAATTTCTGTGAAGCTACTCTGAATGCACACTTCAAGGGATTCATTTTGAGATTATATTATCTTAATCTTAAGTCAAAGATGTGATCTTCTTTTTCTTTGCTCTTGACTACTAGATCATCAACATAATATTCAACTTGATTATGAATAAGTTCGTTGAAGATTTGAGTCATGGCCTGTTGGTATGTAGCACTAGCATTTTTAAGATTGAAAGGCATGACCTATAATAATATATTCAGATCGGGGTTCGAAAAGAAGTGTTTCTTTCATCGTCGGGGGCCATCTTGATTTAGTTGTAGCTAGATGACCCATCCATTAAGTAGAAAACTGCATGAGATGAGGCGATGTCCACCATTAATTCTGGTATATGAAGAGGAAACTCATCCTTAGGACATGCCTTATTTAAGTCCCATGATGCATATGCAAATTTCCATTCTTCTTCTTAATTGGACAACACGATAACCGGTAGGGTATTTTCTTCCCGATGAAACCATCAATCAATTTCTTGACTTGAAATGACCTATTGTTCAATTTCTAATCATGCGTCTAGCTTGCTTGATAGGGCAGCTCTAGATCTAGCTAGTTTGTGGACTACTTAGAGATAATCGGCATTTCTTCATAAATCATGCAAGTCCTTAAACTCAATAGCCTAACTAAATTATTGGTTTCTTCTTCATTTAATAATGAACTGATGTATGTCGAGCGTGGATTTTCTTCCATATCGAGGTTGATTTCTTTAACCTTGTCAATTGTAGAATGGATCACCTCTTCAAATTATGGCAGTACATCTTTGATTTGGAGATCATTTGGATCATCAGAAGTTTTTAAACACACATTCTCATAAGAGGTTGTTTGGTGTGAAAAGATCCTATAAGACTCCAAATGATTGGTGACAACTAAGCAGTAATCGTCGTCATCGACTGGACAGCAAATCCTAGTCTTGATCTTGATTTTGCATCCTCGCCTCTATTATTCCATAGCTTTTTGAAGTATTTCGACCTGTGCATAGACCATGTATAAGGAATCAAACCCATTTTTGCAAGATTAAGAACACAAGGCAAGTAACAATCAAAAGGTAATTCCATTAATTCTTTATATGAATCATCCCCAAGTTCGACATCAACTTCAGGACTTGAAGATGATTATCCTAAAAAGAATTTCTTCAGCTTCGTATCAATGGAAAACTTAGGGGCTTCCTTAACTACTAAACCTTCAACTTTTTGAGATGAAAGTGAGGTTAGAGCTAAGGTTCCTCACTACTGCTTAATAATATCACATACATTTGATTTGAATACTTTCCTTTGTGGGGTGGTCTTCCATCTATCGGCTCAAGTCACCTCCAATGAAACCGAGAGGGGTTGGGTATGCTAATCACATTAGACTCATCCTCAGGAGATTCCAAGTTTATGTGACTAGTAGGAGTACTCTTATGAACTAGAACATAAGCCCTGTTGGCTGATGGCCAACTAGGGGGTCTTCCACATTTGGAACTCCCTCTATTTCTGTGTCTACCTCAGCCTAGTGGAGGTCGAGTCATCCTACCCACATGACCATATGATGCGATGAACTGTGGGTGGAATGTGATATGCAGCTCCACTTCTTCCTTGATTTTCTTTTCTCGTTCACTTGGACTTTCATTTTTCTTTTCTTTTTCTTTTTATTTTTCTTTTGCTTCTTTTTCCTTCTTTTTTTCATTTGAATTTTGACCAAGTTCATGAGAAAGGTATTTTGAGGAAGATAGTAGGTTGCATCTTCATATATCTCAACCTCTTAGAGTGAAAATGGCTTTTCATCTCCTTTGACATAGTATTCAATTTCATCCCTTCTGAACTTGATGCACAGATGAAGGGAGGATGGAATCATCTTGTTCTGATGTATCCAAGGCCTACCGAGCAAAGTAGTGAAAGAAGTATTCAAATCAATGATGTAGAACTTGGCTTTAGTCTTCCAAAGGTAACACTATGGAACCTAAAGTCGTCTCGCCTTGTTCATTGAATCCTCTCAATATTATCCGATCTCCTCAGAGTGTAGAGATATCAACCCTCAAGTTGGCAAGGGTCCTTAGACTCATAGTGTTCACCGATGCACTTAGATTAACAAGAACCCTAGAAAGTTTGAATCTACCTATGACCACTATAATGTAGAGGGGATGGTTGTACTCCATGTCCCCTAGAAGAAGGTCTTCATCTATAAAAGTGACTCCTTGGGCTTCTCTAGAATAACGTGTCTCCTTTCCAATAATGATCAATTGAGCTAAGCATATCTCTGGATCTAGAAGAGCCTTGATTAATGATTCCCTCATATCTTTGGATAAGATAAGGGCATCATATATGCTTAACATAGATGACAACTTTCTTAAGTGAGAGAGGACATTGTAATCCACTTTGGGCTGATCCTCCATAAGCATATCCAAGGGTGGAGCATCCTGTGGAGGGGCTTCTCGATCATCTGAACCAATGACTTGTTTCCCTCTATCTTGAGGTGCTGCCTAGAAGGTAGAACCTTGCCACTACGGAGGTTGACTTCAGTGATCTTCTGTGGTAGGGTAATAGAAGATTCTACCACACACGCCGGCACCTACACTCTCTATGGGACCCTGATGATGATTCCAAGTCTATCTCAAGAGGGAAACCCGTAGTATTTAGAGAAAGAAGGTCCAACTCTGAATCAGAAAGAGGAAGATCTGAGTTATTATAATTGTTATTTAGACTTGAAGAGTTATCATTAGGAATAAATTTAGACAACCCATCAGAAGTGACATAGATATAATTCAAGCTAGCTTTATTCTTTGATTTCTTGGATTTTGAAGGAGGTACATAGTAAAAATCAAGTACAGTAAGTGGGGTGATGGATTTGATGCCCTCATCCGTCGATACAAGATGTCTACTAGAAGAAGAGCTAGCTAAAGTAGAGTAGCTGATGTAGTGACGGGGTGGGACTGAGGTGATGGTTGCGCTACTTGGCTATCCGAGGCATGGACAACTGCTTCTTGAGCTCCCCCCCTTTCCTGAGTTGGCTCTGACAACCTTCCTTATGTTAGGTTTGAGATGTCTCAAGCACACAAGGAAAGTTTTTTGAATAATTTTCTTAGAGGTAAGGATATATCCCAACCTTCTTTGGTTTTGGAAGGATCAAGTATCCCCAAGGATTACCTAATGGGCGGATGGTTGTTCCAAGGTATTCCTTGGGATAACTATATACCAGGCTTGAAGCTATAAGCGGTCCTTGAATGTAAAAAATCTTCCAAAATATGACCTAGCGGTGGTAGGGAAAAGTTAAGATCATTGCTTTTTCATCCTCCGGTCTCTAGGTTGGTAAGTCAAAACTTCTTTAAGAGATTCTTAAAGATCTTCTTGATTACCTCCCTCTTAGATGAATAAGGCTTGTTAAGTTTATCCAAAGAGTAGGTGGACCTACGGCAAATGTGTGTGCCACTCTGTGATGATGTGGTTGAGGGGGAGGTGATGTAGGTCATGGAGGCTACTATGGGAGGTGGGGGCTACCGTGGTGGTAGAGGTCAAGTGATGGTGGAGCAGGTCTCTCAAGCTCTCGGCCTATTTCCCTTGTCTACTGCTATCACTACCCTGGCTTCTTCTCAAAAGCTTTCTGTAGCTTCTACTTTGTTGATTGGTCCAGAAAAGGCAATTATTTGGCTTCTCCTTGTAAGCTAGCCACCTTATTGATTAGTTTCTTAAATGTTTTGATGGTGAAACCTTTGAGCATGAAGGCGACCAAGCCATGGATATTCTTAAGCAAAATCTTAATGGCATGCTATTCAGACAGCTGTGGTTCACATTTTATACTCAAATTATTCCATCTGAGAATGAAATCAACAAGGGACTCACTAGGGTTTTGTTGAGTCACAATGAGATCGCCTATAGTCGCCCTTTGTTGAGCTCTAGCAAACCTCTTGATAAAGAGTTGCTCCAACTAAAAAAAAGTCTTCACCGAACTATTGAAAAGTTCAGTGTACCTATCAAAATATACTGCTAAGCTAAAAGAGCAAGAGTAGCGTCAGCCACCAGTTGCAAAACTAGCCCGAGTGGGCAATATCTTCGATTTTCCCGCCATCAAAGCTCTTGAAAGAAGGTGACATGAAACCCTTAGGATATTGGATGGCATCAAACTCCTCCAGGTAGGGTCTACCCTTTGGAACTAATGATCTTCCTCAGGTTTGAGCCAACGCTTCTCTCACTTACTACTTTACCATGGTTCTGATATCTTTTTCATGTATGCAAGTACTATCCACTACCTCCTTATATAGACCGATGCTACCCTGCTCTACTAGAGGTAAAGTCTTGGCTGGATCCAAGATATACACCAACTTTGGCTAACTAGTCTCAGTTAAAGTAGGATGGACTGTTGGTGCTTATTTCTGAAGTGCTAAGATTACGACTTACAAGTCCTCTAGCTGCTTCCCCATCCTATCTATTTGTTCATCTTTCTGCTTTAACTATTGACGGAGGTGTTGGGTCAAGTAGGTTGTGTCTTCCTGGTTTGCCTCAACACCTTCCATAGTCTGCTACCTACGGAGGAGGGAACCCCTGGTATCTACTATGTGTACCCCCGCTGAATCCTCTAACAGGTCATCCTCGTTTGGATCAAAATTAACTTTTTCATCCTTTTAATTGGACCAGGCATATCCTAAGATTTCCTTCTTCTCCACTATATATTAGGCTACGATGTCATCTAGGGATTGGTCTAACTGAATAGGCACAAAAGATCGAGTCTGATCAGTAGTAGGATCACTGTCATGCACATATAGACACCTAACCTCTGAAGCTACTGGCGAGCTAATTTGGTGAGGACTGTGCTCACTAGAAAAAAGATACTCCTGATTGCTACTGGATTTGGGTGAAGTGGTACTCTAGAAGGATCTGGCCATAGGTAGGCTGTCTCCTCCCTCACAGACTATCTCCATAGCTTGCTATGGTGATGGTGGTGATGGGATTACTACTATACTTCGAGTTCACCATTCTTTCTTCACCACGACTAAGGCAGAAGGTTGAGCAGGAGAGCTCGGCCTCGCCACAGTAGGCAATGTAAATGGGACAAGATCTCTCAGTCGTAGCCAGATCACCAACATAGTTCTCTTCTCTGTCAGGCCTTCATGGCCTTGGCGGAATAGTAGATCTTTGGAACATATGAGAGATGGAGGGCGGGGGAGAGTGATGTGGTGGAGGCACCACGACTCTCTTGGGATAGCTCCTCTCACATGATGTGTCCCAGGTAAGATCTTGTCGATTATGGTTGCGCACCGATCTTGAAAATCCACAAGTGCGGAGGACACTAACTGTCGATTGTACCTCCATCGCTCCCGGATAGTAACATGAACTGATGTGCAGGCCTCTCTAGCCCTCTCTTGCCTATGTTTCCTGCCAACACTACTGGGAATGATAGATCTCAAATCAAATTGAGTCTGACTCACGATCATGATGCTCATACTCGACATAAATTGATTAGAGGCTGGTGTATGACCTCATCCTCTCACTAGGGTGCTTGGCGGAACCGGTGGATAAGAAGAAATCCTAGCATCCTCTCTCCAGATCTTTATAGAGGTGGAACTAGTTTTACATAACGGGAAACCATCCTAGGAAACTCCTACAATAGGCGGTAGTCCAACTCCCTAGCAATGCGATCTGATGCTTGATCATGTTCTTGTTTCCTTGGAGTGCAGGTAGGTCGGCGGTAGAACTAGACTCAACCTCAAAGGGGAGACAATCACTGAATGGAGCCCCCGAAGGTGAGTGAGTGCTTGGCCCCATGGAAATATTGGGCACATTGGCCGTCTACTATTGGGAATCGCTATAGCCTTCCTCTTCAATGAGAGGATCTCTGAATCAGATGGCATGTCGACTTGGATGATCGGCTTCTGCCCGGTCACCATGCTCTTGTTAATTGTCATGGAGGGGGTTCCCTCACATGTAATCCTAGCCCCCTCGAAGCCTCAACCAAAGTGGATGAGGTGGGCATAGTCTGATCGTTGAAGGTTAGCCTGATCCAAGGCTAAATCCTTCCCATGAGGAAACGTGAACACATACATCTGCGCCATTTACAATTGGCTTGAAAACATTTTGAAACTGCAATGTTGAAAATAAAATTGAATCAAATTTCTATTTTTGTTAATTTTTGAATTTGAATTTTAGAATTTGAACCCACACTCAACATCATGAAAGTGTTAAGTGGGGCTCAAATGATTTAGAAGAGATTTTGAGATTGATTGGAAAGAGGATTTTTGAATGTAGAATTTTCTTTCAATAAATTTGGGTATATTGAAAATTGGTTCAAATATTTTTGGAGAGATGCTTCCATAGGTTCATGTTTGAATTTTGATTTTTGATTTTGAGGACCATTAATTTAACAAATTTGAGTATGTTAAAGTAAAGGGTCAATTGATTTTGTTTTTGATTTGAGATTTTTGGAATTCACTCACTTATCAAATTTGGGTATGCTAAGGTGTTTGAAAATAATTTCTTCTTTTCTTTGTTTGCTTTTTTTGTGAATCACTACCATTGCGGTCCCAAGTTGATGCAAAAGTGGAGGTTGCGTTAGGTAGTCGGCGGCAGTAAAATTTAAATAATCATGACATGAATCCTTTAAATCATTGTGTTAATCTGGGCGTCCCACGAAGCGGCAGCTATAAACGAATCTGATGAAAAATGTGCTAGAAACATGCATCGGCTTCAGGTGCTGTTAAATAAGCAAGGGTTCCCACATTATGGGGGATGGGCAAAGAAGTTAGTCCATGAAACTAGAATTAGGTTAGGATCTTGGAATATAGGTACTCTTAAAATTAATGGAATTAATAGATATTATGGTTCATAGAAAGATAAATATTTTATGTGTTCAAGAAACTAAATGGGTTGGGGAGAAGGCTAAGGAGATTGATAGTTTAGGTTTTAAACTTTGGTATTGAGTAAAAGTCGAACTAGAAATGTTGTAGGTGTGATTATAGATAAAAGTTTGAAGGATAATGTTATAAGTATTAATAGATGTGGAGATAGAATTATAGCTTTAAAGATTATTGTTGATACTAAGATTATCAATGTTATAAGTGTCTATGCTCCTCAAGTAGGTTTCGAGATAAGCTTAAAAAAAAATTTTAGAATGAATTAGAGGGATTAATACAAAAGATATCTCTTGAAGAAAAAGTATTTATTGGGGGAGATTTAAATGGACATGTTGGTAGAGTGGTAGAAGATTTTAAAAGTATTCATGGTGGTTATGGATTTGGAGTGACTAATGAAGAAGGTAGGACTATATTAGATTTTGCCTTAGCTTATGATTTTGTAGTTGCTAATACTTTATTTAAGAAAGAGATGAACATATTATTACTTATAAAATGGATCTAGTAAAACAATTGATTATTTTTTGATAAGAAAAATAGATCGTTTAGATTGTAAAGATTGTAAGGTCATTCCAAGTGAAATTTTAAGTACAACATGGACTATTAGTTTTAGATTTTAAGATGAAAGGTTGTAAGAGAAAAATAAACTTAATTATTGTCTAGGATTAGATGGGGACACTTAAAGAACACAAATAAAAATATTTTTAAGAGTAAGCTACAAGAAATTAAAGTTTGGGATGTTCATAAGGAAGCTAACATTATGTGGGAAAAAGTATCAAGTGCTATTAAACAAGTTGCTAAAGATGTGCTTGAATCAAAAGGAAAAGCTTCTTTTAATAAGAATAGTTGGTGGTGGAGTCGAGTGTGCAAGAAAAGATAAGAAATAAAAGCATTATTATAAAACTTGGTTTAGATGTAAAACTTCGGAGGTTGGGAAAGATATAAAATGGCACTGTAGAGATTCTAAGAAAGCAATATATGATGCAAAAAATTTAGCTTTTAGTGATTTATACAATAGATTAGATACCAAAGAAAGATGTATGTATAAGTTAGCCAACCAAAGAGATAGGAGCGATAAAGACATAGCTCAAGTGAGGAATTAAGGATGAAAATAATAAAGTGCTTTTCTTAGAAAAGATATTGAAAATAGGTGGATGAGGTATTTTAATAAACTTTTCAATGAAGGATCTGAAGAATCGATTGATTTTAGCAACCTTAATACCTAAACAAAAATAGAGAATTTCATTTTATCATCGTATTAGTAAATCGAAGTTAGTGAAGCTTTAAAGAAAATGAAATGTGGAAAAGCGAGGACCGGATAATATTCCAATAGAAGTGTGGAAATGTTTAGGAGATCAAGGAATTTCTTGGCTTACAAATCTTTTTAATGTTATTTTAAAGACTAAAAAGATGCTAGATGAGTGGAGAAAGAGTTTGTTGGTTCTATATTTAAGAATAAAGGTGATGCACAAGAGTGTGCAAATTATAGAGGAATTAAGTTAATGTGCCATACATTAAAATTATGGGAGAGAAATTGAGCATAGGTTACGATGTGATATAGAAGTTTCTCACAATAGTTTGATTTCATGCCGTAGATCTACTATGGATGCTATACATTTGTTAAGAGGTTTGATGGAAAGCATAGAAAATAAAAGGATCTACATATGATATTTATTGATTTAGATAAAGCTTATGATAAAGTCTCAAGAGATGTTCTTTGGAGAGTTCTAGAATAGAAAGAAGTTAATATTGGTTATATTCAAGTCATTAAGGATATGTATACTAGAGGTCACTTGTGTCCAAACACAAGAAGGATTGACAAACTATTTTCCTATTTGGTTGGATTACATCAAGGATCAACATTAAGCCCTTATCTTTTTACTTTAGTTATGGATGTTCTTAGGCATTTACAAGAAGATGTACCACGGTGTATGCTTTTCATGACATTCTTCTTGTTGATAAGACTAGAGGGAGTCCAAATGATGGAGGTCAACTTTAGAGTCTAAAGGTTTTCGTTTAAGCAGATCTAGTGGGATTAAGGCTTGTTGTTGTTGTTGTTGTTGTTGTTGTTGTTGCTTTGTTTTGTGAATCATTTGTGATTTGAAAATGAAATTCTCATTTAGCAAATTTGGGTATGCTAAATGAGGAATCCAAGTGTGTTTGTTTTTTTTTTTTAAATTTTGAAAATATGATTCTTAACAAATTTGAGTATGCTAAGAAAATCCTAATGTGTTTCTTTTGTTTTAGATTTTGTTTTGAAAATGGAGACTTCACTTTAGCAAATGTGGTATGCTAAAATAAAGTTTCAATGTATTTTGAATTTTGTGAAATGGAGATTTCACTTAGCTTGAGTATGCTAAATGAAATTTTAAAAAAAGTGTTGTAAATTTTGTTTTGAAAATGGAGACTTCACTTTAGCAAATGTGGTATGCTAAAATGAAGTTCCAAATGTGTTTTGAATTTTGTGAAATGGAGATTTCACTTAGCAAATTTGAGTATGCTAAATGAAATTTCAAAAATGTATTATAAATTTTGTTTCGAAAATGGAGACTTCACTTTAGCAAATGTGGTATGCTAAAATAAAGTGGTATGCTAAAGTGAAGTTCCAATATATTTTTGATTTTTGTGAATGGAGATTTCACTTAGCAAATTTGAGTATGCTAAATAAAATTTCAAAAATGTGTTGCAAATTTTGTTTTGAAAATGGAGACTTCACTTTAGCAAATGTGGGATGCTAAAATGAAGTTCCAATGTATTTTTGAGTTTTGTGAAATGGAGATTTCACTTAGCAAATTTGTTATGCTAAAATGAAGTTCCAAAAATGTGTTTAAAAAATTTTTCAATTTGTTGATTTTGAAAAGAGAGATTTCCATTTAACTAATTTGGGTATGTAAGATGGAAATCAATTTTTTGAAAGAGGAAATCCTAACATAATCATATATGGAATATGTTTAGTGGGATTTCAAAATAGCATCATTTTATTTGGAAATGAAATCTTCATTTAGTAAATTTGGGTATATTGAATGAAAATGTTCATGTGCTTTTTGAAACGGTGAAAATTATATCTTAACACATGTGGAATGTGTTGAGTGGAATTTAGAAGTTGTGATTTTGCTTGAAGATGTAACATTCATCCAACACATTTGGATATATTGAATGGAAAGGCCCTTCTTCAAATTTTGAGCTTTTTGAAAACATGATTATTGGTTTTATTTTTGAAATGTTCCTACATGTAACAACTATGAAAATTGTTAGATGTAGTGTGAATATTTTATTAAGTGTATTTTGAAAAACTACTTTTGAAAAGCGTGACTTTTATGAAGGATTTATTTTATCTTGTTTTTAGAATGAACCTTTCCTTACTATAAAGATGGTAAGGAGGAAGTCTTTAATTATTATTTTTTATTAAATTTTTATTTTCATCCATTGGGGAACCCAACGAGGGTTTTAAGAGAAACACGAGATGGGGTCCTAAAACCTAAAGATGTTGGCTAGCTTAACTTAAGGATGAAATATGCTAAGTGCTAACAGAAAAGAAAGATAATCTTAGATTTATATAAAAGTACAAACTCACTATCAATACTTGGAGGCAATGATCATTTACCAAAGATTGTGAGAGGAACTTTCCCCAACGGAGTCGCTAGAAAAATCTGTGGTGAAAAATTTATATATATTCCTGCCTTCATCTATCCCCTTTTGGAAAAGAGGATAAATGAAAATATAAATATATAACACCTTATCAGGATACCACGTAGATCCACAAATATTCTTATTAGGATGATCGGGTATGACATTGAGGAGACGTGTATTATCTCGAAAAATAGAAGTCACCACCCTATAATGGACATAATCATCTCAATAAGGACTCCTAAGGACTATGAGTCTATGAAATATATAAGAGATTCTTCCCCTACTTTCCATGGAAAAGTAAAACAGGATTTATTTTAAATCATGTTCGTTAAGTTCCCTACAGGAGATAGCCCCCATAGTTATTACATTCTAAGGAACATTATTCCTTAGGAATATTCTTGATTAAGGTGAATGATCATTATCTCCAAAGATTTCGAAAGGTAAGACTATCAATTGATTAGTTTATTTTTATAAAATCAAGTAGGATCGATCAAGATGAGGGAGTTCTTATCGAAGAAAAATGAAGATAAGTAAGGGATACTTAGGATACTAAGAAGCCTAGTGAGTATCCCAAACTATCATATGGTTGGGTTTTATATATTTCAAATTGAATTGATTTATTTGAGTTGAATTTTTATTAGAAAGTTAGGGTTTGCAATTCCATGATATATGGTCATGGAAATACCTAAGAGGTGAGGATTTATTCTTGTAGCCGGAAAAGGGGATATGCAACCTTAGAACCTAAATCTAGGGAGTTCTGATGAGGGCCAAAAGCATGACCTAAATCTAAGACAAAAATGGGTATTTGGTTTACCTCCATAAGAGAGGATAAATCACATTGGACTTAGCACAGGGGTGGCCAAACTAACTCCTCCTATGATTTTAAAATATATAGGCAAGTCAAATGCTTTTGCAAGATAGCTAGGTTATTATTTATTTAGAAAGAGACTAAGTCCTTAAACACATCCCTAAGAGACTAGATCATGTAGGGCATGATTTAATGACTTAAATCTAATACAAATTTTCTTATATTTTATTTTCATTTTGGACAATCAATTTGACACAGGCTTTAGGATTTGTATGTTTAATGAATAAGAATTTAGATTATGGGCCAAAATCAGCAAGATGATGAGATTTGTTTCCACCATGGCTCTTAAAGGGCAAACCAAGTTCTCTGGTAAAGGTGGAAGCCCTCCAATCAAGAGTGAAATAATATCCTTTTTATGCATGATGTGAGAAAAGTAATACAACATCCAGCTAGGTGGTTACTAATTCTTTTATCTTGATTTATAACCTAGGCTTTGGGTGAGGTTTTGAATTATTTTATTTTTAGTGTTGAGTTGTTTTGATTGGATAGAAAATTTATCTTACTAAGAGCCTAATCATCATCTAGGCCATACATTAAAGCAAGAAAAAGATGCCATCTTAATGCACAAGCTAAAGAAACATCAATCAATTTATAAAGCTAGCACAAAAGAATAAGAGGCCATTTATGGTCGGGCTCCACTGCACAAACTCCAAAATAAATTTGGTAGCCAAGCTCTACCCTTATACAACCCAATTACAAATGAATAAATTACAATCAAGAAGGAATTCGTTGTTATGGAGGGTCTTCATTCTTCATTTCTTCTATCTTCTTTCTTCCTTTTTCTTTCTTCTTTCTTCTTTCTTCTTTTTTCTGTCTTCTTTTTGTTTGTTGAAATGTGGTTACTCCAAAGGCTTCACATGGTACATAAGACATAGTATTATAACCAATGTTCATCCTAATCCCCCATAATAATTGTTCCAAAATCCTGATTACAAAATTACATGAAAATGGGAAAAAGGAATCTAACTAAAACCTATAAAATAGAGATTAGCTAAACAAACCATACAATCCCAAGCATGTATATGTATAAATTGAACTTAACACCCCATGCATGGGTAACCAAGCCCACCTGGCCTATTTTGGATTATACTTTGGGGTATAAGCACCTACACAACAAAAGAATTTTTATATTTTTATTACAACGCCCCCTTAAGCATAATTTCCTGTAGAAGACAATGGCTAGACTAAGATTTTCCAGCCATTTAGTCTACGTGCATACACCCTAACATCTAGACTAAAACATCACATCACAAAATAAAAGAAAATATCAGACCATTCACCACACTAACCTAAAGCTAGAAATGATGACTTTGTCTAATGTGTGTGCTATTTAAGTTTTGAATTTTGTGTGAATATTATATGTTTTGATTAATCTGAAGTTTAGATTTTTACCTAAACAAACCCATTCAAAATGAAAGGCATTTTAAGATTAAGTAAAGTGAAATACTATCACGAATCACATAACACTTCATTTCTTTTCCAACATGTGTAACATGCATATGGATGAATCCTAAGCATATCTATACATGCAAATGGAAATATTTAGTACACCTTAATGATGACTGCTAAGGGATGTTACTTAAGAAAGTTTGGATGCTTCATGATGCATGATTTGGTTAAGAAGAAAAGGAGTGATTCCTTAGTCCATTTTTCATATGCATATTTACAAGTATAAAAGACAAAAGTGAGTATGACTCCATTAAGGTAAGTGTAAGGTACCTACTTAGGCTACTTAAAGCCAAACCCTGGGTTTTCGGACTAATATATCACTTTTCTTAAATAAATGTGCATGTACAAAACGAAATGCATGGAAAGAGAGTCATGCAAAAAATTTATGTTTGTTTGTTTGATTTATTTATGCAATTTACATATGCAAGTGTGAATCCTTATTAAGTCATAACACAGGAATGAATATGAATGGATTTAAGAAAACATTGTGTTCTTTTCAAATGAACTATACACTTTGCAAAATCCTATTCAAAATTATGCTAAAAGAGAAGGGAAGGAAAGTCACACAATGCATATCTTTATATTTATACTCAAATGCAAGCCTATAAATAATTATAATTAGCATAACTTTCAGTTATGATATTTGATTTATAAGTTTTGAAAATAATTTTTGGATTTAATAGTGATAATAGCCATTCACATTTTCATTTTTAGCCAAAACATGCAATTTGATATAAAAGAAATATTTCATTTTTATTTGGATTTTTAAAAGGCATGAATGCATGATTTTCATATTAAATATACATTTAGCATGTTAGGAATGAAATAAAGTGATGAAAGCATGTAAATTCATTCACCCTAATTAATTCTTAAAGACAATCATATGAGATAGAATTATTTAAAGTAAATCAAATTTATCTTAGAGAGATTTTTTTACTTTTGTTTGAGTTTGATTTGAATTTAAGAAATGTGAAGAGGTTTGTTGGTCCTAACCTATTTCCCACATGTGTGTGTTGTTTTAGTTTAATTTTAGAATAATTAGATTAATTTTATATTTTGTTTAGGTTAAGGTGTACATTAACTTCATTAATTATCCCTTACTTACACCACTTTAACATATTTAATCAAATAATTATGAGCCAATGTATGACATAAAATTATACAAGGAATTTAAATTAGCAATGCACCTAGGAAAGAAAGGGCCTAATGCAATTGGCTCATAATTAGTGATTAATTAAGCTAAAGGGTTTAATTTAAATACTTTCATAACCCTTCCCACACATGTGAGTTGGATTTTGATTTCCTTAAGCTACTTAGGTTATTGAACACTTAAGCACATACCCAAGATGAATTGGTTAAGTTCAGGAATGTTTTAAAATTTTATCAAGTTAATTAAGTAGGTGATTAGTGGATTAGCCCTTAATTAAGTTTAGATTAAGGAAGCAAAGGGGTTTAGGAAATGGCTTAGGAAAAATTCTCTAAGTCCATTCCATAAAGCTCTTCTTTGCTTAAGTAAGGCTTAATTAACTTAATAAAGGGACAAAACCACTGTTCACATGCTTAATTACCCTTAATTATATAAAGAGAGTAATTGAGGATTCATTAATTGATTTCCCTAATTAACTCATCAATAAATCCCAAGAAAATTAGGTAAGGCAGAGGTCATCTCACTACATGCAACTCAAAAATTTGAAATGAATTAATAAAGTAATTAGGGAGTAATTAGGGTTATTAAGTTTTCATTAAAACTCAAATTAAGAAAATTCACTATTTAAAATTCATTAGAAATAATTTTAGTGAATTCCTTACTGAATTATCTTCACAATGCATTTTATTTTATATTTTTCTAATTTTTATACATTTAGTTATGAATATGAAGATTCCATGATTAAAACCTAATTAAATAGTTAATCTCGTCAGTGTCACGTGGACTGCTAACGCGACATGTGCTTTCCACATGGTGCGTTGGATTTTTTTATTTAAGAAGTCACATCCCATGCCATATCAGTGGCGGTGCTACGTGCATTCTCTCTAGATCGTCTGATCAAAGATCGTATAGTTGAGATCGAGCCCACGGTTCTTAAAGGATAAATCCATGGATCGTATGTAGCTTGATCATGATTGTCCATCCAAAATGCGTGGATGGATGATCCATAATCAGTCACTGAGTTTTCCTATGGGAAAGGGCATCCGTCCACTCTTTAGGGCATGATCCGAGCACGATTGAGCTCGGATTGAACTCAAACTTTACCCACACCAACTAGGAGTAAGCACAAGTAGATCTAATGGTCAATTTTGCATGACGTGAAATTCACTTCACAAAGGATCAACCACTCTCTAGCTTGAAGGTATACGAGGCTATCACCTGCTCCAACCATCGAGGTAGCTTTGTCTAGTGAGACGAAGCCTTTGAGGGTTGAGGTTGAGTAGATCTCCCTATGGACCAAGCTCCTCTTCAAATGCTTGTGTCCTTAGTCTAGCTCCCATCTCCCTTGCCTTTGAAGCTTGGAAAAAGCTTTGGATGAGTTTGATTAGGCTCTTTGAGGATGCTTGAAGGAGGAATTGGATTGGAATTGGGTATTGGCTAAGTTGGAATTTCCCTTAGCCTTTCCTATTTTTGGTTTGAAGGAATCCAAAAATGGAGAATGCCAATGGCTTGGGGATTGCTTGAGGGAGCTTGGGGAGCTTGCCTTAGGTCTCTCTCAGTCAATCGAGTATGAATCTCTGCAATTCAAGTGATATTAGGGGGAGTATATCTCCCCCTTGAAGGATCAGACGACCGAGCAAGGCTTTGTCATTTTGATCAAATTCACCTCCTTAATGTGTTGTTTTGGCTGTTGGCTGTTAAGGGTTGCACATGGTTCATTTTTGGCAGGCGGGGGAGGGGGTGTGGAGAACTGCCATGTGCTGATTTTGGGTGGAGAAGTGATTGTCATGTGCTTGAAATGAAGGGAGTGGTCAGTTTTGGCCTTGGTTGTTTACCCAAACCCACCATGGTGCACCACTCTTATTAGTGTCAATGGGGTCCACTAAGAGGGTGCCAAGTGGCCATGAAGAGGATTTGACCAAATTCCAAGTGAATTTGGTTAAGAATTATCCTTTGACCTAGGGGCGAGATGATCATTTGGCTTGAATTTTAGTTTAAATATGTTTGGTATGATTGAAAAATGGATTGGGCCAAGTTTCAATGAATTTAGAGTTGATTTGATATGATTTGGCTCATGTTGACCCATTTAGGTCAAAATGGGTGAACTTGGGTCAAGTTGACCAATTGGTCAAATTGGGTCAAACCAAGGGTTGGGTCAAGTTCATATGTCCATTTGAAATATTTTGGCATCATTGGGTTGGTTCAATTTGATAAATATTTGGATTTGGTTCATTTGATTTCATTTAGGTCAAATGGGTCAAGTTGACCAATTTGACCCATTTTATTATTTAGGTCATGGGTTGGTTTAGGTTTCATTGGTCATATGAAATATATTGGTATCTTTGTTTCCAATCAATTTTAGTTTAATTTGATTTTGGCTCAATTTGACCTTTTAGATCAAGTTAGGTTCAAGGTCAATTAGGCTAGGTTGGGTCTAGTTGGCCAATTGAGGCTTTGGTCAAGTTTTGACACATTTTGACTTTTTAATCAATTTTGCTTAAATCAAGTTTTGACACATTTTGACTTTTTAGGTCAAGTTCGGCCAACTTGGGTCAAGTGGCCAATTAGGCTAGGTTAGGCTCAAATGATGACTTGGTCAGGTTCAAACATTGATCATGAATTGGTTTTGATCAATGGTTTCAATCAATTTGGCTATGGTGGATTTTGGCTAGTTTAGGTTTCATTTTGGCTAGGTGTTGACTTGGTCAACCCATAGGTTTGACTTGGTTTGACCTAATTTAAGTGATTGATCATTTTATGATGATTGTTGCTTACAATGTGAGCTTAGCTGAGCTTAGTTCAATCCAATTTGGGTAGGATTATAATTTGGCTCAAAAATGGTACTTTTGATCACTTTGGGTCAACTGAGCCTAAGTGAGTTAATTGACTTGATCAAGGCCTGAATAAAGTTTGGTTGAACTTACATATGGACTTATAAGTGAAATATAAATCCATTTGCAAGTGATTTGGAGTCAAATGGGTTTTGATTCATTTGACAATTTCAAGTTCAAAGGGTGAACATGAGTTTGATTTAGGTTTGATTTTTGGATTTAGTTTTGGTTTGATGATTGAAGTTTGTGTTTATATTTGGATTCATGATTGGAGGATTGATTGAATTATTAAGAAAAATCAAGGGTTTGGCTTGATTTGAATTTGATTTGGCTAAGTTCAAGAATTTGACTAGAAAGGCTTAGGCTGAATTTTGGTTGAATTTGGAGTTGATTTTTTGAATTTAGTTTTGGTTTGATGATTGAAGTTTGTGTTTATATTTGGATTCATGATTGAAGGGTTGATTGAATCATCAAGAAAAATCAAGAGTTTGGATTGATTTGAATTTGAGTTGGCTTAGTTCAAGAATTTGACTTTAAAGGTTTAGGTTGAATTTTGGTTGAGTTTGAATTTAATTTTTGAATTTAGTTTTGGTTTGATGATTGAAGTTTATGTTTATATTTGGATTCATGATTGAAGGATTGATTGAATCATGAATAAAAATCAAGGGTTTGGCTTGATTTGAATTTGATTTGGCTATGTTCAAGAATTTGACTTGAAAGGTTTATGTTGAATTTTGGTTGAATTTTAATTTGATTTTTGAATTTATTTTTGTATATTTAAATTTATATTTCATATATATTTGTGAATATAAATGGGTTATGAGAAAATTTATTGAATTTGATTTGATTTGGGCTAAGTCCATAAGATAGAATCAAAGTGGCTTAGGAAAGATTTTTAGAATTTGGAATTCAATCATGGGTTTCAATCATTTGGAATCGATTTGAGTTTGAAGAAAATTAATCAAGTTGGAATTAATTTGAGTTTGAAGTTGATTTGACATGGAGTTTGGCTTGAAGGAGGAAGATGAGTCTGCTATAGAAAATTTTTAACACCCCACAAGACATGAATTCATGGCTAACTCTTCTAAGTCTCGCTAGGTGAGTGCCCAATCACTGAAGTGTTTTAAGAAAAGAAAACTCTTCCCAAGAGTCTGAGGCTCATTCTAAAAAAAATGAGATCAACAATGGGTTATCCAATCTCTCAAAGGGTTACACTCATAGGAAACTTTTAAGAGAAACTCCTAATAAGTGAAAACATATCTTTAATTTTATTTTTTTAGATTTTTTTAAGAAAACACCATGATTAAATAATTTTGGTTACAATATAATGATATTTATAACATCATAAAATTTTATTTATTAGCATAAGTAAAAGTAAAAGTAATGATTGTACATCAGATAATTATAGTTAAATGTCTCTATCTTAATGCATCCAAATAATAAAGTGATATAATGCATTACAAAGTATTAGATATATAAATATCTACCGATAAAAAATAAAATCTTCGGTAAAATCAAATTGATTTGATGGTTGTTTTACTGGATTAGCCTACTCATCTTGCGCGTACAAGTGGTAGCCGCCTGATGGTCTCAGCGGTTAGATTCGAGATATAATAGTATTTCTAAAAAAAATAGGTGGCAAGCAATATTTTCACAGGACGGTTGGAATTTTCGTAAGAGACTAAATTGTCAAAATAGCCTTTCTTGACTGGTCATTTGATTTTAATTGATTTTAATTAATTAATTAATTAATTTCACTATTTTTCTTTCCTGTTGTCAATTTCTTCATTTAGTACTAATTTCGGAAATTTATTATGCCAAAAGCCGAAAGCCCGTCTTTTGAAAAAAATATATATTTCAAAGGACTGACTGTGAAAACTCCATTATACTCTTTCATAGTTTTGAATGATCTCATAAAATAGTAGACTACAACAAACATAATAATTTGAAGAATATAGTCCGAAAAAAAATCTTCAAGTCGACATAACATATGCCATCATAAGATAATACATATAGTGTAAATGTCACATATAATTCATTTAATATTAAAATTTTATTATATGAAAAGTCCGAATATAACTCAAATAATATATATATATATATATACAAATATGATCCTCTAATAGATTAATATTTAAGAATTTAATTTCAAGCTGATCACTAAGTCATGCTTAATATTTTTAATGATCAAATGCTGCATAATGATGAATTATTAAGATGTTGGGTCTTTATCTGTACAGTGATAAGGCCAATGATGATCACAAAATACAGATTAAAATAAAATGAACTAAAATCAATATCTTTCATCGTGAAAGTGATTAATTAGGAATTTTCACAGTATTAGCCTTTGAATAGATTACTTAGACAAATTTACTCATAATGAAAGTGATTTTTCATTAATATTAAGTGACAATTTTTCCCATTATGTTCAAGTTCGTGTATTTAAGATGAAAAATTATATTTAAAGTGTATTTTAGTTATTTTTAACGTTGAAATTGTATTTAAAATATAAATAAAATAATATAATCATTTTTTAAGTTACAAATTATAATCATAGAAATTTCAAATGGAGGAAGTATCTTCTCGCGTTTGCCCATTGTTTTTAATGGACATATTCCATTTTTTCAACCTATTCGATTATACGTTGTCAATTCCCTCACCACAATATTAGTCATTGAGTTTTATGATTTCACCAATTTATAAGATAAAAAAAAAAGAATATAAACTATTCTTCTAGAAACATGTTCCGAAGGATATGATTTATATACATATATATATATATATATATATATATATATATATATATATATATATATATATATACATATATATATATATATATATATATATATATATATATATGCATTCATTATACAAATTTGGTTACAGAGTTTGAAATAAAATTTAAATTATTTGATTAAATTACATAAATAAATTTATTTAACAAAAATTTGTTAAATAATTTTTTTTAATGGTTCCATTTTTTTTCATTATTTCTCAATGGAAGTCCTATTATATCGCCAAAGTATTTAACTTTCTTCTTTAAAATCCTCTTTATTTTTAATACTTGTGCACACATCTATTTTTTTTATTACAGGGATGCACTTGAAGCATACACATCGATCGGAAAACTAACTAATTATCTATATAGATTGATGGCTAATGATTTGGGGATTGATTCCCATGATATGCTTAATATGTTTAGTGATCACATATAATCTGTAAGGATAAATTATTATCCACCATGCAAGCAAGCTAATAAGGTGCTGGGCCTATCTCCACATAGTGATTGTACTGCATTAACAATACTCCAACAAGCAAATTATGTTCATGATTTGCAGATTACAAAATATGATAAGTGGGTACTTGTAACACCAAAATCAGGAGCTCTAATCATCAACATTGGTGATATGATGGAGGTGATTATTGAGATGGTTCATTGCTTTGAATTAATCTGAATAATTTTCATTTTAATTGCTTTGTTTTGCCATATTCTTGACTTATAGATTAAGTATTTCTTTTTTACAATTATGAGATGATGCCATGTTTCCATTTATGAAACATAAATACTTAGATATTTAAATTCTTTATGATATCATATCTAACATGCCATTTGATGTGCCATTGTTTACCTTTCTTAAGAAAAATTATAACTCTTCTTGAACAACACTTACACATCTTATACATATATATATATATATAAAATATATATAACATATATATATATATATATATATATATACATAAAACAATATGTTATGTATAACTTTTACTTATGTGCTTTGTTGTCTTCTTAGTAAATAATGACTAATGGAAAGTATAAAAGCATTGAGCACAGGGAAATTGTAAATATGGAGGATGAATGACTATCAATAGCCACATTTCATGCACCAAGCATTGACACTGTGTTGTCTCCTTTCCCTGATCTCGTTAAATGTGATGGAGAGCTTTATAAGACTACTAGCATCAAAGAGTATACAAGAAAATACCTTTCAGAAAAACTAAATGGGAAAAATTCCTTGGAGAGCATGAATTTAAAGAAATGATGGAGGCTTACTAACCACTATAAATTTATGATAAAAAAAATTTATATGATATATTGTTATTAGAACTGTTTTATTATTAAAGTTGAATCAACATTACTACATATTATACAGTATTTTTTAATGATTGCTTCTGTAAAAAATGTTTTATAGTAATTATATGAAGTCCTATTTTCATGTGCTTCTATTTCATGAAATTCAAAGCCTTTCATGTGTTATTTAGTTATACTTATTAGAAATAATATATTACATCAAATGCAATATTATATAAATGTTATTACAATTAACTTATTTATTTTTGGTTGGTATATCATATATTCATTAAAGGTGAGATAATTTCTATAATGAATAATAATGATTTTTTTCTTAAATGTTGATAACTTTGAGATGCACTTAAACTCAATTACTATTAGTTGTACGTGCTTTTAAGATTTGTATACTCATCTAAGTAGCCTATCATGGTGACCAAAACAATAACATGAGTTTATAGATTTCTTTTTTTTCGCATCATCTCATTAGATGCACTTAGCTAACATTCTGATGCATTTATATAATGGCAATCAACTTCAATAATATTTTAAATTTTTTTAATGAATTATCAAACTAAGCTCTTCATTTACCCAAAGAATGTATTAGTAACCAAAAAACCTCTCAGTTGCCAAAACTATGAGATTCTTACCACTCCAAACCCATCTAAAGTAGTTTTATATTAGAAAATTTTTCATTGGAAGCTATCATTTTCTCTCCCTGACTACTTCAATCCAAACCACAATAATACTATGGGCTCCAAAAATTCGCCACAGACTTCTCGACAAATTGAATTGAGGAGTAAGTGTCGATGTAATTTTCATAAGGTAGATGGAATAGTAGATAACACACTGCCTAGAGATTTCGCCCACATTTGGTGAGAACTTTAGATCTGGTTTTAGGTTTCCTATAGGCGCAAGCCCCTATAGTTAATTACCCCTCCCAATAAGTGAGAGAGAACTTTGGATTAAGGCTAGTCGTTAGGTCACTTAATGCGAAGTATAAGAAGATATAGAGTTTTAGAATTTAAGATTATGAAATTCATCATTTCAACTTAAACCGATGGTTGGGAATGATGACGCCCAATCTAGATCTTATCATCCATCATCCCTGCACTTGGGGTGAGGAGATTCGGCAAGGATCTCATAATACATGGGTTATGTCATCCAAGAAATCCTTGTAGACTTGGGATGATGTTTGTCTAAGGAGATAATCTTTTTGCCCTATCAGGTGTATCCTATGATTCACAACTCAAAGGGCAGAGCCATTAGGGAGCATACGGGCTACGATCGTGATTGTAATATAATGGAACCTTACTGGCCAAACCACCTGATCAAAGGACTCGGTCGATTTATCATCTCAGCCTAGGCCAAGCCACGCAAATGAGGACAGCCACGCCCCATGACATGAGATTGAGAGTGAACATAGTAGAACACTTTATTTGACATTGGCTCCTTTGTGAGCTAGAGTTTTCTTAATTTGTCACCTCCAACAAACAATTGTAAAAGGTGGATAGATTGAGTTTTCTTTAAGCTTTTAAAGATTAAATTTCATTTAGACAGTTTTTAGATTGATACTTAATTTGAGTTAATTTGATTTAAAATTAGATCACATTTTGATAGAAGTATCCCCTCTGGTTGAAATCATAATTCAACACAGCCATCATCGGGGTAGTTACTTGATTGATTCGAATATATTTGAGAACTTTAGATCTTGTAAACTCTATTTAGCTCCTAATAGAGGATCAGATCTATTGTCACATGACAGAATTAGCTTCCTAGATATTTTACTAAGTTGAAACTCTTATAATAGATTTTTAAATTTTATTAACTTGCACTACTCTAAGACTAACCGGATAACTGCAAGAATTTGAATCTAAACATTCAAGCCCAAAAGTGTATTTAAGAATGCCTTAATTAATGCATTATGTTCGCTTATACGATGTGCTTCGAATCTGGTGGCATTGTGTTATTTTAATATTTAATTTTGTATTTATACAAATGTAGAATCATTTTCATTTGATTCTTCATTGATTACACTTGGAAACATTCAATGAAAAGCTTTATTCGTCCTCATAGACATAAGAAGTTTCATTTATGATTATATAGATATTCCAAACATATTGCAAATAACACTCCTTTCTTTTCTTTTCAAATTCTTTAATGAATCACCAAATGATCTAACCATTCACATTTACCAATGAGTCATTTAATTAAGCTCTCATTTTTAAACCAAATTATGGAGCTTAATACAAATTTGTTTGCGAGCTATTTCTATTCATTCTATCGCTTGAAGTTAGGCTTTCAGATTCCATGGAATTCTATTGAGATCACTTACAAATTTCATTTGAATTCCATGCTTGAAGTCCATGTTTTAATTCATAAGAAATTTTCAATATTTAGATCAAACCTTCTCTGAAATTACGTGGGGCATTATGTCACAAGGTTAGTTTATTGATATATATATATATATATATATATATATATATATATATATATATATATATATATATATATATATATATATATATATATATATCAATGAAACTCAAACTCTATATTTCAAATCTGATGGATTTAATTGAGTTAAGTCATCTCTTCTTTGTTTGAAGCATAACATTTAATTTATTTATTAATCATTGAATCCCCATTCAAATTCATTTATGAATTATTTAATCTCTTTTAAATTCATCTCGTGATCATCTTGAAAATCATTTCAATTCTAAGTTATAAAGAAAAGACTTTATAAATAATCCCTTCTTCTTATGCTCACATTTATATTTATTTTGTACATTCATTTGACTTGTTTAATGCAATTTTAATTCCATATTATTTTTTTTTGTGTTTTTTTTTCTTAAATGAATCTTGATTCTTTCTTTTTCTTTCCCCACCCCTTTTTTTTAAGTCCAAAAATTTGATGAAATTAGGGAGCATCTTTGTGTCTTACTCCTCTAATGAGCAAAGTGAGTGGTGTCTTGCGACACCGCAACTGATTTTTCACTTCGTCATGCCCTAATGAGCGTGACGAGGCCTTCAAACCCACAAAGAAACAAGTATATACATATACACATTCATATATTTATCACATATGTACAGACCCATTTTTCTATGTGCTTGCAATGATCAGCAAGTAGACAAAGAGAGAGATGCCAGAAATCAAGAGAAGAACCCTCCTAATGACGTTATTCCTCTCCGGCTGTGGCAAAAGGAAAGAGAGATGGAAAGGGAGATGCTAGAAACCAAGAGAAGAACTCGCCTAATGGCGGTGTTCCTCTCTGGCTGCGGCAAAGGGAATTTTCAGATTTTGACAAAGGGAATTTCGGTTTGTTGAAGAGAAGGGAATTGGAAAATTTTAGATTGGAAGAAATGAGGGGAATGGAAGGGGAATTTTCAGTTTTGAAGAAATGGGAAGAAAAAGGGAAAGATGAAGAAGTGATTTTTAGTTTTTTGAGGAGATGAGGGAAAAATGGGGATTTCGGATTGGTGAGGGTGAGGGAAAGAGAGATATTGAGAAGATGAAGAAGAGAAGTAGAGGGAAGAAGAAGGAGAAGAAGGAAGAAGAAGAAGGAAGAGGAAGAGGGAAGAAGAACTTGTCATGCGGTTTGGACGAGGGAGTGGAAGAACCGAAGTGGGAGAGCTTTTTTGGTTTGAAGGGAAGAAAAAAAAGGAGTCCCACCACCTCCTTTCAGTTGAGGGAAGTAGAAGGAAAGAGGGGAATGTTGGAGGAGGAGCGGTTGAAGGGAGACACGATTGAAGGCGCAACCCAACCATGAAGCTTTCATTCCTGGGTGATGGAAGACAAAGGGGAAGAATCGTATGAAGGAGAGGAGTGGGTTGGGTCGGCTGAATGTGTATGTGAGGGCCAAACCAATAGTTTTGGGATTTAGGTTATATTTTAATATGAATTTTATGCAATTTCAATATGTTGATATATATATATATATATATATATATATATATATATATATATATATATATATATATATATATATATATATATTATTTTAAGGTTATTATGATGTTCTAAACACAATGACATAGTCCGTTTTACGATCAGAGGCCATTTGATTCAAGTCAGCATCAAATTAGATCAATTTCAGCTCAGAATGCACATTATCATTTTCGACCGCTCGATTTTCGCACAGACTTATCCGAATTGAGTGTGAATAGTTTAATTTGATAGATTTTATTGTTTCAAAGCTAACGACACAGTCAATTTTATGAACGTAGGTTATTTTGTTTACGTTGGTGCCTCCTGACCTTGATATATGTGTAGCTCATTGACGACTCGATCGCTTGATCGGTTGATCATTAGGTTATGCAATATTTATATTCTGATCAATTTTAATGTTTTGAATATAATGGTGAAGTCCGTTCATCAATCGGAGGTCATTTTGATTGATTTTGGCGATGTCTAGTATATTTGAGCCTCAATTTGCGTGCTGTCACTTTCGATCATTCGACATTTGCATAGACTCGTTCGAATTGAGCATGAACAGTTTGATAATTTTCATTATTTCAAAGCTAATTGCATATTCAAATTCATGAACATAGGTCGTTTGGACATCGTCGTAGTTTCTTGACTCCGATATGCATGTTGGCACACTGATAGATCGATCACTTGCTCGGTTGATCTTTAGATTATGTAATATTTATAATTTGATCAATTTTGATGCTTTGAATCCAATGACGAAGTTCGTTCATTGATTGGAGGTCATTTCAACCATTTTCAGTGATGTCTAGTGCACTTTGAGCCCCGATTTATACTCTAAAGCATCTGAAGCCGATCAAATTCACCTTATAAGCTCGATTCGGCTTGTGTAGCATATATGAAGATCAACAAATACCTTGACATGATGTTTGTCTTTTGCAAATAATTCTCTTTTGATCAATGCTTAAGGAACTTCGAAATTCTTGTTAGGGTTGCAAATGAACCAAGCATTCAACAAGCTACTTGTGACTCGACTTGATTATAACTCGTTTACACTTGTTTGATCAACTAATTGAACGAGCTTTAATATTTTTGTAAATACTTGATTGCTCATTGAACAAGCTTGAAAATGTGTTGTTTAGTTCATTTACATTAATAGTATTGTTCAAAGCTCATTATGCTCAATTAAGGCTCGATTAAAGCTTGTTAGTGAACAATATTGTTTAAATTTTAATTTTTAATAAGCTTAATAAGCTTTAATTGATGCAAATCATGTATATTTCACATTAATAAGCTGGTTGCAAAATAACTCGATTAATGATTGATTAAAGCTCATTTTCATTAAGTGAATTGCTTTATTAATAAGCTCAATAATTTCAATTTGAACTGAGCTCGTGAACTGAATCGAGTTGAACTCTAATAGGATTTTTTAAACAAGCTCAAGTTTGAACATCATTCTAAAGCTCGAATCGAACTTGAGCTCAATAATGGTAAGTGAGCTTGAACTCGAACAATTATATGCTCACGCTAGGCTCGTTTGTAGCCCAAATCCTTGTATGTGTTCACAGTTCTTCTAGTGATTTTTTCCATTATGCCAACATTTGTATGATAGGTTTGAGTAAACAATTTTAAAGCTTTTAAAACTTTTTATGGGTTTTTGGCACTTTTCCTTCAGCTATTGATTTGTAGAATCCAAGCACCAACATAAATAATAAGATTATTTTAAATTAAGTTTAACAATTTTTCTAACCATGAACTACATAAAACTATAAAAATTTTAACTCTCTTGAAAACCATTAGATCTTTATATAATAATAACCAAACAACATTATTCCTAAAAACTCTTTTCTCTCCAAATAGATGTCATCTATAGGTCCATTTCAATATTATTGAGGCACTTTTACCTTCTTTCTCATTCATTATCACTCCATCTACTAATTATAGGGATGAATAGCTCAATACATTGAATGATTCAAATTTTTAATCCAAAACCCTTGATAAAATTTTGAGCATCAAAAAATAAGTTAAGCTACTAAACTTGATCCAATTTTTTTTCTTTAGCCTCTGTTGATTCTAATTTGCCTAATAATGCTTCTATTTTTTCTCATATTAATAACTTCATTCAAAAATTTATTCTCCGATCACATTTACTTAGCATTAATAAGATATCTCTACTACCACTCATTTTAGTGAGATTGATTGTGCAAAAGAATTATTAAGTCTACTCTTGCTCTAGCTTCATTATGTTGTTCTATTAGGCCTGAAAAAATTATCAATGTATGAATAAGGCCAACTAACATTTGCTACTTCATTTACTAGATTTTATAATGAGCTCTAAAGTGCTTCAATTAGATCCATCAAGTGTATTAGGGTCCATAATGTTGTGGAGCTTATCCAATTGATTAGAATTGTTGGTGTGCACATACTCAAGAGTTCTCCAACATGTTTAATAATGTCTTGCGAAGAAATTTTAGTTTATGGGTTCTTTTCTGAACAAACTATTTCTTAATGCTTATCTTGACAACGTTGATTAAGTTCAACATCTACTGCCCATTAAACTCCATGGAGCTAAAACTTCTTGTCCCAAAAATCATAACTTATTAAAGTGTGTCAATAGTAAAATAATTGCCAAGATTTTCATCTAAGGAGAGGGGAGTCCTCTTAACTAATGCCATTCAAAAAAGATTCACAAGCATTTAGATAAAATCATTACATGGGAAACCCCCTCATAATCTATTAGCAATCATATTAATGGCTCTATTGTGTGCAAGAAAATTTGGGTTAGTAGAGTAGGAGAATTCGATATCTTAGCGTTGCAAAAAAGTTTCGCACACACAAGAAAAGAGTTTGGCACCGCCTAGGAATGGAATCCCACAATCGCAATCTCTATGAACACCTGCACTATGGCTAACAAGCACAATACTCACAACAATGGAGCCTCCGCTCTAATTCCCATCATTCCAGAAACCAATCCTTAAACCAAGAACATCAAGTTTCTACCTCATTTTCCCCTGATAGTGTTACCCTATCAAGGTGCAACAGGAACCTCTTTAGAAGATCGTGTTTGTCAATGGAAGAGTCTTAAAATGAGATAATTCAACTTTTACGAGAAACATGACAACCACTACTACAATAAATGCATCTCCCCCAAGATCGATCATTAGCAGGGGAGGTCAAAATGCTTATGCGGGGCCTTCTCACCATCAGGCTGAAGTTCCTCCGCTTCCATATCATGATGCCAACCTCCTTGACACTACTAGTTCTATTCATCCATCACTTGCAGCTCAACCAATTGCTAACCCACCAATTATTGATGATGGCTTAGCACATTCTTTCCCTGTTAATTTCCCGCCATGTTATACGTGCAAAATTACAACGCTTACTGTGAGAAAAATTCCACCTTAAAGATAAGAATAATCTTCCCTCTCATCGCGGCTATTAGGAGTCTTCACCTTTAGCTGAAACAAATCTTCAACATCCTATTCCTATAGGTTTCAAGCATCCAAGCATTGACTCCTATGATGGGACAACTGACCACCCATATGAACACATCGACTATTACAGAACCATCATGCACATCCAATGAGCTCCTGACACACTACTTTGTTAGGTATTTCCAGTCACCCTCAAAGGTCAGGCTCGTACTTGGTTCTACTCCCTTCCGAGGGGATCTATCCATACCTTTAACAAACTCACTAAGATTTTTGCAGAACAATTTATTGCAAATTGAGGGATCATTAAAGATTCCTCTTAACTATCAAGCATTCATCAAAATGAAGGTGAATCACTTAAGGAGTACTTCTAGAGGTTCTCTTTAGAAGCTCGCCAAATACCAGGGGTAGACCCTGAATTACTAAGAGGTGTTTTTCTTGGAGGGCTCCATTCTAGGCCTTTTTACTCATCACTAATGCGTGATACGGTCCGCTCGTATGCAAGTTGGTTCATTGTATGTGTGGTATTTATTTTTGATATGTGTGTGGGGGACACCACACAAATCTGAGGGTGTACTTATTGAGGTGATTGGGTTACGACATCAAGGAATGATGCACTATCTCAAAAGATAAAAATCACTACCTATAATGGACTTAATCACCTGATAAGGACTCCTAAGGCATGATGGGTCTTCGAATATACCAGAGATTTTTTTTCCTACTTTACATGGATGAATAAAATAGGGTTTATATTAAATTGGGTTCTAAAGTTCCCTATGGGGGCAAGCCACCATAGTTAATTACATGCTAAGAAAAGTGAATTTCTAAGGAATTCTCTTGATTAAAGTAGAAAATTATTATCTCCAAAGATTTTAAATATAAGAATATCAATAAATTTATTATATTTGAAAAATCAATCGAGGTAGATCAAAAAGAAGAGACTTATTATCAAAACTAAATGAGATGAGTAGCGAACACTCATGATACTAGGAAACCTAGTGAGCATTCCAACCTATCCTATGGTTGGGCTTTATATGTTAGAGGAGAATTATATATTTGAGTTGAAATTTTATTAGAGGGTTAGGGCTTACAATCCCATAAAAAATAAGAAGAGATGCCTAAGAGGTGAGAATTTATGCTTATAGCCCAAAGAAACAAGATTTTATCCTAAATCTAGATTTAAGCCAAAAGCATAACCTAAGCAGTGTATATGGTTTACCTCCACAAGAGAGGGTAAACCACCCAATTGCTGAACTTATATTCGCCTGGAGTGGTAGTCAGCTAACTTCTCCTATGCTTTAAAATCATGTGGTCAAGTCATATGATTTTCCAAGCAGGTTGATTTGTTATTATTTAGAAAGAGATTAAAGTCCATAAACACACTCCCTAAGAGACTAGAGCATGAGTAGTATGAACAATGACTTAGTCTAATGCAAATCTTATCAATTTTTATTTGATTTTGGACTCTTCATTTTGACAAAGGCCATAGGATTTTCATATGTCTAAATGCAGGATGAAATAAGGTTATTGGCTAAATCAGAGAGAAAGAGATATTTTTCATCACAGAGGAGACCCTCAAAAGTCAAGTCTTCCCTTATCATGTAAGGATGAAATCCTCTCTTAGCAAGGGTGAAGCAAGATGGATGCATGATATTAAGCATACAACATTCAACTAAGAGGTTGCTAAATCTTTTAGTTATTTTGATTTAGTGCATAGGCTTTATGTGAGGTTATGAGTTATTTAGAAAATTTAGTTATGAGTTGTAGTTGGGGTAGAAAACTTATTTTTCCCTAAGAGCCTAATTTGATCCATGCCACACATTAAATCACCATATGAGTAAGAAACTAAGAAGAGGCATGATGTTTCTTTTGCACAATTATAAATAAGACAACAAACAATTTATAAATCCAACCTAAAAGAACAACAGGCCGGTGCGGTCGGGTACCGCCATATAACCTAAAAGAGAAATGGGTAGCCGAGCTCTACCCTTATACAACCTAGTATATGAAAGAATAATTACAAATTATACAAATGCATAAACGCTATGGGGGTCTTCATTCTTCATTCTTCTTGTCTCCTCTTCTTTCTTCCTTTGACTTGATTTGGATGTGCTTGCTTCAAAGGCATCACAGGGTGGGGGCCTCCCATGACAAAGCCTTCTATTCATCGCTCATCCTAATCCTCCATAACACTAATCCTAATTTAAAATACAAAATTATATTAAAAATTGGAAAAGTAAATCTAACTACACCTATAAAATAAGTGTTAGCTAAACACACCGTACAACCCATGCAGTTATATGAATAATTAGGACTTAGCACTCTCCACATGGGTAACCAAGTCCACCTGTCCTAACTTAGATTGTGCTTAGGGGGTTAAGCAATCTACAAAAAAAGAGTATTTATATTTATTTTAGCCACCCCTTAAACACAATCTCCTGTAGAAAATATGATTAGGCTAATCACGGCCTAGCATCCAATCTATGAAGCATACAACTTAACATCCAGTATAAAATAATACATCATAAAATAAGACATTCATCACACTATGCATCACCCTAACATAAAGCTAGAAGTAGTGATTTAATTCTAAAGTGTGTGTATTAAGGCTTGTGTGGTGTACCTTAACTAGACTTTGTTATAATTTTCTAAGTATAAAAGAATTTAATTATAAAGGATGGTTTCACTTTAAGTGACTTAATTAATTTGCAAGTTTTACTTAATATTTTATTTTATCTCACTTGGTTTATACTTAACAACTAATTGTTATAAAGAGAAGAAAAGAGAGGATTACTCTCTTTTATCCCTACCTTAAGCCACATCTAAAGCATATTAATTAGTCAAATCTCTTTATTGAATTGCTTATTACATATTTTAATTAATCTTAGGTTTAGGTTCACTTTGAATAATCTCATTCAATAAGAAAGGCATCTTAAGATTAATTGGAATTAATGACTATCACATAACACATGTTTATTCATTTCTTTCCATCATATGTAGCTTGCATATGACTAAGTTCTAAACATATCTATACATGCAATATATATTGGCACACTTAAATGATGAATATGAACATGTACGTTTAAAGTTTATATTTTCCCTTTGGTTGAATTATTTTCATCATATTGATTTAAAGCTCTATCTAAATTCTTATGCCAAAAATACATAGGAATGAAGTTAAACAGGTACGTGTCATTGTTAATCAAGGAAGTGAGGTAATTAAATGACCTCCTTAGGCTAGCTAAAGTCTCATATTCCTGGGATGTCCAGACTAAATACCATTTGCATTCAAACACATGTAAGTTTGCATACATGAATGTAAAAAAGAGAGCTTTTGATCACATGATTAATTAATTTTATCACTTAAACAATTGCAAATGCATGTGTTTTGGTAAAAGAAAAGAGGGGTTTTAACTCCATAATCAAGTACACACACATATGTATGAGAGACATGAGCTAGTATATGCCATTGTTAACCAAGGAAGTGAGATAATCAAATGATCTCCTTGGGGCTACTTAAAGCCTCATATTCCCAAAGTGCTCAAACAACTATTTAATTTTCTCAAATACATATGAATGTACACACAAATAAAGGAGAACAAATCATGCAAAAGTTGTACTTTTATTTGATTAAAAGATTTATGTACATGGAGTAAAGTCTTATTTAAATTCTAATATTGAAAAATGTAAGAGTGAAATCAAATGGAGTACATGTCATTGTTAACCATGGAAGTGAGGTAATCAAATGACCTCCTTGGAACTAGCTAAAGTCTCGTATTCTGAGATGTCCAGACTAAATACCCATTAACATTCTTACTTACATAAATCAATATATGAATGAAGGAAAAGAACTTTACTTCATGCATTTAAGCTATAATCATTTGCATTTTCTATGTATTTATAACTAGCATTTATAGCATATGTAATCATTTATTTATAAGATTTGGAAAATAGATTTGGATTTAATAATGATAATAGCCACACATATATTAATTTAAATCAACACATGCAAGCTTGACATAAAAGAAATCATTTATGTTTAATTAATTTTTGAAGAAATGAATGCATGAATCAAGTGGCATACAACATTTTAATATGAATGGAGAGAAATAAAGAGACACAAGCATGTAATTTCATTCAATCCAACTAATTCCTAAGGACAATCATATTAAATAAGCTTATTTAAAATAAATCAAAGTTTCTTAATGTCAATTTTAACTTTATATTTAACTTGATTTAAGAGATGTGAAAAAGATTTGCTAATCCTAATCCCATTCCCCATATGTGTGAGTTAATTTGATTTAAGGGAAAAGCAATTAGATTGATTTTATGGATTGATTAAGTTAAGCATGGGTTAAATCAATTAATTAAACATTTACCTATGTTACTTAAGGTAATTTAATAAATAATTATGAGCTAATGTAATATGCAAATAAATTGAAAAGTAAATAGCAATGCTCTTATGGAATGAAAGGAGCCTAATGCAATTAGCTCATAATCATTTATTAATTAAGCTTAAGAAACTATTTTAATTACTTTCATGATTTTCTCACACATGTGAGCAAATCATAATTTCGTTAAGCCTCTTTAGGTTCTTGCACAACTAAAGCTCTACCCAAGATGAATTAAGAGAAATCAGATTTAATTAGATTTTTTAGTTCAATTAATCATTAATTCATCTCTCTCTAATTATCGAAGTTAATTGATTATCTTGAAATGAGATGGGCTTAAGGGAAAAGGTAGGGAAAGAGGTCCCAACCTAATTCCATAAGCCATCCACTTAGTCAAGCATGATTTAATGTGATTTGAATTTTAACTTAGCTAATTAAGTCATTAATCAATTAATTAATCATTAATTAGCATTTTGTTTGAAAAGAGAAAGGAACTTAAGGAAAAGATTAGGAGGGAGGTCTAATCTAATTCCCTAAGCCCCTTTACTATTCAATAGTGATTGGGGAGTCCAAATAAATAAATAAATAAATATTATTTATATGGTTAATTATCACTTAATTAATCTAAAATGGTAATTAGGGCTTAATCAATCAATTTCTCTAATTAAGCAATCAATAAATTCTAAGAGAAATAGGGGAGGTAGAGGTCATCCCCTTAAACATTCTCAAAAAATTTGGAATTGATTGGGTGCTTAATTAGAGAGTAATTAAGTTAATTAAAAATTTAATTAAATCTTAACTAAGCCAAAATTATTGTTTCAAATTAATTAAGAATAATTTTAATGGATTCCTCTTTAAAGTACCTTTAAAATGAGCCATTATTTGTATTTTTGGATTTTTTTATAGTTAATTAGGAATTATAGAAGTTTCAGCCTTAAAAAAGGATTAATTTGCTTAGCCTAATCCTGCCAGTGGCGACTTGGCGCTTTCCACGTAAGATTGGTATTTAAGTTGTCACATCCGGTGTTGAGTTAGCTGACGGAGGACGCGACATCGATTCCCACCATCCTATCTCAGATCGGATGACATGGATCAAACTTGAGGTGTAAGGGGATAATCTCATTTGATTTAGCATGATTTGATCAGAGCTGTTTGTTCCAATCACGTAGAATGGATGGCCCATGATCCTTCTTCTCGTGAGTGACAAATGATAGCATCTGTCCTCCATGAATCATTTGATCTGAGCTCACCTGAGCTCGGATGAACTCCAAAACCACTCCACAACATCAAGGGAAGGAGACGAGCACATCCAATGGTCAAGATTGCATGCAATGAAAATTCTCTTCAAAAGACCAACCACTTAAGCTAGAAATCAATTTTCATGGAAATACATCACCAGAGCTAAGACCGATGGTTCACATGCTTGAGGAAGCTTCGTATAGTTGAGACGAAGCCTTGTTGATCAGCACAAGCATTGATTTGGCTTGATTTGCCTTGGAGACCAAGATCCTCCTCCTTGGCATTCATCTTTGATCAAACTAGAGCTTGGAGTTGATTTGGAGCTCAGGAAATGGTTTGGGTGGTCTCAATGAGGAGTAGAGATGGTGTAGGAATGAGAAATTTGATTGAGGTGGGGTATTGGAGAAGTTAGGATCGAAGATAGCCTCCCCTATTTCAGTTCTACACGGGAAGAGGGAATGCTGAATGCGAGAAGCTTGGAATCACTTAAAACTCACAAGGAAGCTCAACTTGGTGTTCGAAAGCTTGCACGAAGTGAATTGGTCCTATTCTTGTTTGATTTGGGGGAGTATACCCCCTTGATGTGTTGAGTTGGACGAACGAGATGGCCAGCCACCGTTAGAGCATCGGAGGTGTCTCAATCGAGTCCACATGGCTCGAATGGGTTGGAGGAAGTCATGGGAGGTGGCTCAAGGCTTGATATTGGTTGATTTGTTTTTCTTGATATCTTTGGTGCTCGTCTTGCATGGGAGGTAAGTTGGCTCACCTCCCTTTGGTCCATGGTCGACCTAGTATGGGTCAAGTGGCCTAGGTGGGTTAGGTGCACCCTCATTTGAAAGTTGGGGCTCCTAAGGTGATTGGAGAGTGGACTTTGTCATTTATGGGTAGAATCTTATGTGAATAGGGCTTAACTAATGGATTATGACTTGGATAGGGCCCACTTGGCATTTGGGCTGACCTAGGGTCAGTTTGGGTCAGCCACCAAAGTCTCATGGGTTGGTTTTATGTGTCTTAGCTTCATGTGGTCAAATGGGTTCATGTTGGGTGAGGTTGACCAATTGGCCAAATTAGGTCAAACCAAGGCTTGGGTTAGGTTCAATTAATGATTTAAAGAGTTTTGGTTTAAGTAGTTTCAATCAATTTGATATATGTTTGATTTTGGCTCACTTAGATTCAAATAGGTCAAATGGGCTAAGTTGACTAATTTGACCAATTTGACCAAATTAGGTTGGGTTAGGTGTTGGTTCATGTTCAATTGGTCAATTAAAAATTATTGTAGGCTTTGGTTTGAATCAATTTGAATTTAATTTATATTTTGACCAATTTAACCCTTTAGGTCAATTTGGGCTGGGTTAGGTCACGTTCTCCAATTGGTCAAATTGGGCTCAATTATGGCTTTGGCCAAGTTCAATAATCAATTTGAAATAAACTTGAGCCATTGGTTGCAATCAATTTGGGTTAGATCATGATTTGACCCATTTTGACCTTTTAGGCTAATTTGGGTTAACTTGGGTCAAATGGCCAATTGGACTTGGTTTGGCTCAATTGAGGCTTTAGTCATGTTTAATCATTGATCATGAGTTGGTTTCAATCAATTTGGTGTATGGTGGGTTTTAGCTAGTTAGGTTTCATTTGAGCTAAAGGTTGACTTGGTCAAAGGACCAAGTTGACTTGGTTTGACCCAATTCAAGGTGGTTAACCATCCTAGGGTGATTGTTGATCATGAGATGAGGCTTGGATGGGCTTGGTTCAATTCAATTTGGGTTGAATTAGAGCTTGGCTCAAAAAGGTTAGCCCACTTTGGGTTGAGTGGACCTAAATGGGTCAATTAATTTGGTTTTGGCTTAATTCAAGTTTAGTTGAACTCATATATGAGCCTAGGATTGAAATATAAATTCAACTACAATCAATTTGGAGTCTAATAGATTTTGGCTCATTTGAAGTTTTCAAGCTAAAAGGGCTAACTTGGGCTTGGTTTGATAATTGTAATTTTTATTTATATTTGGTTAAATGATTGAAGGAATGATTGCTTTATAAAGAAACTAATTGATTTTGGGTTGATTTGTATGAGATTTGGCTAAGTTCATGGAGGTAGGTACATATGGCTTAAGAAGGGTTTTTATTGATTTGGATTTAGTTTTATTTAGTTTCGGCTATTTGATTTTATATCTCATTTGTATTTGTAAATATAAATAAAGATATAAATGATTATGAAGAGATCAATCAAATTTGGATTGAATTGGTTGGAGATTTGGCTAGGTTTATGGAATTCAACCACACGGCTTCAAGAGGAATTTTGATTTTGGATTTGACTGTGGGTTCTGATCATTTGGTTTGGAATTTGGATTTAGATTTGGTAAATGATTTGAATTTGAGGTTTGGTTTGAGAAGGTAAGCATAGGTTGGTTTTAGACCATGGGAAAGGCAAGTCTCCCTAAATTCTTAAGGCACAACCTAACCCCTATGGCTAACCCTTCTAGGTCTGTAGGCTTAGGTTAAGTGTTCACCTAATTGCTAGAAGTGTCATAGGACTAAAGAGCTCTTAGTGTCTATAAGAGTCCTAGATCTATTATAAGGAAGTGGGAACTCACTCCAAAAGTGAGATCAATTGTGTGGAAGCATAAATCTCTGAAGATGAGGCTATTAATGCCCATCGAAAATAGTTTGAGCAATCCACAGGAAAATGTAAGAGTGCCCCAGGGAACACCGATCAATAATCCCATCAAAAGAAGAAACGAGGCAGTCGTGATCTCCCTCCACATCCCTCACACCAACGACGTGAACCAAGACAAAAAAAAGAATACACACCACTGAACACATCTCGTGTTAACATTTTGATGACCATTTGAGATGAAGAGACCATTAAGTGGTCACATCCATTGAAACCAAATTTAAGAAACTAGAATAATATTGTCACTTCCATCGAAGTCATGGGCATACTACAGAGGCATATAAATAACTCAATGAAGAGATTGGGAGGCACATTCGGCAAGGATATCTAGGTCGATTTGTGCAAAATCAGTCAACACAAGCAAACATAAATCCAACTAGGGGGAAATAGGGACAATCATTGCAAAAATAATAAAATAGTAGCCAAATAGTCAAAGAAAATAAAATAAGCATAGGAGGGTAACTACTATCTAATCAAGTCTTCATCACCACCTCCGAAGAGCCAAAGTTAAGGAAATTCGTATTGATCATTTCATCACTTTTAATGACTCAGACTTAGTAGGAGTCCAAATTTCACAACAAGATCCACTTATCATTGGTGCGGGGATCGGTGATCCATGTTATAGCGTAACGAGAATTTTGATTGATAACGGGAGTTATGTTCATGTTTTATTTTACTCCACCTTTCTTAGCATGGTCCTATAGGACCATTATGTGGGTTTGATAATCGTACTATGCGAGTAGAGGGGGAAATCACTCTTCCTATTATTCTCAAAGAATTTTCTTGATAATCGACTCATTCAATTCAAATCATAGTAGCCAAGTCAGATTCAGCATACAACGCTATCTTTGAAAGGCCCCTCCAATCAATCTTTGGTGCTATTACACGGTACCTCATCTCAAGATGAAATTTCTAACCCTAGTTAGGGTTGGAGTGGTATGTGAAAATTAACAAATAGCACAATCATGTTACCTTAGACAAGCTCAACCATGCCCTTCGATGACCTTCAACATAAATAAATTTAACTTTTGAGATGAATAAGTAACTTAGAGGGCTTTGCCTGTAGAAGACTTGCTCCTTGTTTCATTATCAGATGACCAATCTCTACAAACAGTGTAAGTCAGATCTCTACTCTTAGACGAATAGAGGGTAAAATATATAGACTTCCTGCATAAGAATTAGGATATCTTTGCTTGGAGTCCGACAGATATGCCTGGGGTTGACCCTAATGTAATCATGCTCTCCTTCAAAATTGATCAAGTATTCAAACTGATCATCCAAAAGAAGCAGAGTTTTGCACCTGATCGCCTCTAAGCTATTGAACAAGAAGTTAACAAGCTCTTATAAGTGAGATTCATATGAGAAGTATATTACCCTACATGGTTAGCAAATGTTATCATGGTTAAGATAGCAAATGGAACTTTGAAAATATGTGTTGATTATACTGATCTCAACAAATCTTGCCTAAAAGATAGTTTTTCCTCCTCTGAATTGATCAATTGGTTGATGCTATGTCTAGACATAAAATGCTCAAATTTTTAGATGCTTACTTAGGTTATAACCAAATAAAAATGGACCTAATAGATGAAGAATTCACATATTTTCAAATAGATAAACATTTATATTGTTAACAAGTTATGTCATTCAAGTTAAAGAATGCTGGTGCTACCTATCAACGCCTCATGAATATGGTTTTTAAAGACCTCTTAGGACACACAATGGAGGTATATATGGATGACATGTTAGTGAAAAGAAGAATCATATATTTCAATGCTTTAACGCTTTGGTTAACATGCAACTCAACCCAACCAAGTGTTTTGAGGTTACATTAAAAATTTCTTGGGTTCATGGTCATCATGGGATTGAAGCTAAGAAATAATTAGAGATATGTCGCTTTAAGCAACTAAGAGAATTTAGCATCTCCACCCTTAGTATCAAACCTATCCAAGGAGAGATATTATACTTATATCTAGGTCTCCTCCACAATTTTAGTGTGAAAGAAAAATGTGATACAACGACCAATCTATTATGTTAGCAAAATTCTCTTTGATATAGAAATTTATTATCCGCTAGCAGATAAGATGACTTTGGCTTTAGTTTTCTCACCGCAAAAATTGCATCCAAGCTCACACCATCAGTGTTTATACCCATTTACCACTGAGGGCCATTCTACAGAAACTGGAGGCATCTGGAAGGATAACCAAGTGGTCCATAGAATTGGGAGAGTTTGATATTCATTTTCTACCTAGGACAAACATAAAGTCTCAAGTACTCATAGACTTTATAGTTGAGTGCACTGTCCCTACTCCAAATGAGTTATCTACTACACCCCTTTCATCTCCTCAATGGACCCTCTATGTTGATGGAGCTTCAAGAAATATTGGTGCTGGAGCAGGAATCTTACTTATTTCCCCTAGCAGGGCATCCTTAGAGTATGGACTTCACTTAAAATTTCTTACAACTAATAATATAGTTGAATATGAGGCTCTCATTGTAGGGTTAAGGCTTGCCATCGATTGTGAAGCTCAAAACTTAATGATCTACACTAACTCTCAGCTTGTTGCCTCTGAGGTTGAGGGAGACTTTAATGCTCATAATCTCCAGCTAGCATAATACCTTAGCTTGGTAAGGTCACTTCTTGCCCATATCAAGACACATCAAATCATTCACATACTTTGAGAGAAGAACACTCGAGCTGATGCTCTCACTAAGATCACTACCTCAACTACTGGTTATCTATTTAAGAGAAGGTGCATTAACAAAATATATTTTCCTACTATCTAAGGGTCATGAGCAATACAAACAATTAATGAGATGAATGAACTTTCATGGATGGACCCCATCCTATCCTTTCTACAAGAAGGGATCCTTCCTGAAGACCCAACTACTGCAATTCATCTCCAAAGATAAGCAACAAACTTTATTACTATCAGAGGTGTACTACACAAATGAGCTTTTTCTAGACCGTACCTTAAATGCCTCTCACCATCAAAGGCCGATTATATATTGAGAGAGGTTCACTCTGAAATATGTGGAGAACACCTAGGAGGAAGGGTGCTAGCCCTTAAAATCATGAGGCATAGGTTCTATTGGCCTATGATGAGGCAAGAAACCTTGGATTTTACAAAAAAAATATGAGTTAATTGCTTGTAACCCTCTCACACCACCTTCTCATCCATTCAAAACCATTTTGCTCAATGGGGAATTGATATCATGGGATCTTTTCCAATAGCATCAAGGCAACAAAAGTTAATCATTTTAGCTGTTGACTACTTCACTAAATGGGTGGAGGCTGAACTACTCGCTAAAATACCGAAGGCAAATGCTAAATAATTTATTTGGAAGAATATAATATGTCAGTTTGTTCTTCTTGCAAAGATCATCACCAACAATGGAACCTAATTTTCTTGGAAAAGCCTTTACATCTTTTTGTGAAGATCTTCACATTCAGCTACTACATATGGCTGTAATCCATCCTCAAATTAATGGACAACTGAAACTACCAATAGGACTATACTCAAAGGGTTAAAAATATGCCTCGAGAAGGCTAGGGGGAAATGGGTTGAGGAGCTCTCTAGTGTTCTTTAGGCTTATCACACTACTTCACAAACTCTGATTGGTGAGACACCATATAATTTGTATTTTAGGATAGAACCTATTATTCCAGTAGATATCAGAATTCTAAGTCTAAGTATTCAATTATTCAATCATAATAACAATGAAGAAAAACTCTGACAGAACTTATACCTACTCCCTGAAACTCGTGACATAGCCATACTTCAGACTGCTTCCTATCACCAAAGAGTAGCTTATCAGTTCAATAGAAGAGTGAAACCTCATCCATCTCTATTGGTGACTTGGTCCAATGAAGTCTTGAAGCTTCTATCAAAGGCCCTCAACGGAATAAGCTGTCACCTCTTTGGGTGGGCCCTTATGTGGTTACAGTTATGGTCAGGCCAAGAATATTTAAGCTCATGGATTTAGAGGGAAGAACCTTGCCTCAAACTTGGAACATGGAGAATCTCCAAAAGTATTATCAGTGATCCTTACATAAATATTATAGCCTTTATTTTGTCTCGTTTGTCATTTCCTCTCCACCCCATGTCTTTCGTTAACTCTCATTCCCCTTGTTAAGTTATCTTATGATAATATTGTATTACTGACCTTATCAAAGTAATGAGTTTATGGTTTTCTCTTTCAAGCTTGTTGCACATAAATAATCTTCTTCATTTCAATCCTCCCACTTGAGAAATGCACAACTCACATTGTGTCTTAGTCATGGCATGATCAATCCCAAGAGAATTTGATCGAACCTCTTCCATATAGGTAAGAAGTCAAGTAACACTTTGACTAATACCTAGGATAGGTCAAAAAATTCTTGGTGGACATCCCATGACCTGTTCCATATAGGTAAGATGTCAAATAATATTTTGACTAATACTTAGGATAGGTCAAAAAAGTCCTTGGTGGACTTAACACGATCTCTTCCACATGTTAGTGTCGTCGAATAATATTCTGACTAATCATCTCAGATAGGTAAAAAAAGAGCAAATCACTCAAAAATTTTAGTTTACTAATGTCATTGATAGCTCTAATATGATGATATAAGAAAAATTAAAATTTTGAATACAAGAGAAATAAAAAATAAAAAGGGAAAAAATGCATCTTCAATTGATATTACATGATATAAACTCCTCCTCATCATTGGAAGATGCTCCCTTAAACTCACTTTCAACCCCTTCGTCTCCTAAATCTGGCAAAGCGTCTTCGATACTTGGCTTGGATAAAGATTCTCAATACTAACCCTAGTTTTGTGATTTACTAAGTGAATTACTTTTAGGAATCCTCGGATAAAGTCTTCCTCCAAACATTGGCTCCAAGTCCTTCACTTCAACATCAAGAATATGATTATGAGCTTCTTGGATATGATCCTCGATAGTATCATGATAAGCTGGGGAGTTCTTAAAGTCTTCCACTACCTTCAAGGATATGATATTTGCTATCACTTCTAACATAATAAGCTCCTTCTCAGAAAGCTGATCTTGTAATACTTTCTTCTTCGCTTCAAGGGCCTTCTTCTTTGCTGTAAATGCCTTAAGTCTTTTTTTTTGGAGAGTCTCTGCCCTCACCTCAATCAGCTCATCATGAGTACGCTCCACCTTCTGACGCTGGAGAGAAAGAAAAGTTGACATGTTCGCTAGCTGCCTACATCCCTAGTTGATCCTCCTTATGTCACTTCTTACAGCATTCATTCTTCACTTGTACTCATCATGTAAGTAGTTTATCTTCACAAATTCAGTATTCCACTCATCTAGAGTGATAGCCAAATGAGTCATAAGCTCTAATATTTGAATTACCTACAATCAAAAAATCACAAAATATTAGATTTAGAAAATAGAGAGAGATGAAAAGAAAGAGAAAGAGAAGATAAAATACTAATTCGTCTACTCATTGACGTCTAATGAATATGTGCTTAAATACCTCCTTAGGAATATGTGGCTTCGAGAGACGAATCCCCCCATTATGAGTTGAGATAGCTAAACTCTTAGAAGCCAACTAGGGATGTTGACCTTACTTTTGGAGTGAGTTCTCAACCTACTTTTCTTAGACTTAGGAGTCTTCTAGACACTAAGAATTCCCTATTCATAGGACACTTCTAGTGATTAGGTGAATACTTAACCTAAGCCAAGAGACTTAGAAGGGTTGATCATAGGACTAGGCCATGCCTTAGGGACTTAAAGAAAATCACCTATCCTATAGCCTAAACCCAACCCATATGCACCTTCTCAAATCCAATCCAAATTCAAACCTCAAACCAGACCTAAAATTTAAATTCAAATTCCAAATCCAAGTCAAATTTCCAAGCCAAATGATTGAAGCCCTTGATCAAACCCTTCCTAAGCCCTTTAATTTCATCCTATGGACTTAGGCTTAACCAAATTCAAATCAATCCAAATTCATTCTTTTCTTATTTCTTTTTCTCAAAGATCAATTTGATCTCTTAAATATTTGTCAAAGCTAAAACAGACCCAACTCAAAATTAAACCAACTAAACCAAATTGGCTCACTTGACCCAAAGTGGCCAATTTGACCTTCTTGAACCAAAAATCAAATTCAAATCAAATCAAAGTGAATTAAGCCAATCCAAAATTTATATCATGATTGTTGATCATCTTAGGTTAATCAATTGTCATGAATTAGGTCAAACTAAGTCAACCTAGCCCCTTGGCCAAGTCAACCCTTTTAGCCTATTGAACCTAAACTAGCTAAATTACAACCTAAATCAAATAGATTACAACCAATGGCTCAAGTTCATTCTAAATTAATTATTGAATTTGACCAAAGCCTTAATTGAGCCTAATTTGACCAATTGGTTAACCTAACCCAACTTAGCCCAAATTGACTTTAAGGGCCAAATCAACCTAAAACCCAATAAAATATAAATTGAACTTAATCAAAGCCTACAATATATTCAAATGATCAACCAAACCCAAACCAAGCCATAATTCAAGCTAATTTGGTCAATTGGGTCAAATTGGTCAGCTTAGCCCAAATTGACCTAACAGATCAAATTAGCCAAAATCTAAATTAAATCCAAATTAAACCAAATTGATTGGAACCAATTGAACCAATATACTCCAAATGATCATTTGAACTTGACCTAACTTTTGGTTTGACCCAATTTGACCAATTGGTCAACGTAACTCATTTTGACCCGATTTGGCCCAAATGGGTCAAATTGACCCAAATTAAAGTTAATAAACTCCAAATGTTATGAAATTTGGTCCAACTCACTTTGAACTCATTTCAAATATTCTCAAATCAAATTTAATGTCAAATGACCATCCCATGAGAAAAGACACTTGCCCAAATGGTCATTTCTCTTCCTTTATTACTTGACACACATCCATTGGTCCACCTATGCACCAAGGACACTGATCATCTGACCCAAGAGGTGGTTGAGACAGCCATAACTCATAGGGAGGTGAATTTACCTCACCTCCCACATTGGAACACATGGCAAGCATGGAATCCCACTCCCCTTAACTTGGCTGCATTCTCACACCCTCCTCCACTCAAATGAAGCCACCTAGGATGACTCCCTGCCATTCCCAACAACCCCAAGCCATAGGACATCCAAAGAAAGAATTTGAGGGCCAAAAACAAAAACAAGTGAATTGAGGCTGAATAAATCATCATATTCCCTTCATTTCCATTCCCCAGAGCTCCAAAACCAACCAACAACCATTCTCACTTCATTTTGTGGTAAAAAATAATAAAAATCAAGTGGATTTTGGTGAGGAAGCAATGACCACCAGTCGATACATCATTCCCAAGTGAAGGTGAAGGTCTAGGCTCATTCCAAGGTTTCTTTCCCCATTCAAGAGCATACTTGGATCATCACCATCACCGAAAACCATCGCTAGTGAGGTAATCTTCAAGAACCGTAGTGGCCTTAAGACTTCTTATTTTGTGATGATTTTCATGTGATTCTAGGAATTTTCTTAGAAAATCTCTGCATTTTTCATTGTATTCAATATCAATATGAATATAGGAGTTTTTCGATGTGAATCAATGCAAAAATGAGTCCATTTGGACAAAATTTCACTTAGATTTTCTAAAAAATTTCATTTTCTCCTGCAAATCCCTCGGTTTTCCATTTGCTAGTCATGACATACAACAACCATTTGTTCTCATGATTCTTGGGATTGGATGGCTTAGATCACACGTCAATCTCTCATTTCAGCCTATTAGATCACGCGAATCAGATCTGGACCGTCCGAGATTGCATAGGATCTGACCGCCCAATTTGTGATTATATAATGATCTCGATCCACACGCCGCTTTATTCAACCCCCGCTTCGCCATGTCGCCACTAAGGGTTTGGGCATGTGGCATGCGCAATCATGTTCAATCACGCACATAACGCGTGAATTGCATGTCCAATCGTGTGGTAACATGTGGCGCTGCGCGCAGTACTCACTAGGATAAGTGGGAAATTAGGTATTTTTTGATTTTAAAATTATTTAAATCATTTGAAACTTTAAAAATTCATAGAAAATAAAATACTCAATGAAAAATTATAAATATGGGCTCATTGGATTTGTCTTTTTGAGAGGAATCCAATAAACCTAAAATCTCTAAATTCACTAAATATTTTGAGCTTAATTTAAATTTTCAAAAAAATCAAATTTTATTAATTAAACTAAAAATACATATCAGATTAAGTTTAAATTTTTAGGGATTGAAATTGAACTTAAAATCTACCTATCATAAAAATTTCAAATCAAAATAACTTTTGGATTGAAAGATATTGAATTTTGAAGTTCAAATGATTTATTTTAATAAAATAAATTAACATACTTCATGAAATTCACCTTAAATCAATTGAAAATTTAAAAATCATAACTAATTATAGAAAAATCCTAAAATACAAATAAACATTCATTTTGAAGGTATTTAGAGGATATTAATCTAGAATTAATTTTAATTAATTTGGAAGGTTTAACTAAAAATTTAATTATCTTAATTACTTTCTAATTACCCAAGTAATTAATCCCAAACTTTGAGGTTGATTAATGGGATGACCTCTGCTTCTCATAATTTTCTTGGAATTTATCGCTTGGTTAATTAGGGAAGTTGCTTGTCTTAGCTTTAATTGCTTTCTTAATTAATTAGGTGATTGATTAACATGCTAATTAGTAAAAAAATTATTAATTAAACTTGCTAATCATTTCATAATAGTGAATGAGCAGGGGAAAGAGATTGGGACCTCTTTCTCCTTCTTTTTCCTAAGTTCATTTCACTTAACTTGAAATTAATTAATTTGAGACAATTAATGGTTTAATTCATTAATAAAATGGCTTAATTAATTAAATTGAAATTATAATCATTCCAAAACTCATCTAATTAAGTTTCTTGGGTAGATTTTAGGTGTTCAATAACCTAAGAGAATCCTAAGGAAATTATAACTAGCCTACATGTGAGGGAGGGTTATAAGAGTACTTAATTAAACCCTTTAGTTTAATCAACTAATAATTATGAGCCAAATTGAATTAGACCCTTTTATTTTCATAGGATCATTGATGATTTTATTTCCAAAACATGTGCATATCATGTTGGCTCATAATTACTTGGATAATTATGCTAAGGTGGCATAAGTAAGGGGTAATTAATGGATTTAATGTGTATTACAACTTAAATAAGCCATAAAATCAACCTAATTATCTTTTCATTGAACCAAACTAATTAACTAATATGGGAATGGGTTAGGAGCAGCAAATGATTGAATCTCCTCTTTTCACTAAATTAAATCAAACATCTAAAAATAACTTAGTAAGAAGCTTTGGTTTACTTAAAATGATTGTATTTGATATGATTGTCCTTAGGAATTAGTTTGATTGGATGAAACATGTGTTTTATGTCTCATCATTCCTTTCCAATCATATTAAATGATGTGTGTCATGTGATTCCATGCATTCATGTTTTCAAAATATTTAAACTTAAATGAATTTTCTTTATGTCAAGCTTGCATGTGTTGATTTAATTTAATTTATGTGTGGCTATTATCACTATTAAATTCAAATGTATTTTCAAAAGTTATTAATGAATAATAATACATGTTGTGACATTAGTTACACATATATAGGAATGGCATGTGAATATAAGCTTAGTGTATGAAGTGAAGTTTCTTTATTTCATTCATATATTGATTTGCATAAGTACAAATGTTAGTGGGTATATTACTCTGGACATTCCGGGGATGCAAAGATTTAAGTAGCCTCAAGGAGGTCTTTACCTCACTCCCCTTGTGCAAAATAATGGTGACGTTCCCGTTTGATTTCATTCTTATGCATCTTGACATTAAAATTTTGATAGAGCTTTAATTCATTCACAAATAAATCATAATAAAATCAAATTCTACTTTTGCATGGTTTTCGATTCTTATAGTTGTTTGCACATTTACATGTATATAAGAGTAGTAGGTATATTAGTCTAGACATTATGGGGATGCAAGGCTTTAAGTAGTATCAAGGAGGTCTTTACCTCACGCCCTTGGTGCAAAACTATGGCACTGTATCCACTTAGAACTTTTATACACTTCTGAGTACATTTAACTAATGATTGAAAATCCCCTTTTATATAAAAAAAGGACATGCATTCATATTTTGTTCAAGTGGTTGAATTGAGTAGTCACATGATTTAGAGTTCTTTTCTTATGCTTTTGTATAAGAATTTAGATGAAGCTTGAAATTAATATGATACAATAATAAAATCAATTGAAGCATCTAAATTCCAAATGCATTTGCTCACATTCAAATGCATTTTCTCACAATAATTCAATCAAATGAAATATATATATATATATATATATATACATATTTTCATAAGAATACAAAAGCCTCATGAAATAGTGGCTTATATATGTTTTGCTTCATGTTTGTCAATATATCTTAAGTCTTCAATTGAAAATTTTAATATTGATTTAAAAGCTAATCCTTAATAATTTACATGAAAGCAATACTATCTTGATTGTATTATTTATAGGGTTAAAATTTTAAATTAGGTATAATTATAATCTTAATTAATAAATTAGGCATGGAAAAAATTAATAAAATAGGCCCAGTCGTCTATTGAACGGATGACTGGTGCCAACGTGGCATCCACATCAGCGTCAGTCATCCGTTCAATGAACGCGGTTTGTCCTTAATTCACAAAAGCAAGCCCCTTCATGATCCTTTTTCCTTCTTGGATCCTCCAAAATCCTTTCCATTGCAGATTTCCACCTCCCTAGCGCCACCGCCGGGAGGTCACCGGGGAGGGCCATCAGAGACCACACATTTTATAGTTTTTCTACCAGTTTAGGTATTTTTTACTCTAAATACTAAATTTGTGGTAGATCTCATTATGTATGGCTTTATGTTATATGATTTGCTTATTTAGTTGTATTGTTATGCTAGATTTGTGTATTTTGTGAATGCATATGTCTTCGCTTTGTGTATTTTGTGATTTTTAGTTTTTTGCTTCGTTATTATGATGTCTAGGGCTTTTTTGGTTTGAGCATGCTGAGTTTTCTTTGTTGTTGTTATTGTTGGTGTTGTTCTTGGTGTTTTCCAATTTCATCTATATGCATAAGAATTATGTGCTATGTAAGTAAATCTTTCTTTTTGTTTGGGGCATTTACATACATAGCACACACTTTAAGGTGATTAAGGCCCATAGCTCTTATAATATGATTATGGATAGCAAAACTCTTATTCCCCCATGAAAGAATGTTAATTTTCATCATCAGATTAATAGGGGTTTGAGGTGATCAAGATTAGAGTTTTTATGGTGATGTATCCAATTTTCCCTTTAAATAAGTGCTAATTGACCTCATTAAATAGATTAAATTTTTAACCTGATGTTGATCTTAGGTGCTCATATTAGTGATGTCAAATATTGATATTTGCTTGGATGTATTGGGATCATTTGGTATGGACTTTGTTGATGCAATTGTTTCATTTTTGCTTTTTTTGTAAGTGTTCATGTTTTGATAAATATGTTTTACTTTGAATGTCTGTCTATTTTCAACTACAAAATAGTGCTTTCCATGGAAATAATGAGGTGTGTTGTTGAAATAATTTTAATTAGGCTATTTATTCCATTAAAGAGGGTCATAAAGGGTACTCTTCAGAAAGTTCATTTTTATTGAGCCATTAATGCAAGATGCCACTTATGGAGAAACATGTTGAGAAAAATTTTTTAAGCTTTAATGAGTTTTTATGAGATGTTATTGTTATAGATGTAGATCATCATCCCTGAATTAACCTTTAATGAGTTCTTATGAGATCTTTAAGCTTAAGATGTGTGCGTGTATTTTTTTATTTTGCATTTGAATTCGATCAGTATTTTTATTGTATCATTTTGGCTATAGTCAATAGTGACTTCCTAGTGACAAAGAGTAGGCATAACTTAGTTAGAAATAGTGCATTAATATACTTTGATTGTGTGTTCTTATATTATGTTAGGCTAGATTGAGTTATAATACAGTGGAATTGATTAGATTTGTTTATATGATTCACTTATTTAGATTTTATAATTAGGATATGAGGTTTATTGTAAAAAAATAGTGATATGAGGTTTGCAAAATAAATTTGTTAAGTTTGCAAAATAATTTTGTGAATGCATATGATTTTGGGTTTATGTTAGGATTTTTTTTATTATTTTGAGGTTATAATTATCTTATTGTATATGTAAGTTTAGTTGTGAAGAGATATTGATATGAGGTTTAAAAAATAAAGTTTTTGAGTTCACAGAATAATTCCAAGTCAAATGTGAAAGTATACTATATCCTGGATTGAATTTTTTCTTTGGCCTGGTGAGATAAAGGATTCTTGGTGTTTAGAGTTATTGTTAGTTAAAAATGAGTTTAAAAACTATATGCATAGTTCTATATTATGGAAACGAACTCAATGTAAGTGATGATTTCATTTTGACTTATATTGGTGAGAAAAATTATCCAATCTAGATCCCATGGTGGATTAACTTGATGGAGTTACAAATGCGAATTGTGATGTCATTGAAGTTAGATCAAGCAAAGTCCTGTGTTAATCTTATAGGTCATTTTCCTATTGGTTCTGGATTCATCGCTACTCATATTAGTGATGATGAAGTTTGTGAATCTGTAATCAATGCAGCATGCGTGCAGCCTATTATAATTTATGTCGATGTTGAGGAACAACAGTGCGAGGAAAGAGAGGTTGATAATGCTGAGGAGTGTTAGAGAGCTCTAATCAGTACTGAGTACATCACACCAGCTTCTCAACTAACTGCTCAAGTGGAAGCGTACAGGTCTGTACTAACAAAAGCTACTTATTTTGCTATGATAAGTTCTGATTTTATGGGTGACCTTGAAGGTGATCACATAAATTCACTATCTTCAGAAGATGGGTATGAAACTATGCCTTCTGCAACAAGTAGTGATGATGATGACGAGGATGGTAGTGATGTAGCCCTTCTCTAAGGGCCATATATCCATCTTTCAAGGTCAGAGAGCTTATCAGGGACTACTCAGCTAGAACAAGCCAAATTGAGGAGCACTTATTATTTAACAATGAGTACATGCGTAGTGCTCAAACAACTAGAGAATGGGATGAAGAGCTTACATTTGATGGGTCATCAAATGAGTCAACTTTTGAACAAGAAAATTGTATTCCATATGAACTATTAGAAGGTATGTGCTTTCATGATAAGAAGTAGTTGTAGTTTGATGTTCAAGGTTGGTCTACCATAAATAATGTTGATTATGTGATATACTTCAAATAAAGCAAAGTTCATCATATTGTGCAACCAACATGCAAACCAAGCTACACCTTGCATGTGGCACTTACATGCAAGTTCAAGTAAGAGATTGAGAGGTGCATGGAGAATTGGCAGTATTGGCTCACCTCATACATATAGTCATTCAGTCCTAAATATCGGACACAGGCAATGTACAACATAATTTATCAGTTATTTCATTCAACCTGCAGTTAGGCATCAACTATATTTAAAGCCCATAGAGATTATAGGCCATATTGAGTCCAAATTTAACATAAGAATGTCCTATATGAAAGCCTGGGATGCACGGTGTAAGGCACTGAAGGTTATTTTTAGCAGTTGGGAGGAATCTTACCGATCATTGGAGAGATTCATGTGTGTTGTATGCTCAACTATGCCAGGATCAGTCTACCGAGTGCAATCGACAGAGTCAAATAGACTCCAATGATTATTCTAGTCATTCGAGCCTTCAATTATTGGTTGGCAATACTGTCGCCCAGTTTTATGTCTTGATGGGACTTTCCTCCTAGGTAAGTATAGTTGGAATTGATGGCAACAATAGTTTATTTCCACTGTCCTTTACAGTAGTGGAATCAAAGAGTATTGAGTCATGGTGTTAGTTTCTACAAACACTCCAAGACTTAATTCCATTGATCTATACTAGTGGTGATTTATGCATCATTTTTGATAGGCACGTGGTTTTGGTTCAAGGTTGTAGGAAAATATTACCATGGGATGCACATCACTTTTGCCTCATGCATTTGAGGAGAATTTAAAAAAGGCAGTTAGGAATCTTTGAGTAGGAGATGTTGATTTCATATTCTAGAAAATGTATGTCGTAGGTAATACTGATGATATCTATATTTTTAAATGGTATATGACTGATATCAAGAACATCAAACAAGAGGCCTACGATTGGCTTGTATCAAGGGATGTATAATAGTGGTATCTCTAACCCATGATGATGGCTATAGATATGGCATGATGACCATAAATGCAGCTGAATGCTTCAATGGCATACTTAAGTGGGCACGTGGCTTGCCAATTCAGGCACTGGTCTCTGCAATATACTATAATATAGTCGATATGTTAATGAAACACATTGACTCAGCAACATCACTAGCCAACCAACATGACTCCATGTTTTCTTTGTGTGCTAAGGCAACTCTGTAGAGTAATGAACATGAGGCAAGGAGATTTCTTGAGCTTGTATGAATAAATAGTAATGAGTACCAAGTGATTGATAGTACCAGCAGAACCTACAAGGTTGAGTTGTATCAAAACCATATTTGTAGGTGTACATACAGACAACCATAAGCTTATCACATACCCTATCCTCATGTCATTTCTATGTTAGTACAGTGACATCTAAGCCACATGCATTACGTATTGCCCTACTACACTTTGGAGTATTACTGCAAAAGCTACTAGGGAGAATTCCATGTCATCCTAGATCATGATGAGTGGCCATAACACATCATTACTAGGAACTACCTAGAGTACTATCCACCAAATATCAAGAGAAAGTCCGATCGACCACGTTCAAATAGATTCAAAATTACTATGGACCAGAATACTACAAGAAGTAATAAGATTTGCAGTGTATGCAAAAATGTTGGACATAATAGAACAATGTGTCCACAAGCTCGACATCATGGGATATAATCTTGTTCACTTACTTTTCAATTATTGTGATAATCATGTTTATTTTTTAAAGTTATTTGTGCTTTTTGTAAACTGGTTATTGTTAGTTTGTAGCAAGATATGCTTTATTAGTATATTAATTTATGCTTCCCCTAAACTGGCTTTTGATGGGTTGTAGCAAGTCATGTTTATTTTTTTATGTTATTTGTGCTTCCTATAAACTGCATGTTGTTAGTTTGTAGCAAGTCATGTTTGTTAGTATAGTAATTTCTACTTCTCCTAAACTGGCTTTTGATGGGTTGTAGCAAGTCAAGTTTATTTTATTTCTATGTTACTTGTGCTTCCTGTAAACTGCCTGTTGTTAGTTTGGAGCAAGTTATGTTTGTTAGTATAATTTTCTTGTGTTGTAGAAAATCATGTCTGCTTTTTATATTTATTTGTGCTTCATGTCAACTGATTAATGTTAAGTTGTAATAAATTTAAGTTTGCTTTTTCCCTAATAAGGATGTTACTATTTCCATACTATAACTATATTACTATTTCTATTTTGACAAAATTGTTGTAGGATGGATATCTGTCGAAGAAGGTGCTCTCCCCACACTCAGGAGGCAAAGATGAGTAGAGGAGACTGTTGTGGACTACGGCCCTCCACCGACTAAAGTTCACCCTAGTATAGTGGCGCTATGTTGTCGGCACAGGCGCATCCTGATTTGGCAAGATTTTTTTATTCAAGCTATGTATATGGATTATCCTTATAGTATTGCGTACTGAACTATAATTCCCTATTGTGCAGGTTTCTATTCTGGATGCTGCATCTAATTTACTTATGTTCAGTTAGATTGTTTCTCAAATGCAGTACATTCTCTTAGATCACCACTTTCTCACAACATTCGTAGAACATTAGTCTTCATAGATAAATTCATTCTACTTGCCCATTGGAGAGATGATGATCACTATGCAGGATGTTGCTATGATCCTGGGTGTTCAGAAAGATGACCCGCCTGTTGTTGGGAGGACTGTTTTTGATGGGGGCAAGTGGTAGGCATCTTGGCTAGATTATTATGATGAGTTGATAGGAGCACATCCAGAGCCTCATACTATCTACCATGATCTGATCTAGCCTCATATCACATCAGAGTTCAGAATAGGACAGGTGCATGAACAGATTTGTTTGCCCTTATGGTTGCTGCGTTGGACGTATTACAGAGATTCTTACTTAAATCTCTCGGAGCTTCAGTTTACTATGCATGTCAGAGCATACATAGTCTCTATTATCTATACAGACACATCTTGGAGATTCACTTGCGATTCCGCCTTGTTGGAGGATGTTGACACATTTAGGGAGTTCTCATTAGGATCAGTTGTGCTTGCTCATTTGTACAGGGTGCTTCATGAGGTAACAAAGCCAAAGCGCACGAATATGGCTGGTTTCCTATATTTACTGCAGGTATGGGCGTGGGAGCACGTTCATGTAGGTAGACCAATGTTGCATAATCCATATCCTACAAACATAGATGGGCTGAGTGTGGGATATCGTTGGAATGAAGGGTATGTCCGAGAGATGACGCCAGCCCACATTAGAGTATACATAGATGAACTAGATGGCCTACTACAAAGTCAGGTGCATTGCTTTATAAGTTCATTTTTTGGGTCCATTATTGCATGTAGACAGCAGAGCTAATCTTTAATTCAAACAACACGGGTGATTTGGGAGCCATACAGAGTTCAGATCCATGCATGTGTCACAGATGCATGCTTACATAGGGACAATATATGGTTGGTTAGAGTGTTATTGATTAGCTAGAATTGACTTGAGTGGCACCTACCTGATCGTGTGCTCAAGTAGTTTGGCCTTCCACCTATGACTGAGGTAGCACCGATAGATTCTGCTTTCATGCAAGTGGATAGTCAAGGGAAAGATGTGGATTGGGTCAATTACCACCAGACATATATTACGCAGTGGGAGAGCAGAGTGATTGTAGACTCTTCCCAGGGGGTGGGAGACCATTAACCAATACATGAGATGGTATCAGTCTTGGGATTAACTTTATATGCTGAGGGCACCTACAATTCCCCAGACATTTATTACCTTGAGCACCTGGAGACCGACTTATGGTAAGCCCTCATTTGATCACTGCAAATATAATTTTCTTTACCGATTTCATCATAATTAAAGTTCTTTCACTGCAGCGTGAGCACATCCTGAATACCTAGGACATATTCCAGTGATATTTTGGGAGGGATGAGGATACAAATTTTTAAGAATTAGTCAACCAATATGAGGGGTTGTGCAAGGAGCTGTGGCGCAACATGCATATTTGATTGACATTCTAAGTACTTCATCGCCGTCAGATATGGGTGATGGATGTTGGTCCATCATCTCCACTAGCGATTGGACCATCTACATATACATTCACACAGCTGCCACAATATTCATCCCAGGAAGCTATGTGGGAACCAATGCACCCATGGCAGTAACCAGTCCCTCTTATATATGGGCATCTGTCATTCCATATGACACCCCAATATGGAGTGTACCATGATTTCTCACTCCCTACATAGTCTTCAGTTGATGTACCTAGTGCTACACACCTGGATTACTCTCAACAACCCTCCGAGCAGGTTGAAGAGGAGGAACAACATCATGAACATCATCTACGAGACCAGCCACGATGTCCACCAGCCCATTACACACCCGGTAGTGATCCGATTCTGCCACATAGACATCATCGGAGATTATCATCTGCCCTCTTATCTTCTATTGATAGTGGATGACATTTTGTTGTATTTGTACCTCTCATATTGTAGTCAAGCATTTCATGAAGTATTTTCTTGTTTTGTCACCTTACTTCAGAAATCAGCTTTTAATTCATATCTTTTTTGTACTACTTTTTTTATATAGCTTTAAGTGTTTACAATAAGTTGTACCTTGATGTATGTTTTTAAGTGATGATATTGCCTTTGTTAATAAGATTATAGAGGGAGTTTGTTTGTGTTGTGAGCTTAGTTTGAGTTGGCTTGTTCTCCTTATTTGAAACTAGTTGCATTCCTACTACTAGCACATTTATTTCTCTCATGTGAATGTAATTAATATGAATAATTATCTCCAAATAATAAGAGCAATGGGATATCAACATCTGTTCATATGCCATGTCTCTTAAAAATTTGTTAATTGTACTTCATTAAGAGTGTTTGTTTAGAGTGAGTTATTTGTGCATTTGGTAATTATTCACTTTGCAAAAACTACTGCATATCGGGCCACAATCGTAATTTCTAGTCAACATTAAAGTTGTGGGAAATTTTTTTACAATTCCAATGATACCAACTTCGCATGATTCCAACATTAGATGAGTTTGATACGGGCAAAATAAGGGAGCTGCTCCAAAATTTCAGGTCGACGGCATAGTTTTTGCTCACATTCGTAAAAATTACTGCATATCAAGCCACAATATTAATTTCTATTAAACAAGAAAGTTGTGTGAAATTTTGTTATGATTCCAATGATAGCAAGATTGCTCGATTCTGACATAGGATGAGCCCGATACGAGAAAAATAATGGGGCTGCTCCAAAATTACATGTTGTCGCGATAGTTTTTGCGCACATTCGCGGAAACTGTTGCGTATCGGCCAACAATCGTAATTTTTGATCAACATGAATGTTGTGGGGTATTTTGTTACAATTCCAATGATACTAAGCTCACTCAATTCTGACATCGGATGAGGCCGATATGGCAAAATAAGAGGGCTGCTCCAAAATTTCATGTCAACTCCGTTGTTTTTGCGCGCATTCGCAAAAACTATTGCGTATCAGGCAACAATTGTAATTTTTTTATCAACATGAAAGTTGTGGAAAATTTTGTTATGATTCTAAAGATACCAATCTTGCTCCATTCTGACACCGGATGATTCCGATATGGGCAAAATAAAGGGGTTGCTCCAAAATTTCAGGTCGGCGTCGCACTTTTTCGCACGCAAAATTGCTGCGCATATCGAGTGATAATCATAATTTTAGATCAACAAGAAAGTTGTGAAAAATTTTGTTACTATTCCAACGATACTAAGCTCACTAAATTTTGACCTTAGATAAGGCTAATATGAGCAAAATACTACAACTGCCCTTAGTTTTTTTTTAAAAACAAATTAAGGACCAGCCAGTCGTTAGTTGAACGGACAATTGACGTTGATGTGGATGCCATGTTGGCACCAGTCATTAATTCAACGGACAACTGGGCCTATTTTGTTAATTTTTTTGTGCTTAATTTGCTAATTAAGATTATAATTTAGCCTAATTTAAAAATTTAGCCTTATTTCCAGCTGGGAAGGGCACTGCATCAGTGTAATAGTTTTCTCTATTCTAGACTAGTCAGCTGGGAAGGGCAATGCTTGAAATTTTCTAATGTCTTCTTTCCATTATGAATTTCAATGGTATTATTATGAATTAATTTTAATTAAGTTTAATCCTTCTGGGAATTTTCTACCACCATTATTAGGTCTTCATATTATTTGATGATGATATGAAATATTTCCTCGTCACCTTTTACTAATCTGATAACACTGAAATTTTATTTTAAGATCTGAATTAGGGGAGCTTTAAAACGTTGGGTGCTATAAATTTCATGGCGAGAGCAGCAGGGAATTAAGGCAAAAATGAGCTCAAAGTCAGCAAACCCTCTTGAGTTAGCTCACTCACTTCTAGTACCCAATGTACGGGAGCTCGCTCAATCAGATCAGATTCTAGAGAGATACTTCAGACAAGAAGTTGGTGCCACTCCAGTGACTTTGGTTGATGAAGACGAACTCCCAATGATCGATCTAATAAAGATCCTCAATCCAGAGCTCTTAGAGAAGGAGTTATCCAAGCTAGGATTGGCATACAGGGAGTGGGGCTTCTCCCACGTATGTATGCATGCAAAATTGTTTGCTAATTTAAACTCAACATTCATCTTATTTTTCTAATAAGTTATTCTTAATTGTAAGTATGTTTTATGATGTTCTCAGTTAATAAATCATTAAGAAGTTGTTCGCACTTCCTCTAAAAGAAAAAGAGGCTATAAAATAGTTACCTAGATATGTTGAAGGTTACGGTCACATGTTTGTGCATTCAAAGAAACAGAAGTTAGATTGGGCAAACGTTCTCATTCTCAACATCCATCCTTACGAGAATAGAGACATGAGATTTTGGCCTACTAATCCCATTACATTCAGCTCATTTTGAAGATGTAGCAAAATTTTACTTAATTACAATTCATAAATTAATTATTATATTGAGGTATCCAATAAGAAAAAAAATGAACATGTTTTTGGAAATAATTAAACACTTAAGTGAGAAATTTTTCATTAGAAAAGTAAAACAACAAAAGAATGTATGGTATCATGCAATAATATAAAACAATAGAAGGAGTTTGACAAAAGAAAATACATAAAGTTAAATAATCTTTATTATGAGGGATTTACATGCATATCACACAATACTCATGTATTTACATATCTAACACCTAAATTTAATTTTTACATATATAACACCCAATCTTCAATATCACATCAAAAATATCATCATTACTCACTTTTTAAAAGTAAAATGCACCTTTGTAAGCATAGAAAAGTCATAGATAAGTAAATATCTAACTTTAGGTTTAGATATGTAAATACATAAGAATTGTGTGGTATGTATGTAAAGTTTCCTTTTATTAATATATAATGTAAGAGATTAAAAGAAAAGTTGAACCTTCCATAGTCTAAACAAGACTATTTCTAATTACATATGTAACCCATAAGAATCAAACCACACATAGTTAACAAAAGGAAATGAGAGCTACTAGTAATGACTAAACATACGAAGCAAGTTAAAGCAATCTTTATGAGAACAAATGGACAAATAGATTTGGTCTATCCATGCATCTAATAATTTTAAGAGGAAACTATGAGTAACTTAATACTCTTTAGCTATAAATATTATGACTCTGCATTGAAGAATAGCACCCCATAACATTTGAGAAATAAGCTCCTCCAAAGTGATCGTATTAGAATATGAGATTAAAGAATGAAGGCTCTCAAGGTTTTGATTGGTGAGTAACCAACAATAATTATACAATTGATAATAGGAGCACAATAGGAACTCTGTGACATCATAATGTTGAAATGATAAGGAATGAGATGGGCATGTAACTTGAGACCTGAATAGCAAAAAACTTCATGAAATGCTAATGAGATAGAGACCAACTTGGTAAGTACTCAATAAGCAAGGGGACACTAGTTGCCTTTAGCATTGGCACACTAACGAAAATCTTAGTTCTATTAGCAACTAAGGAGAAGCACTATTGTAGAAAGAATCTTTTGGACCACATCCAACACATCCAACCAAGGATACATTGGTGGCTCTAAGGCATGATAGGGTTGGGCAAGGTGATCCATGATCACATGAGAAACTAATGGTAAATCAAAGGAAAAGCAACAAATGGTGGAGAAGAAATCTTGCGAGGCATTAATATTCACTCGATATATTTGAATTAGGTTCATATATTTTGCAAACAAAGTAACCATGACTTAAGGGTATTATAAAAATTGAATTTAAAATACTTTCATGCAAAATAAATTTATATTTTATTTAGAATAAATTAGTGATCGAGGTAAAATATTTTATTTCATACGCTTTCAATTCAGCATAATTTTATAGAGGAATTTTATTATATTGTTAATAGATCTACTTTCTTATTTTAAATTTTATTTATAACTTTCATACACTTACTCATTAAATTGTTATAGGCAGGGCTGTTAGTCTTAATTGAAAATCAAAAACTACTCGAAAATCGGTTTAATTTTTGGATTGAATTGAGCTCGATTCGAATTAATCGAGCCGAGCTACAAGCCGAGTTCCTGAATTGGTTATTTAATCGAGCCAATTTCAAACCCAACCTAGCTTGGTACACGAATTGTCTCGGATCGAACTATTAATTCCATGTTTAAAATGATGAGCGTTTGATTTAGTTTGGAGGGCTGTGATTTATCACCGAAATAGTGTTATAAGATTCTTTTCGCACTCACAAGAATTGCAGCCCTACTCACGGTGTCCTTCTAGTTTCTCCATTATGGCTCTACCCTAACCCTCAACTACGAGGCCTCGAGCCCTCGACTCTAACTCTCCAATTATTTTCTTCTCCTGATTGGCGTCTTCGTTCGTGATTCTTAAACAATTAAGTTCTTTGTGTTGTACCTTTGTTATATAATCGGGAAGTTAACTCTTCTCGAAGTCTCGCTAATCTTCAAGCAATAATCTCTGTAAGGTTTTTATGTTTTCTCTACATCTATCAACTCTATTTCAAATTTTTGATAACATAAAAAGTAAGTCGAGAATGAGGGTTTTTTCATTTGTTGTCTCTATATCTAGTATTATGCGATTCATGTTCTTAAGTGGATCGATTGGTGACTATTGGACTATTGTCCTAAATGGCTCATTCATAACTGATTATTTCTATTGGATGCTTTTGCTCTCAATGTTGATCACATGGATTTTCTATTTTTACTAGCTTAGGTAGGGTTTTTTTTAGAATGATGAGGGTTTTGTTTCATTTTTTTTTCATTTTCTGGCTTTCTAACTTTCTGGCTTCCTTGCCTGCCTCGATTTGTTTGTTGGTCTGTATGGTGTGCAGGTGCTGCTTGTAGTTGTATGTTGTATTTTTGAGGGTTTATATTATTTTTTGCTGAGCTTGCCGAGGGGTTGTATTGTTGAGCTTCTATAATTGCATTATTAGTAGCTTGGTGCAATGGTGCATTAATACATCAATGTCTCGGATTAGGGAGGCAGTTTAGTTTGCTACTTATTATTATTTATTTTGTGTGAAAATGGGAATGTTCGCAATGTTGTTATCTTAAGCCAAAAATTGAAAAGATATATGTTGGTTATACTCTTAATGATGTTTTGACTATATTGATGGAAATGATTTATAATTTTATGCATTGGATTGAATGAAACAATTTTAGTTATTTCCACATCATTCAAATAAGATGAAAGTAAGTATTAATGTTGGTTGCTGGTAAAATAAGATAAGATAGTGGCAATTGAAGCCATTGGCATACTCTTTGTTGGTTGCTAGTTTCTCATTAATACAATGCAGTGGTACAGTGGTATTGCTTTAGTTTTAGTCTTTCACACTCATAATCCGGGACATTGATACTTTCATAGTTTGTGGCCTTGTGGGTATGTAGTTTTATGGAGTGTGGACTATGGGCCTGTGGCTTGTTGGTAGATAATGACATTTTTTTATTTCTCTCTATGTTATTATTGTTAAGTTAAGTCATTTGGCTATGTAGATGATATTATTGCTTGCAATTTATTTTTTCACACTATTATGCCTAGGAAAAAAATGTCGCTAATGTTGGACATGCTCTATTTTCTTGGGTATGCTTACTAAATGTAGATTTATATAGAAGGGTTGAGCAATGCAGAAAGCTTTGGGAGTTTGAGTGTTCTTTTATTAGCATACACTACACTTTACATACATGCATTATTTCCTTTGACATATTCATTTTATTAACCTTATGGTTCTTATTTCATTTTATAGACAATGGCTACAAATTCTTAAAATCAATCTGTAAGTTCTAGTCAACCTCCAGTTTATAATATGAGTACTCTTAATGAAAGTATTGGGAAAATTACTAGCATTGATGACAACAAAGGCAAAAGGTTGAGATAAAAAATTTGGCAATATTTCTATCTCACTGTGCACTTTATCAGTTCTGATTGGAAGTTGCAAAGTAGAATAATAAGCTTTATTGATTTGGACCCTCCTCATAGTGGTTTTATTATTTCTGAGGCTATTTCTAAAATTTTGTTGCAATAGGGTCTTCAAAATAAAATTTGTATGATCATATTAGATAATGTTTCTTCTAATGATGTTACTGCTAGAAACTTAAAAGCTCTATTTAGTAGAAGGTCTGGATTTCTTTTTATGGGAGATTTTTTTTTTCATGTTAGATGTGCTGCTCATATTTTGAACTTGATGGTTCAAGATGGTTTGAAAGAATTTTGTTAGATCATTGAGAAAGTGCGAGAATCTATCCTTTTATAAAGAGGTCACCAAGTAGATTGCATAAATTTGATGAGATTGCTAGACATATAGGATTGTTAACTTTAAAATCACTTTGCTCAGATGTTCCAACTCGCTGAAACTCAACATATAAAATGCTTGAGTTTGCTTTTTATTATAGATCTGTTTCCTGAGTATGCTTTGAGGGATCAAAATTATTTGTGGTTTCCTTCAGATGAGGAATGGGAACAATTTGACAAAATTAGACTACTTCTTTATATTTTCAATCGTATTACTAAGGATTTTTCTAGCTCAACTTACCCAACAGCTAATTGCTTACTTCCAAATCTGATTCTAACAAAGTAAAAAACTTTAGATATAGATTGTGCTTCAGACACTACATTTCTTTTAAATATGGAAATTTTTATGAAGTCAAAGTTTGTCAAATACTAGTCTGATTGTTCTATGCTATTTTAATTGCATGCATACTAGATCCCATGATGAAAATGTATGGGATCAATTACTATTATCCACAGATTTATGATTTTGATATTAATGCTGAGAAGATAGATGTTGTGAAATAAAAATTTTTTGAGCTCTACTCATATTATGCAGTACAAAAACAAAACATTTCAAATGAATTTTCTAAGAGTACATCCTCTCAACTGATTAGTAGTACAACTACTCCACAAAGAAATATAAGTGATGTTGATGTTCTTGATGGCTTGTATGATTTTATTGATTCGATTGGACTGCTACTTCCACAAAAAACTAATTTAGAACTTTACTTAGAAGAGGCTTGTGTGAAGTGTCCAGATTCTGAATTTGATATTCTTGAGTGGTGAAAAATGTCAGCATTAAACTATAAAACTCAGTGCAAGATGGCAAAAGATATTTTTATAGTTCCCATAACAACTTGCTTTTGAATCAGCTTTTAGTGCTGGTGGTCATATGCTTGGAGATTATAGAAGCTCATTATCACCAAAAATAATTGATGCTTTAATTTGCACTGGTAATTGGATTCGTTCCTCATATGAGTTATCAAAAGAATCATTTGTATTTTAGATTAATCTATTAAATTTATGTTGTCTTTCTTCTTATTATAATTTCATTATTTCTAATTATTACTATTCTATTTCAGTTTGACATTCTTGCTGAGAAAAATTATCAGTTGAGTTGCCAAAACACATGCCCAGTAATTCCAACGTTTGAGGAAGCAAATCAAATAATTAATTGGTTTGGTATAATATTATCTTAAGAACTTGGACATCTTTATTTAGCAATTAGGATATGTTTGAACACTTAGAACTTAGTAATTGGGATACTATGAAAGTTTTATATATTTCAATGCTATTACATTCATATTGTTATATTTCTTTAGAATTTGCATGTTTAGGATATACCCAATGATGAAAATTGACTGAGATGCTTAAAAGTTTGGAGGGCGGAAAAAACTGATACATTATAATGGTGGATAATTGATTAGCGATGTTTTGGCCAATGATACAAATTTGAGGCCAAAATAATCTTGTTGTTATGTTTAAATATTTTGGTATTGTTGAATGCTGAATTGAACCTGAAATGTTGGTTTTCTGTAATCTATCTTAGCTCTTCTATATTTCCTCCTAGTCTCTCTTGTCGCCTTGTCGTGTTCTTTTCTTATCTTTCTCCCTATTCGCAATTATGCTCGCTCGCTCTTAACTTTTTTTGTTATTATGCATACAAAAGTTTTGTTTAGGTGGAAGGCTTGAGCTTAGCTCCTATGTTGTTCTTAACTTTTTTTATTTTATTTCTATGGCCTGTGCTGGCTATTCTGTTGCCATCTATGGTATTGGATTTTTGCTGTTCTACTTGTCTCCTTTGGTTTAGGTGGAAGGCTTGAGCTTAGCTGCTTTGTTGTTTTGCTTATTATTTTTTGCTATTTTGTCGTGCGCCCCGTGTTGACTGTACTGTTGTTAATCTTTTTTTCTATTCTATTTTGCTGCCATATTTAGTAAACTGATAAGTGATAATGGGTTTTTTGTTTCAGAGCAATTTTTTACTTATATTATTTTGTCTTTCTTCCTACTTTGCCATGTTGTGTACTGTTATTTTTTTTCTGGCTGTTGGTTGTTTTGCTATCATATCTAGACTCTAGTATAGTTTTCATATGATGCAGCAAGGGGTATTCGACTGCTATTCATATATATTTTTCATTTATCCACCAATCATCTCAATTTTCTGAGGGTAAAAGTGATGCATAATCTATTATATTCTACTTATTTATCTATCATTCTTTCTTTCTATAAAATTCAATAATATCATCATTTATTCTTTAGATAGATTTAAATGAATTTTGCTAATCTTTTTCTTGAGCTTTCATATGTTGTAGCAAGGGTATTCGACGGCCTATTGAGAAGTCAAAGATTCAAAATCATGTTTTTTTTTTTCTTTTTTTTTTTTTTAAGTTGGAAGTTGTAGACTTGTGGGGTATAATGTATTTATATTAGTGCAAAGAATTGTAATTAGTAAAATGTAACTTGAAAGTTGAAAGTTATAATTTGATATGCACTTTGTTCAGATTTTAGTTTGTAAATTGTAACAAGATATTATTAGGATTGCAAGATTTTTTTCTAAATTATAAACTTTTTTCTCTACATATATATATATATATATATATATATATATATATATATATATATATATATATATATATATATATATATATATATAATATGTGTGTTTTTTAAAATATATATTTTAATGTAATTTGTATCATAATAATTAAAAATAATATTGAAAACAATGCATAAAAGATAAAAAAATTTGAGCTGGCACATTTTGGCTCATTAAAAATGAGCCAACTCGAATTGTAGTGTTGGAAAAAAAAATCGAGCAGGCTCAATAATAAAATGAGCCAGCTCATAATCATCAGTAGTTCAATTCAAGCTAACTCGAACTCGAACGGATCAAGCCATGATCAGAGTTCGAGGTGGCTCAAACACTTTTGAGCCAATTATGAGTCCATCACGGATCGACTCAAAATTGACTTGTTTACAACCCTAGTTAGAGGGATACACTTGACACATATACATCAAAGAGTGGTGAAGTTGTTGATTGTCTCAACAAATTGATGGCTAAGGATTTGGATTTCGATCCCCAAGTCATGCTTCATAAGTTTAGTGGCCAGATTCAATATGTTAGGATAAATTACTACCCACCATGCGAGCAAGCTAATATGGTGTTAGGTCTCTCCCCACATAGTGATGGTGGTGCATTAACAATGATCTTGCAAGCAAATGATATCCATGTAAGTTGTTCCTTGTTAAACTAGAGCCAAGAGCTTTCATCATCAATATTGGTGATATGATGGAGGTAATTATTGAAATAGTTCAAGCATTAAAGTAACCTTTCTTATATTCCTTTAGATAATATATTTCACATTTTCCCAACTTACTCCATGTAATGTTTTCTTCTATGAAACATATATGCTTTTAGAAGGTTGTTATATTGCGAAAGACAACATGGTCCACCATGCCATTTGATGCAAGTTTTATTTTATTTTATTTAATATTATAGCTGTTCTTAAATAACAATTACACTTAGACTATATGAACATGCCTTTAGCATAAATAGCCACAAGCCATGCCACTCTAAATATAGAATAACTTATGCATAATGTTAACAATGGCTGAAAAGTCAATTTAGATTTTGGGGGGAGGACTTTTTTATTTTAAAAAATTCTCTCTCTCTCTCTCTCTCTCTCCATATATTTATATATCATTGGTATATACATAGATATATTATTAAACTTATTTTTTGTCTACATGCAATATAAAACCTTTCAACTACATTAATTTAAAATGGAATTTTTAGAGTTCATCCTAAATCTAGGGAGCTTTAGCGAGGGCCAAAGCACGTCCTAAATCTAAGGTAAAATATGGGTATATATTTTACCTCCACAAGAGAAGATAAACCACCTGACTGCTGGAATTATAACCGCCTGGAGTGGAAGCCACCTAACTCCTCCAACGCTTTAAAATCATGTAGGCAAGTCTTATGTTTTGCAAGATAGTTATGTTGTTATTTTTTAGAAAGAGACTAAGTTTTTAAACTCACTCCCTAAGAGACTAGAGCATGAGTGGTATGAGTAATGACCTAGTCTAATGCAAATCTTATCAAATTTTATTTGATTTTTTAACTCTTTATTTTGACATAGGCCTTAGGATTTTATATGCCTAAATGTATGGTGAAGTTGATTATGGGCCAAATCAAAAGAGAAAGAGGTGTTTTCCATCATAGGCTCTCAAAGGTCAAGCCTTTTCCCTATCTGGCAAAGATGGAAATCCTCTCTTAGCAAGAGTGAAATAAAATGGCATGAATGATATTAAGCATATGACATCTAGCTAAGGGGTTGCTAAGTATTTTATTATCTTGATTTAATGCCTAGGCTTTAAGTATGGTTATGAGTTTTTAAGAAAATTTAGTTATGAGTTATTGTTGGGGTAGAAAATTTATTTTTCCCTAAGAGCCTAAATGGATCCAGGTCATACATTAAAGCATCAATATAGAAAGAAACTATAAGAGGCATGCAATTTCTAATGCACACGATAAACAAATCATCAAACACTTTATAAACTCAATGTGAAAGAGTAATAGGCCAGTGCGTTCGGGTACTAGCATACAATCCAAAAAGAAATATGGGTAGATAAGCTCTACCATTATACAACCCATTAATGTAAAAGAATAATTACAAATTATAAATGATAAGTGTCATAGGGGGTCTTGATGTCTTCATGCTCCCCCCATTCCTTCATTTGATTTGATAAGCTTCTAGGCATCACATGACACCCCGGGATTAAACCTTCTGGCCAATGTTCATTCTTAACCCCATAACACTTAATAAAATCCTAATGTGCAATTATATTAAAAGAATGGAAAAGTAAATCTAACTACACCTGCAAAATAAATATTAGCTATACATACCATATGACCCAAGAAGTTATATGAATAATTTAGACTTAGCACCCTGCACATGAGTAACCAAGTCCACTATAGATTATGCATGGGTTAAGCGACCTACAAAAGAGAACATTTATATTTATTTTAAGTGCCTCTTAAGCATAATCTCCTGCAGAAAATATGATTAGGCTAATCACAACCTAACATCCAGTCTATGAAACATACACCCAAACATCCAGTCTATAATAGTACATCACAAAATCAAATGTACATTAAACCATGCACCATCCTAACATAAAGCTAGAAATGGTGACATATTATAATTTGTGTGTATTATGGCTTATGTGGTATGTCCTAACTAGTCTTTAGAGTTATAGTTTCCTAAGTATGAATAAATTTAATCATAAAGGGTGGTTTCACTTTAAATGCTTTAATTAATTGGAAAATTTTGCTTGAATGTTTTTTTTTTGTTTCATTATACCTAGATAAAACAACTAAATGTTATAAAGGGAGGAAAAGAGATGATCACTCTCTCTCATCCCTATCTTAAGTCATTTCTAAAGCTAATTAATTAATTAATTCTCTTTAGTGATTGGCTTATCACATATTTTAATTAATCGTAAGTTTAGGTCCACTTTAAATAAACTCATTTAATAAGAAAGGTATCTTAAGATTAATTAGAATGAATTACTATCACATAACACATGTTTATTTATTTGTTTTCATCATATATAATGTGTATTTGGTTAAGTCCTAAACATACATATACAAGCAATTTATATTTCAGCATACTTGAATGATGAATGCAAGCAAATATATTTAAAATTGATGTTTCATTTGATTGAATTACTTTTATCATATTATTTTAAAGTTCTATCAAAATTATGCAAAGGCATAAGAAAAGAACTCTAAACAATATGACTAATCAACCCAACCACTTGAACAAAATATGAATACACATCTTTTTAATAGAAAAATGGGGTTTTCATTCATTAGATAAATGCACATTCAAATGTATAAAAGTTTTAAGCAAGTCACCATTGTTTAAGTGAGGTAGGAACCTTATTACTTAAAGCGCTATGTCTAGATTAATATACCGCTATTCTTAAATACACATGGATGTATAAGCAACTATGAGAATAGAAAACCATGCACCACTTGAGCTATATATATATATATATGCATGTCTTTTTAATAGAAAAATGGGATTTTCATTTATTAGTCAAATGTGCACACAAATATATAAAAGAGTTTTAAGCAAGTATGTTGCCATTGTTCTACACCAAGGGAGTGAGGTAGGAACCTTAGATACTTAAAGCCTGCATCCTGGGATGTCCAGACTAATATACCTGCTATCCTTAAATACATATGGATGTATAAGCAACAATAAGAATGAGAATCATACAAAAGTATAATTTATTTGATAAAATTATAATTTTATCCATTAGTTATTATATATATATATATATATATATATATATATATATATATATATATATATATATATATATATATATATATATATATATATATATATATATTATATATATATAAGGTATATTAACATCCAAGGTTTAAGTTTGGTAACTTATATATATATATATATATATATATTTAGATATGAATTTGCAAGCAACCATAAAAATGAAAATTATACAAAAGTTAGATTCAATTGAATTGATTTATTTGTGCACATGACTAAAGCTCTATCTAAATTCTAATGTCAAAAATTCATAAGAATGAAATCAAGCAAGTATGTCGCCATTATTCTACACCTAGGGAGTGAGGTAGGAACCTCCTTAGGGCTACTTAAAGCCATGCGTCCCTGGGATGGAGGATGTTAATATATTCTTATATATATATATATATATATATATATATATATATATATATATATATATATATATATATATATGTGAATGAGCAAGCAACTATAGAAATGAAAACTATACAAAAGTTAGATTCAATTGAATTGATTTATTTTGCACATGAATTAAAGCTCTATCTAAATTCTAATGTCTAAAATGCATAAGAATGAAAGCAAGCAAGTACGTCACCATTATTCTACACCAAGGGAGTAAGGTAGGAACATCCTTATGGCTACTTAAATCTGTGCATCCATGGGATGTCCAGACTAATATACCCACTAACATTCTTATGCAAATCAACATATGCATATAAGAAAGAAATTTCACTTCATACACTAAGTTTATATTCACATGCACTTCCTATATATGTATAACTAAAGTCACAACACCTATTCTTATTTATTAAGAACCTTTTGAAAATATGTTTGAGATATAATAGTGATAATAGCCACACATATTTTTAACTAAGTCAATACATGCAAATTTGACATAAAGGAAATCCTTTTTTTATTTGATTAATTTTAAAAGAGATGAATGCATAAATCAAATGACATACAATACTTTAATATGATTGGAAAGAAATAAAGAAACACAAGCATACAATCTCATGCAATCCAACTAATTCCTAAGGACAATCACATTAAGTAAGCTTATTTAAAATAAACCAAAGTTTGTTAAAGCCATTTTTGATCTCATGTTATATTTGATTTATAAAATATGAAAGAGGTTTGTTGGTCCTAATCCCATTACCATGTGTGTGAGTTAATTTGATTTAATGAAAAGAAATTAAGTTGATTTTATGGATTCATTAAGTTAAGCATGGATTAAATCCATTAATTAACCCTTACCTATGTCACCTTAAGGTAATTAATTAAACAATTATAAGCTAATATAATATGCAACCACATGGAAAAATAAATAGCAATGTTCCTATGAAATGAAAGGGGCCTAATGCAATTAGCTCATAATTATTAATTAATTAAGCTTAAGGAGCTCACTTAACTACTCTATGATTTTCTCACATGTGAGCTAACCATAATTTCATTAGCTCTCTCTTTAAGTTATTGAACACCCAAAGAGCTACCCAAGAGTTAATTAGAGAAGTAGATTCAATCAAATTAATTAAGTTCATTAATCATCTATTTAAGTCTTAATTAACCTTAATCAATAACATGAAATAAACTTAGGGAAAGAGGCAAAGAAGGGAACCTAAGTCTCAATCCCTAAATCCTTTCAATTAGTTAATCAAGGTTTAAGCTATGGATTTTTTTTTAATTTGTTAACTAATTAATTAAGGGGTTTTAATTAATTATTTAGGAGGGAATGGAAGAAGACTTAAGGAAATGATTAGAAAAGGGGGTCCCAATCCATTTCCCTAAACTTCATTAGCATTAACAGGGGTTAATAAGCTTAATTGATTGATTAATTCTCTATTCATTTGCTTAATTATCATTTATTAAGAGAGGAGAGTAATTAAGGCTTAATCAATTATTTTCTCCAATTGATTATCCAATAAATCCCAAGAAAAATAGGGGAGGCAGAGGTCATCCCCCTGAACATCTCTGGAAAATTTGAAATTAATTGGATAATTAATCAGAAAGTAACTAGGCTACTTAAATTTTTAATTAAATAATAATTAATCAAAAATTACTATTCAAAATTAAATAATAATAATTTTAATGAATTTCCCTTTAAAATGCCTTTAAAATGAGCCCTCATTTGTATTTTTTGGATTTTTCTACAATTAGTTTTGAATTTTGGAAGTTTTAGCATTAAAAGCAGATTGATTAACATAATTAGCCTCCCTAATCCGTTGCGTACGCTGATGCACACTTTTCATGGCATGATGAGATTAGTTATTTAAGTGTCGCGTCGCGACATGACGCGAGAACATTTTCGTGGACCGCCTGCTCTAAGATTACCCATGATTAAATGCATGAAAAGGGAAAAGAGAGGTTCTATGCATCGATCGACCTCCATTTTTATCATGTGGAATGGATGATCCATGATCTATCTCTTCCCAAGAAGGAAGGATACCATCTGTCGATTATGGAAGCATAACGAACACATCTAATGGTGGAGATGAAATTGATCCCACACCCGAGCTCACCCAAGCTCTGTTGGAGATGAAATTGATCCCATTTTGGGGAAGCATAAAAAACATCTAATGGTGAAAATCACTCGAGACATAAGTTTCCTTTATAAAGGACTTACCTAATATGAGCTAATGATCAGTTGTAATGGCATACCTCACGGTAGTTCTAATGATTGAGGAAGCTTTGTTTGGTAGAAACAAAGCTCTGTTAAGCCACACGAGCTTTGATTTGGTGTATTTTTCTTGAAAGACCAACCCATAGTATGTAAGCAATCGATCTTGATTGAACTCCACCTTCTCGCCATCAGGAAGCTTGGGAAACAATTCATTTTGGCTTGTCTAGGTCCAAGGATGGTGTGTGCAAAATTAATTGCACTTTGGTTGTGACATGAGGAAATGGGAATCACTGGTTTGCTCCTCTATTTCAGTTTCATGTAAAATCGAGAATAGGAATTTTGGGGAGCTTAGGAAATGCAAGGGGAGGCTCTGGGATCTCGTTTCTTGGATGTTAGGATTGAATCGAGTGTGAGTGTGTGAGTTTGAGTGAGAATGTGGGGGTATACCCCCTCCTTCCTTGACTTGAATGGTGGTGATGGTTTCAACTTGATGGATCAATGGCTGAGATGGGGAGCTCGATTTGGGTAGAGAATCACTTCACTTGGCCTCGCATGAGTGGAGGAAGGGTGGGAGGTGGCTGCCATGGGAAGTAGTGGGTGTCCTTGGTGGTTTGAAATGCTCCAATAAGAATGGGGAGGTAATTTCACCTCCCATGAGTCATAGCCAACCCAACCACCTTTGGGTCAGGTCAGCCATGGTCCTTAGTGCTTAGGTGGACCTATGAATGGGTGCCAAGGGCCAAGGATAGGAAATGACCAAGTATGCATGTGTCTTATCTCATGGGATGCCCTAGACCTAAGAGCAAAGTGGTCATCTGGCTATGGGTTTGGTTTGGGCAGATTTGAAATGGGTCAAAAGTGGGTTAGCCCAAATTTCAAGTGGTCTGGAGTTTATTTGATTTGATTTGGCTTGATTTGACTTATTTAGGTCAAATTAGTCAAGTTGACCAATTGGCCAAATTAGGTCAAACCAAGAGTTGGGTTAAGTTCACATGACCATTTGGAGTATATTGATGTCATTGGTTTGGTTCAATTTACTTTTGATTTGATTATGGCTCATTTGGGTTCATATAGGTCAAATGGGTCAAGCTGACCAATTTGGCTAATTTGACCAAATTTAGTTGGGTTGGGTGTTAAGTCAAGTTTAATTCGCTAATTAAAATGATTGTAGGCTTTGGTTTGGTTTAATTTAGAATTAATTTGAATTTTGGCTAATTTGACCCTTTAGGTCAATTTGGGCTAGGTTAGGTTAAGTTGACCAATTGGTCAAATTGGGCTCAATAATGGCTTTGGTCAAGTTCAATAATCAATTTTTAATGAACTTGAATTATTAGTTTCAATCAATTTGGGTTGGATTGTGATTTGACCAATTTTTGCTTTTTAGGCCAATTTGGGTCAACTTGGGTTAAATGGCCAATTGGACTTGGTTTGGATCAATTATGGGTTAGGTCATGTTCAATCATTAATTATGAATTGGTTTGAATCAAATGTTTTAGTCAATTTGGCATATGGTGTGTTTTGGCTAATTTAGATTCCATTTGGGCTAAATGTTGACTTGGTCAATGAGCTAGATTGACATGGTTTGACCCAATTCAAGATAATTAATTAACATAGAATGATTGTTGATCATGATATGAGGTTTGGATGGGCTCAATTCAATCTAATTTAGGTTGGATTAGAACTTGGCTCAAAAAGGTCTTTTAGGTCATAGTAAGTAAACTAAATGGGTCAATTGGCTTGATCATGACTTGATTCAAGTTTAGTTGTATTGATAAATGAGTTTGACATGGAAATATAAATCCAATTGCAATTGGTTTGAAACCATATGGATTTTGGTTCATATGATAATTTCAAGTCAAAATGGCTAACCTGGGTTTGATTTGGGTTAGCTTGGATTTGGTTTATAATTATAGTTTATGTTTATATTTAGAATAATGATTAAAGTAATTATTGAATCATGAAGAAATCCATGGGATTTGAATTGATTTGGATAGGATTTGACCAAGTTCAAGGAATTAGCTTAAAGGGTGTAAATTGGATTTTGGTTTGATTTTGGATTTAGTTTTGGCTATTTGAATTTATATTTCATTTATATTTGAGAATATAGATGATGATATAAAAGATTCATGAGAAATTCACTTGAGTTTGGAGTGATTTGAATTTGGTTAAGGCTAAGTCCATAAGACAAAATCAAAGGACTTAGAAAGGGTTTTAGCATTTGGATTTGATCATGGGGTTGAATCATTTGACTTGGAATTTGATTTATGATTTGAAGTATGAATTGAAATTTGAATTTAAGGTTTGGTTTGAGAAGGAGAGCATGGGTTCAGCCAGGGTAGGAAAGTTTTCCTATGTCTCAAGGCATAGCCTATTCCTATGGCTAACCCTTCTAAGTCTCTAGGCTTAGGTTAAGTGTTCACCTAATCACTAGAAGTGTCTTAAGACTAAGGAGCTCTTAGTGTCTATAAGAGTCCTAGATCTATGATGAGGAAGTTGAGAACTCACTCCAAAAGTGAGGTCAACAAAAGGGTGCCCAAAAGGTGTGGTGTAACTGACAAGGCATACAACATGTATTGGTGTTAACCGAGATGATCAATAACGTCAGAAGGATTACAAGTGCTAATAGAAATGATCTACCCCTAAACTCGAGATGTAGATGGAATCAAGATCTTAGTGCAATGCAACTCAACTTATGCCAAGGGCATAAGAGAAGAAGGAAGAATTTGCTGAGGGATTAAGAATGTGAACCTTACATTAGGGAAGTAGGTTCAGATTATCCACTAGGGATAGGAATTTGAGTTTGATATGACTTAGGGAGAAAAGATCTGCTAGGGATAAGTGTATGAACCTTCCACTAGAGAAGCAAGTACATGTTATTCACTAGGGATAAGCATTTAATTTGCGTCTTGCTGGGGAGAAGTTTGATTTGATCAAGATTTGAAGCTCCACTAAGGAGAGGATATGATTTGGATTTGAGCACACATCCGCTAAAGATATGAGCTTGGATCCACTAGGGATAAGGTGGATTTAAATTTGGTCAGCCCTGGAGGGAGGTGGATGGTGAATTTGATAAAACGGACCCTGTTGGTGTGCGATGGATCTACTAAGAAGGAGCTAATATCAGCCTAGACCTATCTTAGATTTGCAAATTCAAAGGGATAGTATACTGGTCGCGATGTAGAACTAACCAACTTAAGGTATGTCTTTTGGTGTGCAATGGTCAAGTTAGGAAGAAAATGTGTAGACTTATAACTTCCTAAAAAGGAACCACTAGGTTGATCAGTTGATAGCGCGATGAATCGAACCTGACCTAAGGAGACTATTTGAGTGAATGCCGTTGTAGACTCACATTGACTCAAGAATAGTCAGGATTAATTTTATTTTAAATGGACCCTGTTGGTGTGTGCTAGATCTATTAATAAGGAGCTAATATCAGCATTGACCTATCTTAGATTTACAAATCCAAAGGGATAGTCTATCAGCCGTGAGGTATAGCTAACCAACCAAAGGATTGCCTTTCGGTGTACAATGGTCAAGTTAGAAAGAAAGCTTGTAGACTTACAACTTCCTAAACAAGGAACCACTGGGGAGATCGATTAATTGCACAACAAATCAAACCCGATCTAAGGCCGCCCATCGATGTACGATGATCTTGCTGGAGAGAATGCATGATAGACTTATATCTCCTAAAGTAAGGACAACTGCTGGGGTGACCTGTTGGTTGACAACAAGTCAAACCCGATCTAAGGGCGACTACTAAGAGAGTGCCAACTTGGGGACTTATCTCAACTCAAAAGTAGTCAAGAAATTCTTATAGGGAGTTCTGATGACACTGCCCTAAAGATAGGATGCCTGCTTAGGAAATGATACTGCTGGGGGTTTTGCTCCTAATCCATAAGTGCAGACATATATTTATTTTGTTTATATGCATGTGACCCTGTTGGTGTATGAGAGGCCACACTGAGGGAGCTTATATAAGCCTAGTCTTGTCTCAGACTTACTAGACCAAAGGAGAATTTGCACATCCGTGAGATAATTCTCCAATCATAGGGGTGGCTACTAGGAAAGGGAGATTGTCCAATCTAAAAGTAACCAGGGTAGTGTCTAAATGGGGTCGCTAAGGACATGATCTAAATGGAGTGCCAACATGGGAGGTGTCACTAGGGGCATTATCATGGATCCTGTAAAAGTAATGCCTATAGGTATTCGATAGCCAACTCAATGAGAAAGTGCAGCAGTCTTACATCTTCCAAGAGTGGTGTATCCACCGGGTGGGACATCGTCAGCATGGCGATGAACAACCAACCTAAGGTGCTCGTCGGTGTGCGATAATCAATCTAGAGAGAAGGAGTGTACAATTTCATCTCCCTAAAGTGCAACTGATCACCGGGATAGTCTGACGTTGGCGAGACAGAAACTATCCGACCTAGGGCGACTACCAAGTGGGGAGTCCCTTGTAAGGACTAGATCAAAACTTGAAGTAGTCAGGAGGAAAGGTACAGCTAGGGGACTTATCCTAAGCCTCAAATATACTCGACATAGTTAGTGCATGATAGCTAGTTCAAGAAGAAAGCGTGTAGACTTATATTCTCTTAAACAAAGCTAACATGAAGTAGCTTATCGGCCGCGTAGTAAGGCTAACTGAACTAACAAGGTGCTCATCGGTGTGTAGTGGTCAAGTCAAGAAGGAAAGCGTACCAGACTTACATCCTTCTAAATAAGGGACCAATGGGGAGACACACTAGCAAGGTAGTATGTTAGCCCAACTTGAAGTAGCTAATGAGTGAGTCCCATAGTGGGCTTCCTTCCACATTAAAATAGCTTGAGACAAAAGATATGTGTTTGTGTTATGGAAGAAGGAATAGGATGCTACTCGGCTCTCGTACACCTATCCTAAACACATCGATTAATGGATGAAATGGTGCGACAAAGGGCAGTTTTGACTCCACCAAGAAAGGATGTCACTTGGGTTCTCTTACGCCTAACTTAGTTGTACTAGTCAAAATAGGATGCCTCTTGGGTTTTCTTACTCCTATCAGAATAGCACTGGGGAATCGTGTGTAGTTTGTGTTTGTGTTGATGAAGGATAAGATGCTTGGGTTCTCTTACACCTATCCTAAACACATCATAGCGGACTTGCAAGCAAAGATATTCCTTAATAACCATGATGGGATGAAATTTGAGATTAAAGAAATTTTATTGATAATTGATTTGAAATAAGATTTATGGATAGTATTTCTTTAGGTAGAGCCTGTTGATTGGAATCATAAGGCGCTCTCCATTATAATTTATAAGCTAATAAGATCTTCCTTGGTAGGCTTTCTCTATGGTAACAATTGGTCTTCTTAGAACTAAAATAAGCTTTCTTACTTGAAAAGCTTTAGGACAAACTAACTTGTCATGAGCTTGAATCATTTTGGCTTTGTACAACTCAAGGTTCTAGCATGCCTAGAAGCATCTCCCCTACAAACCTTCAAGCTCTTCTAACCGCAACTTAGCATTCTACTCTGTTGTGATCTTGCTACCCCTAGCTATCTTTAATGAAGAGTGTTGGACTTCTAATGGTAGAACTACTTCAGACCCATACACTGAGGAGAAAGAGGTAGATTGAGTTAGAGTTCTATATGTGGTGCGGTAAGCCCACAAGGCTACAACTAACTGCTCATGCCACTATCGCTTGTTGTCATTGAGTGTCTTCTTTAATATTTGAATGAGAGTTTTGTTGAAGACTTACTAAACCTTTTACCCTTGGGTAGTAGAAGGTAGAATATCTTTAGTCTATGTTGTGTCTCTGAGCAAAGTTGTTGATTTTAGTGCTCTTGAATGTAGTACTATTATCGAATATAATTAGTTGAGGCACCCCGAACCTATACATGATATGATTCCTGAAAAACTAAAGAACATACTGAGTTGTGACCTCTCTGAGTGGGATTGCCTCCACCCACTTGGAAAAGTAGTCGGTGGTAGCTAGAATGAACCGGTGACCCTTGGAAGAAGGAGGATTGATCAGATCACTATGTTGGTACCCCAACACTCAAAGGGCCATGAGATAATGTAGGGTGTTGAATGTTGGGTGGTTCATGTATGACCACACCGTACACCTGATATTTATGGCATCTCCTAGTTACATCCATGCAGTCTGTGATTATTGAAGGTCAGTAGTATCCCAGTCTCTTGTTCTTGGCTTTCATCTTCAGATCGGATTGATGCGCTCCTTATAAACCTGAATGCACCTTTATCATGATCTTATGGGCTTTGGGTTTGTCCAAACAACATAACCACATATGATCAAAAGACTGATGGTACAAGGTGCCATCCACGAGAGTCTATGAAAGAGCTCTCTGCTTCACCTGATGGGCTAATGACTTCTCTTGAGGTAGTTTTCCTATATTTTGATAATCCATGAATGGTTGCCTCCAATCTGGCTCCTCGTCCTTTTTGGCAATGGCAACCTTCCCTTCAAGAGAGAGTCTCTCAACGAGTTCAACATCAATAAGGGATAAAACTTATCTTTTTTGGTCCCTTATTAGTATGGACTCGTCTTCTAGACATGCCAACTCTTAGGTAAGCTTGGCTAATACATCTGCTATTGTGTTTTATCCTTGAGGAATCTTGTTGATGGTAACCTCTGGGATTTGGGCCAACAACTCTATAGTGCACTTATGGTAATGATGGAACTTAGGCTTCAGAACCTTGTAAGATCCATCAATTTGGCTGATGACTAATTGAGAATCCCTAAAGATGTTGATATTTTGGTTGCATAGTGTAATGGCTAACTCTAGACTGGTAATTAGAGCCTCATATTCAGCTTCATTATTGGTGCATGGATTGGACAGGTGATATGAGAATCTCATCATATCATAGTTTGGAGTTAGGAGAACTATTCCTACCATTGTCTTCCCTGGAAGAGTAGATCGTGGTTCTTCTTCTTTTTGAAAGGAAGCCGCACCATCAAAATATAACTCCCAACGGTGAATGCTAGTGTCCCCTAAGTTCATGATTTGTTCATCGAGGAGGTCATCAGTAAGCGGGGAATCAGTAGGAAGTGAGTGTGCTGCTAAAAAATCCGCTAGTGCTTGTCCTTTCACCGCACGGAGGGGCACAAAATCAAAATGCAACAAAATCATGGACCAATGTGCTAACTGTCCGGATAGTGTTGGCCTTGTCATGAGATATTGTAGTGGATTGATCCTAAAGATCAAGTTCATCTTATGAGAAAGTATATAATACCGTATCATTTGGGATACAAAGATTAAAGCTACATAGTGCTTTTCAATAGGTGGATAGTTTGCCTTAGTAGGGATTAGATGACGATTAAGATAGTAGAGTGCATTTTCTTTCCCTTTGTCATTGGCTTAGGCCAAGAAAGCACCAAGGGAGTCATTTAATGTGGAGTTATAGAGGATGAGCAGCTTGCCTAGGATAGGGGCTGCTACAATTGGCAAAATCATCGTAGATGTCTTGTGCATGTTTAGGGGTGTCAAAATTGCGACTGACAACGACACGAACCCACCAAAATTTGGTTTGGGTATTAAAATTTTGGGTTGGGTTCGGGTTGAAGAAATTGACCCATTTAATTTTTTGGGTCGGGTTCGGGTTGACCCTCCTACCCGAAATTGACTCGATTTTGACCTGCCAACCTGAAATTGACCCAAAATTGACCCATCAACCCGATTTTGACTCAATTTTGACCTGATTTTGATCCGATTTTGATCATTCGGGTCATGTCAGGTCAATCCGGTTGAAATTGGGTCAGATTCAGGTTGTAGTTTTTGACTCGTTTCATAAACGGATCGTGTTTGGGTCAACCCTATTCGGGTCGGGTCAATTGACACCCCTAGGCATGTTGACACTTGTCATCCCATTTGAACTTGGCATCCTTTTTGACAACTGCTGAGAATGTCTTGCATCTTCTTGATAAGTTGGAAATGAAGTGTCTTAGATACGCCAACCACCCTTGAAATGATCTGAGTTGAGTTAGACTTTTAGGGGGTGGCATTTCGAAGATAGCCTTAATCTTCTCTTGATCAATTTCTATCTTACGGTGTCAGACAATAAACTCAAGGAATTTCCCTGAAGCTACTCTGAATGCACACTTGGGGATTCATTTTAAGGTTAAATTATCTTAACCATTTGAAAATGGCTCTCAAGTCAAAGAGATAGTCTTCCTTTTCTTTACTTTTGACTACAAGATCATTAATGTAACATTGAACTTGATGATGAATATGTTCATTTAAGATTTGAGTCATGGCCCACTGGTAGGTAGCTCCAAAATTTTTAAGGTCGAAAGGCATGACCTTATAATAAAAGGTTCTGATCGGGGTTCGAAAAGTAATATTTTTCTCATCCTCAAGGGCCATCCTAATTTGGTTGTAGCCAGATGACCCATCCATGAAAGAGAAGATTGCATAAGATGAGGCAATGTCCACCATCAGTTCTGGGATAGGAAGTGGAAATTCATCCTTAGGACATGCCTAATTTAGATCCCTAAAATCGACGCATATGTGAATTTGGCCATTCTTTTTTCTTAATTAGAACAACTGGCAGGTAGGATATTATTTTCCCTGATAAAATTAACATCAATTAGTTTCTTAACTTTAGAAATGATATGTTGTTTAATGTCTAATCGCATGTGCCTAGGAGCTTGCTTGATAGGGTTAGCATTAGGTTCTATTGCTAGTTTGTGGACTGATACATCAGAAGATAAACTAGGCATTTCTTTATAACTCCATGCGAAGCAGTCCTTAAACTCTTTTAATAGCCTAACTAATTCATTGGTTTCTTTTTCATTCAATACAAAATTGATGTATGTTGGATGTGGATTGTCTTTAGTTCCTAAGTTGATCTCCTTAAGTTCATCAATGGTTGATCTAATCTCTTCTTCAAATTCTAGCGGTGCAGCTATGAATTTAAGATCATTTGGGTCATTTGAAGTTTCTAAACATACCTCCTCATATGAGTTAGCATGATTTGAAAAGAACCTATCAGATTTCAAATGATTGGTGATGACTAGGCAATGGTTATCATCATCAACTGGAACTACTATGCTGAATCCTAGTCCTGGTCTTGATTGAGGATATCTGCTTTGGTTATCCCATAGCCTTTCAAAGTAGTCTGACTTGTGTTTAGACCAAGTATGTGGGATTAATCCCTTCTTTGCTAAGTTAAGAACACAATGCGAGTTCTAATCAAAAGGTAATTGTATTAAATCTTTATATGAATCATTCTCAAGTTCTACATCAACTTCCGACTTGAGGATGATGATCCCAAAAAAAACCTCTGAACTCTCCCATCTGTAGATGACTTAGGGGCCTCCTTAACTACCAAACTCTTAACTTTGAGATGAAAGTGGGGTCAGAGCTAAGGTTTTGTTGACCTCATTTTTAGGATGAGCTCTGAACCTCTCCATCTTAGACATAGGGTTCCTCTTAGACACTAAGAGTTTCCTTAGTCTTAAAACACTTCTAGTGATCAGGTAAACACTCAACCTAACCCTAGAGAGTTAGAAGAGTTAGCCATAAGAATAGGTCATGCCTTAGGGGTGTTAGGAAAATTTGCCTACCCTATAGCTTGAACCAAATCCTCACTTTCTTCCTTCAAGTCAAATTTAAAAACTCCAAATTCAAATCAACTTCAATTCTAAATTCAAAACTCAAATCAATTCCAACTTAATTGATTTTCTCAAACCCTAAATTAATTTTAAAAGATTTTCTCAAATCATGAATCAATTCCAAATGATTGAAACCCATGATTGAAATCCATGATTAAATTCCAAATCCTAAAAATCTTTCCTAAGCCCTTTAATTCTATCTTTTGAACTTAGCTCAGATCAAATTCAAATCACCTCAAATTCAAAAGATTTTCTTATAACCCATTTATTTTCTCATTTATATTCACAAATATAAATGAAATATAATTTCAAATACCCAAAATTAATTCAAAACTCAAACCCAAATTCAACTAAAATTCAACCTAAGACTTTCAAGTCAAATTCTTAAGCTTAGCCAAATTAACCTTGAATCAATTCAAACCCTTGATTTTTCTTCATGATTCAATCAGTCCTTCAATCATGAATCCAAATATAAACTTAAACTTCAATCATTAAACCAAAACTAAATTCAAAAATCAAACCCAAATCAAACTCATGTTCACCATTTAAACTTGAAATTGTCAAATGAATCAAAACCCATTTGACTCCAAATCACTTGCAAATGGATTTATAATTCAATCATAAGTCCATATGTGAGTTCAACCAAACTTGATTCATGCTTGATCAAGTCAATTGACCCACTTAGGCTCACTTGACCCAAAGTGACCTAAAGTACCCATTTTGAACCAAATTCTAATCCTACCAAAATTAGATTAAACTGAGCCCATCTAAGCCTCACATTGTGAGCAACAATCATCATAAGATGATCACACACTCAAATTGGGTCAAACCAAGTCAAGCCTAAGGGTTGACTAAGTCAACACTTAGCTAAAATGAAACCTAAACTAGCCAAAATTTACCACATGCCAAATTGATTAAAACTCGTGATCAAAACTAATTCATGATCAATGTTTAAACTTAACCAAGTCATCATTTGAGCCTCACCTAACCCAATTGGCCACTTGACCCAAGTTGAACCAATTTGACCTAAAAAGTTAAAATGTGTCAAATCTTGATGTAAGCTAAATTGATTGAAACCAATGGGTCAAGTTCATTCTAAATCACTTGTTGAACTTGACCGAAGCCTCAATTGGCCAACTAGACCAAACCTAGCCCAATTGACCATGAACCCAACTTGACCTAAAAGGTCAAATCAAGCCAAAATCAAACCAAACTAAAATTGATTGAAACTAAGGCTACCAAAACATTTCAATTGACCAACCTAACCTAAACCAACCCATGAACTAACCCAATTAGGTCAAATGAGTCATATTGGTCAACTTGACCCATTTGCCCTAAATGAAATCAAATGAACCAAAACCAAATATAAACCAAATTGAATCAAACTAATGATACCAAAACATTTCAAATGGTCATATGAACTTGACCCAACCCTTGGTTTGACCCAATTTGACCAATTGGCCAACTTGAGCCAAGTTGACTCATTTTGACCTAAATAGGTCAACATGAGCTAAATGACATCAAATCAACTCCAAATTCTTCAAAATTTGGCCCAACCCAATTTCAAACTATTCTAAATCTTCCTAAAGTAAAATAAAATCCAAATGACCATTTTACCCCTAAGTCAAAGAGTAACCTATGGCCAATTCCACTGGGAATTTGGTCATATCCTTTTCATGGCCACTTGGCACCCTCTTAGTGGACCAAATAGACACTAATAAGAGTGGTGCACATGACCCAATGGGTTTGGGTCAACCAAACCCAACCGAAGGCCAAAACTAACCCTCCAGTTAGAATTTATCCACATGGATTCACTCTCACTCTCATTTCAAGCACATGGAAGCTTCACCACTCCACTCCACTACCAAAATCAAATCACATGCCACTGAAAATGGCCTAACAAACTCAATCAATCAAGCCAATTTAATCAAAATGACATGTGTAAGCTCAACCATCTGATCCTTATGGGGGGAGATATACTCCCCCTAATTTCATTTCATTTGCATTCATTCACACTCGATTGAGCTTAAGGAACTCAGAGCAAGCTTCTGCAAGTTCCTCCAAGCTTCTTCAACATACTTTAAATTCTCTAATTTTGGATTTCCTCAAGCCAAAAATAGGGGAGCTCATTAAAAATTCCAACTCATCCATCACTCTACCAAAAGCCAATTGCTCTTACAAGAACCCTCAGAGGACCCAATCGAGTTGATCAAAAGCTTCTTCCAAGCTTCCAAGGCACGGGAAGAGGGAGCTAGACCATAGCCACAAGCTTAGGAGGAGGAATTTGGCCAATTGGAGGATCTACACAACCTCAAGCCCTCAAACCTTCAACAGGGCTTCGTCTCCACTAGATGAAGCTACCTCGATGGTTGGGAGCACCGGTGATAGCCTCCGAGGTACTATTCAAACGCTAGATTTTCTTTGGTCCTTGTGAAGATAAGTGTGACTTCAAATTTGACCATCGGATGTCTGATTATCCCCTTATCGATGGTGTTTTCAATCTTAGCTCAACTGAGCTCTCAATCGAGCTCATATCAAGCCATGGAGGATGGACAGTTGCCATCTCCCTCAAGCGAGGGCAGGGATGAATCATGGACCATGCATCCCACATGTTTCTAATGGACGGTCCTGATTAAAACACGTGAGATCCCCTGATTTATCCTATTAGAGCCGCAGGTTTAATCCTAATCATCCGATCCTTTATCGCATGATCTAGGGAGTAATCGCGTAGCACCGCCAGCTGATGCACATAGGATGTGACAACTTAAATAATCAATCCCATCATGCCACATGAAAAGCGTGCACCGTGTCAGCAGTCCATGTGGCATCGACAGGATTAGTTATATAATTAGTGATTTAATTATCTAATAATCACAGAATCTTCAAAAATACATAACTAAATGTAGATAAATCAAAAAAATGCAAACTCAAATACATTTTGAAGATATTTCAAAGGGAAATAATATAAAATTAACTTAATTGATTTTGAATAGTAAATTTCATGCAATTTGGGTTTTATTGGGAATGTAATTATGTTAATTATTCTCTAATTATTCCATTGATTAATTCCAAACTTCTCCAATTTGTTTAGTGGGATGACTTTTGCCTCCCCTAATTTTCTTGTAATTTATTAATTGTTTAATTAGGGTAATTGCTTGATTCACTCCTAATTACTCTCTTAATTAACTAAATGATTATTTAAGCTATTAAACAGTAATAAATTCATTAATTAAGTTTGCTAATTACCTTAGAATAGTGAATGGACTTAGGGAATGAGATTAGAGTTCTTTCCCAAATCTTTTCTCCTAAGTTTATTTCACTTGGATAAAAATCTAATTAAGATGAAAATAAATTAAATAGTTTAATCACTTTATTAAATGGCTTAATTAATCAAAATTTTAAAATCAAATCAATGTGAATTTAATAATCTCCTTCTTGGGTAGATACTTAGGTGTTCAATAACCTAAGTAGCTTAAGGAAATCATATTTAACCCATATGTGTGGGAAGGGTTATGAAAGTACTTAAATTAAACCCTTTAGCTTAATTAAGCATTAATTGTGAGCCAAATGCATTAGGCCCCTTTCTTTCTTAAGTGCATTGCTAATTTAAATTTCTTGTGGTTTTATGTCATAAATTGGCTCAAAATTATTTGGTTAAATATGTTAAAGTGGTGTAGGTAAGGGGTAATTAATGGACTTAATGTACACCTTAACCTAAGCAAAATATAAAAGCAATCTAATGGTTCTAAAATTAAACTAAAATAATACACACATAAGAGAAATGGGTTAGGACATGCAAATCTTCTCATATTTCCTAAATTCAAATCAAACTCAAAACAAAATCAAAATTCCTTAAACCAACTTTGATTCACTTTAAATAATCTTATTTCATAAGATTGTCTTTAAAAATTCATTAGGGTGAATGAATTTACATGCTTTCATCACTTTATTTTTTTTCCTAGCATGCTAAATGTTTATGTCATATAAAAATCATGCATTCATGTCTTTTAAAAGATTAAATTAAAATGAAATATTTTCTTTATATCAAATTGCATGTTTTGGCTAAAGTAAGAATATGAATGGCTATTATCACTACTAAATCTAAAATTATTTTCAAAACTTATAAATCAAACATTACAACTAAAAGGTATGCTACTTATAATTATCTATAAGCTTGCATGTGAGTATAATATGAAGATGTGCATTGTGTGACTTTTCTTTCTCTTCTCTTTAACATAGTTTTGAATATGATTTGCAAAGTGTATAGTTCATTTGAAAAGAACACAACACTTGATTAAATCCATTCCTATTCATTCCTATGTTATCATTTAAGAAGGATCTTTACATTTGCACATGTAAATTAAACAACCAATAAATCAAACAAACATAAACTATTTGCATGACTCTTTTTTCATTCATTTCTTTTTGTACATGCTCATGTATTTAAGAAAAGTGATATATTAGTCTGGACATCCCAGGGTTGCAAGGATTTAATTAGCCCCAAGTAGGTCTTGTACCTTACACCCCTGGTGTAGAAAATAATGGCGTCATACTCACTTATGTCTTTCATACATGTAAATGTGCATATGAATAATGGATAAAAGAACCCTCTTTTCTACTTAACAAAATCATGCATACATGAAACATTCCAAATTTTTCTTAAGCAATATCTCTTAGCATTCATCATTAAGGTGTGCTAACACTTCCATTTGTATGTATAGCTATGCTTAGATTTATCCATATGCATGTTACACATGTTGGAAAGAAATAAATTGTTATGTGTTTTGTAATAGTAATTCACTTTATTTAATCTTAAAATGCCTTTCTTTTTGAATAAGTTTGTTTAGGAAAAATCTGAAGTTAGGATTAATTAAAGCACATAATAAAATATTCACTAAATAAAATCAATAATGAATCTACCTTAGAAACTAGTTAAGGTAGGGAGGAAAGAGAAGTCCTCATCTCTTCCTCTCTTTACAACACTTAGTAATTAATTGTAGGTTCATTCAAACCAAAATAAATCATCAAATAAAATCAACCAAATCAACTAAATCACTTAAATAAAACCATCCTCTAAGTTGAGCCCTTTCATACTTAGAAAATGTAAACTTTAAAGCCTAGCTAAGACACACCACACAAGCCTTAATTGGTACACACATTAGACTAAGTCACCATTTCTAGTCCTATGTTAGGGAGGTGCATGGCTTGATGTTTGGTTTAATTTTATGATGTGATGTTTTAGTCTGGATGTTAGGGAGTATGTGCGTAGACTGAATGGTAGGACAATCTTAGTCGAATCATTATCTTCTGCAGGAGATTATGCTTAAGGGCATTGTAATAAAAATATAAATGCTTTTGCTGTGCACGTTGCTTATACCTCCTAAGTATAATCCAGAATAGGCCAGGTAGACTTGGTTACCCATGTTCAGGGTGCTAAGTCAAATTTATTCATATACATGCTTTGGGTTGTTTGGTTTGTTTATCTAATCACTATTTTGTAGGTTTTAATTAGATTTACATTTTTCCATTTTCATGTAATTTTGCAATTAGGATTTGGAATGATTGTTATGGGAGATTAAGATGAACATTGGTCATAAGACTATGTCTTATATACCATGTGAAGCCTTTGGAGCAAGCACATTTAAACCAACCAAAAGAAGAAAGAAGAAAGAAGAAAGAAGAAGGAAGAAAGAAAATAAAGAAATGAAGAATGAAGACACCCAAAACATGAATTTCTTCTTGATTGTAATTAATTTATTTATAATCTGGGTTGTATAAGGGTAGAGCTCGGCTACCCAATTTATTTTTTGAGTTTGTGTGGTGGAGCCCGACCATAAATGGTCTCTTATTTTTTGTGCTAGCTTTATAAATTATTTGATGTTTGTTTAGCTTGTGCATTAAGATGACATCTTTTTCTAGTTTCTTTCTTGCTTTGATGTATGGCCTAGATGACTATTAGACTCTTAGAAAAGTAAATTTTCTATCTAACTAATCAATTCAAATTAAAAAAATAAATAGCTCATAACCTCATTGAAAGCCTAGGTTATAAATAATATAAAAGATTTAGCAACCCCTTAGCTGGATGTTGTATGTTTTCACATCATGCATAAAACTCATCTTGTTTCACTCTTGTTATGGAGGGATTCCACCTTTTCCAGAGAACTTGGCTTGACCTTTGAGAGCCATTGTGCAAACACATCTCTTTTTCTTACTGATTTTGGTCCATAATCCAATTTCTCATGCATTGGGCATATGAATCGTAAAGCCCGTGTTAAATTGATTGTCCAAAATAAAAATAAAATATAACAAAATCTGCATTAGATTTAAGCCATTAATCATGCCCTCCATGATCTAGTCTCTTAGGGAGTGTGTTTAAGGACTTAGTCTCTTTCTAAATAAACAACAGCCTAGCAATCTTGCAAAAATATGTGACTTGCCTACATGTATTTAAAATCGTAGGAAGAGTTAGTTGGCGGTCACCCCCAAGCAATTGTAAGTTCAACAGGCAGGTGGTTTATCTTCTCTTGTGGAGGTAAACCAAATACGCATTTTTCACTTTAAATTTAGATTATGCTTTTGGCCCTGTCAAAGCTCCCTAGATTCAGGTTCAGAGATTACAACTTCACTTTACGGCCTACAAGAATAAATCCTCACCTCTTAGGCATTCTCGTGATCTTGTGTCATGGAATTGTAAGTCCTAAATTTTTAATAAAAATTCAACTCAAACAAATGCTTCTCTTCAATTTCAAAAATATAAAGCCCAACTATATGATAGTTTGGGATGATTACTAGGCTTTCTAGTATCATAAGCATCCCCTACTTATCTTCCATTAGTTTTGATAATAACTCTCTCCTCTTGATCAATCCCACTTGATCTTATAAAAATAAACCAATTGATTGATAGTCCTATCTTTGAAATCTTTGGAGACAATGATCATTTACCTTAATCGAGAGTATTCTTAAGGAATCTCATTTCTTAGGATGTAATTAACTAAGGAGGCTTGCCTCCATAAGGAACTTAATGAACCTAGTTTAAAATAAACCTTGTTTTACTTTTCCATGTAAAGTAGGGAAAGAATCTCTGGTACATCCGAAGACCCATAGTCCTTAGGAGTACATATTAAGGTGATTAGGTCTATTTGTAGGATAGTGACTTCTGTCTCTCGAGATAGTACATCATTCTTCAATGTCATACCCGATCACCCTAATAAGAACATCTACAGATATGCATGGTGTCTAACACAAGAAGTGTTTGAGAATATTTTCTGGTTCTTCATTTATTTCTTTTCTCTCTTCAGGAAAGATTAGATGAAGAATCTCAAAAATAGTAATGCACCATAGGTTCCCAACTGACTCCTGACTGTCTCATATGCAGACTTTAATACATTTATGCTTTGCATTGGAGCCCGATCTTCATCACTGTCATGCTAAAATGTCATCTTAAAAGGGATCTGTCACTGAGAAGAGCTGCCTAGTGTGCTAACCACATAAGACTCATCCTCTAAACTAGATTCTAAGTCTATGTGAATAGCAGGTGTACTCCTTGTGGCTTGGGCATACCTCTTATTGGATGGACAATAGGGAGGCTTTCCACCTCGAAGGCTACCTCTGAATTTTCCTCTACCTCTGCCTCTGCCTGGTGGAGGTCGGGTCATCCTACCCATATGTTCAAATGGAGTAATGAACTGTCGGTGGAATCTAATGTCACGCTCTATATCTTCCCCTAAGTCCATGTCTCGTTCTCTTTTATTTTGTTTTTATATTTCTTTCTCCTTTTCATTTTCTAATTATTTTTCTTTTTCTTTTCTTTTTGTTTGTCCCTCTTAGGGATCTTGACTAGATTCACCAGAATGTACTTGTTGATTTTGGGGAAGAAAATAGGCTGCATCCTCATATATCCTGACCTTATGAACAATGAAGGGCTTGAGATCTCCTCTGATGCAATAAGCAATTCCACCTCTCATGAACTTCATGCACTGATGTAAAGAGGATGGAACTATGTTGTTCTCATATATCCATTGTCTCCCAAGAAAAGAATTGAAAAATGTATCTGAGTATATGATATGAAACTAGGCTTCAGTATTCCAGTCGTCTATCTCCAATGGAAACACTATAGAGCCTAAGGCCCTCTTACCTTGTTCATTGAATCCTCTCAACATCATTCTCTCCTTTTAGAGTTTAGAGATGTCAATCCTCAAGTAGGTAAAGGTTCTTAAACTCATAATATTGACTGATGCACCTTGGTCAAGCAGAACTCTTGAAATCCTGTGTCTGCCAATGTCCATTGTAATGTAAAGAGGGCGGTTATGCTTAGTTATTTCTAGAAGCAAGCCTTCATAATTGAATGTAACTCCTAAGATGTCCTTTGAGCTATGTGTCTCCTCTTCAGTAGTGGTCAGCAGAGCTAAGCATATCTCTGGATCAAAGAGAGCCTTGACCAGAGATTTCCTCATCTTTTTGGATAAGACAAAGGCATCATATATGCTTAACTTAGTTGGCAACTTTCTAAGATGTTCTAGAACGTTGTAATCAACTTTGACTTGGTCCTCCACAAGCATATCCATGGGTGGAGCATCCTATGGAGGGGATATCTGCTCACTAGAACCAATGACTTGTTTACCCTTATCGAGAGGTGCTACATTAGGAGGTCGAACTTTGTCACTATGTAGATTGACTTCAATGACTTCTTGGAATGATGAACTTGTGAAAAGTTCTACCTTCTCATTAGATATACCTACAGCTTCTCTAATGAGATCCTTGGAGTCAGTTGACTTAAAGTCAATCTCAAGAGGAGGTGATTGATTGAAAAGGAAAGTCCGATTCAAGAAAGGATTAGAATGACTTGAGCTACCATTATTATTATAGACTTGGAGAGTTTTCGAGGAATAAAATCTAAAGTATCATAAGTGGCAAAATTTAAGTGAAACCTTTATTCATTTATTTCTTTTTAGGTGAAGGTACATGATATAAATCTAATAAAGAAAGTGGGGTAAGGGATTTAATACCCTTGTCCACTAATACAATGCTCCTGTGGTAGAAGAGGAACTAGTGGATGAAGAAGTAGCAGCTATAATTGTGGATAGAATGCTGGACTCGGACGGTGGTTGCACTACTGGGGTATCCCGAGCAAGTAAGATGGACTGTTGCTGCTGCTGGGCTTTCACCTTCTTCAAGTTGTTAGAGGTTTGAGCTGCCTTAGGCACCTATAAAGAGAGTTTCTTAAATTTAGAAACTACTTTCGTAGAGGTTCGAGATAAGGCAATATCCCAACCTTTTTTTGTCTTAAGGGGATCGTAAGTTTCTCCAAGAATTACTCTAATAGAACTAGAAGGTTGTTCTAATAAGTACTATGGCATCTGACCTATTGCTATGCTCAAGCTAGTCCTTAAATGTAGTACAATCCTCTAAGATATGGCTAATCATGCAGTGGTAGGGGCAATAATTAGGATCGTCACTCTTGCCCACTTCCTCTGGCCTCCTAAGCACTTAAAGATTTTCTTAACTACCTCTCTCTTGAATGAATATGGCTTATTCAATTTATCAACAAGAGTAGGTGGGTAATAGCAAGGGGGGGTAAGAATCTTTGAGTAGGCTCGATTTGGTGGGAATGGCCATTGTGATGGATGAGGCGACTGATATGATAGCCGAGGTGATGGAAGAGGAGGTGGAAAAGGAGGCTGCTGAGCTCAGGGTCTCTTCTGGCTAGCTGCTTTGCTTTGTCCACTAACACAACTATTCTTGGCTTCTTCTCGAACACCTTCTATGGCTTGGTCTAGATGATTGTCATAAAAGGGCAACTGTTTAACCTCTTCTTATAGGCTAGCTTCCTTGTTAATTAGTTTCTCAAATGTCTAGATGGCAAAGACCTTAAGCATGAAGGCGACTAGGCCATGAATATTCTTGAGAAGAATCTCAATGGCATGTTGTTCGGATAGCCGTGGCTAGCATTTCATGCTCAGGTTGTGCCACCTGAGAACATAATCAATAAGGGACTCATTGGGAGCTTATGTCACTGCAATAAGGTTGCCTATAATTACTCTTTGATGAGCTCCAGCAAACCTCTTGATGAAGAGGTGCTCCAACTCAGCAAAATTCCCTCAGTTTGGGAAACTCGACATACTAATGAAATGCAACCCTTGCTAAGCTACTGACAAAAAGTCTGAACAATAATGCGTCACTACCACCAATGTTGCAGCAATCAGCTCTAAAATGTGTGATATGCTGATGCAGGTTCCCACTTCCATCAAAATTTTTGAAGGAAGGCGGCACAAAACTCTTGGGGCATTGAACTACATAAAATTCCTCCAGGTATGGTCTACCCTTTGGAATAGATGAGCTCCCTTGGGCTTGTGCCATAGCTTGCTTCACCTGCTACTCTACCATGTGCTTGATATCATTTTTATGCATTGAGGTGCCATATGTAACCTTCTTATTCAGACCACCAGTGTCATCCTTTGGGGGAGTGCACCTAGGATGCTCTAGGGTATGTACCAACTCTGGGTGGTTGGCTATCATAGGAGAAGGCTATGAGGCTATGGCTGAGTTCTATAATGTTGTAACTACTACCATCAACTCCTCAATCTTATTCCCCATCTGATCAATGTGATCATCCCTCTATCTGAGCTGGCGAAGGAGGTGTTGAGTCAAGTGAGAAGTGTCACCCTCCTCGAGCATAGCACCTTCATAGCTGGTCTGATCTGACTGTAAAGATCCCGAGTATCAACCATGTGGACCTCGGTTGTATCATCCAACATGTCATCCTTATCAGGATCGAAGCTGACCCAACCCTCATCCTGATCAGAGGAGTCACTCTCAAAATCTATCTCTTCTCGGTAAAGTAATTGTCTAATATGTCATCTAGTGATCGATCTACTATGCCTGGTTGGGATGGGACAAAAACCTACTGACTGAATGCAATGGACACTACCTCCTTCCATGGCTTCCTCACCGGGAGGATCAACTATCATGGGGACTGTATCTATGTATCCTCCCCTCTCTATCTCTATATGCTGCGGTGGTGGTGGTGATACAACGATGATGCTCTTGGGTCGCCACTCCTGCCTAACCATGGCTAAGATAGAGGGTTGAACAGGGGAGGTCAATCTCACCTCAATAGGAGGAATGGATGGAGCGGGATCCTTGGGCCATAGCTAGTTCACCAGAGGGGAAGGTCTCTCCCCGGATGGGGGCTTTTGAACCTTGGTGGGAGTGGTAGATCTTGCGAGCTATATTGGTGATGGTGGATGATGAGGGAAGCAGTGTGATGGTAACATCGACTTCCCCTCAACTGGAGATCTTTGCCTACGATAGGTTGCATCGGTAAGAATAATCCTATGAAAGATCTCAGACGATCAAGAAAATTCAGCGATCGCGCATACCTCTGTCACTCTCTCCTCCGGCCTTGCGTCTCATGGCTCTATCTTTGTGGATTTGACCCCTAAAACTCATAGGGATCAATGATCATATATCAAATAAAGTACTAGACTCTAAGCATTATGCTCTGCCAACCTAGCATAGAACAGTCCTAAGTCTAGCATAGGGCCTCCTATGCTCCCTATCCAATGTCTTATGGTATGCTGGTGGTGCAGGAGAAGCAGTAATCCTCAATAATCTTCCTCTACGTCTGAGGCCAAGAGGGGATGGAACTTATTACTACTCGGAATGGAGAGACCTCATGAGAGAAACCTCTTTGGCTACATGAGAAGCAGCATCAAGCTCTCTGGCTGCTCGCTTGTGCTCCCACTTGATCTTTTGATTTTATTATGACACTAAGTACGAGTGAACAAGGAAAAGCTAGAACTAGTACCTACCTCAATAGTGGAGGAGACTATCTTAGAAGCTAAGATAGCCTTCCCCTTCGGGGTGACCAATGTGGAGGTAGTAGCTCTTGATAGAGCTATAACAGAGACAACTAGACGGGTAAGTGCTGAAACTATCACTAAACGGGGTGTAAGAACCACTGCGGCCTTCCTATTCAGTGGAGGAAACTTAGAGTTAGACAGGATATCCAAGCGAATGAGTGACATCTATCCTGTCACCTCATCCTTGTTGGTGGTGAGGACTAGCCCCTCACACGTAATGCAGACCCCCTCAAAGCCATGACCAAAATAGATCAGGTTGGCGGCATCACTCATGGTGAGATTGGTCTGATCCAAGGCCAAGTCTACACTAGAAGGGAAAGAGAAGATGAACTTGCTAGGAGCCATAATCACTACACTGACCGGAAGCTGGACTAACTAACTATACTGAAGTCACTGCATTTGTTGAAACAAGATTGAGTCGGACCTTTATCTTGATGTTTGTCTTCAATCAGATTTTATACTTAGTTTGGAATTTGAACCCACACTTAACAAATTTAGGTATGCTAAGTAGGGTTCATTTGAATTTTGGAGAGATTTTGTTTTTGATATTTGGAGGGAAGACTTTGCCATATGATTTTGATTTAGGATCCATACTCAACCAATTTAAGTAGGTTGGGTAGGGTTCAAATATTTGGAGAGACCTTTGGAGATTTTTGTATCATGTTCTTGTTTGAAAATCTTGATGCGAAAGAGCCCTCACTTAGCAAATTTGGGTATGCTAAGAAGAGGTTGTGATTACATGTTTTAAAATTTTGTGAAATATCTTTGCTTGTGATAATTGATTACGTATGTGATATGTTGATTTGAAAATGGGGCTTCTTATTTAACAAATTTGGTATGTTAAGTTGAGGCCTAGTGTGTTTGATTTATGTTTGAAAATGAGACTCTCACTTAACAAATGAAATATGTTAAGTGGGAGTCAAATATGATTTACTTACTTTTGAAATGAAACTCTTACTTAACAAATGTGATATGTTAAGTGAAAGTCAAATGTGATTTGATTTATATTTTGAAAATGAGACTCTCACTTAATAAATGTGGTATGTTAAGTGAAAGTCAAATGTGACATGATTTGTATTTTGAAAATGAAACTTTCACTTAACAAATTTGGTATATTAAGTGGGAGTCAAATGTGACATCAAAATGAGATTCTCAGTTAACAACTTTGGTATGTTAAGTGGGAATCAAATGTTTCATGAAAATGAGATTCTCACTTAACAACTTTGGTATGTTAAATGAAAATCAAATGTGACATGAAAATGAGATCCTCACTTAACAACTTTAGTATGTTAAGTGGAAAACAATTGTGTCATGAAAATGTGATTCTCACTTAACAACTTTGGTATGTTAAGTGGGAATCAAATGTATATGAAAATGAGATTCTCACTTAACAACTTTGGTATGTTAAGTGGGAATCAAATGTGTCATGAAAAATGAGATTCTCACTTAACAACTTTGGTATATTAAGTGGAAATCAAATGTATATGAAAATGAGATTCTCACTTAACAACTTTGGTATGTTAAGGGAATCAAATGTGTCATGAAAAAGAGATTCTCACTTAACAACTTTGGTATGCTAAGTGTGAATCAAATGTATATGAAAATGAGATTCTCACTTAATAACTTTGGTATGTTAAGTGGGAATCAAATGTGTCATGAAAATGAGATTCTCACTTAACAACTTTAGTATGTTAATTGGGAATCAAATGTATATGAAAATGAGAATCCTACTTAACAACTTTGGTATGTTAAGTGGGAATCAAATGTGACATGAAAATGAGATCCTCACTTAACAACTTTGGTATGTTAAGTGGAAGTCAAATATATATGATGTGTTCTCTTTATTTTTGGAAAGAGAGGGAAACTCTTTGTTTGACAAATATGGTATGTTAAATAAGATTCCAAAATATATTTGTGATTTTAAAAGAGGTAAATTTATTTAACAAATTTAGGTATGTTAAATAGATTTCAATGATATGCTTTGATGACATGTATGTGAAATATGTTGGGTATTTCAATTTTATGCTATGATGTGAAAATAGATTCTTCATTCAACAAATTTGGGTATGTTGAATGAAGGTAGCTATTATCAAAAATATACTTTTTGAAAAGAAGTTTTTAAAATGTTTTTATTTTGAAAGAACCTCCATGTAACAATTATGGGAGTTGTTACATGAGGTTTTGTTATATGAATTTTATGCTTTTTGAAAAGTGTCATTCTGCAAAAGAATTTATTTTCTTATATATTAAGATGAACCTTGCCTCACCAAGCTAGTGGTAAGGAGGTTCTAAATTTTGTCATCTCCTTTCATTAGTTAATTTTATCTTTCACCTATTGGGAGACTTAATAGGGATTCTGAGACCTACAAGAAGTGAGGTCCTAAAACTTAGAGGATGTTGGCTAGCTTTGCTTAAGAATGAAATAAGCTAAGTGCCAACAGAATGAAAGATAGTCTTGGACTCATATAAAATACAAGTCCACTATTGATGCTTGGAGACAATAATTGCTTATTAGAGATGGAGAGAGGAACCATCCCCAGCGGAGTCACTAGAAAAACATGTGGTGTTTATTTTTGGATCTATGTGTGTGTGTATATGGGGGGGGGGGGGGACATGCAGATCGATGATGTACTTTGTATGACATTAAGGAGTAGTTCACTATCTCAAAAGACAGAAATCAATTCTCTACAATGGACCTAATCACCTAATAAGGACTCCTAAGGCATGATGGGTATTCGAACGTATGTGAGATTTTTCCCCTACTTTATATGGATAAATAAAGTAGGATTTATTTAAACCAGGTTCTAAAGTTCCTTATGGGGGAAAGCCCTCATAGTTAATTACAACCTAAAGAAAGTGAGTTCCTTAGGAATACTCTTGATTAAAGTAGGCAACTATTATCTCCAAAGAATTTAAAGATAGGACTATCAATAAATTGACTATGTTTGAAAAATCAAGTGGGATAGATAAAAAAGGAGAGACTTATTATCAAAGCTAAAGGAGATGAGTAGGGAATGCTCATGATACTAGGACAACCTAGTGAGCATCCCAATCTATCCTATAGTTGGGCTTTATATTTTTTTGAATTTGAGGAGAATTATGTATTTGAGTTAAAATTAATTAGAAAGCTAGAACTTATAATTCCATAATACAAGGTTGTGGAAATGTCTACGAGGTGAGAATTTATGCTTGTAACCTGAGGGGAAATAACATCCTCGGATCCTAAATCTAGGGAGCTTTAGCGTGGGCCAAAGCACATCCTAAATCTAAGGCAAAAAATGAGTATATGGTTTACCTCCACAAGATAGGATAAACCACCCGACTACTGGACTTATAACTGCCTAGAGTGGCAGCCAGCTAACTCCTCGTGAGGATCTTTCTTAAGCCATAACATAGAAATACATAGAAATAGATTTAGGCAAGTGTTGTGTTCTTTTTAAAATGAACTATACACTTTGCAAATCCTATTCAAATCCATGTTAAGAGAAGAGAAGAAGATAACAAAAAACCCATTTTATGCTATAATCACATGCAAGCTTATAAGTATTTATAAGTAGCATCACTTCATTCATAATCTTTGCTTTATAAGTTTTGAAAATAATTTTTGGTTTAATAGTGATAATAGCCACTCATATTTTTTTACTTTAGCTAAAACATGCAATTTGATATAAAGGAAACATTTTATTTAATTGTTTTTTCAAAAGAAATGAATGCATGATTTTATATGTCAAACAACATTTAGCATGCTTGGAAAGAAATAAAGGCATGTAAGTATATGACTTCATTCACCCTAATTAATTTCTCAGGACAATCCTATAAGATAAGATTATTCAAAGTGAATCAAAATTCTTTAAGGAGATTTTTTATTTTTGAATTTGATTTTTAACTTAGAAAATGTGAAAAGAGTTTTTTGGTCCTAACCCATTTCCCCCATGTGTGAATTAGTTTAGTTTAAATTTAGAACAATTAGATTGATTTTATGTTTTGTTTAGATTAAGGTGTGAATTAAATCCATTAATTACCCCTTACCTACACAACTTTAACATAATTAAACAAGTAATTATGAGCCAACATATGATATGCAACCACATGGAATTTAAATAAGCAATGCACCCAAGAAATAAAGGGGCCTAATGCAATTGGCTCACAATTATTGATTAATTAAGCTAAAGAGTTTAATTAAGTACTTTCATAACCATCCTACACTTGTAGTTTGATTATGCTTTCCTTTGAAGTTCTCTTAGGTTATTGAACACCTAAGAATCTACCCAAGCATTTTAGTGATTAAGTTCTGGAGTGATTTGATTTTGAGTTTGGTTAATTAAGCCATTTAAAGAAGTGATTAAGTCATTAATCAACTTACAAATTAATTAAGTCATTATCCAAGTGAAATATACTTAGGGGAAAAGATTGGAAAATAAATCTTAATCTTATTCCCTAAGTCACTTCACTATTTCAAGATGATTAACAAGCTTAATTAATGAATTTATCACTATTTAATAGGTTAAGTTCTAGATGTCTCATTGATCATCACTCGATCGAGACTCGAGCTCGGATGGAGTTCAAACTCACCCCACACATTCAGGGAAGCATAAGCAAGGAATCCAACGGCCTAATGGGATTACAATTCCATTCATAAAATACCAAGCAAAAATTCTTATGTCTACAATTTTGAGCAATACCTCGTCGAAGGCTATGACTGGCACTTCAAACAGAGGAGGTAGCTTCGTCTAGAAGATATGAAGCCCTGTTGAAGGTATCAAGCTTTGATTTGAAGTGGATGGCTCGGTTGACCAAGCTCCCCTTTAATGGCAATCGGCTTTGGTCAAAGTCCTCCTTCCCGTGGCTTGGTGACTTGGGGAACAACTTGATTGAGCTCGAGAGGTGCCTTGATGGTGCTTGCAAGAGTAATTTGGGTTTGGTGGAGAATTAGATGAGTTGGAATTGATTTGGATCTCCTCTATTTTGGCTTGAGAAAAATTGAGAAGGAGAACATAGGGGGAGCTCAGGCATGCTTGCTAAGGCTTGGAGAAGCTTGCTTTCGATTCCTAGAGCTCAATCAAATTTAGTCTCTATGGTTTGAGTGGGAATGAGGGGGAGTATATCTCCCCTTCCTTGGATTAGATGGTGAAGAGAAACTTTGCCATTTTAGCTCAATTGCTTGGACTAATCCTTCATTTTGGGCTGTTAGACACTCCATATGATTCTTTTTATGCAAAGGAGTGGAGGGAATGAGTGCCCATGTGCTAGGTAAGTATATTGGTGATTCCAAGTGCTCAATTCCCATTGGAGGGGTCATTTTGTCCTCGAGTTGGGTCATGGCTGACCCAAGGTGATTGGGTCATGTTCACCACCCTCCTTGGTGTCCAAATGGACCACTAGAAGGATGTCAAGTGGCCTTGAGAAAAAATATGACCAAATTCCAAGTGAATTTGGTCATAGGATACCCTTTGATCTAAGGGTAAAATGCTCATTTGGCTTTTATTTTGATTTGGACAAATTTGAAATGATTCAAAAGTGGATTGGGCCAAATTTTAAGTGATTTGGAGATAATTTAGTTTGGATTGGTTCAATTTGACCCATTTAGGTCAAGTTGGGTCAATTTTGGTTAGGTTGACCAATTGGTCAAATTGGGTCAAACCATGGGTTAGGTCAAGTTCAAATGATCATTTGGAGCCTATGGGTGTCATTAGTTTGGTTCAATTTGATTTATATTTGGTTTTGGTTCATTTAGGTTCTTTTGGGTCAAATGGGTCAAGTTGACCAATTTGACCCATTTGACCCAATTGGGTTAGTTCATGGGTTGGTTTAGGCTTGGTTGACCATTTCAAATGTATTTCCAACTTTGGTTTCAATCAATTTTAGTTTGGATTGATTTCAAGTTGATTTGACATTTTAGGTCAAGTTGGGTTCATGGTCAATTGGGCTAGGTTGGGTCTATTTGGCCAATTAAAGCTTTGGTCAATTTCAATAATCAATTTAGAATGAATTTGACCCATTGGTTGCAATCAATTTAGCTTAGATCAAGATTTGACCCATTTTAACTTTTTAGGTCAACTTGGGTCAACTTAGATCAAGTGGCCAATTAGGCTTGGTTTGGCTCAATTGATGGCTTGGTCAAGTTCAATCATTTATTATGAGTTGGTTTAGATCAATGGTTTCAATCAATTTGGCCTATAGTGAATTTTGGCTTATTTAGGTTTCATTTGGGCTAAGTGTTGACTTGATCAAAGGCAAGGTTTGACTTGGCTTGATCCAATTTGAGTGATTGATCATCCTATGATGATTGTTGCTCACAATGTGCGGCTTAGATGGGCTTAGTTCAATCCAATTTGGGTTGGATTAGAATTTGACTCAAAAAGATCCTTTAGGTCATTTTGGGTCAAGTGAGCCTAAGTGGGTCAATTGGCTTGATCAATGCTTGATTCAAGTTTGGTTGGACTCACATATGGACTTATGATTGAAATATAAATCCAATTGTAAGTGAGTTGGAGTCAAATGGATTTTGATTAATTTGACAATTTCAAGTTCAAAAGATGAACATGGGTTTGATTTGGGTTAGTTTGATTTTGGTTTGATGATTGAAGTTTATGTTTATATTTGGGCATGCGATTGAAGGAATGATTGTTTGAAGAGAAAATCCAAAGGTTTGGATTGATTTGAGAATGATTTGGTTAAGTTCGAGAATTTGACTTGAAAGGGTATAGGTTGGATTTAGGTTAGATTTTGATTTGAGTTTTTGAATTTAGTTTTTGTTATTTGAATTTATATTTCATTTATATTTATGAATATAAATGAGAATATAAATGGGTTATGAGAAAATCTTTTGAATTTGGGGTGATTTGGATTTGGTTTGGTTAAGTTCAAATAATTGACTTGAAAGAGTATAAGTTGGATTTAAGTTGGATTTGGACTAGAGTTTTGAATTTGGTTTAGGTTATTTGAATTTATATTTCATTTATATTTGTGAACATAAATGAGAATATAAATGGGTTATGAGAAAATATTTTGAATTTGGAGTGATTTGAATTTGATTTGACCTAAGTCCATAAGATCAAATCAAAAGGGCTTAGGAAAGATTTTGGATTTGGAATTGATTATGGGCTTCAATTATTTGGAATTGATTCATGATTTGAGTTTTGGAATTAATTTATGATTTGAGGAAATCAATTGAGTTGGAATTGATTTAAGGTCTGAGTTTTGGAATTTGGTTTGAAAGAAAAAACCAAGGATTAGGTTCAAGCTATAGGGTAGGCAAGTCCTCCTAATACTCCTAAGGCATAACCTATTCATATGACTAACTCTTCTAAATCTCTAGGGTTAGGTTAAGTGTTCACCTGATCACTAGAAGTGTCTTAAGACTAAAGAACTCTTAGTGTCTAGAGGAGTCCTATGTCTGACATGAAGGAGTTGAAAGCTCACTCCAAAAGTGAGGTCAACAACCCAATTCAAGATAATTGATTAACCTAGGATGATTGTTGATCATGATATGAGGTTTGGATGGGTTCAGTTCAATCCAATTTGGGTTGGATTAAAACTTAGCTCAAAAAGACTTTTAGGTCACTTTGGGTCAAGTGAACCTAAATGGATCAATTGGATTGTTCATGGATTGATTTAAGTTTAGTTGTATTGATAAATGGGTTGAGATGGAAACATATATCTAATTGGAAATGGTTTGAAGCCATATGGATTTTGGTTCATATCATAATTTTAAGTCAAAAGGGCTAACTTGGGTTTGATTTGAGTTAGTTTGAATTTGGTTGGATAATTGTATTTTATGTTTATGTTTGGAACAACGATTGAATCATGAAGAAATTCATGGGTTTTGAATTGATTTGGATAGGATTTGACCAAGTTCAAGGAATTGGCTTGAAGGGTGTAAATTGGATTTAGGTTTCATTTTGGATTTAGTTTTTTCTATTTGAATTTATATTTCATTTATATTTGGGAATATTGATGAAGGTATAAAAGATTCATGAGAAAATCACTTGAGTTTGGAGTGATTTGAATTTATCCATAAGACAAAATCAAAGGGCTTAGGAAGGGTTTTGGCATTTGGATTTGATCATTGGATTGAATCATTTAACTTGGAATTCGATTTATGATTTGAAATCTGAATGGATATTTGAATTTGAGGTTTGGTTTAAGAAGGAGAGCATGGGTTGGGTTTAGGCCATAGGGTAGTTAAGTTTTTGTAAGTCCCTAAGGCATAGTCTATTCCTATGGATAACCCTTCTAAGTCACTAGCCTTAGGTTAAGTGTTCACCTAATCACTAGAAGTGTCTTAAGACTAAGGAACTCTTAGTTTCTATAAGAGTCCTAGATCTATGATGAGGAAGTTAAGAACTCACTCCAAAAGTGAGGTCAACAAATCCGCTAATTCCCAATAGGTCATAGTGGGTGCAAAGACACAGCTGTGGTGTCGCAAGACACCGCTTACTACGCTCAATAAGGCATACTAAGTAAGCCAAAATTATTAGATGTAGCCCCTATGATCAATTGTTGCTGAAATTTTGACTAAAATTTTGGCTTAGAAAAAAAAGGGGAAGAATCAAGATTTATTTAAAAAAAATCAATCACATCAAAAATAAACAATCTAAAATAAAATTTGAATGTTTAGAAGTTGCATATATATTTATTTTATGTAGGTGATTGAAAGCCCCGTTATGCTTATCAGGGCATAACGGTATTGAAATTCGACCAAGGTGCTTTCAAACATCAATCGTCACGCTCATCAGGGTGTGACAGATAAGCCAAAATAGTTCTGATGTAGGCCCCTACGCGGGGATGACGCCGGAATACTGCCGAAATATTATCAAAATTTTATCCAAAATTCATACTTGCAAATAAAATTCAAGCTAAACAATAATGCTGCCTAAGCTCCCTAAGATAAATTGATATCAAAGTTCTTTTTGAATTATAAATGAGAATGAATTTGAAATAAATTTGAATATTATATTTCTAATGAAGAAAGATGAACTAAACTCAAATAGATTTATGAATTTGAAATAAACTGAATATTTTGGCAGTAAATATAAATTTGGCCCTTCAATATCTCAGTTCAATTGATTTAGAAGATGACATGACTGAATATCCAATTAGAGCATAGAAGATCTTCATGGAATTAGAATATAGTTGTCAAATCATAATTTTCCCCAAATGAATTGGAGAAAATCAAGGAATTCATAAGAGATTTTCAATGAGATTGAATGATTTCTAATAAGCATAATCAATGAATTCTTAGAAAATATTTGAAGCGTATTATTCACCTTATTAAATACTCGAATTGGATCAAGGAGAAGTTGAATATAGTTTGTGATGAGTTTGAGAATTGTCAATAGACATGAATGAGAGCCTATTGAACATTCAAAGACTAATCAACTTTGAATAAAAGAAAGCAATTAAATGTTATTTTAGGGGATCTAATAAGATATTAGAACAATTTAAAACATTTTCAATGCCACCGAATTTGCAATTCTTCTTGCAAGCAGACAGAAGATGATACTAAATTAAATTCTATACGAATTATGGGGCTTCTTTCAATCCAAAAATTAGAAAATTCTCATTCTGATTATGATTTTTAAAAATCAATGATTTCATTAATTAGATGAAATTATCTAACTTATAAATACCTGCACGTGCTCGAACACAGAGATTTAAAGTGAAAATTTTAATGTCTGAAAAGACTGCATAGACTAATTGAGATTAAATAAATATGATATTAAGTAAATATGAAATTAATCTTATAATTTAGCTAAATTACTGAACACCCGCATGGGACCCAACACAGTGTTGAATGTTTAAATTTAGGTGTCTAAGGATGCTGCATGGGTTAAAAACTAAATTGACTTAAATATCTTACACTAAAAATTATGCAATTATTTTGAAGGAGAAACAATCATTTTGAAAGCCTGAGCATATTTTTTAAAATTCAATATTCTAAATATATGTTCATGTATGTATTTTAGTGAATCAACACATTCATATGATGAAAGTTTAAATCATATTTGAGCACTTAAATCCTTCTCCCCATAGGGACTGGAGTTGATAAAACTAATTATTTCAATAGAAAAATAAATAATTAAGCTCAACAATGTTGCATATAAAAATCGATACCATTATAGGTTTCAATCAATAGATCAAATCCTCCTTCTATAGGAGTAGAGTTGACAAGATCTAATATGATATGTTGACCTCACTTTTGGAGTGAACTTTCAACTTCTCCATCATAGACATAGGACTCCTCTAAACACTAGAGTTCCTTAGTCTTAAAACACTTCTAGTGATTACGAGAACAAATAACCTAACCCTAGAGACTTAGAAGAGTTAGCCATAGGAATGAGTTATGCCTTAGTGGTTTAGGAAGATTTGCCTACCCTATAGCTTGAACCTAATTCTTTCTTCTCTCGTTCAAACTAATCCAAATCAAATCTTAAATCAATTCCAACTAAATTGATTTTCTCAAATCTTAAATCAATTCCAAAATGCAAATTATAAACAATTCCAAATCAAATGATTGAATCCCATGATTAAATTCAAATCCCAAAATCTTTCTTAAGCCCTTTGATTTCAATCTTATGAACTTAGGTCAAACCGAATCAAAATCATTCCAAACTCAAAAGATTTTTTCATAACCCATTTATATTCCAATTTATATTCACAAATATAAATGACATATAAATTCAAATGACCAAAACTAAATTCAAAACTCAAATTAAAATCCAACTTATATCATTTAAGACAATCTCTTGGATTTAGCCAAATCATTCTCAAATCAACCCAAACCCTTGGATTTTCTCTTCAAACAATCACTCCTTCAATCACATGCCCAAATATAAACACAAACTACATTCACCAAGCCAAAATCAAACTAACCCAAGTCAAACCCATGTTCATCCTTTTTGACTTGAAATTATCAAATGAACCAAAACCCATTTGACCCTAAAACAATTATAATTGGATTTATATTTTCATCATAAGTCCATATATGAGCTCAACCAAACTTGAATCAAGCCTTGATCAAGCCAAATGATCCACTTAGGTTAACCTAAAGTGACCTAAAGGACTTTTTTGAGCCAAATTATAATCCAACCCAAATTGGATTGAACTAATCCCATCTAAGCCTCTCATCATAATCAATAATCATCATGGGATGACCAATCACTCAAATTGGGTCAAACCAAGTCAAACCTAGCCTTTGACCAAGTCAACACTTACCCCAAATGAAACTTAAATAAGCTAAAATTCACTATAAGTCAAATTGATTGCAACCAATGGGTCAAATTCATTCTAAATTGATTGTTGAACTTGACCAAAGCTTTAATTGACCAATTAGACCCAACCTAGCACAGTTGACCATGAACCCAACTTGACCTAAAAGGTCAAATCAGCTTGAAATCAAACAAAATCAAAATTAGTTGAAACTAAAACTTGCAATACATTTCAAATGATCAACCAAGCCTAAACCAACCCATGACCTAACACAATTGGGTCAAATGGGTCAAATTGGTCAACTTGACCCATTTGACCCAAATGAACCTAAATGAACCAAAATAAATACTATATGAAATTAAACCAAACTAATGATACCCATAGGCTCCAAATGATCATTTGAACTTGACCTAACCCATGGTTTGACCCAATTTGATCCGTTGGTCAACCTAATCTAATTTGACCCAACTTGACCCAGATGGGTCAAATTGAGCCAAATCAAATCAAATGAACTCCAAATCACTTGAAATTTTGCCCAACCTACTTTTAAATCATTTCAAATATGTCCAAATAAAACTCATAGCCAAATGACCACTTTGCCCTTGGGTCATAGGGTATCCCATGACCAAATTCACTTGGAATTTGGCCATTCCTTTCCCAAGGCCAATTGACACCCATCTATTGGTCCACATGGGCACCAAGGAGGGTGGTGAACATGACTCAATGAGCTTTGGTTGTCCATGACCCAAAGGGAGGCCAAACTGACCTCCCTAATCACATTTGGACACTTGGCTCACCAAATTCACTCACCAATCACATAAGCAACCACTCTCCCTCACTCCTCCACCCAAAATGACCCATGTGGGATGTTTTCCAACTCAAACCAATTAGCCAATCTAAACCCCCCCCGCCATTCTCACTCAAACCACAAGAGATTGATTTCTCAGAGCTCTAGAAGCATTTTTGAACCTCCTAGAGCTTTCCCAAAGCTCCCTCAATCGACATTTTTCCTCTACGTGCAAAGCTGAAATAGGGCAAGTCCATTCTGAACAACATTCCCTCCTCACTTCACCAAACCTAAATTCCTTTTACCTGCACTCTCACCACACCTCGTCTGAGCTCGATCAAACCATTTACCAAGCCTCTAAGCAACAGGAAGTGCCACTTTGATCAAGACCGATCACCATTGAAGAGGAGCTTGGTCGATCGAGAAAATCACTTCAAATCAAGACCAAATTTCTTCAACAGGGCTTCATCACTATTAGATGAAGCTACCTCCTTCTTTGGAAGCACCGGTGATGCCTCCGGCAAGGTATGCCATTGAAACTGACCATAGAGTAAAATTTGTTTGGTCATTTATGAAGGAAATCATTATGACATGCGATCTCCACCGTTAGATGTGTTGCTTGTGCTTCCCCGAAGGTGTGGGATGAATTTGAGCTCCATTCAAGCTCAGGTGAGCTTGGATTGAGCGATAATCAACAGACGTCATCTGCCTCTTACCGCTCGGGAAGAGACAGATCATGGATCGTTCATTCTACGTGATTGGATTAGACGGTCCTGATCAAATAACACTAGATCAACTATAAATCTTAGCCTAAACTGCATGATTAATCTCGGTCATTCGATCATATATCGGATGGCCCGCAGAGAAAGCGTGTTCGCCACTAGCTGACTCAATAGACGGATGTGCTAACTTAAATAACCACCTCTAATGCCACCGGATCTGTAATTCTTCGTACAAGTAGACAGAAGGCGATACTAAATTAAATTCTACATGAATTATGGAGCTTCGTTCAATCCAAAATATAAAAAAATTCTCATTCTAATTATGATTTTCAAAAACTAATGATTTTATTAATTAGATAAAATTGTCGAAGTTATAAATACCTGGATGTGCTCAGACATAGAGATTTAAAGTGCAAATTTTAATGTCTGAAAAGGTTGCACAGACTAAGTTGAGATTAAATAAATATAAAATAAATCTCATAATTTAGAAATAAAATTATCAAAATTACTGAACACTCACATGGGCCCTGACAAAGTGTTGAATGTTTAAATTTAGGTGTCTGAGGATGCTGCGTGGGTTAAAAACTAAATTGACTTAAATATCTTACATTAAAAATTATGCAATTTTTTTGAAGGAGAAACAATCATTTTGAAAGCGTGAGCATATTTTTTAAAATTCAATATTCTAAATATATGTTCATGTATGTATTTTAGTGAATCAACACATTCATATGATGAAAGTTTAAGTCATATTTGAGCAGTTAAATCCTTCTTCCATAGGGACTGGAGTTGATAAAACTGATTATTTTAATAAAAAAATTAAATAATTTAGCTCAACAAGGTTGCATATAAAAACTTATACCATTACAGGTTTCAATCCATAGATCAAATCCTTGTCCTATAAGAGTAGAGTTGACTAGATCTAATATGATATAATAAGATTTCAAATTTGTAGACCCGATCCTCCTCCTATAGGTAGAATTGAAAAGGTCTACCCCGATGATGGCCGCGTTCATTGAAAATCTCAATCGGAGGGAATATTATCATTAAAAGATACTTGACTCTAAACTAATTCATCATAAAACTAAATTTCAACTAAGTAAACATCTAAACTAAATGAAATTCATTATTTAAATGCTTAAAGCAAAAAATTTATCTACTCATCCACCATCATTTGTTACGGATGACAAATTAAGAAAACTCTAGCTCACAAAGGAGCTAATGTCAAGTCAAATAAATTACTATGTTCAAACTTAAAAAATCTCATGTGGTAAGTACTTGGCCCATGTCCTCTGTTCGTGTGATTTGTCTAGTAGGCTCCACATATGATGCAGTTACGATCAGAGCTCTCTGAGGGTGGTTACTACCAAATGACACCATTATATTATGATCACGACTATTTCCTATATGTTCCCCAATGGCTCAGCCCTTTAAGTTATGAATCATAAGGTGTATTTGATAAGCACAAAGTCTTTTTGTCAGCTAAGGTGGACTTAAGCTTATCTCTTTAGACAAACACCATCCCAGGCCTACAAAGATTACTTGGATGACGTAACCCATGGCTACTAACAAGGACACTTTGGTTAGGTTGGGTCGATTACCTCCTATGACTAAGTAGACTAGGGACATGATAGCCCATGATGACAGAACCATGAGATCTAGATCGGACATGTCATCATTCCACCAACCATATGCTTTAAGTTAAATAATGGTGAATTTCATAAATTCTAAACCCCAAATTTTAAACTCCACATGTTGCTACTATACGCTACGCATTTAGCGATCTAATGACTAGCCATAATTGAAAGTCCTCTCTCAGCATTGGGAGAAGTAATTAACTATAGGTGCTTAGGCCTATGGAAACCTGGATCCAGATCAAAAGTCCTCACAAAATGAGGGTAAAATATCTGGGTAGTGTCTTATCTATTATTCCATCTGCCTTGAAAATTTGATTGAAACATAAATTCCAAGCTCTCTTAATCGATAGGTCGGTGGCAAATTTTTGGAGCCCACACACATGGTATACAATAATAGAAACTTTGGAGTTCTAGAAGTGCAAGGTGAGAGCAGAAGGGAAGGGAGCTAAATGATGAGTTCAAAACCTACGAGCCCTCTTGAGTTAGGTGGCTCTCTACCAATTCCCAATGTGCAGGTGCTCGCTCCATCCAGCAAGATCCCAGAGAGATACTTCAAACATGAAGTCAATGCCGCTCCGGTGGCCTCCGTCGATGATGATGAGTTCCTAGTGATCAATCTAATGAAGCTCATCCATCCGGAGCTCATCGATGTGGATGAGCTTTCTAGACTAGGATTGGCATGTAGAGAGTGGAGCTTCTTCTAGGTATATATATATATACACACACATCCATAAATATGCACATTTTGCATAATTATATTTATTTTTATTTTATTTTTGCTTATATGATTCGCTCTTTAATCTTAATTCTTTCTTGCATTGTGTTCAACTAATAAATCATGGTATTTGTAAGAGGTGATACAAAAAATAAAGAATGATATTAAGAAGTTTTTCAGTCTCTCACTGAAAGAAAAGAGGCGCAAATAGTTACCTAAAAGTATTGAAGGCTATGGCCAGATCTTTGTGCATTCAGAAGAACATAAGTTAGACTAGGTAGATGTGTTCCTTCTGACCATCCAGCCTTCTCAGAATAGAGACATGAGATTTTGGCCCACCAATCCCACCACATTCAAGTCCCTTCAAGAATATAGCAAAATTTTTCTTCACATTTATAAATTAATTAATATAATAAAAGACTTAAGGAATATTATCATATGAAAGTCAAACTATTATACTTAGAAGAGCTAATATATCATGATGCAATTGATGTTAAATATTACAAGTGCTTAAAAAGTGATCTTAATTGAATTCTAAAAATATATAAAATTTGATTTCACATCCACACAATCGAAGATATTTTTTGTATTTATAAATAGTGGTGTTAAATAATTTTATTTAATGGTTTGATTTTTTTTCATTATTTCTCATTGGAAGTCCTATTATATCGCCAAAGTATTTAAGTTTCTTCTTTAAAATCTTCTTTATTTTTAATACTTGCACACATCTATTTTTTTATCAAAGATGCACTTGAAGCATACACATCGATGATTAGAAAATTAACTAATTATCTATATAGATTTATGGCTAAAGATTTGGGGATTGATTCCAAAGATATGCTTAATATTTTTAGCGATCTGATACAATCTGTAAGTATAAATTATTATCAACCATGTAAGCAAGCTAATAAGGTGTTGGGCCTATCTCCATAGTGATTCTGCATGTACCCAACTGCAAGAAAATGATGTTCATGGTTTGCAAATTAAGAAAAATGATAAGTTGTTACTTGTAACACAAAATCAGGAGCTTTAATCGTCAACATTGGTGATATGATGGAGGTGATTATTGAGATGGTTCATTGCTTTGAATTAACCAATAATTTTTATTTTAATTACTTTCTTTTGCCATATTCTTGACTTATAGATTAAATATTTCTCTTTTACATTTGTCGAGATGATGCCATGTTCTCATCTATGAAACATAAATACTTAGATATTTAAATTCTTCATGATATCATATCTACCATGCCATTTGATGTGCCATTGTTTAATTTTCTAAAGAAAGAATTATAACTCTTCTTGAACAACACTAACACATCATATATATATATATATATATATATATATATATATAATTCAACTTTTTTTTCCTACATGAATCTAAAATCATTTAATTTCCATAAACTAGCATATTTTAGAGTTCATCATAAAGAATATGTTATGTAGAACTATTGCTTATGTGCTTTGTTGTCTTCTTAGCAGATAATGACTATTGGAAAGTATAAAAGCATTGAGCATAGGGCTATTATAAATATGGAGGATGAACGACTATCAATAGCCCCATTTCATGTTCCAAGCATTGACACTATGTTGTCTCCTTTCCCGAGCTCATTAAATGTGGTGGAGAGCTTTATAAGACTACTAACATCAAAGAGTATACAAGAAAATACCTTTCAGAAAAACTAAATGGGAAAATTTCCTTGGAGAGCATGAAGCTAAAGAAATGGAGGCTTCCTAATCACTACAAATTTATGATAAAAATAGTTTATAAGACATATTGTTATTAGAACTATTTTACTATTAAAGCTGAAACAACATTACTACATATTATACAACATTTTATAATGATTGCTTCTATAGAAAAATATTTCTTAGTAATTATATGAGGTCATATTTTCATGTGCTTCTATTTCATGAAATTCAAAGCCTTTCATGTTTAATATATTAGAAATACTATATTACATCAAATTCCATATTATAAATATGTTATTACAACCAACTTATTTATTTTTTGTTGGTTATATCATATAATCATTAAAGGTGAAATAATTTTTATAATAAATAATAATAATGTTTTTCTTAAATGTTGATAAATTTGAGATGCACTTAAACTCTATTACTATTAGTTGTACCCTTTTTTTAAGTTTTTATCTCATCTAAGTAGCATGTTATGGTTACCAAAGCATTAATATAAGTTTATTGATTTCTTTTTTTAGTTCATCTCATTAGATACACTTAGTTAACATTTGGATGCATTTATATAATGGTAATAAACTCCAATAATAATTTAATTTTTTAAATGAATTATCAAACTAGGCTCTTCATTTACCCAAGAATGTATTAGTAGCCAAAAAATCTCTCAGATGTCAAAACCATTTAATGTTAGCATCCTCTTTCCCATCTGTGGTGTTTATTTTTGATTTGTGTATAAAGGGGACACCACGCAGATCTGAGGGTGTACTTAATTGAGATGATCGGGTACAACATTAAAGAATAATGTACTATCTCAAAAGATAGAAATCATTACCCTATAATAGACCTAATCACCTAATTAGGACTCCTAAGGCATGATGGGTCTTTGAATATACCAGAGATGGAAAATCATGCAGTAAGGGGCGCTAGGATCATTACTCTTACCCACTTCCTCTGGCCTCTTGGGCTCTAGTAATTGAAAGTCAGATTTCTTTAAGAGATTCTTAAAGATTTTCCTAACTACCTACCTCTTGAATGAATATGGCTTATTCAATCTATTAGCAATAGTATGTGGGTAATACTACACGGCGGGGATAGAATCTTCGGGTGGCTTGATGTGGGAATGGCCATTGTGGTGGTTATGGCAGCTGATATGATGGCCGATGTGGTGGTAGAGGAGGTGGCAAAGGAGACTGTTGAGCTTGGGATCTCTCATACTGGACTCTGGCTGGCTACTTCCCTCCATCCACTAACACAACTATGACTGGCTTCTTCTCAAGCACCTTCTTTGGCTTGGGCTGAGATGATTGGTCAGGAAAGGGTAACTGTATAACTTCCTCTTGTAGGCTAGCCGCCTTGTTAATTAGCTTCTCAAATGTCTGGATGGTAAAGCCCTTATGCATGAAGGCGACTAAGCCATGGATGTTTTTGAGGAGAATCTTGATGGCATGCTGCTCAAACAGCTGTGGCTCATATTTCATGCTCAGGTTGCGCCACTTGAGAATATAGTTCACAAGAGACTCATTGGGAACTCGTGTGACTACAACAAGATCATCTATAGTCACTCTTTGATGAGCTCCAACAAATCTCTTGATGAAGAGTGCTCCAACTTAGCAAAAGTCCCTATCGAACAGTTGGGCAGTTCGGCATACCAATCAAATGCAACCCCTGCTAAGTTGCTGATAAAAAAGTCTGAACAACAACGCATCACTGCCATCGAAATTCCAATAGTTGGCTCTAAAATGTGCAATATGTTGATGCAGGTTCCCACTACCATCAAAGATTTTGATGGAAGGCAACATAAAACCCTTAGGGTATTGAACTACATAAAATTCCTCCGAGTATGGTCTACTCTTTGGAATAGATGAGCTCCCCCAGGCTTGTGCCATTGCTTCCTTCACTACTCTATCGTATGCTTGATATCCTTATCATGCATGGAGGTGCCATCTATAATCCTTTTAAGCAAACTACTAGCATCGTCCTCTATGGGGATGCATCTAGGATGCTCTAAGGTATGTACCAATTCTGGACAGTCGGTTATCATGGTAGAAAGCTGTGAAACTGGGACTGAGTTCTGAAATATTGAAACTACTATCATCAATTCCTCAATTTTCTTTCCCATCTTGTCAATGTGATCATCCCTCTATCTGAGCTGGCGGAGGAGGTGCTGAGTCGAGTGAGAAGTGTCACCTTCCTCGAACACGACACCTTCCAGGCTAATTTGATCCCGCTATAAGGATCCCCGTGTATTAACCATGTGGACCTTAGCTGTATCATCCAGCATGTTATCCTCATCAGGATCAAAGCTAACCCTATCCTCATCCTGATCTCAGTGTTCACTCCCAAGAATTTACCTCTTCTAGGCAAAGTAGTATGCTAGCATTTCATCTATTGATTGATCTATTATGCCTAGCTAGACTGGATGAATACCCACTAACTTCTAGCTATAGGACTGTGCTCCTCTGCCTCTATGAAATGGACACTGCCTACTGTAAAGACTTCCTTGCTGGGAGGATCAAAAGTCACGGGGACTGTATCTATGTTCACTCTCATCTCTATCTTTGTATGTTACGGTGGAGGTGGTGCGATGATGATGCTCTTGGGTCGCCACTCTCTCCTAACCATAGTTGGGGCAGGGGATCGAGCAGTGGAGCTCAATCTCATCTCAGTAGGTGGAATGGATGGAGTGGGATCCTTGGGCAATTGCCAGATCACTAGAGGGGATGATCTCTCCCCGGATGGGGGCTTCAAAACCTTGGCGGGAGTGGTAGATGCTGCGAGCTGAACTGGTGATGGTGGATGATGAGGGGAGCGGTATCATGACAACACAGACTATCTCTTTATTAGGGATCTCTATATGGTGGGCGAATAATCATAAGAATAATCAAACCTAATACGATTACGAGGAAAATCCATCAAAGCGAGGGCGCATAGAACATACCTCCAATGCTCTCTCCTACCTGCCTGAGTAGATACTCCAGATTCTATGGCTCTCTCTCTCTCTCTCTCTCTCTCTCTCTCTCTTTATGTATCTAACCGTTAACACTCCTAGGGATCATGGATCATAAGTCAAACAAGGTATTAGACTTCAAGCGTCTATAAGCTCTATTGACCTGGCGTAGAATAGTCCTAAGTCCAGCATAGGGTCTCTTATGTTCCCTAGCCGGTGTCTCATGGTATGCTGGTGGTGGCAGAGAAGCAGCGATCCTCCAGTAGTCTTCCTCTCCATTTGAGGTCAAGAGAGGGTGGAACCTACTACCACTCAAAAGTGGAGAGGTCTCAGAGAACCCTCCTCAGCTATGTGGGAAGCAGCGTCAAGCACTCTAGCTGCTCGCTCATGCTCCTGCTTAATCTCAATTTTTATTATGACACTGAGTGTGAGTGAGCAATGCATAATGAGAACTGACACTTACCTCGAAAGTGGAGGAGACTATCTTAGAGGCTAAGGCAGCCTTCCCCTTTGGGTTGATCAACAAGGAGGTAGTAGCTCTCACTGGAGCCATAACAGGGGCAACTAAATGGGTAGGTACTGAAACTAAAACTAAACAGGGCATGAGAACCACTGTGGCCTTCCTCTTCAGCAAAAGAAACTAAGAGTCGGACGGGATATCCAAGCGTATGAGTGGCATATGTTCCACTACCTCCTCCCTATTAACGGTTGTGAGGGCTGCCATCTCATAAGTAATACGAACCCCCTCAAAGACATAACCAAAATAGATCAAGTGCATGACATCAGTCATGGTGAGATTGGATCTACACTAGAAGGGAAATAAAAGATGAACTTGCTAGGAGCCATCATCACAACACTGATTGAAAGCTGAACTACCTGACTGCACTAAAATCACTGTAATTGTTGAAATATAATTTGAGCTAGACTCTTGCCTTGATGTTTGTGTTCAATCATTGACTTCTATACTTAATTCAGAATTTGAACCCACACTTAATAAATTTAGGTATGCTAAATGGGGGTTCATTGAGTTTTGGAGAGCTTTTTAATATTTAAAAGAGAGACTTTGCCATATAATTTTGATTTAGAACACATACTGAACTAATTTAAGTAGGTTGGGTAGGGTTCAAATATTTGGAGAGACTTTTGAAGATATTTTTATTATGTATCTTGTTTGAAAATTTTGATTTGAAAGAATCTTTACTTAGCAAATTCAGTTATGCTAAGAAGAGGTTTTAATTATATGTTTAGAGATTTTTTGAAAAGACTTTGCTTGTGATGGTTGGTTATGTGTGTGGCATATGTTGATTTGATTTAAAAATGGGGATTCTTAATTAATAAATTTGGTATGTTAAGTAGAGGCTAAATGTGTTTGATATGTGTTTGTTTAATTTGAAAGATATGCCATTTACTTAACAAATTTGGTATGTTAAGTAAGAACCAAATGTGTTTTAATTTGTGTTTGAAAATAAGACTCTCACTTAACAAATTTAGTATGTTAAGTGAGAGTCAAATGAGATTTGATTTATATTTGTTTGCTTTTGAAAGTGAGGTTCTTACTTAACAAATTTGGTATGTTAAGTAGGAGACTAAATGTGATTATGATTTTTTTTTACAAATGAGACTCTCACTTAATAAATTTCGTATGTTAAGCGGGAGCCAAATGTGATTTTATTTGTGTTTTGAAAATAACACTCTCACTAAATAAATTTGGTATGTTAAGTGGAAGTCAAATGTGATTATGATTTAAAAATGAGACTCTCACTTAACAAATTTGGTATGTTAGGTGAAAGCCAAATGTGATATGATTTGAGTTCTGAAATTTAGACTCTCATTTAACAAATTTGGTATGTTAAGTGAAAGTCAAAGGTGATTTAATTTGTTTTTTTTTTTTAAAATGAGACTCTCACTTAATAAATTTGGTATGTTAAGTGAAAGCCAAATGTGGTTTAATTTATTTTTAGAAATGAGACTCTCACTTAACAAATTTGGTATGTTAAGTGAAAGTCAAAATGTGGTTTAATTTGCTTTTAGAAATGAGACTCCCACTTAACAAATTTGGTATGTTAAGTAGGAATCAAAATGTGATTGTGATTTGAGTTTGAAAATGAGACTTTCACTTAACAAATTTGGTATGTTAAGTGGGAGTCAAATGTGTTTATTATTTTTGAAAATGAAATTCTTACTTAATAAATTTGGTATGTTAAGTAGGAGGCTAGTGTGATCATGATTTGTGTTTTAAAAGTGAGACTCTCACTTAACAAATTTGGTATGTTAAGTGAGAGTCAAATATGATTTACGACTTTTGAAAATGAGACTCTTACTTAACAAATTTGGTATGTTAAATAGGAGTTAAGGGTTTGAAAGAGGGGAAATCTATTTAACAAATTTGGGTATGTTAAATAGATTTTAATTTGTTTTTGTGAATTTTGGAAATGGGACTCTTATTTAAAAATTTTGGGTATGTCAAATGGAATCCAAAATATGTCTTGATTGTATGTGTGTGACTTCATGCTTTTGAAAAGTTGGAAACTTCAACTTTGGCATATGTGGAATATGTTAAGTGGAGTTTCAATTTTATGCTATGATTTTATTTGAAGATAGGATCTTCATTCAACAAATTTGAGCATGTTGAATGAAGGTGGTTATCTTCAAAAGTGTGCCTTTGAAAAATAGAGATACTCCAACCCTAGCATATGCGAAACATGTTAAGTGGAGTTTCAAATTTATGCTATGAATTTATTTGAAAATAGAACCTCCATCTAATAAATTTGGGTATGTTGAATAGAGATAAATATTTTAAAAGAAATGCTTTCGAAAATTTCTTATGAATCTTGTGCAAGATCTTTTGTTATGTGAATTTTGAAAAAGTGTTTTTTGGAAAGTGATATTTTGTAAAAGGGTTTATTTTCTTAAATATTAAGATGAACCTTGCCTTACCAAGCTAGTGGTAAAGAGGTTATAAATTTTTGTCATCTCCTTTCATGGGTTAATTTTATTTTTTGCCTACTGGGGATCTAATAGGGATTTTAAGCCCTACAAGGAGTGAGGTCCTAAAAGCTAGAGGATGTTGGCTAGCTTTGCTTAAGAATGAAATAAGCTAAGTGCCAATGGAAGAGAAGATAGTCTTGGACTGGTATTAAATACAAGTCCACTATCGATGCTTGGAGACAACAATTGTCTACTAGAGATGGAGAGAGGAACTTTCCTGAGCGGAGTCGCTAAAAAAATGTGTGGTATTTGTTTTCAATTTGTATATATGGGGGACACCACACAAATTTGAGGATGTACTTATTGAGGTGATTGGGTACGGCATCAAGGAATAGTGCACTTTCTCGAAGGATAGAAATCACTACCCTATAGTGGACTTAATAACCTATTAAGGACTCCTAAAGTATGATAGGTCTTCGAATATACCAGAGATTTTTCTCCTAATTTACATGGATGAATAAAGTAGGGTTTATTTAAATTGGGTTCTAAAGTTCCAAATTGGGGCAAGCCCTTATAGTTAATTACATCCTTACATTGAGTCAACTGGTGGTGGATGCGCTTTCCCGTGGACCGTCTGGTCTAAGATCGGATGGCCATGATTAAATCTCATAGTTAAAGAGAAAATAGAGGGGATCTAAGTGTGATTAAATCAGGACTGTCCATTCTAATCATGCGAAAAAGATGACCCATGATCTATTTTCTCCCGAGCGGTGAGAGATAGATGTCATCCATCTTTCTCCATTCAATCTGAGCTCACCAAAGCTTGGATAGAGATCAAATCAATCCACACATGGGACTTTCCTTCATAAAGGACCAAACAATTTTGATAAAAGGATCAGTTTTAATGGCATACCTCACCAGAGCTTGTGACCGACAATTCTAATGACTGAGGAAGCTTCGTCTGGTAGAGGTGAGGCCCTATTGAACCACACGAGCTTTTGTTTGAGGTGGATTGCTCCAAAGGCCAAGATCCTCCCTTTGAGCATTAGGTCTTGGTCAAACTTCTATCTCTGGGAATTAGAAGCTTGAGAAAAAGTTTGAGTGGCTTTGATGACACATAAGGATGGTGTGTGCAAGAGGAATCGAGGCTTGGTTATGTGGAGGATGAGAATTGCTTGAGGAATGGATGCCCTATTTTGGCTGTGCAAGGGAATGAGAAATTTCGATAAAGGAAAACTCAAGATGGTTTGGGGAGGCTCTCCGGGATTTTCAAAACACTTGGAAAGCTTAGTGTGTTTGACTGGTGATAATCCCTGTGAGAATTAAGGGAGTGTACTCTTGAATTGAGCTTGATGGATGGACAGGAACCATCCCTTACTTTTGGCCAATTCACCACCATCAGCTGTCAGAGGGGTCTCAATTGACTCCATGTGGCACGATTAGAGTGGAGGAAGTTGTGGGAGGAGGTCTAAGGCAAGATATGGGCATGTGGTGGCTGAGGCTGATTTCCTCTTCTTTTTGTCCATGGGGTTTGGCTTTGAGTTAGGAGGAAGAGTTGGGTTTCCTTTGGTCCATGGCTGATCCTAGGCTTGCTTAGGTTAGGCTAGGAAGGCTAGGCACATGCCATTTGGCACTCAGATGGCTGCCCAAATGATGGGAGAGTAGACTTTGCCAAATGGAGAAAGAATCCTATATAAGGAAGTTTGTCCAATGGCTAATCCCCTTGGGTGGGGTCCCACATTTCTTTCGGGCAGATTTTGGGCTAACCTATGGTCAATTTGGGTTGGGTTTGGTCAGCCACAAAGGTTCCATGGGTTGGTTTTGTGTGCTTTAGCTTCATATGGTCAAATGGGTTCATATGGGTTCATGCTGGGTTGGGTTGACCAATTGGTCAAATTGGGTCAAACCAATGTGTGGGTTAGGTTCAAATGATGATTTGGAGAGTTACAGTTCAAGTGGTTTCAATCAATTTGGCTTAGGTTTGATTTTGGCTCATTTGGATTCAAATAGGTCAAATGGGCTAAGTTGACCAATTTGACCAAATTGGGTTGGGTTAGATGTTAGTTCATGTTCAATTGGTTAATTAAAAATGATTGTAGGTTTTGATTTGATTTGATTTGGGTTTAATTTGGATTTTAGCTAATTTGACCTTTTAGGTTAGTTTGGGCTAAGTTGGGTCAAGTTGACCAATTGGTCAAATTGGGCTCAATTATGACTTTGGACAAGTTCAACAAATTATTTGGAATGAACTTGAGCCATTGGTTGCAATCAATTTGGTTTAATCGTGATTTTACCCATTTTAGCTTTTTAGGCCAATTTAGGCCAACTTAGGTCAAATGGTGAATTGGACTTGGTTTGGCTCAATTGAGGGCTTGATCATGTTCAATCATTGATAATGATCTATTTTGAATCAATGGTTTTAATCAATTTGGTATATGGTGGGTTTTGGCTAGTTTAAGTTTCATTTGGGCTAAAGGTTAACTTGGTCAAAGGACCAAGTTGGCTTGGTTTGACCCAATTCAAGGTAGTTGATTGCCCTAGGATGATTGTTGATCATGATATGAGGTTTGGATAGGCTTATTTCAATCTAATTTGGGTTGGAATAGAACTTTACTCAAAAAGATCTTTTAGGTCACTTTGGGTTAAGTGGACCTAAATGGGTCAATTGATTTGGTTTTGGATTGATTCAAGTTTAGTTGAAGTCATATATGAGCCTAGGATTGAAATATAAATCCAACCATAATCAATTTGGAGTCTAATGGATTTTGGCTCATTCAAAATTTTCAAGCCGAAATGTCTAACTTGGGCTTGACTTGGGTTGATTTGAGTTTGATTTGATAATTATAGTTTATTTTTATGTTTGGATGAGTGATTGAAGGAATGATTGATTCAAGAGAAAATCCATTGGTTTTTACTTGATTGGATAGGATTTAGCTAAGTTCAAGAAATTGGCTAAAAAGGATTAAATTCAATTTTGGTTTAATCTTGGATTTGGTTTTAACTATTTGGATTTATATTTCATTTATATTTGGGAATATAAATGAAGATATAAAAGATCCATGAGAAAAATCATTTTAGTTTGGAGTGATTTGGAAGCAAATTTGACCAAGCTTAAGGGTGTAGATCCGTGCTTCATTTATATTTGTGAATATAAATAAATGAATAATTGATTTTGGGTTGATTTGGTTTAAGATTTGATTCAGCTTATGCAGGTAGGTCCATAGGGCTTAAGAAGGCAATTTGGCTTGGTTTGATTTAGTTTGACTTAGTTTTGGCTATTTAAGTTTGGATTTCATTTATGATTGTGAATATAAATGAAGGAATAATTGATTTATAAAGAAATCAATCAAGTTTGGGATAATTTAGGTGGAGATTTGGCTAAGCTTATGAGAGTGTGTCATAAGGCTTAAGAGGGAAATTTGGTCTTGGATTTGATTTGAGATTGATTTGTTTGGTTTGGAATTTAGATTTGGATTTGTATTTGGTAAATGATCTAAGGATTGAATTGATCTCTTGAGAAAATCAATTGAATCGGGATTGATTTGAATTTGGTTAAGGCTAAGTCCATAGGATGAAATCAAAGGGCTTAGGAACGATTTTAAATTTAATCATGGGATTTTATGGACAAATCTTGAGCTTTTTTTTTTTTTATTTTTATTTTTTTTTATTTTTTAAGGAAACCCCATTATACGGGGGTATTTTATTGCCACAAAATAAAGGTTACAAGGTCCTTAAAGGGGATAAACTCAAAGTCGCTCAATGAGCTACAATGACCTAAGGAGTAAATGCCCAACTAAGTACATCCAAGAGCAAAAGAAAACATTAAAGCAATCAAAAGATACAAGATGATTAACATAATAAGCTAAAGAAATGATAAGGCCAAAGCTCTGATAGTTGTAGAAGTGCTTGGTAATATGGAGCAAACAAGATAAAAAAAAGAAACACACACCAAAGTTATAATAAGAGAGAGATTAGAAACAGTTAAGGTAATCTGACGAAAGATAGGAGAAAATAGTATAATGAGTATGATAATAAGAAAATGGGATAGAGAAGGCTCAATCACATTATGTTGGGCAGCAAATATGAGCATCAAACTTAGAAGGGTTACATCACATGAGTTACTACCAACCAAAAGAGAACATCACGACCATCATAGACAAACTGTGAGAAGGAAGCACCCAGGTTGTTGATATTCTTGTGAGCTTTATTACCAAACCTAAGTAAAATCATATCTAAAATATATAGGTAATTGCTAAGAGGCAAGGATAAGGAGTCTCATTCAAGAGAAAATCATCAATATAGCCATCTTGACATGAGAATACATAAGTAAGTGAGCCATCTTTGCAATCTGAATAGCCATGTTCGGGAAGGAAATTGTTCAATATAATCCCTCCATAAGATAATTAGAGGAGACTAATAGTGAATGTTACATAAGTCGATGAGCCTATAATTAACACCATCCCAATCACATGGTATGTAAATGAGTCTTCGTCAGAAAACAACCAGGAAAGCTCCTTTGATAATGTCTGGAGAAAGCAATAGAAAGAAATCTGACATAGCTCAACACAAGGAATGAAGCAATCAACGAGTTAGAAAAAAAAGAGCGGCGCTCAATAGCGGATTGAATCACCATTCAAGTATTCCACAATAAATCAAAGAACGGGACAAACAAAGAGAAACCTCCAAGATATGCAAAGACTAAAGTGGCCATAATATCCTTCTTTCTAAAGTGCTCATAAGGCGAACCAACCCAGGTAAAGTGTAGTGATGCAAATCGAGAAGAAGAGAGATAAATAGCAGCAATCCAAAGCCAACAATGAACCAAACATACAACATTGGAACCCCCATAAAAGAAATCAACAAGTGAATAAAAGTGAGGCTCAACATTAACATCGAGCGACAAGTTAAGCGGCTAAGATAGGAAGTTACTGACAAATTGGCGGCTCCTCAATCAGTAGACATGGCAATAGTAGATAAACAAAAAATTAAGGCATATAGGCGTTATCACGAAGGTAGCAAAAGCAGAAAATCACTAAAAGCCCTCACCATCGACAATTGGAACATCTTTCAGTCATGAGACCACGAAATGTTACAACCAACAAAGAGAGAGCCAAAGCGAGGAGACAAGGAAAACAGAAAAATAAATCTCCAAGACAGACGACATAAGCTATCGAGTAAGCGGTACCCACAATCCCTGAGATACACAAAACTCCAAACCTGATCATGGGAAGCAAAACCGGAAAAGACTAATAAAGAAAAAAACACAATTCCATTCCTGTAAATAGATATTAAAGTAGAGATGGGATATTCCAATCAAAAAATAAGCGAAGAAGCAACCAATAGGTGTTCAATAGCAGTTCTAAGAACAATCAGTCCTCATGCATTCGGGATTAATAAACCGCCGGTGAAAGGTAAATCAAATTTCTAGTTTAAATTACCCGAACTTATAATTAAGTACGCGGCAGATTAAGGGATCAAGGATAATGTCGACACCGTAGAAACAAATCCGACCGGTGAAAATCGAAAAGTTACCACATAAGGAACATTCATAAGAGGCCAATCCCAATTCAACAATCTTTGGAGAAATACCCCAGCTTGCCATAATGCGGTCATTGAGAATATACAAACCATATGTTAAGATCCAAGAGCAGTTGATTACGATTAATTGCACAATACTAGCGGTAAAGGGATATTATAGCGGTAATCGTAGCCAGGGACAACTAATCAGATATACTAAATCCACAAACATCCAAGATCTTAAGACATCAACAGGCAGCATCAGATTAAAATACTTCTCAAACAGAAATGACACTCCAATCCAAGAAGGTAACAGCACAAGCCCATTAGATGCAGGATTTACAACCACCCTGAAATGAGCAGCAATCCAGCCAGCAATAATCCGGGCAATCAGCAAGTCACTCCCATGAGAGCAACTAATGCAACATTGTAAGCCAGTAAAATATAAAATAAGAAGATGATTCCAAGTAGAGACATCATTACCAATCAGAAATTTTAAGAAAATAAAGGTCCAAAACCAGAACTTGCTAAGACAGTAGTAGACAAGATGGCAAAAGACGAGGAGGAAAAGCGGGAGAAGCGATAAAAAATCTGCGGCAGACCAGTGATGAAAAACCAAATCAACAAACAAGACAACAACAAACAACCATGGCAAACCTCAAACCCCAAATCACAATTAAACCTAATCCAGTCAGATAAGGATTTGGACCAAAACAATCAATAAAAGAGACCCGGAATTACAATTTCTTCCCTTGCGGTGAGGTTAGACATTATACAAGCAAGGGCGGTTGTACATAAAATTCTAAACAACCAAAGTCCTTTCAGCATAAGTGATGGAACCTTTATGAATAAGGCCTTTAAGGAGTGAAGAGTCCCAAGGAATGTAAGCATTAGCCAAAAAAATACTATAATCAGTAAAATAAAAACTGCAACCAGCATAATGCACACTAATCCGATGCCTAGAGTCAACATAGTTAGTAGCAATGCTCCAAGCCTTATTGTCAAAAAAGGCAGTTCTGAGTTAGTATAAAAATCTAAACCCATCAGAGTAGATAACTTCCTCCAGCAATGTTTAATTCTATCAGGTTTAGTAATAGTTGTATCAATGAAAGTCAAGTCCCAAGAGGGATTGTAGTTATAAAAACAGTAACAGGTAACCCAAGGCGCAGCAGGATTCCAATTCAAGAGATTAATCTTGAGCTTGAATTTGATCATGAGTTTGATTATGAGTCTTGGAAATTTGGTTTAGTATATATTTAGTTTGAGAAGGAAAGCATGAATTGGGTTTAGGCAATAGGGTAGGCAAGTTTTCCTAAGTCCCTATGGCATAACCTATACCTATGGCTAACCCCTCTAAGTCTCTAGGCTTAGGTTAAGTGTTCACTTAATCACTAGAAGTGTCTTAAGACTAAGGAACTCTTTGTGTCTATAAAAGTCTGTTAATCTAATTTTTAGGATGAGCTCTCAACACCTCCATCTTAGACATAACTCATCTAGTGATTAGGTGGACACTCAACCTAGCCATAGAGACTTAGAAGGGTTAGCCATAGGATTAGATCATACCTTAGGGGTGTTAGGAAAATTTACCTACCCTTAGCTTGAACCACTCCTCACCTTCCTTCCTTCAAGTTAAACTCCAAATCAAACTTATTTGATTTTCTCCAAAGTCAATCAACTCCATGTGACTGAATTCCATGATTGAAATCCATGAATGAAATCCACGAATGAAATTCCTAACTCCAAAAATTTTCTAAGTCCTTAATCTTCCCTTAAGGACTTAGCCAAAATCATGATAACAAATAAAATCAATCTCATGAGATTTTCTCATAATCCATTCATATTCTCATTTATATTCACATATATAAATGAAATATAAATTTAAAATAATCAAACTAATTTTAAAATTCAAAATCAATTCATGAAATTTCCTAAGTCTCTTAATTTCCTTCTTAAGGACTTAGCCTAAATCATGATCAAATCAATTCAAATTCATGGTATTTTCTCATAACTCATTTAAATTCTCATTTATATTCACATATATAAATGAAATATAAATTCAAATCAATCAAACCAAATTCAAAAATTCAAGCTTCAAACTCCAAAAAATTCCTAAGTCCTTTAAATCCCTCTTAATGGACTTAGCCTAAATCATGTTCAAATCAATTCAAATTCATAGGATTTTCTCATAATCCATTTATATTCTCATTTATATTCATATGTATAAATGAAATATAAATTAAAACAATCAAAACCAAGTCCAAAAATTAAACTCAAATCTACTCAAAATCCAACCTAAGTCTTTCAAGTCAAAACTTTGAGCTTAGCCAAATCAACTTCAAATCAAGCCAAACTCTTGATTTTCCTTCATGATTCAATCAACCCTACAATCATGAATCCAAATCTAAATACAAACTTCAATCACCAAATCAAAAATCAATCCAAAAATCAAACCCCAAATCCTTTCATATTCTTCCTTTGAATATGAAATTATCAAATGAATCAAAACCCATTTGACTTCAAACCACTTGCAAATGGATTTATATTTCAATCATAACTCCATATACAAGTTCAATCAAACTAAAATCAAGATTTGACCAAGCCATTTGGCCCACTTAGGCTCACTTGACTTAAAGTGACTTAAAGTACCCTTATGAGCCAAATTCTAATCCAAATCAAATTGGATTGAACCTAACTCATCTTTGCCTCTCATCATGATCAACAATCATCATAGGATGATCAATCAACCAAATTGGGTCAAATCAAGTCAAACCTAAGGGTTGACCAAGTCAAAACTTAACCAAAAATGAAACCTAACATAGCCAAAATCCATCATAGGCCAAATTGATTGAAACCTTTGATCCAAACTCATTCATAATCAATGTTTGAACTTGACCAAGTCAACATTTGAGCCTAACCTAGCCCAATTGGCCACTTGACCCAAGTTGACCCAACTTGACCTAAAAAGTCAAAATATGTCAAAACTTGATCTAAGCCAAATTGACTTAAAACAATGGGTCAAGTTCATTCCAAATCCCTTGTTGAACTTGACCAAAGCTTCAATTGGCCAACTAGACCTAACCAATTGACCTTAGACCCTTGACCTTGACTAAAGGGGTTATGTTGAGCCAAATTTGAACATAACCAAAATTTTGGAAACAAAGATACCAATCCACTCCATATTACTAACCAAACCTAAACCTGCCCTTGACCTAACCCAAATAAGTCAACTTGACCCATTTGACCTAAATGAAGTCATATGAGCCAAATTCAAAACTAAACCAAATTGAACCAAACCAAAGTCACCAAAATATTTCAAATGGTCATATGAACTCGACCCAACCCAGACTTTGACCCAATTTGACCAATTGGTCAACTTGACCCAAGTTAACCCATTTTGACCTAAATGGGTCAACATGAGCCAAACTTTATCAAATGGATTCCAAATCCATTGAAACTTGGCCAAACCTAGTTTCTCCACATACCCAACATATCCAAATTGAAAAATCAACATAATGACCATTCTACCTTTAGGCCATAGAACAAATTATGGAGTAATCCATGGGTAATTTGGCCATACTCTCTTCATATCAACTTGATGCCTTCCTAATAGCTCAAGAAGATCTAATGGAGAGTGGTGCACCCAACCCAATGGGTTTGGATCAACCCAAATGGACCCAAGGCCAAACTCGACCCCATGGGTCAAATTGGCTCATTCCAAATCATTCCTCCACCCAATTTGATGCACATGGGAGGTTGACAATCCACTCAAGGCCTCAAACTGACCATGTGCCAACTTAAAATAGATCAAACAACCATCCTATTGTGGCCAATTGGATCAAAATGATAAGGGAGGTGTCGGCCGTCCGATTGCCAAAGGGGCAGATATACTCCCCATAATTCAATTTGAAATCATGATTCCCTCATTCGATTGAAGCCTAAAGAGTGTTAGGAGAGATCAGAGAGCCTTCCTAACCATTCTAAGAGGGATTTGAAAAGTTCCTTCCTTAGTTTTCTCCATTGGAAAATAGGGGAGCTCCTTTGAATCTTCAATTTCCTCTACACTAAAATCTACTGCAATTCCTCTTGCACACTTCCTCTGAGGACCAATTCAAATGCACCCAACCATCCATTTGAGTTCCCACCACAAGGAGAGAAGGAATTGGATCAACGCCGCAAGGGAGATCAAGTGTTGTTGGTCCACAGAGCAATCCACTCAACCCCAAGGCCTGAAAAGTTCAACAGGGCTTCATCTCAACTAGACGAACCAACCTCATTGATCTCGAGCATCGGTGATCACTTCTGGTGAGGTATTGAATTTGTTGACCACCTAGCATAGGAGGTGTTGGTCTTTTTGTGTAAGGAATTTTCAAGTCATGCAAAATTCATAGCTGGATATGCTTCTTAGTAGCTTTAGATGGTGTGGGAATAATTTTGTTCCAATCCGAGCTCAATCGAGCTAGGATCTTCCCCTAGATCATGGATGGTCTCTTTTGAGCCTAGGGAAAGAACTGGGGAGATCTTGGCCATCCATCCGTGCATTTTGGATGGACAACCAAGATTATTCCCACGTTTAGAAATTCTTTTATCCCTCTTGAAACCGTGGGTGATCCGCAGTCGTTGATCCTTGATGAACATGGGGATCACATCGTCGCCATCGTCGCACCACCACGACATGATGTTTAAGTGAATCCTCACCATGCGACTCGTGTAAGTCTGTACATGCGTGTTGTTGTGAGGATTAGTTTAGGGATTTAATTAATGATTATTAATCTCTTCATCTTCAAAAAATCATATCTCTCTCAATAAAATTCAAAAAAATATGAAATAAAATCCTATGGAAGGATAATTCAACCTAAAATATTTTAAAAATAATTTCAATAGGTTTTTAGTTATCCTTTTCTCTTATTTTGAGTTTTATTGAAAAATCATATTTTACTAATTACCTCCTAATTAAACATATGATTAATCCCAAACTTCCTAGGTATGTTTTAGGGAATGACCTCTGCCTCCGCTAATTTTCTTGGGATTTATTAATGGCTTAATTGAAGGAATTACAAATGTGATTCTTAATTACCCTCCTTATGTAATTAAGGATAATTAAGGTGTGATTAGTGGTTTGAACTCATTATTAGAGTTAATTAAGGTCAGATCCAGTAGATGGGAGGTTTAGGGAATACTTTCGAGGCTTTTCTCCTAAGCTATTCTCTAAACCACCTTTTTCTTTTCTTAATCTTCTCTTAATTAAGGGTTAATTCATTAATTATCTCCTTAATCAATTTTCTAAAATTCTAAAATCTTCTAGAACTTAATTAATCTACTTTGGATAGATGCTTAGTGTTTAATAGCCTAAGTTCAATTTAGAAAATCAAAACCCAATTCATATGTGTGAAAGGATGTTTCGAAATTACTTAAGCTAAACCTGATAGTTTAATTAACCATTAATGATGAGCCAAATTGCATTAGACCCTTTTCTTCCTAGGTGCATTACAAATTTAAATTCCCTGTGATATTTTATGTCATCTCATTGGCTCATAATTACTTGATTAACTATGCTAAGGTGGTATAAGTAAGGGTTAATTAACTTGCTTAATTCATACCTTACCCTAATCACAATTTAAAAATGATTTTAATATTCTAAAAATTAAACAAAAATGTTAAATACATGTGGAAATGGGTTAGGAACTGTAAACTCAACTCACATTTTTAAAATTAAATCAAACTTGCAACCAAACAAAAATCACATTGAATACACTTTGATTTATTTTAAGCTTTCTTATTTCATAAGATTGTCTTTAGGATTTAATTGAAGTGAATGTGTTTACATGCTTTCATTACTTTAATTCTTTCCCAACATGCTAAATATGTATGTCTTGTGGTTTCATGCATCCATATTTTTCAAATTCAAATATAAAATAAAAATGTTTACTTTATGTCAAATTTGCATGTGTTGGCTAAAGTAGAAATATTAATGGCTATTATCACTACTAAATTCAAATTATTTTTCAAAATATATAAATCAAATGCCTAAAACTGAAAGTGTTCTACTTATATTTTAATTATAAGCTTGCATGTGAAAGAATGTAAGGATGTGCTTAGCATAGATTTTCTTTCTCTCTTATGTTAGTATAGTTTTGAATAGGATTTGGTAAGATGTGTGGTTCATTTGAAAAGAACCTAACACTTGCCTATTCTCATATCATATTCATCCCTATGCTATCACTTAAGAAGGAAATGCCTATACACATAAATTGCATAAACAAAATTAATCAACTGATACAACTTTTGCATTCTTTCTTTTTCCATTCATTTATTTTGTACACATGTTTGTATTTAAGGAAAGTGGTATATTAGTCTGGACAACCCCAAGATTGCGAGACTTTAAATAGCCCTATGTAGGTTTTATACCTTACACCTCTAGTTAACAATGGCACTGTACTCACTTATGCCTTTCTTACTTTCATGTGTGCATGTAAAAAATTGGATAAAGAAACCCTTTTCTACTTAATGAAAATCATGCATCATAATCATTCAAATTTTCTTAAGTAACTTGCCTAGCATGCATTATAAAGTGTGCTAAATATTCCCATTTGGTGTGTATAGATATGCTTAGGACTTATTCATATGCATGTTATACATGTTGGGAAAGAAATGAAGTAATGTGTATTTTGTGAATTTAGTTCATTTTACTTAATCTTAAAATATCTTTCTTTTGGATAGGTTTGTTTAAAGTTTATCTAAGCTTATGATTAATTAAAACAATTAATCAAAATACTCACTAAATAAAACCAAAAATGTGAATCTACTTTAGAAATTACTTATCTTAGGGAAGGAAAGAGAAGTTCTCTTCTCTTTCTCTCTCTTTACAACTAAGTAATTAATTCTGAGATTCGCTTGAACCTAATCAAAACATGAAATAAAATCAACCCAAAATAATTAAACAACTTAAATAAAACCCTCCGCTAAGTTGAACATGTTTTCACACTTAAAAAACTCTAACTTAAAGCCATAGCTAAGCATACCTCACAAACCTCCAAAGCACACACATTAGACTAAGTCACCACTTCTTGCTTTATGTTAAGATGGTGCATGGTTTGATGCTTGCTTTTATTTTATGATATATATTTTAGACTGAGTGTTAAGGTGTAAGCTCATAGAATGAATGGTAGGCGATCTTAGTCTAACCATTATTTTCTGCAGGGGATTGTGCTTAAGGGGCGCTATCATAAATAAAATATAAAAATGCTTTTGCTTGCGGTCTTATACCTAAGCATCCAATCTAGGCCAGGTGGACTTAGTCACCCATGTGTGGGGTGATAAGTCCAATATACATGCTTGGGATTTGTCTGGATTATTTAGCTAATCTCTATTTTGCAGGTGTTAGTTAGATTTCCATTCTTTCCTTTTTCATGTAAATTTTGGAATTAGGATTTTGGAATGATTGTTATGGGGATTGGGATGAAAATTGGTCATAAGATCCTATCTTATGCACCATATGAAGCCTTGGAGCATCCACCTTCAAACCATCCAAAAAGAAGAATCAAAGAAGAAAGAAGTAATGAAGAATGAATGAATAAAGCTTGAAGACCCCCATAACAATGAGTTGCTTGCTTAATTATATGTAATTCATTTACAATCTGAGTTGTATAAGGGTAGAGCTCGGCTATCCAAAATTTATAAGTCTTTGTCGCAACCTAAGCATGAAATGTGAGCAACAAATAGAAGAAGAACATGCAATCCAATTACTAATGGGCAATATGGATGATAAAATGGCACCATTTTTATGTATGATGTCAATTACAATATTCCAAGACTTGCTAGATAGGGTGGCTAAATTTGAAAAGCTGAATCGCCCTAAGTCTGAAATCTATGCAGATAAAGCAAAGAGGAACAAACTTTCAGGCCAAAGAAGAAACAAAACTCATGCCGCTTCCTATAGCTCAAATGGTGAAAAGTGTGTGATATATAATGTGGATAAAGGAAAATAGCCGATGTAAAATGATGATAAGGAAAAGAAGTTTGTCTATTCTAATCCATAACTAAAATTAGTATTAGGAGGCAATAATAGACCTCAGACTTTTCCAAGTGGTGGGGAGCATCCAAAAAAAGCAACAAGAGATGATGAGTGAATGCAGTCATCTCTTAAGGAAAAGATGAACAAAGATTTTTCCTTTAGAAGAGACAGTGTAGCCAAATTATTTCGGCAAGCTATCAAAGCTGGTTTACAATTATTAAAAATTAAAAGGCCTAAAGAAGCTGATCGAGTCAGTAATCCAAATTACTATCCCTATCATCAGATGATCAGCCATATTATTGAAGATTATTAGGTCTTCAAAGATTGACAAGAAAGGAAGTATTGACGAGTTGAATTTACATTATCCGACAGTGTTCTAGTCAACCCAAAAAGGGAGTCTACAAGGATGATTATGCCCTCTTTTGATTCATCCATCAAAGATGAAAAGAAGGAGAAATCAGTTCAAACTGAAGAATGAAAAACTGTAGTCTCCAAAAAGACCATGAAAATGCTGAAGCAACTAAAAGACATCCCTAGTGTTAAGTAGAAATCACCACTTAAACCTATATTGGACTTAAGAGAGATGCCTAAACCAAGTATTTGGGCTTCTTGGTAGCATTTTAATAAGGCTTCTTCATCATGACATGATGAGCAGTCTACTAAATGTAAAAGATCAAGAAGGGAACCACAACTCAAAAGATTATTAACAATTTAGAGAAGTATCACCAGCCAGCAAGGAAACCATTTAGGCTTGTAAACTTTATGCCTAAACTTCACATTGATGAATCGGATGAAGAAGATAATGGTAAATCTTGTCCAGTAGAGACATGTCGGATCATCTATGTGATATCAGATGTTCTTCAGCATCAGTTACTCCAAAATGATAAGGGTAGTCAGATAGACTCGACCAACCGGTCAAAATTCTTATCAAGAAAGCAAGAAGAGCCTGAAGAGTTAACATGTGAATTTTGTTTAATGACTCAACAAGACGATAACAGTTCAGATGAAGATTTATCTTTTCCTAACAGAGAAAAGTCAGACTCATCGATATCATCACATATGAAATGGATGAAGTTGAAAAATGAGTCTAGCCCTTTTGGCCAATCCTCCAGAATAAGAAAGGAATTTGAAGAAACTACCTCTTCAGAAGAATCTGAGCAAGATAAGGTGATTCAAGTTCAGTTGAGAAGTGATAAAGTCTTACCACCTTCATCAAAGAAGGGAAATATAGATAAAGATAAAAGCAAACAAATTGAAGTCAACAAAGATATCATTCCCAGAAATCTTAAAATGAAGCCTAAATCAAGCGAAAAGATAGATTATAATATTATATCACCTCTGAGAAAGATCCTTTCACAACTGAGTGTGTATGTGGCTCTCTTAATGTCAAAAGACCTCCGAGATACTTTGATATAGGCTCTCAAATACCAGAAAAGTTATGAAGCTTACTTTGCTAAAAAAATACTTGAATGAACCATTGCAAACTCAAGATCTCCCAGTAATCACATTTTCTGAAAAAGATTTTATGTTGGGAATAGAGATCACAACCGTCCTCCATATGTTACTACAGAGAGTGATGGCATCTTAATCAGCCAAATATTGATTGATCTAGGTTCTTCTATCAATCTTATGAGTCTAAAAGTATTAAGAGGATTATCACTTGGTATATAACATCTTGGGAGAGATAAGTTGATGGTTCATGGTTTCAATGAGAAGGGGCAGAAAACTCTAGGTTCTTTTATTCTCCCGCTAAAGTTTCAAGATTTATATATAAAAGCTAAGTTTCATGTAATCGATGTTGATACATCATTTAGAGCTCTCTTGGGTCGATCGTGGCTACATGAGTATGGCATGGTCCCATCAACTATGCATCAGTGTATGAAGTACCTAAAGAAGGAGAAGAATTCAGAATTTCTGGTAACCTATAATCATTCTCCATCAATGAAGTAAAGATCTTTGAAGAAGCAAAATATTTCATCCCTAAAGAGCCCAAGCCAACAGAGCCTCTTGAAGCAGTAGCATCTACTTCAAGAACTAAAAAGCAATTTTACAAGGTGAAAGAGCAAAAGTAAAGAGGAAGAAAGAATGCCTACTCTCCCTAAAGCACTTGATTCTACACTTAAATCAAGAAAATTAGTTCCTCATTTGGGAAGTCACACACAAGAAGAAGAATATATTCCTATCAAACCTAAGGTAAGTTATAAGCTTTCGAGAAAGGCAAAGTATGAAATAAATGATTCTGATTCTGACTATTATTTTGAATCTACATATGAAAATAGAGTTTAGATGGTTGCATCAAGAAGGATAGCTCACTTGACGGAGTCAGATGACTCACTCAAAATTATGCCCATCGCTCAGTAGTGCTTTAAAGAAATCGCTCCATTAGAGGTTCATAATATTGAAGAATTGATAACATTCTATGTGTCACCATTAAGCGAGAGTGGCGAAACATGAACTCTATTTTACAAATCTGAAGAGTCTTAATCTCGCTATTTTGATAAGCCTACTCAACATAAAAATTATGATGAGATAGTGCCAACAAGAAAACAAATATATTATTCACAAAAATTATGAAGAATGATGCATAAGCTTAGAATTCATATTGGAACTACTAAACATAGAAATCAAATATTTAACAAGAGGTGGAGCCAAAGAAGTCCTCAAGCATCGTAAAGAAGTGATAAGTTTATCACTAAAGGTATGGGGTTCATCCACAAATCTCATCAAAATAGAGATTGTTATAATATAATAGAAGCTGAGATCGAAACTAAGAGTGACGAAGAGGATGATCTCCATGAAATTCTTCTCACAAACGATGAAGAAGTAGAAGCCAAGCTTGCACTTGAAGAACTTGAAGATGGTGGACAAATAGCTACAATGGATGAACTCAAAGAAATCAACCTAGGAGCTGAGGATGATCCCCGCCCAACTTTCGTCAGTGCCCTTCTACCTGATGAGAAAGTTGAAGAGCTAAAAATGCTACTTTATGAATTTAAGGATTATTTTGTGTGGACATATTCTGAAATGCCAGGCTTATCCCCTGATGTAGTAGTTCATAAACTTGCTATTAAACCAGATGTGATGCCTGTTAAGCAAGCTCCTCGGTGAATGATATTGGAGATTGAAGAACAGGTAATTGTAGAAACTATGAAGCTGATCGAAGAAAGTTTTTTCCGAGAGGAGAAGTATGCATATTGGATAGCCAATATTATCCTAGTTAGGATGAAGAATGGCCAAATCTGTCTCTACATTGACTTCCAGGACCTAAATAAGGCATGCCCAAAAGATGACTTTTTGCTTCTAATATCAGAACTACTAGTGGACAATACTTCTAACTATGACATGTTCTCATTTATGGATGGATCATCAAGATATAATCAAATCATGATGGCACCTAAAGATGAAAGATATACATCATTTAGAACACCTATTGGCATCTATTAGCTACACAGTCATGCCCTTCGATTTGAAAAATGCTAGAGCTACATACCAAAGAGCCATGACACGTATTTTTGATGAGTTGATTCACCAAAAAGTGGAGTGTTATGTTGACGATCTAGTGATGAAGAGCTTGAATAGTGAAAATCACTTCAAAAACTTGAGAATTGTATTGGAGAGAATCAGAAAATATGATCTCAAGATGAATCCTCTAAAATGTGCATTCGGGGGAATCCTCCAAAAAATTCCTTGGGTACATTGCATATCACAGAGGAATTGAAATTGATCTTGCTAAAATCAAAAAATTATGGAGATGCCTCTACCAAAGAGTTTGCATCAGCTTTGATCTTTATAAGGACAGCTAGTATTCATCTGTCAATTTATGTCAAATCTATCAGGACACTGTCAACCATTTGCAGGGTTGATGAAGAAGGATGCTCCATTCAAATGGGACAAGGAGTGCCAAGAAGCCTTCAATAGCATTAAAAGCTACCTGTTAAATTCCCCAATCCTTATAGTGCTTACTCCGGGGAAGCCCCTCATTCTATACACAACTACATTAGAAGAGTCCCTTGGAGCATTATTGGCATAACACAATGAAGAAAATAAAGAAAATGCTCTTTATTTTATCAGTCGAAGATTAATTAGAGCATAAATGAGATACTCTCCGATAGAGAAGCATTGTTTAGCATTGATCTTTGCAGTCCAAAAGCTCTGTCATTACATATTATCTCACAAGATTATCCTCATCTCAAGGATTGATTTGCTGAAGTACTTATTGACAAGACTAGCATTGACAGGTCGCTTGGCTAGATGGGCAGTATTGCTTCTATAATTTGATATTACATACATTACATAGAAAGCAGTGAAAAAACAAGTCTTAGTAGATTTTCTTGCTACATATCCCATCCCTACAGACTCTTCTTTTAATGATGACTTGCTCGATGAGCAAATTATGCTCATTCATGAAACAAAAAAATTAAAATTTTTGGAAATGTACTTTGATGGGGCCTCAACGATCAAATAAGTCCAACCGCTAAATTTCCCTAGGGAAAAAGTAGGAATCAGCATCGTCTTCATAACACTAGAAGGAGAGATAATGAGACGATCATACAGGTTGACTGAGATGAGAACTAATAATGAAGCTGAATATAAAGCATTAGTGGTAGGTCTTGAAGAAGCTATTTTCATAGGCATTCAAAACTTACATATTTTTGGCAATTCTCAGCTTATTATAAATCAAGTACTTGGCCTCTAAAAAATCAATAAGCTTGAGTTAGCTTTCTATCACAAGTAAGTTCTTGAGCTTATGAAGCAAATACCAAATATCATACTAACTCAAGTCTCTCGATCCAAGAACAATAAAGCCAATTTCTTAGCAAAATTAGTTAAGGAGATGGCAAGTATGAATGGTGATTATGTCATGATTGGGATATTTACTCGATGAATTCAAGAGCTAGCAAAGTACCAATCCCCATAGGTAGAGGGGTTATCAATTTGATCCAACAGGATGTGACTCAGATTGTTCCTCATACTCCCCAAAATCAACAAGAAGTTGTATCGAGAAGTGTTTAGAATGACATTGCTTCAAAAAAGCAATGGGAAGCTTTTATTATAGAAGAGTCATATGATTGGAGGCAACCCTTCATCGACTATTGTAAAGAAGGAAAATTACCAAACAACAAATCACTGGCAGCTCAAATTGAGAAGAGAATATTGCGCTATGCTTTCGTCAACAACACTCTATATCGTAGATCCTTTGAACAAATGTTGCTATGATTCCTAAATGTAGATGAAGCTAACAAAGTGATGATTAAAGTTCATGAAGGACTTTGTGGTGCACATTAGTCTAGTTCTAAAATGGCAGTAAAGATCGAAAGGATGGGCTATTATTGGCCATCTATGGTGAGAGACTATATCAATCATGCTAAGAAGTGTCATGAATGTCAAGCACATGGTAATATAATCCACCAACCTCCAAATCCACTACACCCAACAATAGCATCTTGGCCATTCGAATACTGGGGTACAGATGTAATTGGACTAATTGACCCACCGTCATCAGCTGGACACTGCTTCATCCTAGCAGCGACTAATTATTTCTCTAAGTAGGCTGAAGTTTCCCCATTTAAAGAAGTTACTGCTGACCGAGTGATCAGCTTCTTCATGCATAATGTGGTTTATAGATTTGGAGTACCATGCTGAATAATTTCTGATAATGGCACAGCTTTTAAAAATACAAAGATTTATAGATTCATCGATCGACACAAAATTGATTGGCGATACTCTTTCATATATAATCTAAGAGCAAATGGTTTGGCAAAGGCCTTCAACAAGATATTAGTCAAGCTGCTCAAGAAGATTCTTATTAAAAATAAAAGGGAATGGCATATTAAGCTAATAGAGGCATTGTGAGCATATCGAATCACCTACAAGACGTTAACAAAAGCCACTCCTTATTCATTCGTATTTGGAACTGAAGTAGTTCTTCCACTTGAAGTTGAGTTGCCTTCACTTCGAGTAGCATTCTAATATAATCTAATTGAGGATCAGAACACTCATCTCAGAATGGAGGAACTCGACGTGCTCGATGAAGTTAGATTGTACGCTCATCAAAATATGGAAATTTATCGAGCAAAGATGTCCAAGGCTTTTGACCATACGGTGCAGCCTTGAGCATTCCAAAAAATGGGAATCAGTCCTCGTGCTGAGAAGACAAATTATTCCCAATTGAAAATTCGGTGGCAAATTTAAGCCTAATTGGGAGGGCCCTTTTATCATTAAGAAAGTGTACCAAGGAGGGGCATACCAATTCATTGACTTAAATGGTGAAAGATCAATGCTACCAATTAATGATCGATACTTGAAAAATTATTATACATGACGAATACATTCTCGAGGTATAATAGAAATCCCCCTGTAAGACAGGGGTATTTTTTTAGTATATCTATTTAGATCGACATCATGCTTCATGTCGAGATCCCTAATTAAACATATTCACTCTAGATGAAAAAACTTTTCTATGAAAATTCCCCTATTACATAGAGAGCATTTTAGATTTCTATACATAGATGAAATCAATGTTGCATGTTAAAACCCTTTTAAGAGCATATCAATTCAAATATTGATGTATTCGCATATTCTCATATGGAAAGTTCTTCTAAATGCACTTTAGAAGTCCCGTGCAAAATAAGGGGTATTTTTTTAGTTTATGTTAAGTTTATTTTAGTTGTTGATGTTTCATAAGATGAGATCCTTAAATATATTCTAATTCAGGTTGACATTGAGCTTTATGCTAAAATCACTGAATACATCTTTAATTATTATTATTAAGTTACAAGTTCTTATAGGAATAAAAAAGAATCTATTTCTATGCATGAAAAGACAACCCTAAATGTCAAAAATTTATCTCCCAGATTGGCCAAATTCTGGAGATCAAGTCAGAAGAGCTCCCAATTTTAGAAGCTTCAATTAATTAAGTTGGAGAAACATCAACTTCTACATCCTGAAGTCTAGGACACATATGGGTTCTAAAGGTTAAACTCGACAAGCCCACAAATGGTTGATTTTCTCATGCTCTCCTCACTCAATAAGATGCAAGAAAAGGCCACAATAAAAGAGCCCCCGATTGTTAGTCTGATGATAAATCACCAAACCCTCATAGCTTAAGTCAAAGACTCAAGTAAATTTTAAAGGTCGAACTCAATAAGCCCAAATATGACCAAGTTACTGACACTCTCCTCACTCAATAAGCCATAAGAAAAGGCTGTAGTGAAAGAGCCCTTGCTCGTCAGTCCAATGATGAAAGCTATTTAATCTTAAACTAGATCCGTCTTAGTGATTACCAGAAACTAGGATCCAAGAGATCTTTTTATTTGATCGAATAGATCAAGACAATATGAGAAAACTCTCAATTCAGGGCTGCTTCAAATCAATCTATATATTGCCCATAGGGCAATATTTCAATTTTTTCTCAAATGATCTGATCAAGCTTTAAGCACAGATCAAAGCCATTCTCCTCATCAAGTCCATCAAAGCAGAAAGCATAGGATCGGGGAAGCAATTATATAGTTCATACAAATCTGATGGCCGAACTAAAGGAATTTCATGATTATTCAGTCTGTTAATGCACACATTGCTAGACTGATAAGTCAACATTAACCTTATATAAGTTGGGAGGCTAGGTTATATGTATGTACCCTTCAATGAATCTGTCAAAGCAGCAAGCCCATGATTCATGGCATACATACACTTCCTCACAAGTCAATATGGACAAATCAGGTCAGTCCATCATCAAGTTCGTCAAGCTTAAAACTAGGACATAAAAAATTTTAAATCCTACCAAGAATGGATAAACCAATTCCCTAGCGGAATCCTTCATCAAAATAAATAAACCAATTCCTCCGTTAAACCCAGTCAAGCACAAAGCTAGGGTGGGAGCAAACTCAAATCTACAATGACATAAAATAAAGAGATCTTCAACAAAGCCATTGAAGTAAATAGTAGATGCTCTCCGCAAGTTAGCACAATCAAAGCTGAAATGATCTAAGTTTTATAGCCAGCACATAAATTAAACCCAAAGTACAAAGCATACAAATCAAGCCCAAAGCATAAATCAAAGCTGATTTTCTTATCAAATTTCCCAAGGATAAAAAGCCCAAGAGTAATAGAGGAATGCTGATTTCACTAATACAATAAGATAATACATGATTGAGGGAAAGAGAAACAAAAAAGAAGAAAAGTATCATCATGGAGCTGTAGCTCACAGTCTAAATAAGCTGCTAAAGACTCTCACCGACCAAGCTGTAAAGCATCAGCCATCACCAACCTCAACATCTACCTAGTGATGTAGTTGGTAATGGTGCTACTCTCTCTATATAGTGAGCTCGTCGCTTGCCTGTAGCTCTCTAATCTTGGAAATCAGTCTATCTAACTCAGAAGATGCACCTATCAAACTCTGGCAGTCATGTCGTAGAGCCTCAACACTCTCCTCAAACATATCATACAGTCAACCATCTCCTCAAGCTTGACTACTCACTCAAAGTGCCAAAACAATAATGGCGATCTCATCCGTGGATCAAGAACTCTATGTCTCTATAAAGAGTCTCCGGATACCTGCCAAAGATCCGAATGGTGTTATAGGATGCGGCTAAGACTCGGTGAGTCCAAAGTAACCCACATCCCTCAAAAAACAAAGCGTAATCCGCATGCCCTATCATTTGGCCTTTATAGAGATATAAATCATACATTAGACACTACAAGGAACCAATGAAAATAATCAGTATAAAATAGAGCAATAAATGTAAAGAAGTGCAACTAAAGAATAAAGAGAGGGAGAAAGTACATGAACATGATAAATCCGACTGAACGGGTGTATCGTAAGAGACGTAATCCTCAAAGGCCTTCACTATCTGATAAGCTCTAGGGCTACGTGCTAACTCAATGAAGACCTCACTAGGCACAAGATCCTCAAGTCTCCAGGTAGGCAATGGGCGAGTCGATCAGAGAAAAGTGGCTCCACGAGAAGTATTAAAATCAAGTAAAGGTATCAAAGGCCATGACTCTAGAGTCCTCAATAATATCTCTAGTGCAACCTGACACCTATGGCACCTCATCAGAAGTCATAAACTACTGTGGAGGTGGACCTATGGACGCGCATAGGCTCAGAGGCTGGTACTCTGCTCAATGGCGAAATCTTAGCATAGATAGGAACAGAATCCATAGCTCTAACTTTGCTATGAGGAAGGGTGTCCCCAGCTTTGACTTGCTCCTCAACCACTATATATATCATGAAACAAGTTACAAGATCAGATGCATCGAATATATTTTAATGATGCAACAAAGAAGATGGTAGAAGTATTAAAAAACATTTTTTAGTAATTATACCTTTGCATTGTGTCCTCAGTCTTGCATCGAGGCCTCGACCTAAAGATCTCACCCTTTGTTCATATCTCCTAGCATACAGAAAAAAGATACTAAAGTGGTAGGTATAACTAACCCTTGTGTGACCTTACAGAGGAACTATCCTAAAATGAGCACCAGTACTAAGCCTCAGTAAATGTCACCAAACAGTTGAAGTAGTCAAGTAACGTGTCTCGTGGGGAACCATCCTAGTCTTCCTAATGTCTACAACACCAGGGATGAATGGCCTACCATCATGAGCGATCGACTGAAAGAAATCAAACTACCGTGTAACTTGGTTGGGTTGATAGCCCTCTATGAAAACTGACTACCCAAATCGATAACATAACCATCTTGGATGTATACTGAAAATGTACTCAACTACTCTCAATGTCCGACGACCATGAAACAAGGAATATCTGCCATTCTCATCAAGACTATCAATGATATCAACCCCTATCAAGCCAAATGGTAAGCCAAATATATTTGGTTGGTGAACCAACAAAAATCGATCTCTGACCAAATGAGGAGCAAAGAAGAACATGTGAATCCACTTCATCTCTAAAGTAGATGATGCTCGGTATAATTGTAAGACTGTAGGATAACCTCACATTGAAAAGAATGCAGGATACTCGAAATAAGCAAATGCACCATGTATGTGGAGGTGAGCCCAAGCGTGCAAGTACTTCCATGGCAGAGTCACGTTTCTTAACTCTAAAGAACCAGCGTCAGAAATCACCCCCAATATCTTATTAATCATAGCTAACACTGTAGGGGTTAGTGAAATCTGCTCACCTCAAGAAATCTTACTGGCTCCTAATAAAGAACCTGGATGAACTGATCCCTCTATAATGGGAAGCACAAAAATGCAGAGCCATGTCACTATAAAGCCAGCTAAGAACAAATCCTCGCTCAATCCTTGTAAGGCTAGAGAAGTCCTTCCTGCTAATAAAATAGGCTCCGTAGTCTCCTCAGATAAGTAACATCCATCAAACATACCCAATCAAAAAGGGTCATGTAGTTTCTGATCTCTGATTGAGCATAATTATAAGATCTCGCTCCCGAGTAGTGCGGTTCATGATGGTCTAGAATGTCCTAATGCCATAAAAGTCTGGTGATTGTGGTTTAGAAGATCAATATAAATAGAAGGAATAGCTAGCCTACCTCATCAATCACAATCATCTGAAGGCTGCCTATGAAATAACTCCTCATCAGGTGGAACATACTCCTCGTAGCGGTAATCAAGTATTGGGAGACTTGACACAGCCTGTACGTAGGAGATGCTCATGATGCTAGGAAACCTTGCGAGCCTCTCAAACAATCCTATAGTTGATCTTTAAATTTTTCAAATTAATTTAGATTATTTGAGTTACAATTTTCATTTGAAATTTAGGATTTATGATTCCTTAACACAAGATTAAAGAAATGCCTAAGAGGTGAGGAATTATGCTTATGACCCACAAAAAATAATAGCAACCTATGAACCTAAATCTAGGGTGCTTCGACAAGGGCCAGAAGCATAACCTAAATCTAAGGTGAAAATGGGTAATTGGTTTGCCTCCACAAGAGAGGACAAATCACCCGACAGCTTGGACTTACAACTGCTTAGGGGTGGCCACCAACTAACTCCTCCTACGATTTTAAATTCATCTGGGCAAATCTTTATCCTTAATGCAAGATAACTGGGCTATTTTTATTTAGAAAGAGACTAAGTCCTTAAACTCACTCCTTAAAGAGACTAGATTATGTAAATGTATGCTTCAAATGACCTAAATCTAATGCAATTTAAATTTCATTTTATTTTTCATTCTTGGACAATTATTTTGACTTAAGCTAATAGAATTTTTATGCCTAATGCATGAGAAAGAGGATTATTGGCCAAAATCAATGAGAAGGTAGGAGGTGAGTTTCCACCATGACCCTCAAAGGTCAAGTCGGGTTCCAAAGGTGGAAGATCTCCAATGAAGAGTAAAATAAGATGCATTTGTGCATGATATTATAAAGAAATGCTCATCCAGCTAAGAGGGTTGCTATTTCTTTTATCTTGATTTAAACCTAAGCTTTAGGTGAGGTTATGAGTTGTTTAGTTTTATTTCGAGTTGTTAAGTTGGGTAAAATATTTATTTTTCCCTAAAGAGCCTAATCCTCATCCAGACCATACATAAAGCAAGGAAGAAACTAGGAAAATCATGCCACTTAATGCGCAAGTTAAACAAAAATCAACCAATTTATAAATCTAGTGCAAAAAGAATAAAAGGCCGTTGTGGCTGGGCACCACCACACAAACCCAAAAAATATCAAATTCGGTATCCGAGCTCTACCCTTATACAACCTAGATTACAAATGAATTAAATTACAATTAAGCAAAGGAATTCATTGTTATGGGGGTCTTCAAGCTTTCTTTCCTCTTTCTTCTTTTCTTCTTTTTTCTTTTCTTCTTTTGGTTCCATATTTTGGATGGTTGGAAGCTGGATGCTCCAAGGCTTCACATAGTACATAAGATAAGATATTATGACCAATTCTCATCCTAATCCCCCATAACAAATCATTCCAAAATCTTAATTATACAAATTTTTACATGAAAAGGAAAAGTGAAAACCTAACAAATCCCAAGCATGTATATTAGACTTATCACCCCACACATGGGTGACTAAGTCCACTAGGCCTATGGATTATGATTAGGGGTATAAGCATATGTAAGCAAAAGCATTTATAATTTTATTTATGATAGTGCTCCTTAAGCACAATCTCTTATAGAAAAGAACAGTTAGACTAAGCACGTCCTACCATTCATTCTACGAACATACACTCTAACATCTAGTCTAAAATATTCATCACAAAATAAAACAAACATCAAATCATGCACTGACCCAGCCTAAAGCTAGAAGTAGTGACTTAGGCTAATGTGTGTGCTTTGAAAGTTTGTGTGATATGCTTATTTAAGAGTTTGGGTTATAATTTTCTATGTATGAAGAACATGTTCAACTTAGAGGATGGTCATTTAATTTATTTAAGTGTTCTGGGTTGGTTTTATTTTGTGTTTTCATTTGGTTCAAGTGAATTTTACAATTAATTACAAAGTTATGAAGAGACGGAAAGAGAAGAAAACTTCTCTTTCCTTCCCTAACCTTAAGTAATTTTCTAAAGTGAGTTCATATTTTAGTTTCATTTAGGTGAATGTTTTCATTAAATCTTTTAATTAATCCTAAGTTTAGATGAACTCTAAACAAACCTATTCAAAAAGAAAGGCATTTTAAGATTAACTAAAATAAATCAAAATTCACATAACACACATTTCTTCATTTCTTTCCCAACATATATAACCTGCATATGCATGGACCCTAAGCATATCTATACATGAAAATGAGAGTAATTAACATACTTTGTGATGCATGCTAAGTAATCAATTTAAGAAAATTTAGAAGTTAAACATGTATGATTTTCTTAAGTAGAAAAGATTTTCATTATCCAAAGTTTCACATACATACATGAAAATAAGAAAGGCATAAGTGAGTACAACGTCATTGTTAACCAGAGGTGTAAGATATGAAACCTACTTAGGGCTACTTAAAGCCTCGTAACCTTGGGGTTGTCCAGACTAATATACCATTTTCTTTAAATACAAACATGCATATAAAAGAAATGAAGTGAACAAGGGATATGCAAAAGTTGTTTGATAGGTTTGTTTTCTTTATGCAATTTATTCATGCAAGTGTAGGCAATCTTTCTTAGATGATAGCATAGGGATGAATAGGGTATAGAATTAAATAAGAGTTGGGTTCTTTTCAGATGAACCCTACATCTTACCAACTTCTATTCAAAATCATGTTAACGCATGCAAGCTTATAATTAAGATATGAATAGCTTTCAGATTTGATATTTCATTTATAAGTTTTTTAAATATTTCAAATTTATTAGTGATAATAGTCACTCATATTTTATTTTAGCCAACACATGGACATTTGACATAAAGTAAACAATTATTATTTTAAAATTTGAAACATAAAATTATGAATGCATGAATCACATGGCATACAACTTAGCATGTTGGGAAAGATTCAAAGCAATGAAAGCATGTAAACAACTCACTTTACTTAAATCCTAAAGACATTCTTAAGCAATAAGAAAATTTAGAATAAATCAAAGTGAATTTCAAAAATGATTTTTGTTTAGTTTGAAGTTTGACTTAATTTTGAAATTGTGAGATGAGTTTGTTGTTCCTAACCCATTCCCACCTTAGAATATATTAACTAAGTATTTATGAGCCAATGAGATGACATAAAACCCATATGAGATTTAAATTTATAATGCACCTAATAATGAAAAGGCCTAATGCAATTTGGCTCACAATTAAAAGTTAATTATGATAAGGAGTTTTAGCTTAAGTGCCTTTAAAACACCCCTTCACACTAATGAAAGGGGTTTTTAATTTCCTTAATTGAACTTAGTCTATTAAACACCTATGCATCTACCCAAGGTAAATTAATTAATTTCTAGAACTTTTTAGAGTTTTTGAAAATTGTTTAAAGGGATAATTAATGAGTTAACCCTTAATTAAGAGGGGATTAAGGAGAGAAAAGGGGGTTTATGAAATAACTTAAGGGAAATGCCATAAAATTATTCCATAAAACTCCTACTCATTGGATCTGACCTTAATCAAACTTAATCATAGGGTAAATCCACTAATCACACCTTAATTACCCTTAATTACATGAAAGGGGTAATTGGAAAATGAGCTAGCAATTTTCCCAATTAAGCCCTCAATAAATCTCAAAAAAATAGGGGAGATAGAGGTCATTCCCTAAAATGGACCCTAAAAATTTGAGATCAATTGGTGACTTAATTAGAGAATAATCAGCTAATTAAAATTCCTAAAGAAACCTAAATTTAGAGAAAAGGGGAATCCAAAATCCATTGAAAATATTTTTTAAATATTTTAGATGAAATTATCTATTGAAGAAATTTTTTGTTTTATTTTTATAATTTTTCTATGAAGAGTTATGAATTTTGGAAGTTCTCTAAGTGAATTAAGAATTAATTAGGCATTTTATTAATCACTAACTAATCCCTGGCTCACAGTACGACATGTGGCAGTGGCAGTCAGCGCTCTTTACACGCATCGCATGGTGAGCCCTTTACTTAAGTTGTCATGTCATAGGGGTGGCTGGCGGTGCACACGCTTATATTCTCGATTAGATGGATGGTGCGGATATAAGCGTGAAATAATCTCGACCGTCCATCTAAAATGTGGATGAGACAAAACTTCCACGAGGATTAATGGAGACCGTCCATGATCCAAGGGGAGATCCAAGCATAGAATCATTCAAGACTCAACCCACACCATCTAGAGGAATAGAGCGGCCAATCCAATATTGGATTTCATATATAATGAAAATTCCTTTCTCAAAGGACCAACACCTCCTAATCTAAGTGGTCAAAAAATCACATACCTCGCCAGAGGTGATCACCGACACTCATTATCGATGAGATAGTTTTGTTTGGTGGAGATGAAGCCCTGTTGAAGTTCTTAGGCCTTGAGGTTGAGTAGATCAGTGGGTGGACCAACTCCTCTTCAAAATTCTTATGACTTTGATTAAATTGAGCTCTTCCTTACTGTGAGAGCTCAAATGGATGCTTGGACAAGTTCGAATTAGTCCTTAGATGTAGAGTGTAGAAGGAATTTGGATGAGATCAAGTGTAAAGGAAATTGGGAATTGAGGTGAGCTCGATTATTTTGCACTGTGCAAAATTGAGAAATGCAAGATTCAAATCCCTCTTAGAAATCTTAGGAATTCTCTAAGGTGGTTGATAAAGATTCCTAGGCTATAATCGATCAAGAGTGAAGTTAATTTTCATTAAATTAGGAAGAGTATATCTCCCCTTATGGAAATCGGATGGCCGACCCATTAATTGTCATTTTGATCCAATTGACCATATGAAGTTAGCTGTTTTGATGGTTAGATCATTGCACATGGCCTGTTTGGCCAAAGGGTGGAATGATAACTTCCCATGTGCTGAAATTGAGCTTAGGGGAGTTTGGAAATTGAATTTCAAGCTATATGGATGGGTTTGGTCTATGGATCAAGTGCGCTAACCAAACCCATTGGGTTGGGTGCATCACTCATCACTAAGTCCCCTTGAGCTTTTAGGAAAGCCTCAAGTGATTGTAAAGAGTGTATGACCAAAATACCCATGAGCTAGGCCAAAATTTATTCTATGACCTAGAGGTAAATGGTCATTTTGCAATTTTTTCAATTTGGGTATGTTTGGTATGTTGATAAAATAGGTTTGGCCAAGTTTAATTGGATTTGGAATCCATTTGATAGGTTTTGGCTCATGTTGACCCATTTATGTTAAAATGTGTCAACTTGGGTCAAGTTGATCAATTGGTCAAATTGGGTCAAACTAAGGGTTGGGTCAAGTTCATATGACCACTAGAAATATTTTGGTGCCTTTGGTTTGGTTCAATTTGGTATATGTTTGGTTTTGTCTCATTTAACTCAATTAGGTCAAATGGGTCAAGTTGACCCATTTGACCCATTTGACCTATTTGAGGTAGGTCAAAGGTAGGTTTAGGTTTGGTTAGTCATATGAAGTGGATTGGTATCTTTGTTTCTAATTAATTTGGGTTAGGTTCAATTTTGGCTCAACATGACCCCTTTAAGTCATGTTGTTGGGTCTAAGGTATGTTGGGTCTAGTTGGTGTTGGTCAAGTTCAAGAAGTGATTTGGAATGAACCTGATCCAATGGTTTGAGTTAATTTAGCTTAGATCAAGTTTTGACACATTTTGGCTCTTTAGGTCAAGTTGGGTCAACTTAGGTCAAGTGGGCCAATTGGGCTAGGTTAGGCTCAAATATTGGCTTGGTCAAGTTCAAACATAGGTTATGAGTGAACTTAGATCAATGGTTTTAATCAATTTGGCCTATGTTGGATTTTGGCTATGTTAAGTTTCATTTTAGATTAAGTGTTGACTTAGTCAACCCTTAGGTTTGACTTGGTTTGACCCTATTTGATTGATTAATCATCCCATGATGATTGTTGATCATGATGAGAAGGATATATGAATTTGGTTCAATCCAATTTGGATAGGATCAAAAGTTAGCTCATAAGGGTACTTTAGGTCACTTTGGGTCAAGTGAGCCAAGTGGGTCAAATAGCTTGGTCAAAGCTTGATTTGACATTGGTTGATCTTGTATATGGACTCATGATTGAAATATAAATCCAATTACAAGTGGTTTGAAGTCAAATGGGTCTTGATCCATTTTAAAACTTCATATTCAAAGGAAGAATATGAAGAGGTTTTGGGTTTGATTTTTGATTTGGGTTTTGATTGTTTGATTGAAGTTTGGATTTATATATGAGCTCATGATTGTAGGATGGATTGAACCATGCGAGAAAATCAAGTATTTGGCTTGATTTGGATGTGTTTTGGCTGAGTTCAAGATTTTGACTTGAAAGGCTTAGATTTGATTTTGAGTTGATTTGGATTTGATTTTTGGAATTGATTTTGATTGTTTGAATTCATATTTCATTTATATATGTGAATATAAATGTGAATATAAATTGATCATGATAAAATTTCAAGGATTTGAAGTGGTTTAATCATGATTTGGGCTAAATCCATTAAAAGGGAATTTAAAGAATTTAAGGAAATTTTTTAATTTGAAATTTAATTTTTTTCCTTTGATTTGATTGATTTATATTTATATTTCATTTATAAATGAGAATACAAATATGTTTTGAGAAAATCCCAAGGGTTTGAATTGATTTGATCAAAGTTTTGGATTGATTTTGGCTAAGTCCTTTAATGGAAAATTAAAGGGACTTAAGAAAATGTTCATGAGTTGGATTTGAATTTTGAATTTGATTTGATGGGTTTGAATTTATATTTCATTTATATATGTGAATATAAATGAGTATGAGAAAGTCTCAAAGATTGGAGTTGGCTTAAATCAAGACTTTGGTTAAGTCCATAAGGGAAGGATTAAGGACTTAGGAAAAAGTTGGACTTAAGAATTTTGATCATGGTTTTCAATCACAGATTTCAATCGTGGATTTCAATCATGAATTTGAAATATAGATTTTAAGAAAATCAAATGAGATTTGATTTGGAGTTTTATTTGAAAGAGGGAAAGTGAGGAGTGGTGCAATCTAAGGGTAGACAAATTTCTTAACACCCCTAAAGGCATGATCTAGTATATGCTTAACCTTCTAAGTCTTCTGAGGGGAGTGTCCACCTAATCACTAGATGTGTCTTAAGACTAAGGAACTCTTAAAGTCTAAGAGGAGTCCTATGTCTAAGATGGAGGGGTTGAGAGCTCATTCTAAACACTTAGCAAAACTCAAATCAAACCTCTCATCCCCTTTTGGATGATTTGAACCTGCTTCCCTAGTGGATGGTTCACACTCTATCCCCTAGTGGATTCTTCCCTCTCAATTATGTCTTGGACATAAGTAGAGCCACATTGCATTAGGCTCTAGATTCTTTCAACTCCTTGGGTTAAGGATAGATTATTTCTACTAATGCTTGTGAACTTTCAATGTTGTTGATCATTTCAGTCAACACCAATATGTGCGGTGTACCTGGTCATTCACACCACACCTATTGGGTGCCCTTTATTGATCTCATGTTTTAATTTTGTTGTTTGATTTTATTTTTTTTGGTTTATTTTGATTAGAATCCATGGGGGTAGAAAAGTGAACTCTCCACTAGGGAGGCAAGTTCAAGTCATCCACAAGGAAGGGGTTGAGAAATCCACTAAGGGATAAGAATCCTAGATCCACTAGGGACCAGAAAGATTTGTATCTCACTAAGGAGAAGCAAAAGGAAGTGATTTAGATTAATTATTTTTTATTTCAATGGATTTGTTTGTTTCAAATTTTTTTAGATTTTAGATTTTGGATTTTCAAATGAACCCTGTTGATTTGCGATGGATCGCACTGAGTAGGAGCCATGGAGGCCTAGACCTAACTCAGATATACCAATCCAAAGGGAGTAGTCTACCAACCACAAGGTAGGACCATCCAACCAAAGGGATGCCTTTCGATATATAGTAGCTATACTAGGAAGAAAGTATAGTGAACTTACATCCTCCAAAGTAGGGACCAGTTGCTGGAGTAATCTATTGGTAAGGCAACAGATTGAACCCAACCTAGGGTTGACTATTGAGTGAATGCCACTTGTGGACTTAAATCAACTCAAGGATAGTCAATATTAGATTTCATTTTTAGATTTTATTTGTTTAGTTTATGATGGATCTTATTGTTTGCGATGAACTACACTAAGTAAGGGCCATGGAGGCTTAGACCTAGCTCAGATTTACCAATTCAAAGAGTAGTCTACCAACCACAAGGTAAGACTATCCAACCAAAGGAGTGCTTTTCAGTTTGCAATGGTCAAGTTTTAAGAAGAAAGCATGAGGACTTACATCTTCTAGAAACAAGGAACCATTGGGGTGATCAGTTGGCAAAGTAACAGATCAAACTCGACCTAGGGCTGGCTATTGAGTGAATGCCATTGGGGGGACTTAAATCAACTCAAGCATAGTTAAGGCAGATTTCATTTTTAGATTTATTATCTAGATCATGATGAATCCTATTGGTTTGAGATGAACTACACTGAGTAGGGGCCATGGAGGCATAATCCTAACTCAGATTTACCAATCCAAAGGGGTAGTCTACTAAGCACATAGTAGGACTAGCCAACCAAAGGGATGTCTTTCGGTATACAACAGTTGTACTAGGAAGAAAGCATAGTAGACTTACATCCTCCAAAGTAGGGAATAGTTGCTAGGGTAATCTATTGGCAAATCAACAGATTGAACCCAACCAATGGCTAACTATTGAGTAAATGCCACTAGGAGACTTAAATCAGCTCAAGGATAGCCAAAGATAGATTTTATTTTAAAATTTATTTATTTTGATGAATCTTATTGGTTCATGATTAACTATACTAAGTAGGGGTCGTGGAGGCCTAGACCTAACTCAAAATTACCAATCCAAAGGGAGTAGTCTACCAACCACACGGTAGGACTACCCAACCAAAGGAGTGCCTTTCGGTTTGTAATGGTCGAGTCTTAAGAAGAAAGAGCGGGGACTCATATCTTCTAGAGATAAGGAACCACTGGGGTGATCGATTGCTTTGGGCAACAAATCAACCCGACCAAGGGCTGACTATTGAGTGAATGTCATTGGGGGACTTAAATCAGCTCAAGAATAGTCAAAGATAGCTTTCATTGTTTAGATTTGTTTATTCTGATTATGATTGAATCCTATTGGTTTGTGATGAACTGCACCGAGTAGGGGCCGTGGAGGCCTAGACCTAACTCAGATTTATTAATCCAAAGGGAGTAGTCTACCAACCACAAGGTAATACTATCCAACCAAAGGAGTGCCTTTCAGTTTGCAATGGTCAAGTTTTAAGAAGAAAGCATGGGGACTCACATCTTCTAGAGACAAGGAACCACTGGGGTGATCGGTTGGCAAGGCAACAGATCAAACCTGACCTAGGGACTATTGAGTGAATGCCATTGGGGAACTTAAATCAACTCAAAGATAGTCAAGGATAATTTATTTTTAATTTTTTTTAGTTTTGATGGATTTTGTTAGTTTGCGATGATCAAACTGAGAAGGAACTTATAGAAGCCTAGGTCTATCTTAGATTTATTGAACCAAAGGGAGTAGCTTCCTGGCCGATGGGAGAACTATCTAACCAAAGGAGTGCCTTTCAATTTTCAATGATAAATTTAAGGGAAGAAAGCTTGGGGACTCACATCTTCCACTAAGAAAAGATCACTGGGGTGATCAGTTACTTTGGGCAATAAATAGAACCCGACCTAGGGTTGCTCGTCAGTTTGCGATAATCATGCTAGAAAGAATGCGACATAGTCTTATATCTTTCAAAGAAGAATGACTGCTGGGGTAACCTACTTATGGCAAAACAGATTGAACCTGATCTAAGGGTGACTACAGAGTGAGTACCGACCCATGAATTTATCTAAACTGAGGTAGTCAGACAATTCTTATAGAAAGTTTTGTGGACACTACCCTAAATATAGGATGACTCCTTGGGAAAAGGGGCCCTTTGGGTGCTTGAATTCCTAATCCACAAACGAATTAATTTGTTTGTTTTAATTTATGTTAACATGGACCCTGCTGGTTTGCGAGGGATCAAATTAAGAAAGAGCTTATATCAGCCTAGACCTATCTCAGATTTACTAAATCTAGGGAGAATTTGCATATCTACTGAACAAATTCTCGAACCACAGGCGTGGCTACTAGGAAAGGGGGACTGTCCAATCCAAAAGTAACCCGGGTGGTGTCTAAATGGGATAGCGAAGGACTTGATCCAAATAGAGTGCTCATAGGTGATGGGGCCAGTAAAGGGCTTAATCTAGCACCCTAAAGAAAATGACATGGCTAGCCATAAATCCAATAGGTATTTGGTGTCCAACTCAAGGAGAAAGCACAGGGACTCATATCTATCAAGAGTGGTGTACTCACCGGGTGAGTCGCTGTCAGTATAGCAAACATCAACCAACCTAAGGTGCCCATCAGTTTGCAACAATCAGCCGAAGAAGAAAGCTTGGGGACTCACATCCTCCTATAGCGACCCTGATAGTCTATCATCATCGATGTGTTATCCGACCTAGGTGACTAAATGAATGCCACTGGAGAACTTATACCAACTTAAAAGTAGTTAAGAGGAAATGGGCCTCTAGGGGACTTATCTTAAACCTCAAATATACTCAACCTAGTTAGAACATGATGGCTAGTTCAAGAAGAAAGCATGGAGACTCATATCTTCTTAAGCAAAGTCAACATGAGGTAGCTTATTGGCTAGGCGGTGAAATCTACCATACTAATAAGGCCCTCATTTGTTTGCAATGATCAAATTAGGAAGAAAGTGCGGGGACTCACATCCTCCAACAAATGATCACTGGGATGACATACTAGTGAGGTAGCATGTAGACCCGACCTAGACCAACTAATGAGTGAGTGCTACAGGGGGCTTGTTCTCACATCAAAGTAGCCTGAGATAAAAGATTTGTGTTTATGTTTAATGCATGTGCTAAAAGGAATAGGCTGCCTTTGGGGGACTCTTACACCTACCTTAAAATGCACAAGAGAATTAATGAAATGATTCCATAGATGGCACACCACCAAGAAATGATGTCGTTGGGGGACTCTTACACCTAACTTAGTTGTGCTAATCAAAATAGATGCCACTTGGGTTCTCTCACACCTATTCTAATAGCTCTGGGAGGTTGTGTTTGTGTTGTGAAAGAGGGATAGGATGCTCTGTCATGGAGGATTCGCAAGACAAGTAAACAACACTTCAAAAGAAGAGAAGATTTGATGATTGGAATCAGATTTTTGTTCTTTTTATTAATGATTATTTTCAAACAACTTTTATTTTATGAGTAATATTTCTTTAGATTGATCCCATTAATTGAAAGCATCGTGTGTTCCCCTTTACAATCAATAAGCTGATAATATCTTCCTTGGTAGGCCTTCTCTATAGCTTAGGGGCTTTCCCAAGTTGGTTCAAACTTGCCTCCCATATTTCGACGGGCAACAATTGGTCTTCTTAGGACTAACACTAGTTCTTCTACTTGGAAAGACCTAGGTCAGACCATCTTGTTGAGCTTAAATCATTTTAGCCTTATACAACTTGAGGTTTTGACTGGCCCATAGGCGACTCTCCTCCAACCCTTCGAGCTCTTCTAATCGCAACTTTGCATTCTGTTCTAAAGTGATCTTGTTATAATATGCTATTCTTAGTAATGGGAGCTAAACTTCTAAAGGTAGAACAATTTCAGACACATGCACTAAGAAAAATGGCTTATACTGAGTCAGAGTCCAGTATGTAGTGCGGTAGGCCCACAAGGCTTCAACCAACTGCTCATGCCACTATCGTTTATTGTTATCAAGAGTTTTCTTTAAAATTTGGATGAGAGTTTTGTTGAATGCTTCTACTAAACCATTTGCTATGGGGTAATAGATGGTAGAGTATCTCCAGTCTATACCGTGTCTTCTGGTGAAGCTGTTGATCTTCATGCTTTTGAATATAGTACCATTATCGAATATAATTTATCAAGGTACCCCGAAACTATATATGACATGGTTCCTGAAAAACTGAAGCACATGCTGAGTTGTGACCTCTTTGAGTGAGATGGCTTCCGCCCACTTGGAAAAGTAGTCGGTGGCAGTTAGAATGAACTAGTGACCCTTGGAAGAAGGAGGATCGATGTAACAATACCAAGACTAACACTCAAATGGCCATGAGGCCAATGTAGGGTGTAGAATGTTGGGTGGTTGGTGGAGGACCACACCATGTACCTGACACTGATGGCATCTTCTAGCTACATCCATGTAATCTGAAATCATCGAAGTCCAATAGTATCCTAGTCTTTTGATCTTTATCTTCATCTTCAGACTGGACTGATGAGCACCACATCGACTGGCATGTACCTCAATTATAATGTCATGAGCTTCATAATTGTCTAAATAATGTAACCACAATTGGTCAAAGGACTGGCAGTACAGGGTGCCATCAACCAGAACGTAAGAGAGAGCTCTCTATTTCACCAGATGGGCTTGTGATTTCTCTTGAGGTAGTTTTCCAGTGTTCAAATAATCTATGAACTGTTGCCTCCAATCCAGCTCCTTGTCCTTTTTGGCAATGACAACCTCCCTTTCAAGAGAAAGTCTCTCGATGAGTTCATCATCAATAATGGATAGGACTTGTCTATTTTGGACCCTTATTCAAATGGACTCATCTTTCTAGCATGCCAATTCTTTGACAAGTTTGGCCAAAGCATCTGCTACTGCATTCTCTGCTCATGGAACCTTATAGATGGAAACTTTGGGAATCTGGGCCAATAGCTTCATGGTATACTCATGGTAGTGACGAAGCTTGGGTTTGATAACCTTGTAGGACTCAGCAATCTGGTTGATAAAAAACTGAGAATCCCTAAAGATATTGATGCTTTTGACACTGATAATGATGACTAACTCCAAACCGATAATCAAAGCCTCATACTCGGCTTCATTGTTGGTGCAGGGGTTGGAAAGATAGTATGAGAATCTCATCACATCGTGGTTTGGAGTTAGTAGAACTATTCCTACCCCTGGCTTACCTGGGTGAATAGATCATGGTGCTTCACCATTAATAAAAGAAGCAGCACCATCAAAATGCTTCTCCCTTCGATGGTTGCTGGCCTCCCGTAAGTTCAGGATTTGTTCATCAGGGAGATCGTCACTAAGTGAAGAATCAGCAAGAAGTGGGTGTGCTGCTAAGAAATCTGCTAGTGCTTATCCTTTAATTGCACGGAGGGGTATGAAAGTGATATCAAACTGTAAAAGTATCATGGATCAATGAGCCAAACATTTGGATAGCGTTGGCCGTGTCATGAGATATTGCAGTGGATTTATCCTGGAGATCAAGTTAACCTTATGAGAAAGCATGTAGTGTCGTGTCTTTTGGGAGGCAAAGATTAAAGCTAGGAAATGTTTCTCAATAGGTGGATAATTTACTTTAGTAGGGATCAGATGATGCTTGAGGTAGTAGAGGGCACTCTCCTTTCCTTCGTTATTGGCATGGGAAAATAGAGCACCGAGCGAGTCATCCAATGCAGCAGTGTAAAGGATGAGTGGTCTGCCTAAGATTGGGGCTCCGAGAGCTAGCGGCTTCACCAAGTACTGCTTGATATCTTTGAATGTGTGTTGGCACTTATCAATCCACTTGAACTTAGCATCCCACTTGAACTTAGCATCCTTTTTGATAAGTGCTGAGAATAGCTTGCATATCCCTGATAGGTTTGAGATAAAGCATCTTAGATATGCTAGCCATCCTTGAAAAGATTTTAGTTGAGTTAAACTCTTAGGTGGTGGCATTTCTAAGATAACTTTAATCTTTTCAGGATCTATTTCCATTCCCCGGTGTCGAACAACAAACCCAAGGAATTTTCCTAAAGCTACTCCAAATGCACACTTCAAGGGATTCATTTTCATGTTATATTATCTTAACCGTTCGAAAACTACTCTTAAGTCAAAGAGGTGGTCTTCCTTTTCTTTGCTTTTGACTACGAGATCATCAACATAACACTCAACCTGATGATGGATGAGTTTGTTAAAGATCTGAGTCATGGCCCATTGGTATGTAGCACCAGCAGTTTTAAGGCCAAAAAACATGACCCTATAACAAAATACTTTGATCGAGGTTCAAAAAGCAATGTTTCTTTCATCTTCAGGAGACATCTTGATTTGGTTATACCCATATGACCCATCCATGAAAGAGAAGACTGCATTAGATGGGCAATTTCCACCATTAATTCTAGTATAGGAAGAGGAAACTCATCCTTAAGGCATGCCTTGTTTAAGTCCCTAAAATCGACACAAATGTGAATTTGGCCATTCTTCTTCTTAATCGAGAACGACACTAGCTAACCAAGAAGGATATTTTTCTTCCCTGATGAAACCAGTATCGATCATTATTTTGACTTCAGAAATGACTTGTTGTTCAATTTCTAATCGCATGCATCTTGGAACTTGCTTAATAGGGGTAACATTAGAGCCTATTGCAAGCTTGTGGACTACAATGTCAGGAGATATTTTGGGCATTTCTTCATAATTCTATGTGAAGCAGTCTTTAAACTCAGTCAATAGCCTAACTAAGTCATTGGTTTCTTCTTCATTCAGCAATGAACTGATGTACGTTAGGACAAAATTTTCTTCTATCCTGAGGTTGATTTCTTTGAGCTTGTCTATTGTTGAAGGGATTTTTTCTTCAAATCCTGGAGGTGCATAATTGACTTGAAGATCATTTGGATCATCTGAGATTTTTAAACACACATTCTCATAAGAGTTGGAGATGTGTGAGAAGAACCTATCATACTTCAAATGGTTGGTAACAACCAAATAATAATCACTGTCATCGACTAGACCCACTGTACAGAATCCTAGCCATACCTTTGATTGTGCTTCTCTGCCTGAGTTGTTCCATATTTTTTCAAAGTACTCTAACTGTGCTTGGACCAAGTGTTAGGAACCAAACCTTTCTGTATGAGATTTTGAACACAAGGAGAGTAAAAATCAACTAGTAATTCCATTAATTCTTTAAAAGTATCTTCCTCAAGTCCTACATCCAACTCTGGACTTGAGGATGATGAACATAAAAAGAACCACTTCTGCTTTATGTCATTGGAAGACTTAGGGACTTTCTTAACTATCAAACCTTCAACTTTCTGAGATATAAGTGAGGTAAGAGCTAAGGTTCCCAACTGATGCCTGATAGTTCTACATAAACTAGATTTGAATGCTTTGCTTTACTTGAAGGCCTAGTCTTTATCACTGTCTGGAATGAAAGTCACCTCCAATGGACCCTGCTGAGAGGGGTTAGCTGGTATACAAATCATATTAGACTCATCCTAAGCTGGATTCCAAGTCAACGTGAATAGTAGGGGTACTCCTATGAACTGGAACACGCCTCTATCAAGGCCATTAGGGGTCTCCCACCTGAACCCTATTTCTCTCTGTCTCTGCTTGGTGGAGGTTGAGCCATTCTACCTACACGTCCATATAACAAAATGGACTTTGGGTGGAATGTGATACACGGCTATATTTCTTTCTCATTTCTCCTTTTTTGTGGACTTGGATTTCTATTTTTCTTTTCATTTTCTTTTATCTTTTCTTTTTCTTGATTTTTTTCTTTTGTTTTTGCATTTGTATTTTGCCCAAGTTCACAAGAAAGGGTGTGTTGAGGAAGACAGTAGGTCACATCCTCATAAATCTCAACCTCTCTAACTAAAAATGGCTTTTCATCACCGTTGACTCGATATTCAATTCCATATTTTCTGAACTTGAGGCATTGATGAAGGGAGGATGGAATGATCTTATTTTGATGTATCCAAGGCCTTCTTAGCAAAGTAGTGAATGAAGTATTTGAACCAATGATGTAGAACTTTGCTTCAATCTTCCAATCACCAATCTCCAATGGTAACACTATAGAACCTAAAGCCTGCTCACCTTGATCATTGAATCTTCTCAACATCATCCTATCTCCTTGGAGAGTAGAGATGTAGATCCTCAAATAGGCAAGGGTCTTTAGACTCATAATGTTCATCGATGTACCTACGTCCATGAGAACCCTGGTGAGTTTGAACCTGTCCATATCGATTGTGATGTAGAGGGGACGGTTGTGCTCCATGTTCCCTAATAGAAGGTCTTCATCTATGAAGGTAATCCCTTAGGCTTCATTTGTATAGTGTGCTTCCTCACCTATAGTGGTCAGCTGAGCTAAGCATATCTCAAGATCAAGAAGAGCCTTGATTAGTGATTCCCTCATCTCTTTGGATAAGACAGGGGCATCATATATGCTTAGCTTAGATGACAACTTTCTTAGATGAGAAAGGATGTTGTAGTCCACCTTCGGCTAGTCTTCTACAAGCATATCTAGGGCTTGAGCATCTTGTGGAAGGGCTTCTGATCTTCGCACAATGACTTATTTCCTCTATCTTGAGGTGTCGCCTAGGGTAGAACCTCCACTATGGAGGTTGACTGATGATCTCTTGAGGCAAGGTGGTGGAAGGTTCTACCCGACTCGTGCTCACCTATAGCTTCTCCTATGGGACCCTCAGAATCGAATGATTCCAAGTCTATCTCAAGAGGTGAACCCATAGTGTTCAGAATTAGAAAGTCCAACTCTGAATTAGAAAGAGGAAGATTAGAATTGTTATATTTATTTAGACTTGAAGAGTTATCGTTTGGAATAGAAGAAGACAACTCATCAGAGGAGACACAGATGTAATTCAAATCAGCTTTATTCTTTAATTTCTTGGAAGTTTTTGGAGGTACAAAGTAGAAATCAAGTAGAGTGAGTGGAGTAAGGGATTTGATGCCCTTATCCACTAATACAAGAGTTATACTAGTAAAAAAATAGAAGAACTAACTCAAATGGAAGAAGTTGTCGGTGTGGAAACTACAATGATGGAGGCTGGACATGGTCGGTGGCTGTGCTAAAGGGCTATCCCGAGTCGACACATGCTGCTGCTACTGCTGAGCTCCTCCTTTCCTAGAGTTGTCACTAGCAACTTTCAAACCTTCCTTGGTGGTGGAGGTTTGAGTTGACTTAGTCACCTGCAAGGAAAGCTTCTTGATCTTTTGGACTATCTTCTTAGAGGTATGGGATAAAGAGATATCCCAACCTTCTATAGTTTTACTAGGATCACATGTATCCCCAAGGATTACCTTGATGGAACTAGAAGGTTGTTTCATAAGGTATTCCTTTAGGATAACTATAACACTTGTCTTGAAACTGTGTTCAAGCCAGTCTTTAAATGTAAAGCAATCCTCCAAAATGTGGCCTAGCATACGATGGTAAGGGTAAAAGTTTGGATCATAACTTTTGCTAACTTCCTCCGGTCTCCTAAGCTCAGGTAGCTAAAAATCAGGTTTCTTTAAGAGATTCTTAAATATTTTCCTAATTACCTCCCTCTTAAAAGAATAAGGTTTATTTAACTTATCTAAAAGAGTAGGTGGACCATAGCTACCTGGCGACAGGTATGCATGCGCCTGCTGCCGGTATGGTGAGGCGGGCTATGCGGTCATGGAGGCATGGAGGCAGATGGTCGCTTGGTGGTGGAAAAGGAGGTGGAGTTGCCGAGGTCATGGTCTCTGACCGATCTCTAGTCTTGCTTCCCTTTATCAACCGATCGCTCGTGTTCTTCTTCATAGACCTTTTGGGATTTCTACTTTATCAACTGATCTTGAAAAGGCAACTATTTGGCCTCTCTTTATAGACTAGCAGCCTTGTTGATTAGCTTCTCAAATATCTTGATAGTGAAGCCCTTAAGCATGAAGGCGACCAGGCCATGCATATTCTTTAAGAGAATCTTAATGGCATGCTGCTCAGATAACTGTGGTTCACACTTCATACTCAGGTTATGCCAACGAAGAATATAATTAATGAGGGACTCGCCAGGGTGTTGTTGTGCAACAACGAGATCACCTACTGTAACCCTTTACTTAGCTCTAGCAAATCTATTAATGAAGAGTTGCTCCAACTTAGCAAATGTCTTTACTAAACTGTTGGTCAGTTCAACATGCCAATCAAAATCAATACTCGCTAGGCTACTGACAAAGAGTCTAAAGATTAAAGTGTCGCTGCCACCTGCATTGTAATAATTGGCTCTAAAATACGCTATATGTTGCCTCGGGTTCCACTACCATCAAATCTTTTGAAGGAAGGAGGCATAAAACCCTTGGGATACTGAATGGAATCGAATTCCTCTGGGTATGGTCTACCCTTTGGAACTGATGATCCTCCTTGGGATTGAGCCAAAGCTTCCTTCACCTGCTACTCAACCATGGATTTCAGATCTTTTTCATGTATGGAGGTACTTTCCACTACCTTCCTATGCAGGCTAGTGCTGCCTTGTGCAACGGGAGTTAGAGACTTAACTGGGTCTAAGACATGCACTAGCTCAGGCTAACTGACATCGACTATAATAGGATGAACTAGAGGGGCTTATTTCTGAAGCACTGACACTACTGCTAATAAGTCTTGTAACTGATGTGCCATTATATCAATCTGCTTCCTTCTGCCTTAACTAATGTCAGAGGTGTTGGGCTGATTTTGCGGTATCCTCTTGATCAACCTCATCACCTTCCATGGCTTGTTGCTCCCTAAGAAGAGAACCTCTAGTCTCAACCATGCATACACCAACTGAATCCCCCATCAAGTCATCTTTGTTGGGATCGAAGCTGACTCTTTCTTCATCTGATAACTCATACCCTAAGATCTCCTTTTTTGCATGAAATAATTGGCTACCATCTAATCTATAGAATGATCTATCTAAATAGTATGAATGATCTAGGCTAACCGGTGTGATCACTATCATGAATTGAGAGGCACCGGACCTCACCTCGGACTGGGGAGTCAATCTTGTGCAGAGTGTACTTCCTAGATGAATGATAATCCTGACTGATACTGGCTATAATAAGGGTAACAATTCTAGGATGATCATCTACTACTGTTGTAACTGAACTATCATCTAGAATAGTTGAAACAACTATCACCATCTCCACATCTGGCTGAATGGGTGAGTTGGTGAAGGAACGACCATGACACTTTGGGGTCGCCACTCCTTCCACACCACCACTAGGGTAGAAAGTCAAGCAGGAGAGCTCGGCCCTACCACAATGGGTGGTGTAGGAGGGGTAGGATCCCTTGGCCATAGCCGGATCACCAACGGGGTGCATTTTTCCCCAGATGTGACCTTCATAGCCTTAGATGGAATGAGAGATGCTGAAACTTGCACTGGTGATGGTGGACGAGGGGTAGAGTGGTGGGGTGGAGACACCACCAACTCTCTGTGCACAGGAGCTACCCTCATGTGGTGACTAGTTCCCATGAGGAGAATACTATCAGTATGGTCAGCGCGGGTAGCATGCCGAGCTGGAAAATTGACCAAAGCAGAAGCGGCCAACTGACGGCTGAACCTTCTTCGCTCCTTGCTAGTATGATGTATGGAGCTCATTAGCCCTCTCCTAGTGAATCTATCTCCCTACACTGTGAGGGATAATAGACTGAAGATCAAACTGGGTACCGAACTCTGAGCATCCGTATGATTTGCCTACCTAGCATAGAACAGATCGGAGGCCGGCGTATGACCTCCTACTCCTAGAAACTATAAGATAAAAGTGCACCACTAGAGGAGGTGACAAATGGATCATTCTGGATTCCTCTCTATCTGATCCTGAGAGAGGATGGAACTGGTTTTCTGTAACCAGTGGTGAAGTGATCATGGGAGACTCATCCATGGCTGATCTAGCAGTTGCTTCAAGCTCTCTGTTATCCGAGTATGGAACCCTTTGACCATACGGTTCTTATTCCTGCACTGAGTGCGAGTAGGATGAGAGGAGTATGAGCTAGACCCATACTCAAATGTCGAGGAGGCAAGCCCTGAAACCAGGGGAGCCCTTACTCTTGGAGAGTACAGGTGGTAGGGTGCTAGCACGTAACGGGAAACATGTGCAGCTCTGGGATGAATTGCCACTAGAGTTGGAACTGTGAGTATTGCCGGTACTATAACTGCTGAAGTCTGTGGTATTGCCACAACTTTCCTCTTAAGTGGCGATACATCTGAATCAGATGGTAGGTTTACCTTGATGACCGGCTTCTGCCCGACCACTTTCTTAATGGTAACTGTGGTGAAGGGAATGCCCTCACAAGTGATCTTGGCCCCCTCAAATCCCCGACCAAAATGGATCAGATGGGTATGGTCCAAATGAGGGAAATCAGCCTGATCTAAAGCAAGGTCCATGCCGTGAGAGAAGGTAAAGACAAATTTTTGAGAGCCTATCATTGCACTGATTGAAACTAAAATTGAAACTATACTTGCACTGACTGAAAAAGATCTACAATGAGAAATGAACTTGTATCAGTTTCTATCTTCATAGATTTTGAATTTTGAATTTTGAAAATTTGAACACATCCAACAACTTGGAAGTGTTAAGTGGGGTTCAAATAGATTTGAAGAGATTGATTGAAAGAGGAATTTGAATATGAATCCAAACTTCAACAAATTTAGGTATGTTGAAATATGGATTCAAAATTTTTTTGATAGGATGCTTCCATAGGTTCATTGATGTTTTGAATTTGAATTTGTGATTTTGAGGACCCTTTCCTTTAACAAATTTGGGTATGTTAAAGTAAGGGTCAAATTCATTTTTTTTTTGTTTGATTGTTTTTGGAGTTTCATTTACTTAGCAAATTTAGGTATGCTAAGTAAAGTAAAAGTGATTGTTTCTTTTTTTTGAATTTTGTTTTGATTTTTAAAATTTTGGAATTCTTACTTAGCAAATTTAGGTATGCTAGGTGAAGAACCCAAGTGTATTTTGCTTGATTTTTTGAAAATATGATCCTTAGCAAATTTAGGTATGCTAAGAAAATCCTAAGTGTTTCATTTATTTTTGGATTTGTTTTGAAAGTGGTAGGATTTTTAGCAAATTTGGTATGCTAAAGGAATCCTAAGTGTTTTGTTTGTTTTTATTTATTTATTTATTTTTTGAAAGTGGAGATTTAGCTTTAGCAAATTTGGTATGCCAAAGATGAAATCCCACTTGGTATTGTGAAATGGAAATTTCACTTAGCAAATTTGAGTATGCTAAATGAAACTCCAAATGGTGTGTTCAAAATTTTTGATTTATTTTTGGTTTTGAAAATGGAAACTTCTTCTTAGCAAATTTGGTATGATAAAGAAGGAAGTTCCAAAGGTGTTTGAAGATTTTTATTTTGGATTTAGAGACTTTACTCAACAAATTTGGTTATGTTAAATGAAGCTCCAAATGTGTTTTAAAAATTTTGAATTTTGAAATTGGAAACTTCACTTAACAAATTTGGGTATGTTAAATGAAATTCCAAAAAGTGTTTGAAAATTTTTGGAAATTTTGGATTTGGAAACTCCACTTAACAAATTTGGGTATGTTAAATAAAGTTCAAAAATATGTTTTGAAATTTTTTAGATTTTGGATTTGGAAGCTTCACTTAACAAATTTGGGTATGTTAAATGAAATTGCAAATGGTGTTTGAAAATTTTGTTTTGATTTTAGATTTGGAAACTTCATTTAGTAAATTTGAGTATGCTAAATGAGGTTTCAAAATATGATTTGAAAATTGTTGGAAATTTTTGATTTGAAAACTTTACTTAACAAATTTGGGTATGTTAAATGAAGTTCCAAAGTGTGTTTTGAAAATTTTTAGATTTTTGATTTGAAAACTTCACTTAACAAATTTGGATATGTTAAATGAAAATCCAAAAAGTTTGTTTGAAAATTTTGAAATATGTTTGTTGATTTTTGATTTTGGATTTAGAAACTTCATTTAATAAATTTGGGTATGTTAAATGAAATTCCAAATGTGTTTTTTGAAAAAATTTTAGATTTTGGGTTTGGTAATTTCACTTAACAAATTTGGGTATGTTAAATGAAATTCCAAAAAGTTGTTTGAGAATTTTTGAAATGTGATTATTGATTTTTGATTTTGGAAGAGAGGATTTTTATCCAACAAATTCAGGTATGTAGAATGGAGATCAATCTCGTTTTCGGAATGTAAAGTTTTTGTGTGTGATTGTTGAATTCCAACTTAAAACATATGTGGGAGTTATTTTAAGTGGGATTTCCATTTTATTTGAGAATGAAATCTTCATTAATAAATTTGGGTATATTGAATAAATATGTGCTTTTGAAAAGTTTAATTTGTTTGAAAATGAAACTTCCATTAAATAAGTGTGAGTATATTGAATGGAAAGATTTCTGCTTTTGAAAATTTTGATTTTGTTTTGAAATAAAACTTCCATTCAAAGTGTGAGTATAATGGAAAGAATTTACATGTTCTTTGAAAATTATTTTGATTTTGAAAAGATAATTATTCATTTTATTTTGGAAAAAGAAATTTTCACCAAAGTGAATGGATGAAAAGATGTTCACTTGTGCTTTTGAAAACTTTTTGATTTGATTTTTGATTTTAGAAAGATGATTGTTCATCTTATTTTTGAAAATGAAATCATCAATAAATTGATGGAAGATGTTCATTAGGAAATTTTGATTTGATTTTGATTTTAGGAAGATGATTGTTCATTTTATTTTTGAAAATGAAATATCCATCAAAATGAATTGATGGGAGATGTTCATTTGTGCTTTTGAAAAATATTTTGAATTTGATTTTGGAAAGATGATTTTTTATTTTATTTTTGAAAATGAAATCTCCATCAAAATGAATTGATGGGAGATGTCATTTGTGCTTTTGAAAAGTTTTTGATTTGATTTTTGATTTTGGAAAGATGATTGTTCATTTTATTTTTGAAAATGAAATCTCCATCAAAATGAATTGATGGGAGATGTTCATTTGTGCTTTTGGAAAAAAAATTTTGAATTTTTTGATTTTAAAGATGATTATTCATTTTATTTTGAATGAAATCTTCATCAAAGTGAATTTGAAAGAAGATGTTCATTTGTGCTTTTGGAAAAGATTGTTTTATTTTTTGAAAATCCCTACATGTAACAATCATGGGAATTGTTAAAATGAGGGTGATAAAATTTTGTGGAAAATATTTTATTAAGTGCATTTTGAAAAGGTGCTTTTGAAAAGCAAAGTTCTTTATGGAAGATTTTATTTTTTAGATGAACCTTTCCTTATCATGAAAATGATAAGGAGGAAGTCTTTAAAATATATTTTTTTTATTTAGATATTTTCATTTTACCCATTAGAGAACCCAACAGGGGTTTTAAGACCAACAAGGAATGTGGTCCTAAAACCTAAAGATGTTGGCTAACTCAACTCAAGAATGAAATGAGCTAAGTGCCAGAGAAAGAAGGATAGTCTTGGATTCATACCAAAGTACAAACCACCATCAATACTCAAAGACAATGATCATTTACCAAAGATGGAGAGAGGAACCATCCCTAGTGGAGTCGTCAGAAAAATCTGGTGAAAAATTTCCACAAACATATTTAGAGTCGCCTTCAAATCTATGGAGAAAGGAGAGGCAAAATTACATATGTAGAAATTCACCTTGGTAAGATGCCACGCAGATTCACAGATATACTTATTCAGGTGATCGAATACATCATCAAAAAAATAGTGTACTATCTTTTAATGGGTCACTACCAATCACCTCAATAAGACTCCTAAGGACAAGATATGTAGAGATTCTTCCCTTACATGAAAAGTAAAGTAGTTTATTTTAAATTGAGTTGTTCCTACGGCAAGCCCCATAGTTAATTACATCCTAAGGAATGGGATTCCTTAGAAAACTTTGATTAAGATAAATGATCATGTATCTCAAAGATTTCAATAGGAAGGACTATCAAATTGGTTTATTTTTGAAGATCAAATCATCAAAGAGAGATTTATTATCAAGCCAAAAGAATAAGTAGGAGATCACATGCTAGAAAACCTGAGCATCTCAAACTATCCTATAGTTTACATTTTTAAAATTGATTTAGTTATTTGAGTTGCATTTTTTCATTAGAAATTTAGACTGATTCCTTAACACAAGATTAAAGAAATGCCTAAGAGGTGAGGAATTATGCTTATGGCCCATAAAAGAAAAAAGCAACCTCAGAACCTAAATCTAGGGAGCTTCGACGAGGGCCGAAAGCACAACCTAAATCTAAGGTGAAAATGGGTAATTGGTTTTCCTCCACAAGAGAGGACAAACCACCCGATAGCTTGGACTTATAACCACCTGAGGGTGGTTGCCAACTAACTCCTCATACAATTTTAAATTCATGTAGGCAAGTCTTTATGCTTAATGCAAGATAGCTGGGTTATTTTTATTTAGAAAGAGACTAAGTCCTTAAACTCACTCCCTAAAAAGACTAGATCATGTAAAGGTATGCTTCAAATGACCTAAATCTAATTTCAAATTTTTATTTTCATTTTGGATAATTATTTTATGCATAATGCATGAGAAAGAAGATTATTGGCCAAAATCAACGAGAAGGTGAGGTGAGTTTCCACCATACCCCTCAAAGGTCAAGTCTTCTAAAAGGTGGAAGCCCTCCAATCAAGAGTGAAATAAGATGCATTTATATATTATAAAGAAATGCTCATCAAGGGGTTGCTAATTCTTTTATCTTGATTTTTAAGCTTTAGGTGAGGTTATGAGTTGTTTAATTTTATTTTGAGTTAAGTTGGGTAAAAGATTTATTTTTCCTAAAGAGCCTAATCCTCATCTAGGCCATACATAAAGAGGAAGAAACTAGAAAATCATGCCACTTAATGCAAGTTAAAAAACATCAACCAATTTAAAAACTAGCAAAAAAGAATAAAGGCCATTGTGGTTGGGCACCACCACAAAAAAATATCAAATTGGAAAGCTCTACCCTTATACAACTGATTACAAATGAATTAAATTATAATTAAGCAAAGGAATTCATTGTTATGGGGTCTTCAAGCTTTATTCTTCTTCTTCTTTTCTTCTTTCTTTTTCTTTGTTTTTCTTCTTGGTTCCTTGGATGGTAAGCACATGGTACATAAGATAAGATCTTATGATCAATGCTCATTCTAATCCCCCATAATAAATCATTCCAAAATTCTAATTATACAAAGTTTTACATGAAAAAAAAGTGGAAATCTAACTAACACCTGCAAAATAAAGGTTAGTAAATCACACCACACAAATCCCAAGCATGTATATTGGACTTATCACCCCACACATGGGTGACTAAGTCCACCTAGCCTATGGATTATGCTTAGGGGTATAAGCACCTACAAGCAAAAGCATTTATATTTTTATTTATGATAACCCTTAAGCACAATCCCAAAAGAATAGAGAGAACCCTACCATTCATTCTATGATATACACCCAAAACATCTAGTCTAAAACATCATCACAAAAAAAATAACATCAAACCAAATCGACTAACCTAAAGCTAGAAGTGGTGACTTATTAATGTGCTTTTGAAGGTTTGTGTGGTATGAAGGCTTTGTTAAAATTTTCTAAGTAGAACATGTTCAACTTAGAGGAGGGTTTCATTTAAGTTGTTTAAGTTGGGTTGGTTTTATTTTGTTTTCATTTTTTAAGTGAAACCTACAATTAATTACTAGTTATGAAGAGAGGAAAGAGAGAAGAAACTTCTCTTTCCTTCCCTAACCTTAATTTTCTAAGTAAGTTCATTTTAGTTTCATTTAGGTGAATGTTTTGATTAAATCTTTTAATTAATCCTAAGTTTAGATAAACTAAATAAAACCTATTCAAAAGAAAGACATTTAAGATTAAATAAAATGAATCAAAATTCACATAACACACATTACTTCATTCTTTCCCAACATATATAACATGCATATGGATGGACCCTAAGCATATCTATACATGCAAATGAGAGTAATTAACACACTTTATGATGCATGCTAAGTAATTTTAAGAAAATTTAGATATGTATGATTTTCTTAAGTAGAAAGGTTTTCTTATCCAAAATTTCACATACATGAAAGTAAGAAAGGCAGTACAAATACCATTGTTAACAGAGGTGTAACAAAAACCTACTTAGGGCTACTTAAAGCCTCACAACCTGGGTTGTCCAGACTAATATACCACTTTCCTTAAATACAAACATGCATATAAAAGAAATGAAATGGAAAAGGAATATGCAAAAGTTGTTTGATAGATTTATTTTATGCAATTTATTCATGTAAGTGTAGGGAATTTCTTAGATGATAGCATGGGATGAATAGGGTATAGAATTAAATAAGAGTTGGGTTCTTTTCAAATGAACCCTACATCTTACCAACTTTATTCAAAACTATGCTAACATAAGAAAGAAAGGCTACACTAAACATGACTTATCACATTTTATATGATATGAATAATACTTTCAGATTTGATATTTCATTTATAAGTTTTGAAAATATTTTGATTTAGTAGTGATAATAGCCACTCATATTTTACTTTAGCCAACACATGCACATTTGACATAAAGTAAACAATTTCATTTTAAAATTTGAAACATGAAATTATGAATGCATGAATCACATGGCATACAACTTAACATGTTGGGAAAGATCCAAAGTGAAGTATGTAAACAAACTCACTTTACTTAAATCCTAAAGACATTCTTAAGTAATAAGAAAATTTAGAATAAATCAAAGTGAATTTCAAAATGATTTTTGTTTAGTTTGAAGTTTGACTTAATTTTGAAAAGGTGAGATGAGTTTGTTGTTCCTAGCCCATTCCCACATGTTTTATATTTTGTTTAATTTTAAATAATTAAATCCATTTTAAGCATTGATTAGGTTAAGGTATGAATTAAAATTAACCCTACCTACCACCTTAGAAAAAAATTAACTAAGTAATTATGAGCCAATGAGATGACATAAACCCACAAGATTTAAATTTGTAATGCACCTAATAAATAATTTGGCTCAAAGTTAAAAGTTAGGGTTTAGCTAAGTACTTTTAAAACACCCTTCACACTTATGAAAGGGGTTTTAATTTTAATTACTTAGACTATTAAACACCCAAGCATCTACCCAAGGTAGATTAATTAAGTTCTAGAACTTTTAGAATTTTGAAAATTGTTTAAAGGGATAATTAATTTAACCCTTAATTAAGAGGGATTAAGGAGAAAAAGGGGTTTAGGGAATAGCTTAGGGGAAATGCCCCAAAATTATTCCAAAACCCTACTTGGATCTTACCTTAATCAAACTTAATCAGGGTAAATCCACTAATCAAACCTTAATTACCCTTAATTAAAAGAGTAATAATGAAATGAGCTAGCAATTTTAAAAATTAAGCCCTCAATAAATCTCAAGAAAATTAGGAGAGAGGTCATCCCTAAAATGAACCCTAGAAATTTGAGATCAATTGGTGACTTAATTAGAGAATAATAATTAAAATTCAAAGAAACTAGAAAAGAATTCAAAATCCATTGAAAACATTTTAAATATTCTAGATAAAATTATCCAAGGCATTTTTTTTATTTTTTATTTTCTATGAAGAGTTATGAATTTTGGAAGTTCTTTGGTGAATTAGAATTAATTAATCCCTATTAATCTCGCCCATGCAAATACGGCGTGGCCGCTTACGATCATGCGAGCCCTTTACTGTTGTGAGGTGTTATATTTATAGGATCAACCATCCATGGATCACAGAGAATTCCCACGCTTTATAAAGGATAATGAATATATAAATGCCAAATAATCCCCATCTAAATAAAGGATGGATGGTGAGATGAGCCAAGTTCTTCCTGAGGATGGAGATCATCCATGATCCAAGGGAGATCCAAGCTAATCAAAGAATCATTCAAGACTCAACCCACACCATCTAGAAGAATAGAGAGGCCAATCTAATGGTGGATTTCATATATAACGAAAATTCCTTTCATAAAGGACCAACACCTCCTAATCTAAGTGGTCGAAAAATCACATACCTCATTGAAGCTGATCACTCGCACTCAAGATCGATGAGGTAGCTTCGTCTGGTGGAAATGAAGCCCTGTTGAAGTTCCTAGGCCTTAAAGTTGAGTGGATGGAACCAACTCTTCAAGATCCTCGCTTTGATTGAATTGAGCTCTTCCTTGCTCAAATAGCTTGGGACTCAAATTTCCTAGATGAAGAGTGTGAAGAATTTGGATGAGATCAAGTGAGGAAATTGGGAATTTGAGCTCCATTTTTGCACAAACCAAGAAATGCAATATTCAAATCCTCTAAAAGAGGAATACTGGTGGTATCCTAGGCTCCAATCGATCAAGAGTGAAGTTAATTTTCATTGAATTAGGGGGAGTATATCTCTATAAAATGGACTAACCCATTAATTTCCATTTTGATCCAATCCATGGAGTGAGTTTGATGGTTAGATCACACGCTTCAAGAGGAATGCCAACTTCCCATGAAATTGAGCTAGAGGAGTTTGAAAATCAATTTCAAGCCATATGGGTTTGGTCTATGGATGGCTAACCCAAACCCATTTGGTTGGGTGCACCACTCACTAAGTCCCCTTGAGCTTTTAGGAAAGCCTCAAGTGATTGTGAAGAGTGTATGACCAAAATACCCATGGGTTAGCCAAAATTTGTTCTATGGCCTAGGTAAAATGGTCATTTTGCTATTTTTTTAATTGGGTATGTTTGGTAGTTAAGAAAATAAGTTTGGCCAAGTTTCATTGGATTTGGAATCCATTTGATGCTCATGTTGACCCATTTAGGTCAAAATGGGTCAACTTAAAGTTGACCAATTGGTCAAATTGGGTCAAACTAAGGGTTGGAACAAGTTCATATGACCATTTGAAATGTTTTGGTGCCTATGGTTTGGTTCAATGGTTTTGGCTCATATGACTCATTTAGGTCAAATGAGTCAAGTTGACCCATTTGACCCATTTGACCAATTTGAGGTAGGTCAAGGGTAGGTTTAGGTTTAGTTAGTCATATGGAGTGGATTGGTATCTTGTTTCCAATCAATTTGGGTTAAGTTCAATTTTGGCTCAACATGACCCCTTTAGGTCATGTGTCAATTGGGCTAGGTTGGGTCTAGTTGGCCAATTGGCTCAAGTTCCACAAGTGATTTGGAAATGAACTTGACCCAATGGTTTGATCAATTTGGCTTAGATCAAGTTTTGACACATTTTGGCCCTTTAGTGTCAATGGGTCAACTGTGGGCCAATGGGCTAGCTAGGCTCAAATGTTGCTTGGTCAAGTTCAAACATAGGTCATGAGTGAACTTAGATCAATGGTTTCAATCAATTTCCTATGGTGGATTTTGGCTATGTTAATTTTCATTTTAGTGTTAACAACAACCTTAGGTTTGACTTGGTTTGACCCAATTTGATTGATTGATCATCCCATGATTTTGATCATGATGAAGGGATATATGAGTTTGGTTCAATCCAATTTGGTTAGGATCAAAAGTTGGCTCATAAGGGTACTTTAGGTCACTTTGGGTCAAGTGAGCCTAAGTGGGTCAATTGGTCAAAGCTTGATTGATTGATCTTGTATATGGACTCATGATTGAAATATAAATCCATTTACAAGTGGTTTGAAGTCAAATGGGTTTTGATCCATTTGGAAAATTTCATATCAAAGGAAGAATATGAAGAGGTTTGGGTTTGATTTTGATTTGGGTTTTGATTGTTTGATTGAAGTTTGATTTATATATGAGCTCATGATTGTAGATTGAACCATGAGAGAAAATCAAGGATTTTGCTTGATTTGGAAGTGTTTTGGCTAAGTTCAAGATTTTGACTTGAAAGGCATTTAGATTGGAGTTGATTTGGATTTGATTTTGGAATTGATTTTGATTGTTTGAATTTATATTTCATTTATATATGTGAATATAAATGAGAATATAAATTGATCATGTGAAAATTTCAAGGATTTGAAGTGGTTTAATCATGATTTGGGCTAAATCAATTAAAAGGCAATTTAAAGGATTTAAGAAAATTTTTTTAATTTGAAATTTAATTTTTGCCTTTGATTTGATTGATTTATATTTATATTTCATTTATATATGAGAATATAAATGAGAATGCAAATATTTTTTCAAAAAATCCCAAGGGTTTGAATTGATTTGATCAAAGTTTAGGATTGATTTTGGCTAAGTCCTTTAATGGAAAATTAAAGGGACTTAAGAAAATTTTCATGAGTTGAATTTGAATTTTGAATTTAATTTGATGGGTTTGAATTTATATTTTATTTATATATGTGAATATAAATGAGAGTATAAATGAGTATGAGAAAATATCAAATATTTGAATTGGCTTGAATCAAGACTTTGGCTAAGTCCTTAAGGGAAGGATTAAGGACTTAGGCAAAATTTGGACTTAGGAATTTTGATCATGGGTTTCAATCATGATTTCAATCATGGATTTGAAATATGGATTTGAAGAAAATCAAATGAGATTTGATTTGAAGTTTGACTTGAAAGAGGGAAAGTGAGGAGTGGTGCAAGCTAAGGGTAGGCAAATTTCCTAACACTCTAAAGCCAAGTCTATGGCTAACCCTTCTAAGTCTCTGGGGAGTGTCCACCTAATCACTAGTGTGTCTTAAGACTAAGGAACTCTTAAAGTCTAAGAGAAGTCCTATGTCTAAGATGGAGGTGTTGAGAGCTCATTCTAAAATGAGGTCAACAAAGAACATATCTATCCAATCCTATCCTCGATATCCTCATGAGGGTCATGTCTATCAATCTCTGACCAAATAGCCTCCTCGCTAGGATCTGTAGATGACAAATCATCAGATCTCCTCCAGTGGAACATTCTCCTATCAAATAGTTAGATAAATGACATATAAGAATCCAACAAAAAAAGAGGGAGTTATACTAAGAAGCGGTAACAAAAAAAGAGAAAGCGAAGAAAGTCGAAAAAGAGCCAACCAGCTTTCAAAAAATTTGACTCACTTCATGCATGAACCACATTTGTTGGGGGCATTTGTTGACCTCCACATATGTGTCATAAGTCGGGTCAAGCCCACAAGTCAATTCGACAGACTTCAGAAGTGACAGTGTGCAAATCGGGGAACAAAATGCACTGGACGTCACCTAAAATAGTCGAAATGATCTCTGACCGATGAATAGATTTTACCATTACATACAGAACATCAAAATTGATTAGAATATAAATATTGTATAATCCAAAGATCGACCAACCAACCGATTGAGCTATCAATGTGTCAAGGCGCATATCAGAGTAGGGAAGCTACAAAAATGTCCAAACGACCTCCATTCATGAAAGTGATCACGTCGTTAGCTTCAAAAATGTCAAAAACTACCAAATGAGATTATCCATGTTCAATTCAAATGAGTCTGTACAAATATCGAATAAGCGAAAGTGACAGCATGCAAATCGAGGCTGAAATATACTAGATGTTGCCAAAATTAAACCAAATGACCTTCGATCGATGAACAAACTTCTCCATCACATTTAGAATAGTGAAATTGGTCATAATATAAATATTGTAAAACTTGATGATCAACTGATCAAGCGATCAAGTTGTTAACACACCTACATGCATATCAAGGTCAGGAGGCACCGACATAAACCAAATGACCTCAGTTCATAAAATTGATTATGTCGTTGGCTTCAAAATATCGAAATCTCTCTAATAAGATCATTTGCACCTAATTCAAACAAGTCTACATGAATGTCGAGCGGTCAAAAGCGGGGACATGCATTTTGAGTTGAAATTGACTCAATTTAATGTCGACACAAACCAAACGTTGACATTGCAAAAATTAGTGCATTTGGAATATTAAAAAAAGTTATTGATATATATATATATATATATATATATATATATATATATATATATATATATATATTAAATCAATTTAAAATCTATTTAAAACTAATATAATCTTAATCACTCTAATGAACTTGGCCTCTCCACTCCACTCACATGACTCACCCTCTTCACATGCAGGAAAGGAAACTCCTCTCTTCCTCAGCATGAGAAACTCCTCCTTGTGATCTCCAAACCCAGCACACGAGCCTCCATGCACGTTGAATGCTGCTCCTCTCCTCCATGCACGACAATTGTTCCCTCTCTTCAACCACTCTTCCCTCTCCAAAATTGAAAAGGGGCTCTCCATTTTCCTCCTCCCTTCAAACCGAATGAAAACCTCTCCTTCCCCATTCTTCTTCCTCTATCCAACATCTCCTCCAAAACTGAAGATAAGATTCTTCCCTTCCCCTTTTCTCCTTCTTCTTTCTTCTTTTCTTCTTTTCTTCCATTTCTTCCTCCAAACCGAAAATTACAATTCTTCCTTTTCTTCTTCCTTCTTTCTTTCTTTCTTTTCCTTCTTTCTTTTCAAAACCATAATATATAGATTCTTTTTCATCAAATTTCTCCATTCATTTCTTCCTCCCATGAGTGAGCCTCCATTCTCTTTCTCCTCACTTCTCTCATCTAAAACAGAGAAAGAATGGGATAATTTGTGGATTAAATAATTATTAGAATGAAAATATATGCTTGCACTCTTTGTAGGTCCAAGACCCCATTCCCCATAGATCAGGTGCGATGAAATGAATGTGAAAATACATATATGCATCTCTTTTTAGGTTCCAAGACGCTAATGCCATAAGTAAAAGTGTCTGCCACAAGACACCACTCACTATGCCCAAAAGGGCGTACCGAGCAAGCCAACATCTGTTAGATGTCACTCCATCTAGCCGAATGCTGCCAAAATTTTGACTAAAATTTGTGACTTAAATAAATTCAAATGGAAATCGCCTAAACTCAAATTAAATAAAAAATACACTATGAACATGAAGATAAATATTAAATCAAAGTGGAGAATGCTTAACGGAAACAAAATAAAACAAATAGGAGAATGCTTAAAGGAAACTAAATAAAACAAAGAGGAGAATGCTTAAAGGAAACTAAACAAAATGAAGAGGAAATATAATACTAAAGTAAACTACTTACTTTAAACGCAAGAAAGTTCCCTTCCTTTCTTCAAAAATCCTTGAAATCTATGAAGTTTTCTTTTCAAACAAATGATGTGAAAAGTAAGACCACCCCCACCCCGCCTAGCATTATTTATAGGAAAGGAAAGCTATCTCTATGGGACCCGCTTATAATTAAACTAACAACATATGTAAAACATATCATAACAACCTTGTTCCATGTTTGTTATAAAAATTAAATAAAGAAGTTAAACTCATAACAAACTTGCAATAAATTTGAAGTCTAATTTTCAAATAAATAAGGAATTTGTTATGAAGTTAAGAATGAATCTAAATTGGGTCTAACAACTCTTGTTGTAGAAAATGTGAAGAGTCCTTAAATGATAAAATTAGAGAGGTTTGAAGCTTTCTTTTGGGTGAACTTTGTACATATAAACTTGTATGAGTGCAACTGCATGAAGTATGCCTTCGCACATATCTTATAGCATTCCTTTGGGTCAAATATACCAAAATACATGCAAATGCTTGAATGAAAATAAATTCATTACACATATCTAAAATGAATATATTCTTATTCAAAGCCATACAAACTTTCAAATGATCACCATCGGATTTGCAACACATTGTACAAGCAAACAGAAGACATTAATTCAGGCATTCTTAAGTATACCCATATGGGCCCCGATATTATGTTGAATGCTTAAATTCAAGTGTCTGAGGATGCTGGGTGGGTTATTTTTTTATTTAGTCTTAGGACTGGGTTGGGGTTAACAAAACCTAAAAATCAATTATTTGAATTTCAACTTAGTGAAATATCCAAGAGGTTAATTCTATCATGTGACAGTAGATCTGATCCTCTGTTAGGAGCTAAACAGAGTCAATAGGATCTAAAGTTCTCAAGTATATTTGAGTCAATCAATCAATTATCCCGATGATGGCTGTGTTGAATGAAGATTTCAACTGGAGGGAATATTTACCATCAAAATGTGTTTGCAAGCTCAAATTGAATTAATCAAAATCAAATGTCAACCTAAATATGAAATCAAATAAATCACTAAACTATAAATGCTTAAACAAAATTCAATATGTAAAAACTTAAATCAAACTCAATCCATCCACCTTTCGTAACTATTTGATGGAGGTGGCAAATTAAGAAAATATTTTTCACAAAGGATTCAATATCAAATCAAGTTTTCTACTATGTTCATTCTCAATCAGTCTCTTGCCACAAGGATGCGTGCCTCCATGTGGCTTGGCGAGGTTCAGATGATGTAGTTATGACTAGAGTCCTCTGATTGGGTGGTTTGGCCAATCAGGCTTCATTATATTACGATCATGACCATAGCCTATATGCTCCCCAATGGCTCTACCCTTTGAGTTGTGAATCATAGGGTATATTTGATAGGGAAAGCATCCTTCTATCAGCTAAGGTAGACTTAAGATTGTCTCCTTAGACAAACACCACCTTAGGTCTACAAGGATTTCTTGGATGACGTAACCCATGTGTTACCATCCTTCAGTTGGGTGACTACCTCCTCTAACTAGTACACTAGACCAAAGGATGAGTAAACCATGGGATCTAGATTGCGTAAATCATCATTCCCCCAACCATCTGATTTAAGCTGAAATGATGAAGTTCATAAATATTAAATTTTTAAAACTCTATATGCTACTATATATATGCTTTTTATTTAATGAGCCTTAATCAAAGTTCTCTCTCACTTATTGAGAGGAGTAATTAATTAGGTGTGCCTTATAGGAAACCTGAACCATATCTAAAGTTCTCACCAAATGAGGGTGAAATCTGTAGTGTCTCTACTATTCTATTCCAAAATTAAAACAAACTTTAAATCACTCTTCAATTCAATCGAGAGGTATGGTGAATTTTTTAGAGCATAAATAACTATAAAATTTTTAACACTGTTGAAAACTATTAGGTCTTTATATAATAATAACCAAATAGCATTATTCTAAAAACTCTTCCTCTCTCCAAATAGATGTCATCTCTAGGTCCATTTCAATATTATTGAGACACTTTTACCCTCTTTCTCATTTATTATCAATTAGTCTACTAATTATAGGATGATGAAGATACTGAATGATCCAAATTTTAATCCAAAACCCTTGATAAAATTTTGAGCATCGAAAATAAGTACTTGATCCAATTTTTTTCTTTAGCCACTGTTGATTCTAGTTTGCCTAATAATGCTTCTATTCTTTCTCATATTAATTACTTCATTCAAAAATTTTTTCTCCCATCAAATGTACTTAGCATAAATAAGATATCTCTACTACCACTAGTTCTAGTGAGATTGATTGTGCAAAAAAAATGATTAAGTCTACTCTTTCCCTAGCTTCATTATATTGTTCTATTAGGTCTCAAAAAACAAAATTTATCAATGCATGAATAAGGCCAACTAACATTTGCTACTTCATTTATTAGATTTTATAATGAGCTCTAAAGTCCTTCAATTAGATCCATCAAGTGTATTGGTGTCCGTAATGTTTTGGAGCTTATCCAATTGATTAGAATTATTAGTGAGCATACTCAAGACTCCAACATGTTTAATAATGTCCCACAAATAATGTTTAGTTTGTGAGTTCTTTCCTGAACATATTATTTCTTAGTGCTTAGCTTGACAACATTGATTAAGTTCAACATCTACCACCCATTAAACACCATGGAGCTAAAGTTTCTTGTCCCAAAAATCATAACTTATTAAAGTGTGTCAATAGTAAAAAATTATCATCATTTTTATCTAAGGAGATGGGAGTACTCTTAACTAATGCCATTCAAAAATGATTCACAAACATTTAGATAAAATCCTTTCATGGGCAACCCCCTCTTAATCTATTAGCAATCATTGTAATGACTCTATAACCTTTATCTATAGCAAAAGAAGTGGTTCTTATGATTGTTCATTATGCTTGATCATATCTATTATTCTTAAGATAAAGTATTCATAATTTAATTCTTTTTAAATTTTATAATTTCTCTTATTAGGATATCATTTTAACATCTTTTCAATCAATTCTTTATTCCAAAATTATTATTTAGAAAAATTTTATGCATGAATGTTCTTATTATTGCTCTATATGGACCATCAATTGCTAAAGTATTAGTCAAAGTTAATATCACTTAGTAATTCTTTAATTTTATCTAGATTGGATCTAAAAATTTTGGTTTCAATAATAGAATTGTGATTAAAAGGATTCTTAGATTTTTTTACTCACAATCTTTTTTTGGGGCGAGAATATATACCTCAAGTATAAATGAAAAAAATTCATCTTCATAGTTATACTAACAAAATAGATACCCACTCTTTTGCACATTTAGCTTTTCTCTCATAAGTAGTTCCTAAAAATTTAGTTTTTTTCTATGCCTTCTCAATTTTTTTTTGCCTCCAAGTAAAAGTCCATGTTCTCCTCGGACCCAATCTTCAACTTAATAGAATCAAGGCAATCAAAATGTTATTGTGATTAAAAGAGATGCCTATTTAATTTTTTTAACTTCTTGGATAGTTATGATACATTAAAGTAGGGTCATTAATGAGCCAATTTGAAGTCGATCCGAGGTTGGCTCAAGATAAGCTTAAACTCGAGATCCGCTGAGCAATCACTATCAGCTCATTTGATCAGTTAGTTTATTTTTATTTTAAACCCGCTCAAATTAAACTTTTTCATCTATTTTTTGCTCGAAATCGAATGGAAATGATTTATTTTGATTAAGCTAGCTCAAATTTAATAAAAAAATACCTATGAAAAAAATTTTAAAAAATGAAATTGAGTGTATTAAATTGAAGGAGAAATATGATTTTCGAAGGGATATTATTTATACTTGTATGATTACAATTTATAACTTAATACATTTAATTTTAAAATTAATTATGTTGTTATAAACTTATAAGTATTATATATAAATTTAAATTATTTAATAATAAATAAATTTGATCCGATCTCAAGCCTTTCGATCCGATATTTGGCCAGCACGAGCTCGAAAAAAAAGTTCGATCCAAATCCTTAGCTCATAGCACGGCTCAATATGTTCGATTCGATCTCGATCAAATCTAACTTTCTATTCAATTTTCTAGCTATCTTTGATTTTCGTGCTAAACTAATAGCTTTACATTAAAGTTGGAGACTCATTATGATTAATTTCTTCAGGCATTTGTGACTAGGGTTTTTGGCTTTTTGTTATTTTTTAAGGCATTGGTTATTTATTTATATTTCTTTTTCTTTGAGATTAAAATTCTCTACTTTTGTATTTTCATTACAGGAGAAAAAATTCTTCTATTGCTTAAAAAAATTTAGTCATATAATTTGTGTAGTTTATCTAAAATATTATAAAAATTTGTTTAAAATATAAAATATATGATGGAGGAATATCTAATTGTGGCATGATTTCTCAAATTTATCAATAATATTGTCTTGAAAGTAGGAATTGACTGTTCAATTCTCTTGAAAATTTATAAATTTGGATAATTTTATAATGAAATATTATCATGATATCCCACCCACAGATTTGTTGGGTGGATACCCATCCAAAAAAAAAATTATCGATAATAACAACAATAAATAATAATAATAATAATAAATCTTTTGTCTTTATTGTGGCCTATTATGTGTCAGATTTCTCAAATTTATAGATAAAAAAAATTCAAATATAATGCGCAATCCTTTCTTCTAGAAACATATATATTATAATGGACTATTTACGAAAAGTTCGAACGGTTCATGAAACAATAAAGCATAAGAAGCATTTTAATTTGAAAGGGATTATAGCGTTAAAAATAAAAATAAAAATCTTCCCATTAAATTCAAGTCATCTGAACGTCATTTGTCATATATTCAATGATTTTAAAAGATTGATTGTGCAATAAAACAAGTGAAAACTATTTTTCATTATATATATATACATCTTTTCATAAGAATACGAAAGCCTCATGAAATAGTGGCTTATATATGTTTTGCTTCATGTTTGTCAATATATCCTAAGTCTTCGGTTGAAAATATTAAATTTGATTTAAAAGCTAATGCTTAATAATTTATATGAAAGCAATACTATCTTGATAGCATTATTTCCAGCGGGGAAGGGCACTGCATCAGTGTAACAGTTTTCTCTATTCCAGACTTGTCAACTTAATAATGCTTGAAATTTTCTAACGTCTTCTTTCCATTATGAATTTCGATGGTATTATTATGAATTAATTTTAATTAAGTTGAATCCTTCTGCGAATTTTCTACCACCATTATTAGGTCTTCATATTATTTGATGATGATATGAGATATTTCCTCGTCACCTTTTACTAATCTGATAACATTCAAATTTTATTTTAAGCTCTGAATTAAGGGAGCTTTAGAACGTTGGGTGCTATAAATTTAAGGGCGAGAGCAGCAGGGAATTAAGACAAAAATGAGCTCAAAGTCTACAAACCCTCTTGAGTTAGCTCACTCACATCCAGTGTCCAATGTACAGGAGTTCGCTCGATCAGATCAAATTCCAGAGAGGTACTTCAGACCAGAAGCCGGTGCCGCTCCGGTGGCTTCGGTTGGCGGAGACGAACTCCCAGTGATCGATCTAATGAAGCTCCTCGATCCAGAGCTCTTCGATAAGAAGGAGATATCCAAGTTAGGATTGGCATGCAGGGAGTAGGGCTTCTTCCAGGAATGCATGCATGCATAATTGTTTGCTAATTTAAATTCAACATTCATCTTATTTTTCTAATAAGTTATTCTTAATTTTGATTATGTTTTATGATGTTCTCAGTTAATAAATCATGGGATTCAAGAAGAAGTGATACAGAAAATAAAAGTATGATATTAAGAAGTTCTTCGGGCGTCCACTAAAAGAAAAAGAGGCTATAAAACAGTTACCTGGAAATGTTGAAGGTTACGGTCAGATGTTTGTGCATTCAGAGAAACAGAAGTTGGATTGGGCAGATATTCTCATTCTCAACATCCAGCCTTATGAAGATAGAGACATGAGATTTTGGCCTACTAATCCCACCACATTCAGGTCATTTTGAAGATGTAGCAAAATTTTACTTAATTCAAATTCATAAATTAATTAATATATTGAGGTATCCAATGAAAAAATTGAAGAAAACATGCTTTTGGCAATAATTAAATACTTAAGTGAGAAATGTTTCATTAGAAAAGTAAAACAACAAAAGAATGTATGATATCATGCAATAATATAAAATAATAAAAGCGTTTGACACAAGAAAATACATAAAGTTAAATAATTTTTATTATAAGGGATTTACATACATACCACACAATACTCATGTATTTACATATCTAATACCCAAACTTTATATTATATATATATATATATATATATATCACCCAATTTTCAATATCACATCAAAAATATCATCATTACTCACTTTTTAAAAATAAAATATACCTTTTAAGCATAGAAAAGTGTTAGATAAGTGAATATCTAACTTTAGGTTTAGATATGTAAATACATAAGAATTGTGTGGTATGTATGTAAATTTTCCTTTTATTAATATATAATGTAAGAGATTAAAAGAAAAATTGAACCTTCCATAGTCTAAACAAGACAATTTCTAGTTACATATGTATCCCATAAGAATCAAACCACACATCATTAACAAAAGGAAATCAGAGCTACTAGTAATGACTAAACATACGAAGCAAGTTAAAGAAATCTTTTATGAGAACAAATGGATAAATAGATTTGGTCTATCCATGCATCTAATAATTTTAAGAGGAAACTATGAGTAACTTAACATTCTTTAGCTATAAATATTGTGATTCTGCATAGAAGAATAGCACCCCATAACATTTGAGAAATAAGCTCCTCCAAAGTGATCATATCAGAATATGAGATTAAGGAACAAAGACTCAAATTTTTTGAGTGGCGAGTAACCGACAATAATTATACAGTTGGTAATAGGAGCACAATAGGAACTTGTGATATCATAATGCTAGAATGATAAGGAATGAGATGGACATGTAACTTGAGACCTGAATAGCAAAAAGCTTCATGAAATGCAAATGAGATAGAGACCAACATGGTAAGTACTCAATAAGCAAGGGGACACTAGTTGCCTTTAGCGTTGACAACACTAACAAAAATCTTAGTCCTATTAGCAACTAAGGAGAAGCACTATTGTAGAAAGAATCTTTTGGACCACATCCAACCAAGGATACATTAGTGGCTCTAAGGCATGATAGGGTTGGGCAAGGTGATCCATGATCACATGGGAAGCTAATGGTAAATCAAAGGAAAAGCACCCAATGGTGGAGAAGAAATCTTGGGAGGCATTAATATTCACTCAATATATTTGAATTAGGTTCATATATTTCGCAACAAAAGTAATCATGACTTAAGGGTATTGTAAAAATCGAATTTAAAGTACTTTAATGAAAAATAAATTTATATTTTATTTAGAATAAAATTAGTGGTCAAGATAAAATATTTTATTTCATACGCTTTCAATTCAGCACAATTCTATAGAGGAATTTTATTATATTGTTAAAATATCTACTTTCTTATTTTAAATTTTATTTATAACTTTTATATGCTTATTCATTAATTTGTTATAGGGATACACTCAACACATAAACATCAAAGATTGGTGAAGTTGTTGATTGTCTCTACAAATTGATGGCTAAGGATTTGGATGTTGATCCTCAAGTCATGCTTCATATGTTTAGTGGCCAGATACAATATGCTAGGATAAATTACTATCCACCATGCAAGCAGGCTAATATGGTATTAGGTCTCTCCCCACATAGTGATGGTAGCGCATTAATAGTGCTCTTGCAAGCAAATGATATCCACGGTTTGCAGATAAAGAAAAATGATAAGTGGTTTCTTGTAAAACCAGAGCTAAGATCTTTTATCATCAATATTGGTGATATGATGGAGGTAATTATTGAAATAGTTCAAGCATTAATGTAACTTTTCTTATATTCCTTTAGATAGTCTATTTCACATTTTCCCTACGTACTCCATGTAATGTTTTCTTCCATGAAACATAGATGCTTTTAGAAGGTTGTTATATTGCGGAAGACAACATTGTCCACCATGCCATTTGATGCAACTTTATTTTATTTAATTTAATATTATAGCCCTTCTTAATAGCAATTACACTTAGATTATCATGAACATGTCTTTAGCATAAATAACCACATGTCATGCCACTCTAAATATGGAATAACTCATGCATAATGATAACAATGGCTAAAAAGTCAATTTAGATTTTGGCGGGAGGACTTTTTTATTTTCAATAATACCCTCTCTCTCTCTCTCTCTCTCTCTCTCTCTCTCTATATATTTATATATCGTTGGTATATACGTAGATATATTATATATTATTAAACTTATTTTTTGTCTACCTGCAATATAAAAACATTCAACTTCTTTAATTTAAAATGGAATTTTTAGAGTTCATCGATAAAAAGTTATTAAGTGTATCAATTATTTATTTGATTTTCTATCTTTTCAACAGATAATGAGTAATGGAAAATATAAAAGCATAGAGCATAGAGCTATTATAAACATGGAGGAGGAGCGACTATCGGTAGCCACATTTCATTCAACAAATATTGATGTTGTGTTGTCTCCTTTTCCCAAACTCATTGATAGTAATGGGGAGCTCTATAAAATTATAAGCGTCAAAGAATATACAGGGAAATACTTTGCAGGAAAACTCAATGGGAAGAACGCCTTAGAAAGCATCAAGTTGAAGAAATGAAGGAGGGATAATGCCTACTGCTACTTTTGTGATAAAAATATCTCATATAATATTAAAAATTTTGAAACAACACTAGCACATGTTGTGTATTATTCCATAACGACTGTTTTATGTAAAATAAAAATGTTCCTTAGCAATTACATGAGGTCATCTGTGTCGTGTGCTTTGTATTATGAAGTCAAAGAACTTTCATGCATGAGCTTTTTAGTTATTATTATCAGAAATGATATAATATAGGCAAAATTTTTAAATTAGGCTTAATCTTAATATTCAATTTAGGCACAAAAAAAATCAAAATAAAGTAAGTCATCTGGTGCTAACGGACATGTTGGCCCGTCGTCGAAAACGGGCTTGACTAACAATCATCTTCCGTTCAACGGACGGCCATGGCATCCACCTTGGCCGGTCCATTGCTATAATTTAAATTTTTTTAAAAAAAATCATTTTGTCATTATTTTTGTATCGAGTCATACGATGTCAGAATTGAGTGAACTTTATATCGTTGGAATCATAACAAAATTTTCTACAAATTTCATGTACGATTGCTGCCCGATATGTAGAAGATTTTCGGCGCAAAAGCTGCGTGAAACTTGAATTTGTGTATTTTTGCGTGTCGAGTCATACGGTGAATTGAGCAAACTTTGTATCGTTGGAATCATAACAAAATTTCCTACAACTTTTATGTTGGTTGAAATTTACGATTGCGACGATATGGCGATTTTTTGCGCAAAAAAAACTGAAGCTGAAATTTGAACAGCATATTTTACATGTATCAGAGTCATACGGTGTCTGAATTGAGCAAACTTTATATCATTGGAATCATAACAAAATTTTCTACAACTTTTATGTTGGTTAAAATTTATGATTGCGACGATATACATGATTTTTTGCGTGCAAAAGCTCGCTGAAATTTGAGTTCGTCATATTTTATGCATATCAGTCATCTGTATTTGAGAACTTGTATTGTTGGAATCATAAAAAAATTTTATATAACTTTCATGTTGGTTAAAATTTACGATTGCAGCCGATCTGCAATTTTACATGCAAAAGCGAGAATAAAATTAGCGGATTTTATTGCGTATAGAGTCATCTGATCGTATTGGAGCAAACTTTTTATCGTTGGAATCATAACAAACTTTTCTACAACTTTCATGTTGGTTAAAATATACAATTGCGGCCCGATACGTAACATATTTTGCAAATGCAAAAAAGCTAGAGCTGAAAATTGAGTTTTAGCATTTGGCAATATAGAGTCATCTGTCAATTAAGCAAACTTTGTATCATTAGAATCGTGATGAAATTTTCTACAACTTTCATGTTGGTTGAAATTTGTGATTCCCGATGTGCAGCAGATTTTGAAAAATGGACAATGATATGAAGCCAACTCAAACTAAGTTTAGAACATAAACTAACTACCTCTCTACTATTACTACTAAATGAAATATCCTCACTGAAAAACATACAACATTGTACAACTTGAGTGCTAGTTCTTCTAAATAGTTAAAGCTGTATAAATATAGTAGGACAAAAAAGATATGAATTTTTATAAATTAAGGTAACGAAAAAAATAAAATAGTTCCTATGCCTGCGAGACAGAATACAAAAAGATAGGTACATATACAACAAAATGTAATCCTGCTTGGACAGAAGATAATAATATAGACGACTATCTCCGACGATGCCTGCGATGTGGTATCGCATTACTACCGGGCGTGTAATGGGCTGGTGGTCATCGTGGCCGGTCTCGTTGATGATGTTCCAGATGCTGGTCCTCCGACGGGCATATACAACACCACCAACACCACCACTATCAACAACAACAATAATCACAATAACAAAGCAAAAAATTGAGCGGTCTCCGGCATATACAAATCTAGCCTAACTTCACATTAAAATTTACAAAATATATAAAACTTACAAATCTAGCCAAACAACACAAGAAAATAAGCAAATCATACAACACAAAGCAATATACAAAGAGATCTATCACAAATTAAGCATTTAGGAAAAAAATTACCTTAATCGATGGACGAACGAAAAAATAAGCGGCCTTGGCGGCGTGAGTGGTCCTTTGTGGCGATCTCCTTGGCGTGCTTTCGGCGAAGACGGCGGTGGAACGGACGAGCCGAGCTTGCGGGAGGAAAAAACTAGACTTGCGATCTCCTCGTCACGATTTTTGTCCAAAATAAGGACGAGCCAGTCGTCCATTCGACGATGACTAGCATCAACGTGGACGTCACATTGGCGCCAGTCATTCGTCGAACAAACGACTGACTCGTCCTAATTTCGGACAAGTCAGTTGTCCGTTTGATGGACGACTAGGCCTATTTTGCTGATTTTTTTTTCCTAAATTGATAATTAGGATTAGGATTAAGCCTAATTTAAAAATTTTGCCCATAATATATGAATGCTATTGCAATCCACCATTTATTTTTTTATGCTTATAAATATTCTACTTCTATAATGATGAATAATAATGATTACTTTGTTCAAGATGATGATAAATTTGATGTGCATTTAAACTCTATAAATATTATGAAGGTAGGAATCTATTGAATTTACACATTTTTTTTAAAACTTCTAAATCAAATCATCAAATTATCATGTTATAGTACATAAGTTATCAGTAGTATGGCAGCTGTGACCCTCGACATGAAATGCATATTCAAATGTGAATATTCATCTAAAAATAAATTCTCAAATATTATAGATGTACAGAAATTTTACTTTTACTTTTATTACTTTTACTTTTATTATAAACCATGATCGAGCTTGAATTGTTACTACATGTAGGACAAATTATCAAAATTAACTCTCGAATACATCAATTGCATTGATGTCCTTCAAGTCATGCCATGATGGCATTCATCTTTAGGTGATTATTCTGCCATGCATGGCATGATGACTTATCTTTCTTCAGTAAGGTCATAACATTAATCAAGTCATCAGTATAACACAAGGTGAAAATTTCAACACAGTTATTATTATCAGTTACATGGATGCATTCATTTTTTTCAATACCATCAGTCCAATAACATATAACTAAGATTCTCACTTTAATTTTATTATTATTTTTTATTTTAGGGGTCGGAACAGATTTTTATTTTTATTTTTATTTTACTTCTATTTGATCACATCCTTCCATCATAAGAGATAATATCTTTATCTTTATTTTATCTAAACATATTTTTTTATCAACATGCTCATTTATTTTAAAAGTCAGGAGCTTTCATCATCAACATTGGTGATACCATGGAGGTAACTATTAGAATAGTCATAACTTTAAAGTAAATTTCAAAAAAATTTAATTAGTTTGATTATTAATTTTTACAATTTATAAATCATTTGTTAGTCACAAGATGATAATACTAAACACAAAATATAAATACATGAAAATTTTTTATTTATGAAGTATAGATGCATTTAGAATGTCATTATGTAGTATAAAACATCATTTTAGACACAAAGATGACCAAATGAACAAGTATATAAGCATTAGAAATTATAAGGAAAGCAATTCTAAATAAGATAAGCACAACCATAATGATAAATATAATTCAAAAGTCAATTTGAGTGTAAAAGAAAGGTATTTCATAGTTTTTCCAATACCCTTCCCCCCTCTCTCTCTCTCTCTCTCTCTCTCTCTCTCTCTCTCTCTCTCTCTCTCTCTCTCTCTATCTATCTATCTGTGAGTGTGTGTACTATTCAACCTTTTTTTATGTTCATGTGGAATATGAAACCATCCAACTTCTTTAAAATGGCATTTTTAAGGTTCATCATTAAAAAGGTTTTATATGAAAATGTTGTGCTTGATTTTCTAAATTCTCAATAGATAATGACTAATGGAAGGTATCAAAGCATAGAGCATAGGGCTATTATAAACATAAAAGAGGAGCGGTTGTCAATAGCCACATTTTATTCACCAAGAATTGATGTTGTGTTTCATCTGTTCCCAGAGCTCGTTGATTCTGATGGAGAGCTTTACAGGACCATAAGTGTTGAAGAATATACAAAGGAATACTTTTCAAGAAAACTAAATGGGAAAAACTCCTTGGAGAGCATGAAACTAAAGAAATTATGAAGGGATAACACCTACTACTAGTTTTTAATAAAAATATTTCATATGATATTATCATTATTAATATTATTTTAGTTGAAATAAAATAATACATATTATGTAATATTCCATAATGAATGTTTTATAAAGGCAAAGCTTCCATGAGTTCTTTAGTTATTATTATTAAAAAGAATATATTATGTCCATTAATTAATTTTTAGTCAATTATATATATAGACTACCCAAAGGGAATTGAAAGAGGATTCTCTACATCTCACCTCACTAAAGGTGAGGATGAAAATTGACAGTTTTAATCAGAGCTTATTTTATCATCTACATATATGATAAATCAACCATGATGAATCATGGCATGTGTTAGAGAAATTATTTTTTCTACTAGGCCTCTTCTTTAAATAATTCGGGACAAACTTTAAACTTTGCATTTCATTGGAGGCTTTTATTTATCCTTTCTTAATATTGAACATGTTTTTTTTTAAATTCCTATAGATTAAGGACTACATTTCCATATTTGCAAAAATAATTATTTTTGTTACATGTTATATAATAAGATTATCCAAATGGTCTTTTGACTTCTATATTTTTGATAACATAACCTTTGTGCTTATTTGGATTTATTTTCCTTCATTTATGAGTTTATTTATTTGACAAGTCCATCTTTACTTATTAGGATCACATTTTGGATGCTTGTTACATGTGGGTACACCTATTACTTCTATTTCAAGACCATTGGTTACTAGAGTACTTATCGAGATTGATGATTTTAAAGCTTCCAAAATTTTATTTAGTTCTTAGGAGAGAGGATTTTGGCTAAAAGTTATTTTTGAAAGAAGATTGAGGTTTCATTCTCATCATCATCTATTTGGACATGACATTCCAACTTATAAAAAACATTCCAAGTGGGATGTTCATCATCAATAATCAAATGTATTTATTCTTGATAACTCATCTTCATATCATATAAAAGCTATCCTATTGACCACTTAAAATTGAGGCATTTTTACCATCATACCCTCTAAATTTTAATAAATCTTATCTTGATAAAATTTATGATTACACTATCTTTCTTAGTCTAATTCTTCTCTATCAATATCATCAATTGGATCTTCAACATCATAATATAGGCATTGTATTGTGGTTGTTAATAAGGTGATAATAGTTGATCTTGACTCATCTTATATTGGTAATCTTATAGTTAAAGTTATTCTCCCTTATTTTATCTTATCAATAGAGCCTCCCACTTCAAAATTGAGGCTATTTTTACACTAAAGCCTATATATTGATCACAAGACAATCTCTTAACTATCATTGACCATGTCATCAAATAGAATTATGCACTTGTTATAATGTTTGGGGCTTCATTGTGATTGGGCCATTTTAAGTGATGTAGCTTATTTTATTTAATCTTAGAATGATATTTTACTAGTAAACTCCAACTTCTTCATTATACTTTCCCATGCCATGGATATAATAACATGGAGAAAAACCATATATACCTTGTATAACTTGTCAAAACTTTAGCTCTCTCTAGTTTTTTTTTCTCTTATAATGTAAACCTATTTTGTTTTGGCATTGTATGACCACCATTATAATTGTCAAATTATAATTAATAATTATATATCTTTATAAAAATAATTTTAAATAGCAACAATTTAAATAAATTAAATCATATGTAATTTAAAAAATTATCTATGTAATATAATTTTAAAGAGTGTTTCAAAGACATAGTTTTTCAATATATATATATATAATTTAAAAAAAGAATATACTCAAAATATTATTTTCTAAAATAAATTAAGCTATGATAATATAACCTTAGCTTATTTAAAATATTTTGAAGATACAAGCTTTGTTAGATTTAAGATTTCAAATAAGCTAAGATTATATCACCTCAATTTTTGAAATCTTCAAGATAAAAATAAAATTACATGGTATTTTGGTACTAATTGTGGTGTTTATTTTTATATGTGTATATGTGGGACACCACGCAGATCTGAGGGTATACTTATTAAAGTGATTGGGTATGACATTGAGGTATGATGTACTATCTTGAAAGATAGAGGCATCATCCTTCAATGGACCTAAACTCCTAATAAGGACACCTAAGGCTTGATGGGTCTTCAAATATGCCAAAAAAAATTTTCCTACTGTACATGGATGAAAAAAATAGAGTTTATATTAAACTGGGTTCTAAAGTTCCCTATAGGGTAGGCCCCCATAGTTAATTACATCCTAAGGAAGGTGAATTCCTTAGGAATACTCTTGATTAAAGTAGGCAATTATTATCTCCAAAGATTTCAAAAATAAGACTATCAATAATGGCTATATTGGAATATTAAATGGGAAAGATCAAGGAGAAGACTTATTATTGAAACTAAAGGAGATGAGTAGGGAATGCCCATGATACTATGAAACTTAGTAAGCATTCCAATCTATCCTATAGTTGGGCTTTATATGTTTGAAGTTGAGGAGATTTGTTTATTTGAGTTGGAAATTTTATTAGAAAGCTAGGACTTATAATCCCACAATACAATATTATGAAAATACCTATGAGGTGAGAATTTATGCTTGTAACCCGAAGAAAATAGCCTCCTCAGATCCTGAATCTAGAGAGCTTTAGTAAGATCTAAAGCATGAACTAAATCTAAGAGAAGATGCGTATATGATTTATCTCCACAAGAGGATAAACCACCTGACTACTGGACTTATAACCGCTTGGAGTGGTAGCCAGCTAATTCTTCCTATGCTTTAAAACCATGTAGAAAATTCATATGATTTTTTAAGATAGTTTGGTTATTATTTTTTAGAAAGAAACTAAAGTTCTTAAACCTACTTCCTAAGAGACTAGAGCATAAGTGGTATGAGCAATGACTTAGTCTACTGCAAATCTTTTCAATTTTTATTTGATTTTTGACTCTTCATTTTGACGAAGGTCATAGGATTTCTTATGCCTAAATGCATGATGAAATGAGATTATGGGCTAAATCAAAGAAAAATAGGTATTTTTCACCACAGAGGAGACCCTTAAAGGCCAAGTCTTCCCCTACTGTGCAAAGATGGAAACCCTCTATTTGTAAGAGTGAAGCAGTATGAATGCATGATGTTAAACATACAACATTCAGCTAAGGGGTTATTAAATCTTTTAATTATCTTGATTTAATGCTTAGTCTTTATATGAGGTTATAAATTATTTAAAATTTTAGTTATGAGTTATTGTTGGGGTAGAAAAATTAAATTTTCCATAAGAACCTAATCGATCTAGGCCACACATTAAGTCATCATTCATAAAGAAATTAGAAAAAGGCAAGCTATTTCTATTGTGTAATTTAAACATAACATCAAGCATTTTATAAATCTAATGAAAAAGAATAAATAGTCGGTGCATTTGGGTACCGCCGTACAATCCGAAAAGAGAAAATGGGTAGCCGAGCTCTACCCTTATATAACCTGATATATGAAAGAATAATTAATTTACAAATGAATAAATGCTATGGGGGTCTTCTTATCTTCATTCTTCATATCTCCTACATTTTCTCATTTAGAGTGAGCACTAATCCTAATTCCTAATGTAAAATTACATTAAAAATATGAGAAGTAAATCTAACTACATATGAAAAACAAATGTTAGCTAAACACACCATACAACCCAAGCTACAATATATATAATTTGGACTTAACACCCTGCACATGAGTAACCAAGCCCACCTGTCCTAACTTGGATCATACTTAGAGGGTTTAAGCAACCTGCAAAGAAAGCATTTATATTTATTTTTAGCACCCCTTAAGTACAATCCCCTGCAAAAAATATGATTAGGCTAATCATGGCTTATTAACCAGTCTGCAAAATATTCACCTTAACATCTAGTCTAAAATAATACATTACAAAATAAAACATACATCATACAAAGAACTGTCCTGACATAAAGATAGAAATGGTGACTTAATCTAAAGTGTATTTTAAGGCTTGTGTGGTATGTCCCAACTAGGCATTAAGATTATGATTTTCTAAATTTAAAAGGATTTCAGTTTAAAGGGTGGTTTCACTTCAAATGGTTAAGTGGATTTGATAATTTTACTTAATGTTTTCTTTTATTTTAATTGACCTATACTTAGAAACTAAGTGTTATAAAGAGAGAAAAGAGAATTGCTCTCTTTCATCCCTACCCCAAGCCACTTTCTAAAGCATGTTAATTAATAAGTTCTCTTTAAGAAATGACTTATTACATATTTTAAATTAATCCTAAGTTTAGGTTCACTTTTAAGTGACCTCATTCAATAAGAGAGGCATCTTAAGATTGATTTGAATGAATTACTATCACATGACACATGTGCATTCATTTCCTTCCATCATATGTAACATCCATATGATTATATCCTAAATATACCTACACACACAATATGTCTTAGCACACTTAAATGATGGATGTAAGCATATACATTGATTTGGATGTTTCATTTAATTGAATTATTTTATCATATTAATTTAAAGCTCTATCTAAATTCTTACATAAAAATACATAGGAATATAATTAAATAAGTACATGTCATTGTTAACCAGGGAAGTGTGGTAACCAAATGACCTCCTTGGGGCTAGCTAAAGTCTCGTGTTCCCAAAATGTCCAAACTATATACCCATTACATTTAAATATATCTAAATCTGTACAGGTGAACATAAGAAAGAATATTTTAAACTATATGATCAATCAATTCAATCACTTGAACAAATATGAATGTATGCCTTTCTTAGTAGAAAAGAGAATTTTCATGCATTAGCTAAATGCCCATACAGGTGTATAAAAGTTTTAAGCAGATACTTCATCATTGTTAAACCAGTGGAGTGAGGTAAAGACCTCCTTGGGGATACTTAAAGCCTTGCATCCCCAGAATGTCTAGACTAGATATACCCACTACTCTTAAATACACATGAATGTACAAATAATTACAAGAATGGGAAAATCATGCAAATATTGTATTTGATTTAATTGGATCATTTATACATGTGAGCTAAAGTTCTATCTAGGTTCTAACATAGAGGTACCTAGGAATGAATCTAAACAAATGTTATGTCCTTTTCAAATGAACTATACACTTAATAACATTCAAACTTTTGTAAATCTATGAAGATTAAAGAAAAAGAACTCCATATCACATGTTCTAAGCTATAAGCACATGCAAGCATAAGAATATTTATAATTTCATCACTCCACATGTTATAATTGACATGTATGCTTTTGAAAAAATAATTTTTAAATTTAATAGTTATAATAGACACACATATTTTTATTCAAATCAACACATGCAAGCTTGACATAAAGAAAATCATTTCATTTAATTGATTTTTGAAAAATATGTATGTGTGACTACAAGTGACATACAACATTTAATATGATTGAAAAGAAATAAATGAACATAAGGACATGATTTCATTCAATCCAATCAATTCTAAGGATAATCATATTAAATAAACTCATTTAAAGTAAACCAAAGCTTCTTAATGTCATTTTTAATTTCATGTTTGATTTAATTTAAGAAATATGAGAAGAGGTTTGCTAATCTAATCCCATTCCCCATATGTGAGTTAATTTGATTTAATGAAAAGGAATTAGATTAATTTTATGGATTAATTAGGTTAAGGTATGAATTAAATCAATTAATTAAACCCTTAACTATGTTATCTTAAGATAATTAATCAAATGATTCTGAGCCAATGTGATATGCAAATGAATTGAAAAGTAAATGGCAATGCTCCTATGAAATGAAAGGGACCTAATGTAATTAGCTCACAATCATTGATTAATTAAACTTAAGGAATGAACTTAATTACTTTTATAATTTTCTCACACATGTGAGCTAACAATTATTTCATTAAATCTCTTTAGGCTATTGAACACCTAAAGACCTACCTCTGACTTAATTAAGAAAAATCAAATTCATTTTAAACATTAATTAAGTTAATTAAGTAATTAATTAATTAATTGAATCCTAATTAATTTCTCTTGAAAAGTAAAGGAAATTTAAGAAAATGACTAGGAAAAATTCCCTAATTACATTCCCTAAATCTTCCTATGATTAATCAGTGCCAAATGAGTCTAATTAATTAGTTAATTTATTTTTCCCATGCTTAATTAGTCTTAATTAAGTTAAGAATGTAATTAATGCTTAATCAATTAATTTTCCCACTTAATCAGCCAATAAATTCCAAGAAAATGGAGGAGATAGAGGTCATCCCCCTAAGCAACCTCAAAAAATTTGAATCTAATTAGATGATTCATTATGGAGTAATTAGATTAATTAAGTTTTAATCAAACCTAATTAAGCCAAAATTACTATTCAAAATTAACTAAGGATAGTTCTAATGGATTCTCCTCTGAAATACCTTTAAAATGAGCTCTCATTTATATTTTTTTGAAGCTTTCTATAACTAGTTAAGAATTATAGAAGTTTTAGCCTTAAAAAACTAATTAAATAACCTAATTAAGCCTTAATCCCGTCGACACCACATGGCGTGCTAACGCGATGCTTTTCACGTGGCATCACGGGATTGGGTATTTAAGTTGTCACATCTACGGCTAACTCGAATGGCGAACGGATGCGCTTTCCCATGGAGCATCCGATCTAAGATAGAAAGGGCCATGATCAAACCTGTAGTGCTAAAAGAAAAAATATGGCGGATCTAGCACGATCTGATCAGATTCATTTGTTCCAATCATGCAAAATGGATGACCCATGATCTCTCCTCCTATGAGCGACGAACGATGGAGCCTATCCGCCATGGATTGCTCGATCCGAGTTCACTCGAGCTCAAATTCACTCCAAAATTAACCCACACCTTTGCATAAAGGATCCACGAAGATCCAATGACTAGGATGGACTCACAAGCGAATTTTCTTCAAAACTACAACCCATTTTATGCTAAAGCTCAGTTTTAATGGAAATACCTCACTGGAGCTAAGACCGGCAATTCGCATGCTTGAGTAAGCTTCATCTAGTCGAGGCCTGTTGAGCAACAATTGGATTGGTTCCACCCGGATTGCTTGGAAAGCCAAGCATCAATCTTTGGACCATCAGTCTTGATCAACGTCCCTCCTACGGTTGATTTGAAGCTCACAAAATGGCTTAGGTAGCTTCAACGAGGTATGTGGAAGGTGTGTGTGTAAGAGGAATTGAAGTTTGGTTGAGAGATGGAGAAGTTGGAATTGAATGTGAGCTCCCCCATCTCAATTTTGCACAGGAAGAAGAATTTTGAAGTGGGGAAGGCTTGGAAATGCTCTAAGGAGTGCTAGGGTGTTTCATTTTACTCTTAGGAGCTCAAATGAATTAAATGCCTTTAAATCTAGTTTGAATTGAGGGGATATATCCCTCAATTTGTTGAGGTGAGTGAGAGATCTCTCATTTTTCGACACACCAGCAGAGTGATCGCCATCATGTCCACGTGGCTCAGTTTGGTTGAAGGAATGCATGGGAGGTGGCTCAAGGTGGGATGTGGGCTGATGGCTTCTTCCCTTGTCCCTTAGGTCTTCGGCTTATAAGGGAGGTGAGTTAACTCACCTCTCTTTGGTCCATGACTGACTAACCCACTTAGGGTGGGCTAGGTGGCTTAGGTGATACCTCATTTGGGTGCTTGATGGCTACCAAGGATGACGGGAGAGTGGACTTTGCCAACTTTGGCAAAATCTCACATGGGAAGGCATGTCCAAGGGGGATTTGCTTTGGGCTAGTTTTGGGCTGATTTAGGATGGGTTTGGATTGAGTTTGGTCAGCTCCCAAAGACTCATGGTTTGGTTTCATGGGTTTTGGCTTAATTTGGTCATATGGGTTAAATTTGTGTCATGTTGGGTTAGGTTGACTAATTGGTTAAATTGGGTCAAACCAAGACTTGGGTTAGGTTCAAATGATGATTTGAAGAGTTTTAGTTCAAATGGTTTCAATCAATTTGGCCTAGGTTTGATTTTAGCTCATTTGGATTCATATATGTCAAATGGGCTAAGTTGACCAATTTAATCAAATTGGCTAAATTGGTTTGTGTTGGGTGTTGGTTCAAGTTCAGTTGGTTAATTAAAAAATTATTGTAGGCTTTGCTTTGAATCAATTTGGATTTAATTTAGATTTTGGACAATTTGACATTTTAAGTCAATTTGGGCTAGTTTGGGTCCAATTGGCCAAATTAGTGCTTCAGTCAAGTTCAACAATAAATTTGGAATGAACTTTGCCATTGGTTGGAATCAATTTGGGTTAGATCATGATTTGACCTTTTTTGTCCTTTTAGGTCAAATGGTCAATTAGGTTTAATTTGGCTCAATTGATGATCAAGTCATGTTCAAATATTGATTATGGGTTGATGTGAATAAATGGTTTCAATCAATTTGGTGTAGGATGAGTTTTGGCTAGTTTGGGTTTCACATGGGCTAAGGTTTGACTTGATCAAATGGTCGAGTTGACTTGGTTTGACTTGGTTCAATCCAATTTAGGTTGGATTAGAACTTGGCTCAAAAAGGCCCTTTAGGCCACTTTGGGTCAAGTGGACCTAAATGGATCAATTAGCTTGGTTTTGGATTGATTCAAGTTTAGTTGAACTTATATATAAGCCTATGATTGAAATATAAATTTAACTCTAATCAATTTAGAGTCCAATGAATTTTGGCTCATTTGAAGTTTTTATGTTAAAAAGGCTAACTTGGGCTTGACTTGGTTTGACTTGAGTTTGGTTTGATGATTGTAGGTTTCATTTATATTTGGAGAGATGACTGAAGGAATGAATGATTCAAGAGAAAATCTATTAGTTTTGCCTTGGATAGGATTTGGCCAAGTCCAAGAAAATGTCTTAAAAGGCTTGAATTGGGTTTTGGTTTGGTTTTGGCTATTTAAATTTATATTTCATTTATATTTAGGAATATAAATAGAGATATAAATGATTCATGAGAAAATCACTTGAGTTTGGAGTGATTTGGAAGCAAATTTGACTAAGCACATGGAGGTAGGTCAAAAGGTCTTAAGTAAGAAATTGATTTAGTTTGATTTATATTTAGTCAGTGGAATGTGGATTTCATTTATATTTGTGAATATAAATGAATATGTAACTAATTTATAAAGAAAAATAAATTGATTTTGGGTTGATTTGAATGGGATTTAGCCAAGCTTAAAGAGGAAGGTCCATATAGCTTAGGAAGGGTCTTGGTTGGATTTGGATTTAGTTTGATTTAGTTTTAGTCATTTGGGTTTATATTTCATTTATATTTGTGAATATAAATGAAGATGTAAATGATTCATGAAGGGATCAATCAAATTTGGGTTTGATTGAGTGGAGATTTGGCTAAGTCTATGGAATTCAATCATAAGGTTTATGAAGAATTTTGGACTTGAATTTGATCATGGGATTGAATGATTTGAAGTTGGATTTTAATTAAAATTTGATAGTTTGATTGAATGATTGAATTGATATTTGAGAAAATCAAATGATTTGGGATTGATTTGAATTTGGGTAAGGGTAAGTCCATAAGATGAAATCGAGAGGCTTAGGAAGGGTTTTGAATTTGAGTTTGATCATGGATTTCAATCAAATGTTTTGGAATTTAGATTTGGATTTGGAACTTGAATTTGGATTTGAGGTTTGGTGTGAGATTTGAATTTATATTGGATTTAAGAAGGTGCATATAGATTATTTTTAATCCATAGGGTGGATGATTCCCTTAAGTCTTAATGCATGGCTTAATCCAACGATTAACTCTTCTAAGTCTCTAGGCTTAGGTTAAGTGTCCACCTAATCCTAGAAGTGTCTTGAGACTAAGGAACTCTTAGTGTCTATAAGAGTCCTAGATCTAAGATGAGGAGGTTGAAGACTCACTCTAAAAGTGAGGTCAACAGTGATGTTTTAAAAATTATACCACATCTATTTCATTTTACTTAGGTGGCTCAAAAATGTCTAGTTAGACTTAGTGGCAGATGTGATCTAGACAAAAATGTAAATCAAATCAAAGGGATATTTTGATTTGTTTATAATAATTATCAAACATAAAATAATAATTTATTTCATTAAATAAAATCTAAGAAGTTTATATCTTTCCTTGGCTAAGAACTATGAGATTACTTTGGGTGATACAACCCATATTTATTGACAAAGATCCTTAAGTAAGATTGCATTAACCACTTTCCTGTTATGTAATGTTGATAACCTAATATAATATAAGTATAAATCCTAAATGGGTTTGTCTATTCTATAATAGAATTCAAATTTTATGAAATTATATTAGAGAAAGATGACTTTTCTTTTAAAAAAATAATTTAAAATGTTTTGAAATCATATTTCTAAAATCATAATAGTTTTTTTTTCAAAATAAAATTTTAAATTCAAGTAAAAAAATTAAAAATATTATAATAAAATCGTAGACATAATGTACTCCTTACTCAATAGTTCAATATGCTATTAATGCTTGGAGCTTGCTCCTTTGATAAGCTTTAATCTCCATATAATTTTAAATATTTGAATCCTAAAATCTTCAAGATTATAAAGTGTGATTTGTACATTTCTTACATTAATTATGGCAACAAAAATCTAATATAAGTTGCAACTCATATGCACCTCAAAATCTTCCAATGTGAAGCATAATTATGCACTCTATTATGTGTTCTAATGCAACTCTTAAAGAGTATTTTCATAGAATTCCTAGGAGGATAGTCATTAGATTGTAATGGATCATAATTATATTTTTTTATTGTTGCATATAAGTTCTCAAAGATGTCAGTATTCATGGTATGTTTTTGACCTCACTTTTAGGGTGAGCTCTTAGCTTTCTCATCATAGATCTAGGACCCTTATTGACACTAAGAGTTTCTTAGTCTTAAGACACTTCTATTGATTAGGTGAACACTTAACCAAACCCTAGAGACTTAAAAGAGTTAGCCTTAGGAGTAGGTTGTGCCTTAGGGATTTAGGAGGACTTGCCTACCCTATAGCCCAAACTCAATCCTTGCTTCCTTCTTTCAAGCCCAAACCTCAAATTCAAATTCAAACCCCAAAATTAAATCCAACTATCTAATGATTGAAATCCATCACTAAATTCAAACTCTAAATCCCTTCCTAAGCCCTTTAATTTTATCTTATGGACTTAGCCTTAACCAAATCCAAATCAACCCAATCCAATTGGTTTTCTCAATTATCAAATTCAATCTCAAATCAAATTCCAAATCATAAATCAATTCCAATATCCAAATGATTGAAACCCATGATTAAGTCCAAATTCCAAAATTTCTTCCTAAGCCATATGAACCACCTTCATATGCTCAGTCAAAACTCCTTCAAACTAACTCAAACTTGGTCAATTTCTTTATGAATCATTCATTCATTCATTCATATTCACAAACATAAATGAAATCTAGGTTCAAACCCTTCAAACCAAATCAAAATAAACCAAACCAATTCAAAATCCAAGTTAGCCTCTTTTGACCTATATCCCTTAATTTGGTCAAACTTGCTTCCAAGTCACTCCAAACTCAAGTAATTTTCTCACAATATATTTATATCTTCACTTATATTCACAAATATAAATGAAATATAAATTCAAATGATCCAAATCAAATTAAATTCCCAATTTTAGCCTTTTTAGCCAATTTCTTGAACTTGGCTAAATGATACCCAAATCAATTCAAAATCCATGGATTTCTTATGAATCAATCATTCCTTCAATCCCATACCCAAATATAAACATAAACTACAATTATCAAACCAAATCCAAGCCAACCCAAATCAAGCCCAAGTTAACCCCTTTGGCTTAAAATTGTCATATGAACCAAAACCCACTTAGCTCCAAACCAATTGTAATTGGATTTATATTTCAATCATAGGCTCATATGTGAGTTCAACTAAACTTCAATCAAACCTTGATCAAGCCAATTGACCCATTTAGGCTCACTTGACTCAAAGTGACCTAAAGGACCTTTTTGAGCCAAGTTCTAATCCAACTCAAATTGGATTAAACTAACCCCATCTAAACCTCAATCATGACCAACAATCATCATGGGTGATCAATTGCATTGAATTGGTCAAACCAAGTCAAACTTAGCCTTTGACCAAGTCAACATTTAACCCAAATGAAACCCAAACTAGCCAAAATCCATCATATGCCAAATTGATTAAAACCATTAACTCAAACCCACTCATAATCAATGATTGAACATGACCAAACCCTCACTTGAACCAAACCAAACCTAATTGGCCATTTGACTTAAGTTGACCCAAATTGGTCTAAAAAATCAAAATGGATCAAAAAATGATTTAATCCAAATTGCTGACAACTAATGGCTCATGTTCATCCCAAATCACTTATTTAACTTGATCAAATCCATGATTGAGCCCAAGTTGACCAATTGGTCAACTTGACCTAACCTAGCCCAAATTGACTTAAAGGGTCAAAATGACTAAAATTCAAATTAATTCTAAATTAAACCAAACCAAAGCCTACAATCATTTTCAATCAACCAATTGAACTTGACTCAACACCTAACCCAACCCAATTTGGTCAAATTGATCAACTTGACCAATTTGATCCTTTTGAATCCAAATGAGTCAAATCCAAACCTAGGCCAAACCAACTCAAACCAATTGAATCAAAACATCCCAAATCATCATATGAACTAACCCAATTTTGACCCAATTTGAACAATTGAATCTATTGATTTCTAACCAAATTTATTTGACCACTCAATTTCCACTATGGAAACCATCAAAACCATGGGAAAACTTCAAAACCAATGGATCAAGCCAAGTCCTTTCCATCTCAAAACAGCAGGAAAACCTTCTTTCAACCCCAAGCCAACCTAACCCACCTTAGGTTAGCCAAGGACTTTTGGGAGGTGAGTTGACTCACCTCCAACATAAACCGAGCACCCATTGGATCCAAGCTTTGCAAACCTTGCACAATGGATCCATGGCGCCTCCCATCACTTCTCCCATCCTTGGCATGCCACCCTCACTTGATGGAGGCAAGTCCAGAAGCCAGACGGTTACAAGCTAGTGCAAATTATGCTCACGATACTGTCTGTCCATCATGAGCAATTGAGGGGTATACCCCCTCAATTCAAGTGAAAATCATAGAGATTTGCGTCCAGAGACTTCTTAAGCTGATTCTGAATCCCCTCAGAGTGATCCCAAGCATCCTCAAGCCCTCCTCGATCGGCATTGCCCATTCCTGAGCAAAGCCAAAATAGACATCCCAATCCCGAGCAATACTCCCTCATTTCATAATCAAATCTCAATTCCTCTTAGCCACACCATCACCATACCTAGCAGCACAAATGAATCAATTCCCAAGCTTCCAAGCCAAGGGAGGAGTGAGTTCGATCAAGACCAAATGCCAAAGGGGGGAGCTTGGTCCACAGAGCATTCCACACCAAATCAAGCTTGGACTTCTTCAATAGGGCATCGCCTCAACTAGGAGAAGCTACCTTCGACGACCCACCACCGGACATTAGCTTCGGTGAGATAATTTTGCAAACTGAGCCTTGTATGCAAAAATGGGTTGGCCTTTTATGAAGTAAATTTGAATCTCATGTGAATTTGACCATTGGATATGTCTCCCCCTCCTTCTGAAGGTGTGGGATCAGTTTGAATCCAATCTGAGCTCAGGTGAGCTCATATCGAACGGGGAAGGGTGGACGGTGCTCATCTTTCGCCGCTTGCGAAGAAGGAAGATCATACGTCATCCATTCCACATGATTGGAATGGACGATTGTGACTAGATCACGTTAGATCCCCTGTTTTCTCTTTTAACCCACGGATTGAATTGTGGCCATCTAATCTTAGATCGAATGGTCCACAGAGAAATCATGTCTGCCATCGGCTGAGTCAGCGTGCGGATGTGACTACTTAAATAGCCAATCCCGTCGTGCTACGTGGAAAGCACGCCATGTTAGCAGCCACATGGCTTGATGGGATTAGGGCTTTAATTAGGGCTAATTAATTAGTTTTTAATCCTGAAACTTCCTAAAATCATAACTAATTGTAAAAAATATAAAAAATATATAAACTTAGGCTCATTTTGAAGATATTTCAGAGTAGAATCTAGAAAAATTATTATTAATTAATTTTGGATAGTGATTTTGACTTAATTAAAATTTTATCAAAAATTTAATTAGCTTAATTACACCTTAATTAAATAATCAAATAATCTCAAATTTTTTATAGATTTTAGGGGGATGATCTCTACCTCCTCTATTTTTTGGGATTTTATTAATTGCTAGGAAAATCACTTGATTAAGCCCTAATCACTCTCTCAATCTAATTAATCATAATTAATGAATGAACAGTAACTTGATTAATCATTTAAACCTAATTACCTTTGCTAAAAAGTAAGATAGCTTAGAGGATGTGCTTGGGGATACTTTTCCTAATTCATTTCCTAAGTTTTCTTTACCTTTAAAAATCAAATTAATTATTGGTTAATGAAATGATCAATTAATTAATTAAGTGATTTATCTTCAAGATAAGGAAATCAAAATCTAATTGAATGTTTAAAATGATTTAGGGATTAAGATTGGGGCCTTGCCCTTGATCCTTTCCCCTATGTTAATTTCATCATTCAAATTAAAACATAACCAGAGTGTTTAATCAATTAATTAAAGGCTTAATGAAATTAAAATTAAAAAATCAATTCATCCACCCCTAAGCAACCCTTAATTAACCTTGTGTATCTCTTTAGGTATTCAATAACCCAAAGTGAGAGATGAAGAAATTATGGTTGGCTCACATATGTGAGAAAATCATAAAAGTAGTTAAGTGAGATCCTTTAAGCTTAATTAACTATTAATCATAAGCCAATTGCATTAGGCCCCTTTCATTTCTTAAGAGAATTGCAAATTTACTTTTCATATGGTTGCATATCATATTGGCTTATTATTAATTAGTTAATTAACTTAAGGTGATATAGGTAAGGGTTAATTAATTCACTTAATTCATACCTTAACTTAATTAAAATATAAGATCAACTTAAATATTCTTTATTAAACCAAATTAATTCACACATGGAGAATTGGGTTAGGATTAGCAAACCTCTTTCATATTCCCTAAATCAAATCAAACTCAAAGCTAAAATGTCTTTAAAGGATTTTGGTTTATTTTAAATAGCTTTATTTAATGTGATTGTCCTTAGGAATTAATTGGGATGAATGAAATCATGTGCTTATATTCCTTTATTTTTCTCCAATCATGCTAAATATTTCTTGCCATATGAAATCATGCATTCATTTTTTAAAAAAATTAATTAAATGAAATGATTTCTTTTATGTTAAATTGCATGTGTTGACTTAAATTAAAAACCGATGTGGTTATTATCACTACTAAATAAAAAGCAATTTTCAAAAGCCTATAAATCAATTATTATAAATGAAGTAATGTTAATTACAAATATTTAAAAGTTTGCATGTGATGATAATATAAGATATGCAATATGAAGCTCTCTTTCCTTATCTTACATGGATTCATATAGGATTTTCAAGTGCATAATTCATTTAAGACTTAGGAAGAATTTCATATCACATATGTAAATCTTACAATCAAATCAAATTTGACTTCTTGCATGATTCCTTGTTCCTGTGTTTCTTTTTGTACATTCATATGTATCTGAAAAAAGTGGTATATTAGTCTGGACATCCCGGGGCTGTGAGGCTTTAAGTAGCCCTAAGCAAATCTTATACCTTACCCTCCTGGTGCAAAAAATAATGGCATCGTACTCACTTAATACTCTTATACATATGTATGTATGATGTGGCTGATGAATAAGAATCATAAATCAAATCAAACAAAACTTTTGCATGGGTTTTTGCTATCCTTATAGTTGCTTATACATGTATATGTATCTAAGAAAAGTGGTATATTAGTCTGGACACCCCAGGGTTGCGAGACTTTAAGTAGCCCTAAGTAGGTCTTATACCTTACGCCCCTAGTGTAAAAAATAATAGCGATGTACTCACTTAAAACTTTTATACATGTGAATGTGTATCTAGCTAATGAATGAAAAATATCTCTTTTCTATGTAATAAGGCATGCATTCATAATTCAATAAAAAAAATGAAATATTTAAATTCCAAATACACTTCTTCGCATTAATCATTCAAGTATGCTAAAAATATAAATTGCATGTATAGGTATTCTTAAGATTTACTCATATGCATGATATACATGATGAAAAGAAATGATTGAATATGTGTTATGTGATAGTAATCCATTCTAATTAATCTTAAGATGTCTTCCTTATTGAATAAGTATATTTAATGTAAACCTAAACTTAGGATTAATTTAAACACATAATAACCTATTCATTAAAGAGAACTAAGCTAATTAACTTACCATAGAAATGACTTAAGGTAGGGATGAAAGAGAAGTCTCCTCTCTTTCTTCTCTTTATAACACTTAGTCGCTAAGTGTAGGCTATATGAAACAAAAGAAAATACTAAGTAAAATCTTCAAATGAATTAAATCACTTAAAGAGAAATCAACCCTTTATAAATTAAATCTTTTATACTTAGAAAACTACAACCCTAAAGCCTAGTTAAGACATACCACACAAGCCTTAACACACACACATTAGATTAAGCCACCACTACTAGCTTTATGTTAGAGAGGTGCATTATTTGATGTATGGTTATTATGTGATGTAATATTGTAGAATGGATGTTCGGATGTGCGTAGTCTGATGTTAGGTCGATATTAGCCTAATCATATTTTTTGCAGGGGGTTGTGCTTAAGGGACTGTTGTAATAAAAAAATATAAATGCTTTTGCTGTACAGGTTTCTCATACTCCTAAGCATAGCCCAAGTTAGGGTAGGTAGGCTTGGTTACCCATGTGTGGGGTGTTAAGTCCAAATTATTCATATAACTGCTTGGGTTGTATTATGTATTTAGCTAATATTTATTTTGTAGGTGTAGCTAGATTTACTTTTCTTATTTTAAATATAATTTTATATTAGGATTAGGATAAGTGTTATTAAAGATTAGGATGAGCATTGGTTATAAGACTAAGTCTTGAATATCATGTAATGCCTTTAGAGTAAGCAACATTCCAATCAAGCCAAACGGAAGAAAGAAATGGGGAAAATCAAAATGAAGAAATGAAAGATGAAGAGTGAAGAATGGAGGATGAAGAATGAAGACCACCATAACACTTTTCATTTTATTTATAATTATTCTTTCATTATGCCTATATTGGCTCCAAGACAACCTGAATTTCTAATTAATTTAAGACTTAGATCTAAGATTTCATCCTCATTTGGTGAGGACTTTCTAGAGCAAGCCTATAGTTAATTACCCCTCTCAATAAAAGAGAGAGAACTTTCGATTAAGGCTAGTCATTAGATTGCTAAATGCGTAGCGTATAGTAGCAACATGTAGAGTTTTAGAATTTAAGATTCATGAAATTTATCATTTCAGCTTAAACAGGATGGTTGGGGGAATGATGACGTGCCCAATCTAGATCCCATGATTCCATCATCCCGGGCAGTCGCGATCCCTAGCCTACTAAGTCAGAGGAGGTAGTCAACCCAACCTGACGGAATGATCCTCTTCAGCAACACATGGGTTACATCATCCAAGAAATTCTTGTAGACCGGGGGTGGTGTTTGTTTAAAGAGATAATCTTAAGTCTACCTTAAGTGACACAGGGTTGTTTGCCCTATCAAGTATACCTTATGATTCACAACTCAAAGGGCAAAGTCATTGGGGAGCATACTGACTACGGTCATGATCATAATATAATGAAGCCTGACTAGTCAAACCACCCAATCAGAGAGAGGGCTCTAGTCGTAACTGTTTCATCTGTAGAGCCTATTGGCTAAGCCACGCAGTCAGAGGACACGGGCCATGTCCTTACTGGTAAGAGATTGATTGAGAGTAAATATAGTATAACACTTAATTTGACATTGGCTCCTTTGTGAGCTAGAGTTTTCTTAATTTGTCACCCCAGATAAATAATTATCGAAGGTGGATATATTGAGTCTTGATTTAAGCTTTTAATGATAGAATTTCATTTAAGCAGCTTCAGATTGCTACTTAAAAATTGATTAATTAGAATATATTTAAAAGTTTTAGATCTTGTTAACTCTATTTAGTTGCTAACAAAGGATTAGATCTACTATCACCTGACAGAATCAATTTCTCAAATATTTCATTGATTTGAAACTTTTATTATAGGCTTTTTAGGTTTTTAACTTAACCCCCTAAGACTAAATCGGGAAACAACCCATGCAGCATCCTCAGACACTTGAATTTAAATATTCAGCATAGTGTCGTGGCCCATGCAAGTGTATAGTAATTTTAGGTAATTTTGTGTTTGAATTATGAGATTGATTTCAAATTTTTTATTAATTCCAACTTTAGCTTGTTTCTTAGACATTAAAATTCGCACTTGAAATCTCTATGTCCGAGCAGATGTAGGTGTTTATAGCTTAGATAATTTCATTTAATTAGTGATTTAAGCTTAGATAATTTCACTTAATTAGTGATTCCGTTGATTTTGAAAGTCAAAATTAGAATGAAATTTTTTAATTTTTGTATTGAAGGAAAGCTCCATGATTTTTGTAGAATTGGATTTAGTATTGCCTTCTGTCTACTTGTACAAAGAGTTGTAGATTTGGCGGCGAAGAAGGCATTTAGAGCTATACATTCAGAGGATAATTTAATTTGTTATCTTATTAAGAATATTTACTCCTCGAAGTAATTCTCATTTTCCCCCTTCTTTTATTCAAACTTGTTTTCCTATCTTTTATTCAAATTTATTTTCCACCTCTTTTATTCAAACTTTCCCACTCATTACTTCTTTTAATTTCTATAAATAAGGCCAAGAGGGAGTCTCTTATTCTATTCCATTTATTTGAAGGGTTGGAGTTAGGACATTTGAAAGGGAGCGGTTAGGAACTTTAGTGGGCTTTCAATTCTGCTCAGATAAATCTTGTAAGTGCTTTTCACCCTTCTTTTATTTTGTTTTACTTTTATGTTTGTTGTATGTCATTTTACTTTTCCCCTTTTTTCTAAGTTAAATGATTTGCCACAATTTTGGCAGCCTCTCGGCATCATCCCCGTGTATAGGGCTACATCAGGAGTGTTTTGGCCTACTCGGTATGCCCTCTTGAGCGTAGTGAGTGGTGTCTTGCGACACCATAGCTGATTTTCATCTCGTCGCACCCTGTTGAGCACAACGAGGCCTTCAGACCTGAAAGAAGACATACAATATGTATTCATCCCCCCTTTTTTGTTAAATGCTTTTAGTTCAAAATTAGCTACAGATTTTCTTACTTAGTATTCTTAAGTCAGTTCATTTCACTCTCCCATTTTTTCTAAGTCAAAAGATTTGACATAATTTTGGCAGCCTCCGATCATCCCGTGTGGTCGCATCGGGGTATTTTTACCGACACCCTCTTGAGCATAGGAGTGGTGTCTGCGACCACGCCCAATTTTTCATTTACGCTGAGCCTAAGGGGCCTTTAAACTTGAAAGAAGACAAATGTAACATATAATCATTCCCCTCCTTCCCCTTTTTTTTTCTAAGTCTAGAAATTAGATAAAATTTCAGCACCATTTCATCTAGGGGAGTGACATCTAATGAGTGTTGGCTTACTCGATGCCCTATTGAGCATAGCGAGCAGTGTCTTGCGACACCACAGCTAATTTTTTCATCTCATCACGCTCTATTAAACATAATGAGGTCTTCAAACTGCAAAATATATATATATACAAGCATATATATATATATATATCCACATTCACCGATCACACATGTTCTGATGCATTTTTTGACGCGATGCAATGCTAGGCAAACGAATGGGGTTAGGTATGTAATTGAGAATGTAAGGCAAGGAATGTGGCACCAGAAATCGAAAGAAGAATTCATCTATTGACAATGTTCTTCCCCAATTTACGGTGCAGCGAAAATGGGAAGACTAAAGCAAGGGGTGCGACGCCAAAAATTGAAAGAAGAATTCGCCTATTGACGATGTTCTTCCCCCGAAAACGGGATAGCTAAAGTGAGGGGTGCGATGCCGAAAATTGAAATAAGAATTCGTCTGTTGATGATGTTCTTTCTGTGATTACGACGAAGCGAAAATGGGACAGCTAAAGCAAGGGGTGCGACGCCGAAAATCAAAAGAAAAATTAGCCTGTTGATGATATTCTTCCCGATTGCAGGGCAAGGTGCCGTGAACAGAATGCACGGGCTAGATGGGTTCTGACAAAGGAAGAATGACGTGGAAGGGTTTTTGGGCTGAATCAGGTAGCCACGCTGCGGCTTGAGGTGATCACCATGGGCTATGGTGGGTCGAGCGCGGGAACAGAGGACCGCAGTGGTGGAAGGGGGCGACCGGAGGACACGAGCGAGAAACGGCTGAGCCGGGAGAGGCTGAACGAAGCATGGGTCAGACTGACCGCCAGTATGGTACAGCCGGAGGAGTCTGAGATTGGAGAGATGAGTGGGAACTGGAAGACGGGCTAGAAATTGAGAGCGGGGAGAGGGAATTCCAAAAATTACCTATGCTTTTTTTCATTTTCAAAGAGAGAGAGGATTGTAGGAGAGAGGGAAATGTGGGAAGGAAATGGGGAGAGTGGGGAGAAAACTGCTGGAAAAAATGGGAGGGAGAGTGGAGGGGTAGTTTTTTTTTTTTTTTTTCTTTTGTTTTTTGAATCAGATAAAACCGAATATAGGGGGGAATAGTTTTCGCATGGGGGATGGTAATTTAGGGATTTTTAATAAATTTTAAATTGATTTAAATGACTTTAATTTGGATTTCATGCTGGTAAATGCACATAGTCAATATATATCAATTTAGGATAATTCTAATGCTTTGAACGCAATGACACAATCCGTTTCACAATCAAAACCATTTGGTTCAAGTCGACACCAAATTGAGTCCATTTCAGCTCAAAAGGCATGTCGTCGCTTTCAACCGCTCAATTTTCATGCAGACTCATCCGAATTAAGAATGAATAATCTTACTTGATGGATTTCGATGTTTTGAAGCCAATGGCGCAATCAATTTCATGAACGAAGGTCGTTTGATCCTCATCAGTGCCTCCTAACCTTGATATGCGTGCATGCACATTGACGACTCGAGCGCTTGATCAGTTGATCATCAAGTCATGCAATATTATATCTTAACCAATTTCGATGTTCTAAATTTGATGGTAAAGTCTGTTCATCAATCAGAGATCATTTGAGTTGATTTCGATGACATCCTATGCATTTCAGCCTCGATTTGCGCATTGTCACTTCAAATCATTCGACATTTGCACAGACTTGTCTGAATTGGACGTAGATAGTCTCATTTGATAGATTTCGATGTTTTGAAGCTAATAATATGATCCATTTCATGAACGGAGGTCGTGCGGACATCGTCGTAGCTTCCTGATTTTGATATGTGCGTCGACATATTGATATCTCGAGCGCTTAATTGATTGATCGTTAGATTTTACAATATTTATAGTTCGATCAATTTTGACATTCTGAACATGACAGCGAAGTCCGTTCATCGATCAGAGGTCATTTTGACCATTTTCGATGATGTCTAGTGCATTTTGAGCCTCAATTTGCGCACTGTCAACTCTGAAGTCCGTCGAATTTGATTTGTGGCCTTGTCTTGATTTATGACACACACATAGAGTTCAATAGAGATGTATAAGGGTAGAGCTCAACTACTCACATTTCTTTTCGGGTTGTACAGTGGTACCCGACCGCATCCGCCTCTTATTCTTTTGTGATAGCTTTATAGAATTGTTTGATGTTTTGTTTAGCTTGTGCATTAGAAATAACATATCTTTTCATAGTTTTTTTATGATTGGTGATTGCTGTGTGACCTGGATTCTTTTAGGCACTTTGGATAAAAATAAATTTTCTACCCCATTAACAACTCATAACTAAACTTTTAAAATAACTCATAACCTCATGTAAAAGCCTAGGCAATAAATCAAGATAATAAAATATTTAGCAACCCCTTAGCTGGATGATTGTATGTTTAATATCATACATAACCATCTTGTTTCACTCTTGATAAGTGAGGGATTCCATCTTTGCCAAATAGAAATAGGCTTAACCTTTAAGGGTCTATGATGGAAGAATGCCTCTTTGTCTTTTAATTTGGCCCATAATCAACTTCTCATGCATTTAGGCATACAAAATCCTATAGCCTATGTCAAAATAAGGAGTCCTAAATTAAATAAAATTTGATAAAAATTTGTATTAGATTAAGTCACTATTCATACCTCTCATGCTTTAGTCTCTTAGGGAGTGGGTTTAAGGACTTAGTTTCTCTTCTAAATAAATAACACCCTAACCATCTTGCAAAGCATATGACTTGACCATATGGATTTAAAGCATAGGGGAGTTAGCTGGCTATCACTCCAGGCGATAATAATTCTAGCAGTTGGGTGGTATATTCTCTCTTGTGGAGGTAAACCATATACCTACTTTCGCTTTAGATTTAGATCATGCTTTGTCCCTCGCCAAAGCTCCCTAGATTTAGCATCTGAGGTTATTATTTCTCATTGTAATTTACAAGCATAAATTCTCACCTCTTAGGCATTTTCACAATCTTATATTGTGGAATTATAAGTCCTAGATTTCTAATAAAATTTCAACTTGAATAAATAAATCTCCTCAATTTCAAATATATAAAGCCCAACCATATGATAGATTGGAGTGCTCACTAGGTTTTCTAGTATCATGAGCACTCACTACTCAGCTTCTTTAGATTCGATAATAACTCTCCCCTTTCAATCTATCTCACTTGATTTTCTAAAATATAGCCAATTTATTGATAGTCCTATCTTTGAATTCTTTGGAGACAACAATCGCCTACTTTAATTGAGAGTATTCATAAGGGATTCACTTTCCTTAAGATGTAATTAACTATGGAGCCTCTATAGGGAATTTAACGAACCTGGTTTAAATAAATCCTGCTTTACTTTTCCATATAAAGTAGGGAAAAAATCTCTAGTATATTCGAAGACCCATCATGCCTTAGGGGTTTTAATTATGTGATTAGATCTATTATAGGGTAGTGATTTCTATCACTCGAGATAGTACACTATTCCTTAATATCATATCCGATCACCTCAATAAGTACATCTTTAGATTTGGGTGGTGTCCCCTCACATATACACACACAACACAAACTACAAAAATAAATACCACACACGTATATTAAATATATTGAAAGAAGAAGTAGCATATTTTTTTCAAGTATATTAGGATAACATTTGTTTTATCAATCCCAATCATCTTTAATATAGACTCAATCTTTTTTAGCTCATTTAAAAAAATTTATAGGCCATGACAGATTACTTAGAAGAGGAATTTAGTATTTCATCATCAAATTGGTGTTCAAATTAAGTTCCTGAATAAACCAATTATCAACCAAATACAAGAAATCAAAGCATAGCATCCAAAGACTTAGAATAATATTATATCATATACCTAATTCATATTAATGGGTTGTCACATTTAAGAAATATTGGGAATATATGTCACAAAATTTGTTTAACTTGGAGTTGCCAATATCAATAATGACTTTCCATAATAATCATGAAGGTATTAAAAAAACCAATAAATTTTTAGAAAATATTAAAAAGATTTATTATGAACTACAAAAGATTTTTTAAGAAGTATATCTTATAAATATCCATATCTATACATAGACATTGATGAATGGATAAAAACAAACCAATTTTATATGCTCCTTTCATTATTTTTAAGATCATAAATAGAACATATCAGTTATCTCTAACTACTTTCATAGAGATCTCACAATTTGAATCTAAATAATTTGAAGTAAATTGAGCCTTCAATGTTGATGATGGGATGGGAGATGTTCGACCTCCCAATGTAAGGTCAAGAGGATTGATTAAAAAAAAAGTAAACTTTTGAAAAAGAAAAACAAGAATCATGATAACTCAACATCGTGCCAAGGTGTTATATAATATTAATAAATAAGGGTATGTGGCCTTTAAAGCAAAATAATTACACAAGAAATAGAAGCTTAGTTGTTGTCTTTCTTATAGCTTTCTTCATAAGAATAAATTGCCTTCTAAAGAGGAGCGTTTAATTAAGAGATTAGCAACCTCAACGACATGAGAATAAGGTAAAAGAATTTAAAAGGTTGAATGATTCTCTAGAGAATACTAAATTAATTTGTCAAAAAGAACCTAAGTCAAAAATACTATTTCTAAAAGAAGTTAATGGAACTTAAGAAGTGTCTCAAGATGGCACTTGAAAACTTAGAATAAGTGCCAAGAAGGAAAAATTCAAGATTCAAAGTTCCATGATGTCTCAAGATAGCATGAGACAAGTAACTTTGATGTTGAGAAGATTGCTAAATTGACAAATACGTGATCTTTCTGATTGGGATAAGGAGTTTGTCAAATTCGCCTTATGTATATTCTACTTTTGTTTAGTTTTATGCCCTCCTTTTTTAATTATCATTTCATTTAATGAAATTTATTTGATTAAAAATAGGTTTTTAGGGTTAAGAAATATAAGTCGGATATAAATTATGATAAATTATTACTTCATCAAAACAAAGTTTACTGTGTGGCACAAGCAATTAAACTACACATGTCTAACACATATAAGAGATGTCATTTATGTGTCAAATTAAAAGTAAAATTATCAAATTATCAAACACAAATGTGTGACTTACTTATCTTGAATAATTAATTTTAACTTAAAAGTGGATAACATAAATAACTTAAGCTAAGCTAATTTATTCTCTTTTATTCTAAATTATAATATTTAAAAACTTAATAGATATTTAACATTAATATTATTTTTTATTCTATTTAATTATTTTATAAAGTTTAATAATAATAATTTCAATTTTTTTATAAAATAATCAATTTTCTCAATTTCATGCTAATAATATATAAAATCATGTGGCTATTTGTTTTAAATTGAGTTTAAAATTTTAAATAAATTTAAATTTGTTGTATTTAATAAAGAATTTAAAATAAATTTAGTTGTAATATAAATTCATTCCAGATTTATTAATTTATATAATTACTTTATAATTTATATAACATTATAAATTCATATCCAAAATTAGTTTAGCTTCCAATAGGAGATATAAGGAGAAGAAAAGTTCCATATCATTTCAGAGTGGATAAATTAAAATCAATGGAATTTCATTGAAGAAAAATCATAATGTTATAGTTATAAAAAAGCTATTTTATTTGATTAATTCTGATCAAAGATATCATTGGCTTGCTTCTTAATAAATTAATTTACATTTACAAATTAATTATTCTTTTCTAAAATACTTATATACATTAAAAATGAGATATTTGACATAAGACATTTAAATAGAGAAATAGAAATACATAATATATGATATAATAATAATAATAATAATCTTATTAATATTAGCCTAACAAAATTTTTTAGTTTTTCATATGTAAGTGTAAGAGTATTGTCTATAAATTAAGTTCAATAAACAAGAACCACCCTAAGATAGAGTGTTGAAGCTGAGCTAACAGATTTCAAGAGAGAGAAGAGATTTTAAACTTTTTAAAAAAAATTTATTTCTAATATTTATTCTAATAATTAAGTTCTTGTAAATGATGGATGAGGCAAAGTGTTGAAATCCCATAATAGATTTTAGAGGCTATGGAAATAACTTTCACAAACTAAATAAAAATGAAAATAAACAAAATCTAATGGGTGGACTGAAATAACATTCAGATCTATCAATTCTAATAAAAGTAACTATAATGAACCACCCATTGTTTTTCATAATTCCCAAATAATGGATATCATTGCTTTATATGAGCACTATTAATACAATATGATCACTAAGTGAGGGAAACCCAACACCTTATTAACTTTCTTATATAGTGGATACTAATTTATCCTTAATAACATAATACATCTAACCACTACAAATCTTAAGCATGACTTAGGGATTAACCTCCAAATTCTTAGCCATCACACTGACTTAGGGATTAATCTTCAATGTGTATGCCTTGAGTGTGTCTCTATGACAAATTAGTAATAGATATTAACAATTATCATTTATTTAACTTCATGCTCTCCAAAGCCTTCTTCCCATTTAGTTTTCCTGCAAAATATTCTCGTGTATACTCTTTGGCAATTATGGACTTGTAAAGCTCTCTGTCACTACTAACAAGCTCAGGGAGAGGCCGCAACACAACATCCATGCTTGGTAAATGAAATGTAGCTATTGAGTCTCCTTCTCCATATTTATGATAGTCCTATGCTCTATGCTTTTGTACTTTCCATTAGTTATTATCTATTGAGAAAATAGACAAGAACATAAATAATATATAACAATGAAGGTTTCCACTGAACCACAAATCAACCATTTCATTTACCTCCATCATATCACCAATATTGATGATGAAAGCTCGATTTTGGCTTTACAAGGAGCCACTTGCCATTTTTCTTTATTTGCAAACCATTGACATCATTTACTTGTAGAAACCTGTTAATGCAATACCATCACTATGTGGGAGAGACCCAACACCTTATTAGCTTGCATGGTGGATAGTAATTTATCCTTAGCATTTGACCACTAAAAATATTAAGCATGACTTGGGGATCAACCCCCAAATCCTTAGCCGTCAATCCATATAAAGAAGAAACAACTTCGCCTATCTTTGATGTGTATGTTTCGAGTGTATCTCTACAATAAAAAGGTGGACATGTGCACAAGAGTTAGGAATATGAACAATTTTATCTTAAAGAGTAAATGAGTTAAATGCTTGGATAATCTAATCGATTTTTTTCAACTAATTTGGGTTTGTTTGCTTCAATGCAAAACTATGAAGGAATGAAACCATACGCAAGGCATTTTTTCCTACTGGGGGGAATATTAAGGGGAAATTAAGTGTCTGCTTCAGAGGGGAATATTAAGGGGAAATTAAGTGTCTGCTTCAGAGAGGTCATATACCATTTATAAATAAAAGCTTACAAAGTTTCCAACAGTTGAAATGTCTCGATAACAATATAAAAAAATTTAAAAAGAGTGCATTCGGGATTGTTGCAGCTGCCTCTAAAATGAGTTGTGAAACTGTTACATCAAAAAATAATAATAATACACAATTATTTTCTTATACCTACCCCACCATATCATATTCGATTATAAAAAAATTGTGACCAAACAAAAAAAAATGTAACCAAACAAAAAAAATGATGGCAATTGAAGAAGATGATTGTTTCAATTTATCTACAGATTAACCTTAGATTATTAGGATGAGAATTATTATGGCAATATATACTAGAATTAAGTTACGTCGCTCTTTGGTTGTAACTATAACTAAGTCTCAAAATTTTTATTTAAAATTGCTTAGTGTTAGCTCGCAATCCTTCCAAGGGTGATAAGTCTAGAAAAGTTAGGAATAGGTTCATTTCTCTTTAGTAAGAAAAGAACTGATAATTCTTAGAAAATTTATATAGGTCAAACTTTAATCTTATGTGAGAAGCATTGTAGACCTAAGTTCTTAAGCATCATATTCGAGTAAGTCTTCAACTACTAAGGCAATTTACTTTTATTAACTATATCTTAAATTTATCTGAAATTTATATATATATATATATATATATATATATATATATATATATATATATATATATATATATATATATATATATATACTTAAAATAACCTGAATGTGGTGGGATTGGTGGGCCAAAATCTCATGTCCCTCTCCTGAGAAGGTTGGGTGCGGAGGATAAGCGTGTCAGCCCAATCTAATTTTTGTTTCTCTGAATGCACAAAAATCTGTCCATAACCTTCAATATGTCCAGCTAACTGCTTCACTCTCTCTTTTTCTCTCAGTGGGAGCTCGAAGAACTTCTTAATATCATCCTTCATTTTCTCTATCACTTCTTCTGGAACTCCATGATTTATTAGCTAACCACAATATTAAAAAATAATAATAATTAAAATTAAGAAAGAGTAAACTATGCGAAAAATAATCCAAAAGTAATTTTAAATGAGCGAAGAAGCATGCATGTATATATACACCTGGAAGAAGCCCCACTCCCTGCATGCCAATCCTAGCCTGGAGAGCTCCTCCTCGTCGATGAGCTCCGGATCGAGAAGCTTCATTACATCGATCGCCGGGAGCACATCATCGTCAACGGAGATCACCGGAGCGGCTTCAGCTTCCGGCCTGAAGTATCTCTCCGGGATCTCATCGGATCGAGCGAGCTCCTGCACATTGGGAACAGGAAGGGAGCGACCAAAATCAAGAGGGTTTGTAGACTGTGGGCTCATTTTTTGGCTCTCCATATAGCATCTAGCTGGATGCTATCTCCCCTTGCCATTTATATGTCCTGAACCTCCAGAAGCTTTTTCAACCTTATTATTATGCACATTATATTATTACATCCTTCCAGCTGCTCTCCGCCGGACGTTATATTATCAGACATTATTTTAATGTCACTTGCATCAAAAAATTTTTTTCTTTTTTTTCTTGTCTGAAAATTGTGAGCCGTGGTTCGTATATTGTAACAAAATGTATAAATAAAAGTAGGGGACATATAAACAAAGTTCCATTTGGCAATCGGGATTCAAATATTCTTTTATTGTTGATAAAAAAAATATTTTATTGATCAATTCAATTTTTCAAGCCATTAGGTGAATAACATTTGAATAATAAATATAAACACCATTCATTCAACTGCCAAAGATTTATTTATTTTTTAAAATAATAGTTCAAAGTTGAGAAGATGGTATTAAAAAAGATTATCGCTACGTATTTCTACATAAGGCTACCATTATTGAAGATTTGGATAAGAACAAACAAGTGGATTGCAAATGATATCATGATATGCAATATATTCGATTTAATAATTGTTGTGAGGGTTGAGGGTAGATTAAGTAATTATAATAATATTATTAATAATAACAAATATTTTATTATTCAACAAGGAAGAGGCAGCATTTTTATGCAATATATGATGGGACAAAATAACATGAAGATAATGCTCTCAAAGATTTAATCGTTCAAAATTTGATTGTTGATTGGCATTATATAATTTGATGGCAAAGGCAGCTCCACATCCACTTTGATAGCTTCTATTGAGTGGTTTTAAAATAGCTTGAAACTTGATCAAAAGAGTATTATTATGTTTTTTTTTTTTTTTTTTTTTTTTTTGGAAATAAGTTGAGGGCAAAGCCCAATTCCATTCCAAAGAAAGCAGATTACATGTATAACAATGTAAGAAAAAAACAACAAGGAAAAACTATGGAAGCTAAAATAGGATTAAGAAACAACATAACAATTCTATAGATGAAAAGAAAGAGGGTTCAATCCTCCAAAAATAGCTGGGATAGGATCTGGACTCAGACATCAAAAAAAATAGGGTGGTCAAAAAATTCCACCATCCACACCTAGGACAGCAACAAGGGGATTAAGACAATTGCGGTACCTTCACTGCCATCCATTGGAGGGAGGAGCAAGAAATGCAATGACTAAGGTTGCTGTGAAGGTCAACCAGGCAAGTCTTAAAACACTTACCAAATCACATGAAGCACATCATCATAATCCTAAACGCATAACAAAAACTCCATCTGACAGGCGGGATAAGAAATAAGTGATGTTATAGAATAGCTATGTTCCTCCATATTCTCAATAGTTGTATGACATTGGCAGACCATGTTTCCTTGAGTCTCCATCTTGATAATTTGTGAGCAACACAACTTTTAATTAAAGTAACCAATACTGAGGGGGAGGAGGGATTTAGGGAGAAGAGGTGATTATTTCTTTCTCTCTAGATAGAGTATACCATGACAGCAACTATTAAATAATGAAGCCTTTTGATTACAAAGTGTGCATGAGCATCCACAATACAAAGGATTTGCTGTAATGAGGATTGCAATAAGTAGAATTGGCCATTTGGGAGAAGAGTTCTGGCCAAGCTCATTGAGAAAGGGCACTCAAAGAATAGATGCTTGTGGGATTCAAGAAAGTTATTGCAGAAATAGCACTCCACAATGGAACCCAACCCTCTTCTAGATAAGATATCAGAGGTTTTCAGCCCACCCAAGTAGGCTATCCAACAGTAAAGTGCATAATTGATAGCATGACTTTTGAACCAAATCTCTTTATACCAACTCACATCAGGATATGATTCAAATAGAGCCATTTTGAAATCACTGTTAGTGGTTCTCTTTTATCTCCCTAGGAGATCCAGTCATCACCACCAACAAGAGGAATGCTAAGAATTCTAGCATAATGTAGTGAATATTCTGGATTGGATCCTCCTGGCAGATACCATCTCCCATCAGAGATGATAGCACTCAATTTAGCATCACTTGGGAGACCAAAGGCAATGGATTTGATGGCTCCCAAAATTCCACCTAGAGTTCTGTTATCACACCATGGATCATTAAATAGAGATAGCATGCTTCCGTCCCCAATATGATATTGAATTTTATCCCTGAACCAAATGGCATAGGTCTTCAATTCCTTCCACAAGGGAGAGGTCCTATGCAAGGAATTAGACCAAACTGACCCATGTTTCTGCTCACACCATTTAGCAAAGAGAATGCCTTTTTTTAAGAGTTTTCCAAAGGGTTTTTATTTTACATAAGGAGTTTAGTGAGGCAACTGAAAGGAGGCCCGTACCACCCTTTTCCTAGGAAGGGTGGTCTTATCCCACGAGGTGGTATACATTTTCTTAGAGTCTCCACTATGATAAAAGAAATTTGATGTGAAAGAGCTTAAACGTTTGATAATGCCTTTGGGAATAATAGTGGATCTGAACCAGTAGGTCAACAGATTATTTACTGATGATCTAATGAGCTGAAATCTCCCCCCTAGAGAAAGGTATTTGTATTTCCAACCAGCCAGTCACCCCTATAGTCGATCAAAGAGACCATTGAAGTGAATCATCTTAGTGGAACCAGGAGCCAGTGGAAGCCCAAGGTATTTAATTGGAAAAAAGCCTTGTTTGATGTTAAGAATGTTAATCAGATCTTCCACTTGTTTGGTACCCTTCGAAAAACATATTAGAGACTTTTCAGAGTTTACTTCCAACCCTATATAAGATTTTAAACACATAAGGCAATTCTATAGGGATGCCAATGTAGAGCTAGTTGCTGCCCCCATAACCAATAAATCGTCTGCGAATAGAAGATGAGAGATATTGTAGGAGCCAGCGGAGAAAGGAGTATATCAAAAGAGATTCACCTCTCGTTCTATGAGACAGGATAAAGTGTCCATGGCAAATGTAAATATAAACGGTGAAAGTGGACATCCCTACCGCAATCCATTTTTTGATGGAAAGGTTCCTTTTATTTCTCCATTAAGGACCACAGAGAACGAGACATCTATGATACAGACCTTCACCCAATTAAGGAAACGGGGTGGAAAACCTTTTGATTGAAGTCTATGGATAAGCGAGTCCCTATTAATCATGTCAAAATCCTTTCTTATATCAAATTTAGCAAGAAACATGCATTATTGATGAGAGGGTAAAAAGTCACTACATATCTCATTAGCCATTGCCAGGTTATCTGTTATGTCCCTGCCCATGATGAAGGCAGATTGAGCAGAGTTTATGAGAGAAGGTAGAGTCTTCTTGAGTCTATTTGCTAAGTCTTTGGCTAGCTCCTTATAAAATGTGTTACAAAGGGAAATAGGATGATAGTCAGAAATAGAGCAAGAATGCTTCGCCTTAGGAATTAAGGAAATTAAAGTATGTTTGAAGTAGTTTAGCAATTTCTAGGTGTTGAAGAAGTGATGAGTAGCTCTCAAAAATTATTTCCCAGTGATGTCCCATGATGATGTGAAAAATTTAGATGTGAATCCATCTGGCCCAGGTGATTTATTTTCACTGATTCCATTTAAAGCTGTTATGGTTTATTGATCACTTATGTCTTCAACCATCTTCTTGGCACACTCAGTTGAAAGGATTTCTCCCAGTGGAAGGTCCTGGAGATGAAGAGAATTGAAGTAATAGTAGTTAAAAATAGAGGAATAATACCTGCCGATTTCCTCAGCTATAAAATCCTGATTATTGATAATCCCATGTTCTGTTTGAAGTCCTCTAATAAGATTTGAGCTTTTCCTCTCTTTAATAGAACAATAGAGGAATTTAAGATCATCATCCGAATTTGTGAGCCAATGAGCCTTGGCTTGTTGCTTAACCCAAGAACTCTCCATAAAGATCAAGCTCTTGTATCTATCTTTATATCCTTAGCATCAGAAAGCAAAAAAAGATTACTCGGGTCTTTGTCTAGCTTAGACAAAACCTACATTTGTTCCATCTTAACCTACTCCAATTGAATATGTGGGGAGAGGAATTCCTCAGTTTATCCTTAAAGGCCCTCTTAACATGTGAAAGCTTTTTGGAGAAAACATAGTGGGGATACCCATGTACAAAGCCATCCGAAGCATCTTTTGTGATCCTCATATAATTTGGTGAGAGTGGCCAATAATTTCGAAAATGTGGGTTTGATTTATGAGGATATTGTAGGAAGGTTATTAGAGGGGAGTGATCTGAGGAAAGTAGAGGAGACACTTTATAAAAAGAGTAAGGGAACCATTCTAGCCAACTAGAGTTGCAGAGAACTCTGTCCAACTTAGAAAAATAGGATTGTTGATTTGTTGATTTGACCATGTGTAGAAAAGTCCTATACTAGGAAGATCCATGAGTTCACACTCATTTAGACAATCTTTAAAATCCAAGAAATTGTTAAGAGAGATGGGATTGCCACCAACTTTTTCATTTCCAGTAAGACAACAATTGAAATCTCCCATAAGTACCCAAGGGGAGGAATTTCTCGATGCTAAAGCTATCAGAGAGTTCCAAAGATCTTGTCTACTTTGCGCATCATTTTCTGCATAAATATAAGTCAAATAAAAGGTTCTGGTGCTAGTAATGAAGACAGAACCATGTATAAACTAGGTGGATATGACCAATGGTTTAAAATCAATACGATCAGAACACCATTTAATCCATATATAACTTTGTCAAAATTAGAACAACTAGCTTCAGAAGGAAAAAGAGTGAATTTATGTGATGTAGGATTAAGTAAGTATGTTTCAGAGTTGATCTTGGTCTCAAGAAGACAAAGTAGATCGAGTCGAAACTCCTTTATTAATCTCGAATAGTCAAACTTTCTGCCCTCGACTGAGAGGCCTCAGACATTCCAAGTTCCCAAAGAAGGAAGGTTCATTGAGTGGAGGTGGAGGAGGGCTTCATGCCCTTTTTTTGCTTACCTTTTTGGGTAGAAGGTGTTGTTATGGTTTTGGATTTAAGATCATCTCCATCTTAGAGTGACTTCCCTGGGGTTTGAGGAGTTTTATCCTTTACCTTCAGAATCTCATTGTGAGGTGGAGAGGCCTCAGCTGATCTCGTTATCACACCCGAACTAATTTTTCCACCATTAGAGGCTAAAAGAGTCTCCGAGCTATTTTTCTCTTCGGTTGTAGCAAGCTCAGCCTCTTGATCCAAGATATCTTCTAGTATAGGGGATAAAACTGGTGGTTGATTGAGGTCGGCTGTGAGATGGTTGAGGGCAGTGGGAGCTTCTTCTATAATATCCACCATTCTTAGATTCTCCCCTGAAGAGTTTGGTAGGGTCCCCTGAGCTAGATCAGTGTTCAGCAAATTGAAGGTATTCTCAAACTGAATACCTTGAGGCTTACTACGACTTTGACCTCTATTTGGAAGGCATTAGGGAATATTTTGGGTACGGGGGGATGAGCCAGAGGATATGAATTTTCATCGTGTGAGAAAGTTTGACATTTCTAGCAAACTGAAGGTTTCTAGTCATAGACTATATCTTGATTAAATTTCATCCCATTCATGTTGATAGGGATCGAGTCCGGGAGGGTGGAAGAGGTGTTGATCTGTACACAAATACGTGCAAAGGTAATTCTGGATTTTGTAGCCATTAGATTGTCAACCGCCAGAGGAACCCCTATCCACTTCTTAGAGAAACTGAATCATTCCGAACATAATGGAAAGTTTGGCATCTTGATCCATAGGGGAAGCTCAGAAATTTGTTCCTTTGATGGCCTGAAATTCCAAGCCCATTTTTGAAATACAAAAGGTTGGTCATTTAGGAAGCAAGGTCCATTATCCCACACAAGGCTATAGTCTTCTTGGCATGTGAATTTGAATAGAAAAAATCCCCTTCGAGAGTGAGTAATTCAAGAGTTCCCTTGAATTTCCATTTCTTTTATTCTTTGAGGGAGCCGTAGTAGGGCCTCTTCGATTGCATGTCCAACCAATGAAAGATTCCATTCCTTCGGCCTTGATAGTTTGTCTTGAAGGACACCTCTGATGAGTCGGATGGGATATATGATAAAGGGAAAGCTTTGCTTTTGTCATTTTGAGCCAGAAGGAGATCCTTCTAGTTACAAAGGTTACCCTGAGCAGAAGAGAGCCTGCCTAGAGGTGAAGTGGTAGACGGGGATAATGAAAGCGGGGGAAAGGATTCACCGAATAAACTACTAGTCGAGGCCATTGACCTCAAAAATGGAGGGGAAAAGGAAGAAAAGTCGACCTCAGGAGGAGGTCGAGAGAAGGAGGAGGTGGAGTGTGAGGGAGCGAGGAGAGACAAAGGGAGCAATGGATGGAACACTTAGGAAGCCCAGCAGCATGCTCTCACTTGTGTGTCGGCTTCCCTAAAGAGGACGCTTTTTGCATACACACTTTGGGCTATGATTGATTTTACTATTTTTTTATATTTTCATTGTTTTGTATTATTCTATTTATGGTATTTAATGTCACTCTTGAAGTTTGGTTACCACCCCTCGGGCCTCAATAATGACGGTGGCTAGAATGAATAGGATATTAAGGCTACGACACGCGGACTGTCGGGCTCAGTGGGGTCCACTTCACGTCTTTCCCCCCTCCTCTTTTCCCGGTCTCCCGGCTTGCTTTCTGTAAGACCGCTGAGCGAACCACCGGGAAGCGGGAGACGACATCGACGGCTTCCATGTGAGGGCATCGAACCACGTGAGGACATTTAGGATCCCAAGGTGGAATCTTTTAATTGGGTCATGCTGTCTTAGGACCTCACGTGCTCAGATTACTAAGTTGTAAACTATAGTTCCAGCACAGGTTTAACTTTGTATATATGAGCTCTAACAATAAGAGCTAAGTGTGACTCAGCTTGATAATTTGCTAGTTGACTTATAAAAAATAAATTTTAAAATTATTATTTACTTTTATGTAAGAATTTTATTTGTTGATTTATTTAAGTTATGTTAGTAATGATCAATTGAGCAAATATATTCATCAAACATGAGATATTGAGTTATATAATGAGTTTATTTAGCTAAGCTCGAGGTTGATTAATGATATATTAAGTCTAGCTCTAGTAAAGATAAATTAAATTATATTACACCAATAATCTTTTTAACTCTTAACTCACTAAACTTAAACTTATCTTGCATGTGCTCTGGTGTTGTGTTAGATGTACCTTAGATCATTCTTGTTTATTAGATATGAAAGATGAAGGAAAATTAAATTAAAAAACCACCATTCTACTATTAGTTAATTTTATTCGTAGAATCTCTTCAATGGTACATTTCATTACTCATACATTATTTACAAAGTAAATAAGAAATATTATATTCTTAAAAAAATCTACATAAATTTCATGAATGCAATCATTGCATGTGCAATAGATGGTGCATAGTGTTATACTATTTAATGGGATATGTTATTTGTCTGTTGTAATCTTCACACTATATGTAAGAAGAGATGTGAAATATATGACATGTGCTTTTGGCATATTTGCCTCACATTGTTGATGGTGGCTTTAGTGGTTCAAGTTATCATCGACCTGAAGGTGCGTTGATCCACCATTAGCAAGGTAATGATCTAAGGGTGGTGTGGGGCAAGAATGAGCTTCAGTGGGGCTTCTACACATATGCTAAATTTTCTCATCACATGTGGGCTTAAACTTCACATTCATTACTTTATGGTTGTTTAAATTATTTAAATCCATTTAGGTTTGCGATGTTGCCACATAGGGATGGGCGAGAATTAGGCAGGCCCTCCATAAACCAGAATAATAGTTGAACTAACAAAATGTTGATGCATAGAGATTAACATGCATGATTTTCACTATATATAATAGACTTTGATTTATTTGATAACTACTGTGGGCTCCAAAAATTCACCACCGACCTCTCGATTAAGAGAGTGATTTAAATGTCGGTAAAATTTTTAGAAGGATGGAATAGTAGATAAGACACCACCTAGAGATTTCGCCCTCATTTTGTGAGGACTTTAGATATGGTTCCAAGTTTCCTATAGGCGCAGCCCCTATAGTTAATTACCCCTCTCAATGCTGAGAGAGAACTTTCGATTAAGGTTAGTCATTAGGTAGCTAAATATGTAGCATATAGTAACAGCATGTGAAGTTTTGGAATTTAGATTTGTGAAATTCATTATATTTAACTTAAAGCGGATGATTGGGGGAACCATGATGTGGCCGATCTAGATCCCATGATTTCGTCATCCCGGGTTATCGTGGTCCCTAGTCTACATAGTCAGAGGAGGTACTCGACCCAACTTGACTGAATGATCCTTATCAGCAACACATGGGTTATGTCATCCAAGAAATCCTTGCAGACTTGGGGTGGTGTTTATCTAAGGAGACAAGTTTAAGTCTACCTTAGCTAACAGATGGTTTTTTTCCCTATCAAGTATACCCTATGGTTCACAACTCAAAAGACATAGCCATTGTGGAGCATATAGGCTACACTCATGACCATAATATAATGCTTCCATTTGACGGCACCCAATGTGAGAGGACTAGCGCATCATGTGGAGCTCTTGGCCAAATCACGTAGAGGACAGGGCGTCTTCCGGCATGAGATTGTTTGAGAGTAAACATAGTTGTGTACTTAATTTGACTTTGGCTCCTTCGTGAGCTAGAGTTTTCTTAATTTGTCACCTTCAGCAAACAATTGTGAAAAGTGGATTGATTTTTAGCTTTAAGTTCTTTAAAAAATGAATTTCATTTAAGCATTTATAATTTGGTGATTTATTTGGTTTTATGTTTGCTTTGATACTTGAGTTTGATTAATTCAATTTGAGGTTGCAAGCACATTTTTATGATAAGTATCCCCTCCGGTTGAAATCTTCATTCAACACAGCCATCATCGGGGTGGTTAATTAATTGAATCAAATATATTTGAAAACTTTAGATCCTGTCAAATCTGTTTAGCTCCTAATAAAGGATCAGATCTACTATCACATGACAGAATTAGCTTCTCAGATATTTTACTAAGTTGAAATTCTTATAACAGATTTTTAAGTTTTGTTGTCAGTCTAAGATTAAATGGAATCAACCCGACATCCTCGGACACTAAATTGAAGCATAAATAAGGGCTATGTAGGTGTTTAAATCATTTAATTTATTGTTTCAGATCTTATCGACTCTATTAATTTAATAATAGAGGATCAGACCTAGATTTATATTTTGAGGATTTTGAATTTGAGAAAATTGAATATAATATCATAAATATTTTGATAATAGTTACCCTTTTAGTTGATATCTTCAATCAACTCAGCTATCATTGGGGAGTTAGGAGATAGTTGTTATATTGCCAAATGATAGAATTAGCTTCTCAGAGATTTTCTTAGGCGGAGAAAGCTATAACAACATCATTAGGTTTTGTTAACCTGGACCCAGTCCGTATACCCAACCGAGAAGCAACCCACACAACATCCTTAAACACTTGAATTTAAGCATTTGACATAGTGTCGGGTCCCATGCGAGTGTTTATATCATTTAATTTATTATTTCAGATTTTGTCGACTCTATTAATTTAATATTAGAGGATCAAACCTAGATTTATATTTTGAGGATTTTGAATTTGAGAATATTGAATATAATATCATAAATATTTTGATAATAAATACCCCTTTAGTTGATATCTTCAATCAACTCAGCTATCATTGGGGAGTTAAGAGATAACCATTATATTGCAAATGATAGAATTAGCATGTGTCGAGATTTTCTCGGTAGAAAGCTATAATATCATTAGGTTTTGTTAACGGACTTCAGTGAAACTAGAAATCAACCTGCATAGCATCCTGAGACACTTAAATTTAAGCATTCAGCATAGTGTCGGGGCCCATGTTGGTGTATTTAAGAATGCTTGCACACTTTTGAGAAATTAAATTTGAGGTTTAATAATACTTTATAATATGTGCAAGAGTTTAATTGAATCCTTAATTAATGTCTTATGTTCACTTGTACAATGTGTTGCAAATCCGATGGCGAAGAAGGCGTTATAAATTGATCTAATATCTTATTAGATTTTTTTAGATTAATATTTAATTGATTCCAATTTAGCCTGCGCAGCCTTTTTAGACATTAAAATTTGCTCTTGAAATCTCCATGTACGAGCACATGCAAGTGTTTCAAAGAATGCCTTAATTAACATCATCTATTCCCTTGTATAATATATTGTGAATCCGGTGGCGTAAGATGTTTTAGATCTTATTCAATTATTTAGATTAATATTTATTTGTTTGCATCTAGTTCTTTAAGTTACAATGGAGCTTAGTTCATGATCGCTAAGAAGCTTATAGACTCATTCTTATTTAGAGACTTTTAGAATTTTTTGTAAGTAGGTTTGGCTTCGATTCATCATTTTTTTATTTACGTTTAGTTTAAGCTTATTAATACTCTTATTGAATCATATTTATGCTTTGTATCAATCTAAAGTTTGGCAGCCTCCGGGCATCTTCCCCATGTAGAGGTCGCATGAGGTTATTCGACCTTCTCTACTCTACTAAGCATAGCGTCGATTTGTGACCTTACGATCGTGATCTTCTACGTTAACTCTCGAGCATAGCACAAACTTCGACTCTCTTGAGCATAATGAGATCTTCATACACCTGCAATTTCAATTCATGTTTTAATTTTGAGCTTAGGGTTTATTTTGTATTAAATTAATTAAGTCATCTGTCAGTTTGAATTTCAGCACCCTCCCGGCATCTTCCCCATGCAGGGGGCTGCATTGGGGACTATTCGATCTTTCCGTCAGCTCTACTCAGCATAACGGTAAGTGTCTTGCGACACTACGACCGTGGTCATCTACCCATTAGCTCTACTGAGCATAACAGAGTCTTCAAACATGTATTTATATCCAACTTCTTTCATCAAATGTTGATAGCTCCTTCCTCGCACAACACGTTGCCACAGGAATGATATGTAATCTTCAAGGCTCATTTGCATTATTTCTTGTACGAGCCATCTCATAATACATCTTTGAATATCAAATTTTATTATACGTATGAAAGATCTCTTTGTTGATAGAGTAAGCCAACCTCAAGAATTGCAATAAGTGACGGATCATCTAGGATTTCAAAGCTTTGGTCAGCTAGATAATTCACCCCAAACTCTGTATTGACAAAAGATTGAACAAACTCCATTAGCTAAATCTTGACCCATTTCAAAGAAGCAATAGGATCATCAATAGAAGGTGGATGTCTCCAAGGAACCAAATGTAATTGCTCTTTTGGAGTTTTCCCATTTTGTACATGAGCCAAATTTTTGAAGGATAGCCAATGCAGACTCCATTGCATGATTGACCTCAATCACCAATCACTTTCCACTCAGATTCACTAAAGAAATCACAAGTCATGTGCAACTTGTTCATGTGTTCCCAAATCTTGATGTAATAAAATTGCGGCAAGCATCTATCATTCACTCCCATCTCCACCACTCTCCATATTAAACTGTCATGATACATAGCAGCAGGAACAGTTGAATCACCTGTTATGATGCTCTCCGAAGAACATCAATGTTATTTATAACTAGCTTCGGCTGAAAGAAATAGATCTCAATAGCATTCGATAGTATTTGTAGAAGGAGACAATGCCAATCGATAGCAGAATTCACTAGGGTCCTTGAGAAATGCCCGATTGGGTTGAGATGCACCTCAGCCTCCCTCCTCCAGTCTTCATGAATTCCCAGTACCTCCTTCGCAAGCCTCAATGCAACCACAACCTCCCTCATGAAGCCTGCTTCCTCTCGTGAAGTGGCTTCTCCGAGCACAGCATCAATCTCACCATCTCTAATTCGGGCCATAAGAACGATCAACGCTTTGTTCTATAATGCAGAAATTGCCACCGTCTCATCACGCTTTGTAAGTCGACCCAACCCTGATTCGGTGGAGAGCGTCGCCCACACCGTGCCACTTGTTAAGCATAAAGAGACAGCCTTTTGGTTCGAGGTGAATGCCACGTTCAGCCATGGCCTCGAGCTCATGCTCGAGGCGAGTAGACCAAGAGGTGAAGAGGTCCAAGGTACGTGAGTGTTGGTGGCGAAGTCGATGTAGCCGGAGACATGAGGGCCTTCATTCCATTCTGGGAGAAGGCGGTGGAGAAGAAGAGACGTTTTTCTGATTCCACGGGGGCCATGGAGCAATAGGGGCTGCGGGACGCGGAGTCTCCGGTTATGTTGGTTCCGCTTCGGTTGTGAAGCTCGAACTGGAGAGTCGAACAGTCAGATGAGAATATCGCGCTTAGGCTTCGACTATGGAGTTATAACAAAAAAAATAATCGAGCTATTCAACCTTCCCTCGAGAGAGATCACCATGTTCGACCGAAAAGACCTTCTTGTCATGCGCGTGAAATAGGAATTGCGGCCATTTCACATGGGTAAGTATAGGATGGATGATGTGGCAGCTCATTATTGACTGAATTGGAGATAGAGATATGGGAGTGGGCGGCTGCAAGTTTCAAGGCAATAACTGGTCGTAATTATAAGATAATTAAATATATTTACCTCTAAATGCATGTTAATTTAAATAAAATTTTAAGTGCAACAACTTTAGTTAAATTAGATATCTAATTTAAGTAATTTCAGCATTCTGGATGCAATGGCACAATCCATTTCATAATCGGAGGCCATTTTATTTAAGTCGGCATCGAATTGGTTCGCTTTCAGTTCAAAAATGCGCATTTTTACTTTTGGCTGCTCGACGTTCATGCAGACTGATCTGAATTGAGTGCGGATAGTTTCATTTAATATGTTTCAGCATTTCAAAGCTGGCAGCATGATCAATTTCATGAACGGAGGTCATTTGATTATCGTCGCATCTTCCTAACTCTGATATGCGTCGACACACTAATAGCTCAAGCGCTTATTCGATTGCTCGTTACATTTTGAAGTATTTATATTCTGATCAATTATGACATTCTGAATGCGACGATAAAGTCCGTTCATCGATCAGAGGTCATTTCGACCATTTTCAGTGATGTCTAGTGCATTTAGAGCCCTGATTTGCACTTCTCCTCAGTTGAATTTGGTGTGGGCTTGACGACTCATGATATGAGGAGGTCAACAATGTTAACAAATATGATGCTTGAGCAAGTCATGTTTGTTGTTGAGCTTTGTGAGAACTTGGATCATTTCAGCTTCGATTGCAATAGTTTATGGAGCTTTGATAGAATTCATCATTAGTATGATGTCTTATTTAGGACATGCTAAATGACAGGATTGACTGATTTGTCAGACTTGACTTGTCGGATAGATAAGAGTTCTTCTCCATATACTCTCTGCTTCAATAGGCTTGTTGAAGATCATCTTCCACCATCTGCTCCTTGGTTTGATGGGTTCGCTGAAGATCTTTTTCTTTTGTGTCTTTGTAGATTTGAATTTTCTCTTACCCTAGCTTCATGCTTGATCGGGTTTGTTGGAGGAAGTGGTTTGTTTATTTTGAGATTTGAAATTCCTTCTATTCTAGCTTTAAGCTTGATAGACTTTATGAAAGATTGACCTGATTTATCCATATTGACTTTGTCATGAAGTGTATGTATGCCCTAAGTCTTGTGCTTGCTACTTTGACAGACTCGTTGAAGGGTGCATATAGATGACCCAGCCTTCTGGCTTATATTAAGTCTATAATATTGAGTTATCAGTCTAGTAATATATACTTTAACAGACTGAATAACTATGAAATTCCTTGAGTTAGACCATCGGCTTTGTACGAACTATGAAATTACTTCCTCGGTCCTGTGCATTCTGCTTTGACGGACTTGATGAGGAGATTGGCTTTGATCTATTCTTTGAGCTTGATCAGATTATTTGAAAAGGGATTGGAATATCACCTTGCATGTAATATATAGATTGATTTGAGGTAGCTTTGAATTGAGATTTTCTTCAGATTATCTTAGTTCATCGATCAAGTAGAAAGATCTCTTAAATTTTAGTTGTTTGTAGTCACTAAGCTGGATTTAGTTTGAGATTGAATAACTACCATCATTGTATTGACGAGAAAGGACTCTTTCACTACGACCTTTTCTTGCGGCTTGTTGAGTGAGGAGGGCGTCAGCAGGCCATTTATGGGCTTCTTGGGTCCGACCTCTAGAACTACTTGAGTCTTTGACTTAAGCTGTGATGGCTTGCTGATATGGTCATCAGACTAATGAACGGGGCTCTTTCACTGTAGCCTTTTCTTGTGGCTTGTTGAGTGAGGAGAGCGTCAACAACTCGGTCATTTGTGAGTTTGTTGAGTCCAACCTTTAGAATCCATTTGTGTCCTAGACTTGAAGACATAGGGGTTGATGTTATTCCAACTTAGTTGATTGAAGGTTCTGAAATTGGGAGTTCTTCTGACTTAATCTTCGATATTTGATGAATCTTGGAGACAAACTTTTGATATTTAGGGCTATTTTTTCATGCGTATAAATTGATTCTTTTGGTTCACATGAGCTTGCAACTTTGACCATAACAGTTATGGATATATCCAGGGATCTCGGCATAAAGCTCGATATCAACCTAAATATATGCAAGAAGACCTCCTATTTTGCAGGAGAGGGTTGAACAACTTTGATCATTAAAAAAAAGCTTCTATCTAATAAGAGGATTGCATATTAGTTTAGAAATATATTACAAAACTTGATTTCATTTGCTGCAAAATAAACATGATATGATTTTTCAATCATAATATGTATCTGTCTAAGGATCTTGGCTAAAAGCACGATATCAACTCAGATAAACTTATAAAAATGCCCCCTTTCTAACAGGGGGAGCTTTTGTAGTAACTGTTGAGAGAATTTGGAATGTCTTTGGTATTATGCTTTGTGCTTTTGGACTTTTTGAAGACTTCCTCTTGAGTGTTTGAAATTTGTATTTTCCTCCTGTCCTGACTTTATGCCTTGGTGGACTTAATGGAGTTGATGGTTTTTTGTTGAGATGAGAACATCTTCGATCCTATGCTTTGTGCTTTGATGGACTTGTTAAAGATTCAATCTTGAAATTTGAAATTTGTATTTTTCTCCTGTCCTAGCTTCATGCCTTGATGGATTTGATGGAGGAAAGTCTTGAATTGCCTTGGAGACTTGTTAGGTGATACAACCTTCTGCCCCAACTTTCTGCTTTCATGGGCTTATAGAAGGATGTATGCCGGTGACCTAGCCCTCAAAGCTTGTGTTTGGTCAGTGGTGAAGAATCATCAGTCCAGTGCTTTGCGGGTAATGGACATGTTGATGACATCAATCCCTTAGTTCAGCCTTTCTCTTTGTATGAACATTGGGGTGATGTCCTTAGTCCTTTGCTTTTTTGCTTGGCTGAACTTGCTGAGGAAGAGTTTTCTTCGGTCTTTGCTTTTTTGCTTTAACAGACTTGTTGAAGGAGTTAACATTTCTTATTTGATATTGATATCAAACTTAGCTTAGTGCTTTCTCGAGTAAGGATCTTTTGTTGGATTTTAAAAAATGACCTACGGATTAGAGATGATCTCCTGATGCAGGCCACTTGAACTCACCAAGTTGGAGGATTTGGAGATTTAGATGCTCTTTCTTTGAACCCAAAGTAGGGGATCCTTACTACGGCCTTTGTGGCATATTGAGTAAGCAGACCTGTCAGCTACTCGGCCATATTTGGGCTTGTTGAGTTTGACCTTATACACCTACTCGAGCCATAGATTTGATGTATGAATGGAAGATGTGTTTCCAACTTGATTTGTTGTAATTTGTAAACTTGAAAATTCTCTTTTTAGTCGGTAAGATTTTGAAACTTGTGAACTTTGAATATATAATTTGAATATGTATATGGGGATCTCGGTCTTAGGCGCGATGTCAACCCAAATACAACAGACAAGTCCCCTATTTTACAGGGAGAGCGATATTTTCTTTGTAAAATTTAAAAAAATGCCCTATGTCTGACAGGGGGATTTTTACTTCATTTCAAAAATGCATTCTTGCATTACAAGAGAATTTCCAAGCAAAATTTACACATATAATGACAGTGGGGAATAATTAGTCTTCTCAGCACCAGGATCAATTCTCCTTCTTGAAAAGCTCGAGGACGTACTGTATGATTGAATGCTTTGGACGTCCTCACTTAGTAGACTTTTAAATTATATTGAGCTTGGAGCCTAGCTTTGTCAAGCACATCAAGCTCTTCTATCCTAGACGGACATTCTCATCTTGAGTGAGATTATGTTGAATGGCTACTCGGAGTGAAGGTAGTTCAACTTCAAGTGGCAAGACTACTTTAGCTCCAAATACTAGTGCATAAGGAGTGAATTTTGTGAGAGTCTTGTAGGTGGTATAGTAAGCCCATAAAACTTCAACAAGCTTGGTGTGTCACTCCCTTTTATTTCTTATAAGGATTTTTCTGAGTAACTTGACTAGTGTTTTGTTGAAAGCCTCGGCCAAGCCATTTTCTCTCTGTTTATAAATCAATGAGTATCATCAATCAATCTTATGTAGATCAACAAATCTATAAATTTTAGTGCTTTTGAAGGTTGGGTCATTGTTTGAGATATTGTTAGCTTCTTCTATTCCCAAACATCATATCCATATCTGCTCGAATGATCTATGATATAAGGTATTGCCAATATAAGCATATAGTCGAAGCCTTTTCTCAAGTTGTGCATCCATCGGCTTATTGCTCGACAATTTGCTTTCCTTAAAGTAGTTTACGAAGTGTTGTCTCTAATCCTTCTTCTCTTCTACTATAAGGATTTCACTTCATGGTCTTGAAGTTTCTTCAGATTGAGGTGTTGCCTCCTGAATAGTCTGAGCCTCATCTTGTTGATTTCGATGAGCAATTTGTAAGAGTGCAACGCGTGAGTTGCATCCTTGCATTTGATGACCACTCTTCCAGCAAGAATTTTTGATTTATTAGCTTTAGGACCCAACGAGTGCAAACACTAATTAGCACATAGTCGTCATTTCTTTAGCTAACTTAGCTAGACAATCAGCTTTGCTATTCTTGCATCGAGAAACCTGAGTTATGATGATGTTTGGAATTTTCTTCATAAGCTTGAGAATTCATTTGTGGTAGTGAGCCAATTCAAGCATGTTGATTTTATAGATATCCAACACCTGATTAATGATGAGCTAAGAATCTCCATACACTTATAGATTTTGGACTCCCATGGAGATGGCTTCCTCCAGACCTTCCACCAATGCTTAATATTCTGCTTCATTGTCCGTTCGTGGCTCAGTTAACCTGTAGGAGTGCCTCATTATACCACCCTCTGGCGTAATTACGATGATACTGATGCCAGCTCGAGCTTTTGGGAGATTTGAGGGCTGAGTGTATTTGATGGAGAAGCTCCATCAAAATACAATTCCCATATTTGCTACTTTTTTATCATATATATGCATGACCCCTTCACCACTTTCTGGGAATATATGTGATGTTAAATTATAGCAGAATAACATCCCATCATGTCAAGCGACACATGCTAGTCTTGTCATCAAGAAATTCAGTGGATCAATTCTTGAGATGACAGTAATTTTATGAGATAGCATATAATGACATAGCTTTTGAAAAGCAAAAATTAATATCAAATAATGCTTCTCAATTATAGAATAGCATATTTTCGCTCTTATCAATCTTTGACTGATGTAATATAGACCGCTATCCTTTCCCTCTTTATTGTGTTGCGCCAACAGTGCACGTAGAGATTCTTCCAGTGCTATTGTGTACATTATGAGGTATCACAGGATTGCCTGTGAGAATGGTAGATACTCTCTGTTAAAAGCCTCTCGATATTTTTTTTCCTATTTGAAAGGAGTATCATTTTACATCAGCTTCTTCCTCTTGGACGTGGAACTCTGATTGATGCCTCCAATAAATTTTTTGGCTTAGAGGACTGTCGAACGACCTCTCTCAAGATATGGAGATGGTTGGCGACAAGCTCCAAGGTGTTGATCGTCAGAAATCTCATCACATAGGATATTTTTCTTAGGTACACCTTCTTAATGAGTTTTATTTATGGTGGATCTCTAGGAGTACAGTCCAGATGTCACACCGCTATCCTTCTTTAAAGCAGTTTCACTTCGCGGCTTTAGCCTCCAAATTTTCTTAAATTTTTTGCCGGGACCTTTCAATGGCTGATTCTTATACTTGTGGACTAGGTGTCACACCTCGATGCTCACCATGTGGGACTTGAATTGGTTGATATCTGTCGGGGTTGTATGAGGTCTCCTTGGAGGAGCAACTCTAGCCTCTCTCATGACAGGACTTTGAAAAAAAATTTCTCCTTAGCAACTTTAAGGACCCAATACACTCTTTCATACACAGTTTAGAGTTTCCTCACTAGAAGCTAGAACCTGACATTATTGAGTCCAGAATAACTATTTGATTTAACCAGTAGAGTTGTTCTGCTTCACCCATCTTAGGTTGTCAACTTGTTATGGGTTGGGACAACACTCGCTTCTGGTTTCACAGTTGGTTGTATAATTTATATATTTTAACAATGGTTGTAGAGCTCGCAGTTCAGTATTTCTCTTTCTCTGCTGCCTCTCGGTTAGTTTTCTTCCAAATGAGGAAGCTTTTGCGTTGCCACTTCTTTTTGAAGCTTTGGCCTCCATATTTATTTTTATTTTTTTTACCGGGACCTTTCGGTAGCAGATTCCCGAACATGCGGTTCAGGTGTCACGTCCCGATGTTCACCGTATAGGACTTCCTCTCAAGGCTTTGCTCTCCATATTTACTTGTTTAGAATGATCTTGAGTTCTTACTACCACTTGTGGTAGTTTTTGTAGTGGAGCATTCTTGGCTTCTCTGATAATTGGCCTTTGATATCTCTTCTTCATAAGGTCTTTTTCCTTGACAACCTTCAGGACTATGTGTACTTGAGCAGATAAAGTTTCAAGAATTTTTAAACTCATTGTGAGTGGGAACACTCGCTTCTGGTATCAAGTTTGATCACATGGTTAGTGATTCAGATAGCAACTGCTGAGCTCGTAGTTCAACATTTTTTCTCCTTTGCCTTCTACTCAAGAAGAGGATGCTTCGACATTATGCCTTCCTAGAACAAAAGATTCAATTGGAAAAGTAGTCACATTAATAGATATATTGAAACTTTCTGCCTATTGATGGTTCTTTTCATGACCAACGCCTTAAAATAATCCAATCTTTTGAATACAAACATTCTCTTTCGAGGAACATTAGTAGCAGTAGTGGTCATTCTAGTTGTCCTCCTCTCTTACACAAGTTGGTGTGTACAATATGCAAGTACTTTAGATAGAGGATTATTTATAGCAGCGATGGTTGGGAAGTCTACACTACCAAATTGAATGGTAGCTCCAATATCCCCAGTATTGATTATACCATCAACCAAATGGATGTTGGCTCCGTGATCTAGCTACATGATGAACGGTGTGCTCTAAAGATCCAACTTTGTTAATGAAAGATGGAGATTAATAATTAATATTTGATGTATCACCCCACACTTTCATAATGTAGATATACATTAGAGGAAACTGATATAGAGATCAAACAAATTAGTAATAAGAATATGACTGATTTAATTTAATTTCATTGATAATTGATTTTAAATTTTAATTTTTATCATACTCCATAACTACTATAGCTCAAATTCAACTAGCCTAAGATGGAAAGAGAAACCTATCCCTAGCGAAGTCCTTAGAAATTTGTGGGCTCCAAAATTTGCCACCGACCTCTCGATTAAGAGAGTGATTTAAATGTTGGTGAAATTTTCAGAAGGCAGATGGAATAGTAGATAAGACACAACCCAGAGATTTTTCTCTCATTTTGTGAGGACTTTAGATCTGGTTCCAGGTTTCCTATAGGCGCAAGCCCATATAGTTAATTACCCCTCTCGATGGTGAGAGAGAACTTTCGATTAAGGCTAGTTGTTAGGTCGCTAAATTCATAGCATATAGTAGCAGCATGTGAAGTTTTAGAATTTAGATTTGTGAAATTTATTATATTTAACTTAAAGCGGATGATTGGGGGAACGATGACGTTCCCAATCTAGATCCTATGGTTCCGTCATCCCGGGTTGTCGTGGTCCCTAGTCTACTTAGTCAGAGGAGGTAGTCGACCCAACTTGATCGAAGGATCCTTATCAGCAACACATGGGTTACGTCATCCAAGAAATCCTTGTAGACCTGGGGTGGTGTTTGTCTAAGGAGAAAAGCTTAAGTCTACTTTAGCTAACAAAGGGATTTTTCCCTATCAAGTATATCCTATGGTTCATAACTCAAAAGGCAGAGCCATTGGGGCTCAAGCAGCTCTGATCGTGTAATATAATAGTTTCATTTGGCAACCGTCGGAGGATTACGGTCAAGCATCATGTAGTCGGCCAAGCCACTCAGAGGACAGCACATCCTTCGCATGAGACTATTTGAGTAAACATAGTTATATACTTGATTTGACTTTGGCTCCTTGGTAGCTTTTCTTAATTTGTCACCTTCAGCAAACAATTGTGAAATGTGAATTGATTTTTAGCTTTAAGTTCTTTATAAAATGAATTTCATTTAAGCATTTATAATTTGGTGATTTATTTGATTTTACGTTTGCATTGATACTTGAGTTTGATTAATTCAATTTGAGGTTGCAAGCACATTTTTATGATAAGTATCCCCTCTGGTTGAAATCTTCATTCAACACAGCCATCATCGAGATGGTTAATTGATTGAATCAAATATATTTGAAAACTTTAGATCCTATCAAATCTGTTTAGCTCCTAACAAAGGATCAGATCTACTATCACATGACAGAATTAGCTTCTCAGATATTTTACTAAGTTGGAATTCTTATAATAGATTTTTAAGTTTTGTTAACCCGGACCCAGTCCTAAGACTAAACTGGCAATCAATCCGCGTAGCATCCTCAAACACTAAATTTAAGCATTCAGCATAGTGTCGGGGCCCATGCGGGTGTTCAAATCATTTAATTTATTATTTCAAATCTTGTCGACTCTATTAATTTAATAATAGAAGATCAGACCTAGATTTATATTTTGAGGATTTTGAATTTGAGAATATTGAATATAATATCATAAATATTTTGATAATAGTTACCCATGTAGTTGATATCTTCAATCAACTCAGCTATCATTGGGGAGTTAGGAGATAGTCGTTATACTACCAAATGAAAAAATTAGCTTCTCGAAGATTTTCTTAGGCGGAGAAAGCTATAACAACATCATTAGGTTTTGTTAACCCGGACCCAATCCGTAGACCCAACCGGGAAGCAACCCATGCAGCATCCTTAGACACTTGAATTTAAGCATTCATCATAGTGCACTGCGGGTGTTTAAATCATTTAATTTATTATTTTAGATCTTATCGACTCTATTAATTTAATAATAGAGGATCATACCTAGATTTATATTTTGAGATTTTGAATTTGAGAATATTGAATATAATATCATAAATATTTTGATAATAGTTACCCCTCTAGTTGATATCTTCAATCAACTTAGCTATCATTGGGGAGTTAGGAGATAGTCGTTATACTGTCAAATGATAGAATTAGCTTCTTAGAGATTTTCTCGGGTGGAGAAAGCTATAACATCATTAAGTTTGTTAACGACCCGTCTCCAAGGGAATCAACCCACGTAGCATCCTGAGACACTTGAATTTAAGCATTCAGCATAGTGTCAGGGCCCATGCGGGTGTATTTAAGAATGCTTGCATACTTTTGAGAAATTAAATTTGGGTTTTAATGATACTTTATAATATGTGCAAGAGTTAAATTGAATCTTTAATTAACGCCTTCTGTTTTCTTGTACGATGTGTTGTGAATCGGTGGCAAAGAAGACATTATAAATTGATCTAATATCTTATTAGATTTTTTAGATTAATATTTAATTGATTCTAATTTAGGCTACGCAGCCTTTTCAGACATTAAAATTTGCTCATAAAATGTACATGTCCGAGCACATGCAGGTGTATCTAAGTATGCCTTAATTAACACCTTCTGTTCGCTTGTATGATATGTTGTGAATCTGATGGTGTAAGATGTTTTAGATCTTATTCAATTATTTAGATTAATATTTATTTGTTTGCATCTGGTTCTTTAAGTTTCAATGGAGCTTAGTTCATGATCGCTAAGAAGCTTATAGACTCATTCTTGTTAAAGATCTTTAGAATTTTTTGTAAGTAGGTTTGGCTTTGATTCATCATTTTTTTATTTAAGTTTAGTTTAAGCTTATTAATACTCTTATTTCATCATATTTAAGCTTTGTGTCAATCCAAATTTCCGACTTCCGGCATCTTCCCAGCATAGAGATGAAGCTATTCGACCTTCCGCTCGCTAACATAGCGGTCGATGTCTTTGCGACACTTCGTCGTGATCTTTCTATGTTAGCTCTCTTGAGCATAATAGTCTTCAAACTCATCACTTTCGAGCATAATGAGGTCTTACTACCGCAATTTCAATTCATATTTTAATTTTGAGCTTAGGGTTTATTTTGTATTAAATTAATTAAGTCCTCGTCGGTCAATTTGGCACCTCCCGCATCTTCGCGTGGGGCGCATCGGCTATTCGACCTTTCCGTCACTCTCGAGCATAATGGTGGTGTCTTTGACCTCACTTCTTCTACCCGTTAGCTCTACTGAGCATAACGGTGTCTTCAAACATGTATTTATATCCAACTTCTTTCATCAAATGTCGATAGCTCCTTCCACGCACAACACGTTGCCACAGGAATGACATGTAATCTTGAAGGCTCATTTGCATTATTTCTTGTACGAACCATCTCACAATACATCTTTGAATACAGACGATTATTGGATGTATGAAAGACAGATCTCTTTGTTGATAAAGTAAGCCAACCTCAAGCATTGCAATAAGTGATGGATCGTCTAGGATTTCAAAGCTTTGGTCAGCTAGATAATTCACCCCGAACTCTGTATTGACAAAATTGAACAAAATCCATTAGCTGAATCTTGGCCCATTTCAAAGAAGCGGCAGATCATCAATAGAAGGTGGATGTCTCCAAGGAGCACCGAAATGTAATTGCTCTTTTGGAGTTTTCCCATTTTGTACATCGAGCCAAATTTAAGGATAGCCAATGCTCCATTGTAGGATTGACACCTCACCAATCACTTTCCACTAAAGAAATCACAAGTCATGTGCAACGCTTGTTCATGTGTCCGACCAAATGTTTGTGTAATAAAATTACGGCAAGTATCTATCATTCACTCCCATCTCCCACTCTCCATATTAAACTGTCATGATCAATAGCAGCAGGAACAGTTGAATCACCTGTTATGACTGCTCTCCGAAGATTACATGCCACAGGAATGACATGTAATCTTGAAGGCTCATTTGCATTATTTCTTGTACGAGCCATCCCATAATACATCTTTGAATATCGACTATTATTGGACGTATGAAAGATGGATCTCTTTGTTGATAGAGTAAGCCAACCTCAAGCATTGCAATAAGTGATGGATCGACTAAGATTTCAAAGCATTGGTCAGCTAGATAATTCACCCCGAACTCTGTATTGACAAAATTGAACAAAATCCATTAGCTGAATCTTGGCCCATTTCAAAGAAGCAACAGGATCATCAATAGAAGGTGGATGTCTCCAAGGAGCACCATAATGTAATTGCTCTTTTGGAGTTTTCCCATTTAGTACATTAGAGCCAAATTTCTTAAGGATAGCCAATGCAGACTCCATTGCAGGATTGACCTCAGTCACCAATCACATTCCACTCAGATTCATTAAAGAAATCACATGTAATGTGCAACATCGCTTGTTCATGTGTCCAGCCAAATGTCTGTCTGATGTAATAAAAATTACTAGCAAGTATTTATCATTCACTCCCATCTCCACCACTCTTCATATTAAACTGTCATGATACATAGCAGCAGGAACAGTTGAATCACCTGTTATGACTGCTCTCCGAAGAACATCAATGTTATTTATAACCACCTTCGGCCAAAAGAAATCAATCTCAGCAGCATCCGATAGTATTTGTAGAAGGAGACAAGGCCAATCGGTAGCAGAATTCGCTAGGGTCCTCGAGAAATGCCCGATGCAGTTGAGATGCACCACCGCCTCCCTCCTCCTGTCTTGATGAATTCCCGTACCTCGCGAAGCCTCAATGCAACCAGCCTCCCTCATGAAGCCCGCTTCCTCTCAAAGCAACTTCTCCAAAACCTCACCATCTCCAATCCGCCATAAGAACGATCAACGCTTTGTTCCACAATGAAGACACCACCACCGTCGTCACACTTTGTTAGTCGGCCCGACCCGATGATTCGGCGAAGAGCGCCGCCCATGCCATGCCACTTGTTAAGCGCAGAGAAGATGGATGCACTGCCTATGGCTCCGAGGCGAACGACAAGTTCAGCCATGGCCTCGAGCTCATGCTCGAGGCAGGTAGTGACAGTAGGGAGACCAGCAAGAGGTGAAGTGGCCCAGGGTATGCGAGTGTTGGCGGCGAGGTCAATGTAGCCGGTGACATGAGGGCCTTCGTTCCATTCTGGGAGATGGCGGTGGAGAAGAAGAGATGTTTTTCCGACGCCACGGGGGCCATGGAGCAATAGGGGCTGCGGGATGCGGCGTTTCCAGCTATGTTGGTTCCGCTTCGGTTGTGAAGCTCGAATGGGAGAGCCATCAGAGGAGAATATCGAGCTTAGGCTTCATCTGCGGAGTTCTAACGAAAAAAATCGAGCTATTCAGCCTGGAGATCACCATGTTCGACCGAAAATACCTTCTTGTCACGCGTGAAATAGGAATTATGGCCGTTTCACATGGGATGGATGATGTGGCAGCCCATTATTAGCTGAATTGGAGGCGTAGGTATTAGAGTGGGCGGTTGCAAGTTTCGAGGCGATAACTTGTCATAATTATAAGATAATTAAATAGATTTATCTAATGCGTGCTAATTTCAACCAAATTTTAAGTGAGATTACTTTAGTTAAATTGGATGTCTAATCTAGGTAATTTTGACATTCTAGATGCATTGGCGCAGTCCGTTTCAAAATCGGAGGCCGTTTCATTCAAGTCGGCATCGAATTGGGTCACTTTTAGTTCAAAAATGTGCATTATTACTTTTGACTGCTCGACGTTCACGCAGACTCGTCCAAATTGAGCGCAAATAGTCTCATTTAATAGGTTTTGACATTTCAGAGCTAACATCATGATCAATTTCATGAACGGAGGTCGTTTGGCTTTGGTTGCATCTTCTCGACTCCGATATACGCGTCGACACTTTAATAGCTTGAGCGCTTAATCGATTGCTTGTTAGATTTTAAAATATTTATATCTAATCAATTTCTACGTTAAGCGACAAGTTCGGTTATTGGTGGATCGCTTTGACCATTTTTAGTGATGTTCAGTGCATTTGGAGACCCGATTTGCACATTGTCACCTCCGAAGTCTGTCGAATTTGACTTGTGGGCTTGACCCAACTCATGACACATATGAGGAGGTCAACAACTACATACTACAAGAAAGTTCTACATTAATTAATCATGATATTATGGAAATTTGAGCTCTTAGAAGAGCGAAAGCACAATATATCTACTAGGATTTAATGAGTGTTTCATTTACCTACATCATGATAGTAGTTCTTTTTTTTTTTCATCTCTTTGATCTAGCTTTTTTCATTCATTTTTTGGTTATGGAAAAAGGTTTCTCTTGTCATTGATGTTTATAAAAGAGCCACATGCTTTTCAACTCTTCATCCTCCTCAAAGTTCATCTCCTTAGTTTTAATCTTTGCAATGATAAATATCTAGTTTTTCTCAATTTTTCTTTGACACCCTCTTCTATTACCACATAAATCTTTACTTATGGCTCCCTTCCAAAGCTCTATAGAAAAGAGACCAACCATGCAGGTAGCTTTCCTTGTACACATATCCAAGTTTCAAATTTAAAATAGGTTCACTTCTCTTTCATTAACAATACTGAAGAGAAAGTTTTCATCTCTTTTGAGGTCTTATCTACTTATAATGAAGAATAAGAGTATTCTTTGGTCAACTATATCATGGTTAAATATCCCTCCTATGTCTCTTTCCTTGCTATGATAAGATAACTTTGGAAACTCAATGGCAATATTGATTTGATTATCTTTGATTAAGATTTTTTTTCCCTTTAATTTTTTTCTTACACTTAGAACTATGAAATGGTTTGAATGACCCTACATCATCAGCAATAAGGCCTTTATTTTTATAAAATTGCATGGGATTTTAAATACTAAAAGAGAATGATAAAGTGATTCTTGTTTGGGTCAAATTCCCCTAGTTTTCTCTTTAAAAAAAATAAAACTTTCTCGAGTGATAAGTAATATTGAAGTTTTCTTAGCCACTAATAATCTAACATTCAATAGATCCTATCTCACATTGAGCTAAAATTTACATCCAAATAAACCCATTATCATCATTACATTACTCTATCCTAATAAAGCTTAAAAATGATAAGATTATCAAGAAAGTGTTGTCAAATTGAAAATAAAAACTTTTAAAACCTATAATACATTCACTCATGAAGAAAAATATTGGCTACAAGAACATTTTAATTCAGGGTTTAGAAAAAAAAATCTATTTGTAAATGTTAAACATCCATAGATTAATTACTTTTTTTATTATTTTTGTGGATTTTTTTGAAGGTAAAAAATACATTGAAAAAAATTTTAAAAGTAGAAAAAATTCATAACAAAAAGTATTTCTAATTTTTTTGTTAGAATTTGTTTGATGGAATTCCCAATAAGAAATATGCTAAAAATCTACATCAATTTTCTTAAAAAAATTGAAGCTAATATGAACTAAACATTTTTAGGTGAACATAGAATACAAATTTCTTCTACAAACAAAACTAAGAGATAAACATGTTGAAATTGACTTTAATCAAACAAAATCCACAAAATAATAGTTATGAAATCAATAACTTAAAATAAGAGTAACTTCAAAAAAATTTGCTTATTAAGATTAATCATTTAAAGATGGCTTGAAAGATTTTCTTATAATAATAATAAAAAACAAGTAGAGATATAATTAATTTAAAATGAAAATTATAAGTTAAAAGAAAAATTACCTTGAATTATATAAAGAAATCACAAAAAATAAGCCAATAATTGGCCATTATTGTAATCAAAGCATAGCAGCTGAAGGAAAGTATAGAGTTTGGGCCTTAATCCATTTTCTGGTTGTCATTCTCACATTGCCTTTTCATTCTTTATTAAAAAAAGCTTAGTATAGTAAAATTGCCTTTTGGCCACTATATAGAACTTTGAAAGCTATACATTGATTCCCTTTTTATTCTTATTGATGTTGTTTTTTTTTATATTTTATCCACAACGTTGATGATTAACTGATGCTAGCTTTTCACATATTTGATTTTTAAGTTCATATTTATTTTGATCTACAAAAAAAAAAAAATTGGCTTCATGCTATGATTGAGAACATAATTATCTTCTAATTTGAGGCATAATTTAATTTTTTTTAAAGAATAGTAATTATTGTATAAAAAATTTAATCTATAATTACATTCATAATTATCTTAGCTTTGACAATGATTTCGTCTTGTGTTTATGCATGTTGATATGAATTTTCTGGCAGTTATTATTTAAATCTTGAATTTTTATATATCCACAAGGAAAGAGAAAAATTCCATCAATATTGCATAAAATTATGTAAAAAATAATTAGGATTAGATTTGGGAGTAAACACCATGATTCAGGGCTCAATTGGTGCTTCGAGCTTAGCTAGACATGTAGGCACCATTATTAGGCTCCTAAGTGTCTAACTGTAAGAACAGGATAGATAGCTTGATAGAGAAGTTGATACCTACACGTTAGGCCCAATAACAACAATTCATAACAAAGAGCATAGCTCTTAGGTGTCGATCTTAGTCCCTAGGCACTAGCCTAGGAGCTATTATATAAATTGTCCTAGTTTTTATAATCAAATTTTTTTCTTTTTGGAGTTAATTAATGCATCCCTATTTCAGCAAATTATGCAAATGAATTTGGGGACTGCTTCCACCATTGTTAAAGAGTGTTTTATTATTATTATTATTATTATTATTATTATTATTATTATTATTATTATTATTATTATTATTTTTAATTTTTTTAAGGGGAAGCGGGTGAGGGCATCACGTTTAGGATCCCGAGGCAGAATCTTTTAATTGGGCCGAGCTGGCTTAGGACATCACGTGCTTGGATTAATGAGTTGTAATCTAAATTTTCAGCACAAGTTAAACTTTGTATATATATTAATTAGAGCTACGTGTGACTGACCTTGATGATTTGCTAGTTGACTTATAAAAAAAAATTTAATTAAAATTTACTTTTATGTAAGAATTTTATTTGTTGATTTATTTAAACTATGTTAATAATGATCAATTGAGCAGATATATTCATCAACAATGAGATATTGAGTTATGCCTTGAGCTTAAATTTAGCTCTATGTTGAGCTCGAGGTTGATTAATGATATATTAACTCTAGCTCTAGTAAAGATAAATTAAATTATATTATACTAATATTCTTTTTAACTCTTAACTCACTAAACTTAATCATATCTTGCATGTGCTCTCCTGTGCTTGTAATTAGATGTGCACATGATGCAACGTAGATCATCTTTGTTTATTATATATGAAAGATGAAGATAAATTAAGTTTAAAAAATCATCATTATACAACTAGTTAATTTTATTCGTAAAATATCTTCAGTGGTATATCTCATTACTCATCCATTATTTACAAAGTAAATAAGAAATATTATGCTCATTAAAAAAATCTACATAAATTTCATGAAGGCAATCATTGCATGTGCAATAGATGGTGCATAGTGCTATACTATTTAATGGGATATATTATTTGTCTTTGTTGAAATCTTCACACTATATGTAAGACGAGATGTGAAATATATGCCATGTGCTTTCGGCATATTGGCCTCACATTGTTGATGGTGGCATTGGTGGTTTAAGTTATCATCGACTTGAAGGTGTGTTGACCCACCACTAGCAACGTAATGATCTAAGAGTGGTGTGGGGGCAAGAATGAGCTTGACAGTGTAGGGGGCTTCTCACACTTGGTATACTAACTTTTCTCATCACATGTGGGCTTAGACCTCACCTTCATCACTTTATGGTTGTTTGAAATATTTAAATGCATTTAGATTTGCGATGTTGCCACATAGGAATGGGGAGACATGCCCTCCATCAACCGTAATAATAGTTGAACTAACAAAATGTTGATGCATAGAGATTAACATGCATGATATGCACTATTTATAGTAAGCATTTTGGTTTATTTGATAACTACATACTACAAAAAAAGTTCTTCATTAATTAATCATGATAGTAATTCTTTTTTTTTCATCTTCTTTGATCTAGCTTTTTTCGTTCATTCTTTGGTTATGAAAAAAAAGGTTTTTCTTGTCATTGATGTTTATAGAAGGAGCCGCATGCTTTTCAACTCTTCATTGTCCTCAAAGTTCATCTCCTTTATTTTAATCTTTGCAATGATTTACTATTCAAATCTCTAGTTCTTCTTAATCTTTCTTTGCCACCCTCTTCTATTACCAGATAAATCTTTACATGTGCTTCCCACCCAAAGCTCTATAGAAAAGAGACCAACCATGCAAGTAGCTTTGCTTTCTACACATATCCAAATTTTAAATATGAAAAAGTTCACTTCTTTTTTCATTAACAATAATGGAGAGAAAGTTTTCATCACTTTTGAGGTCTTAGCTACTAATAATAAAGAATGGGAGCATACTTTGGTCTACTATATCATGGTTAAATTTCCCTCCTATGTCTCTTCCCTTGCTATGGTAAGATAACTTTGGAAACTCAATGGTAATATTGATTTGGTTATCTTCGATTAAGATTTTTTTCTCTTAAATATTTTTCTTGCACTTAGAACTATGAAATGGTTTGAAATGGGAGTCCTACATCATCAATAATAAGTCCTTTATGTTTATAAAATGGGCATGAGATTTTAAAGATTAAAAGAGAATAATAAAGTGATTCTAGTTTGGGTCAAATTCCCCTAGTTTTCTCTTTAACAAAACAAAAACTTTCTCGGGTGATAGGTAATATTGAAGTTTTCTTAGCCACTAATAGTCTAACATTAATAGATCCTATCTCACTTTTAGTCAGAATTTATATCCACATCATTACATTACTCTATCCTAATAAAGCTTAAAAATGAAGAAATTGTTGTCAAATTGAAGATCAAAAACTTTTAAAACCTATAATATATTCACGCATAAAGAAAAATCTTGGCTACAAGAACATTTTAATTTTTTGAAGAAAAAAATCTATTTGTAAATGTTAAAAATCCATCGTTTAATCACTTTTTTAATGATTTTTTGTGAATTTTTTTTGAAGGTAAAAATGACATTGAAAAAAATTTCAAAGTAGAAAAAATTCATAAAAAATGTATTTCTAATTATTTTTTTGTTAGAAATTTTTGATGGAATTCCGAATAAAAATTTGTTAAAAATCTCCATCAATTTTCTTTAAAAAAATGAAGCTGATATGGACTAAACATTTATAGCTGAACATAGAATACAAATTTCTTCTACAATCAAAACTAAGAGATAAATATTTAAATACTATGTTGAAAATGACTTTAAGAAAATAAAATCCACAAAATAATAGTTATAAAATCAATAACTTATAATAGAAGTAACTTCAAAATAAAAAAAATTTGTTAAAAAGATTATTAAGATTAATCACTTATTCTTACCATATATTCCTCACTGAAGATGTCATGCTTGAGAGATTTTCTAATAATTAAAAAAAAAATAAGTAGAGATATATTTATTTTGTTAAATAAAATCAAAATTATTCAAATAAAAAAAATTAAATCTATAGATGACATTTTAGTAAACTAATATAAGTTAAAAATCAAAATCACAAAAAATAAACCATAATTGGATATCATTGTAATTAAAGCATAGCAGCTGAAGCAAGCATAGAGTTTGGGCCTTAATCCATTTTCTGATTGTTATTCTCACATTGTCTTTTCATTCTGTATAAAAAAAACTTAGTATAGTGAAAATTGCCTTTTGGCCACTATATAAAACTTTGAAAACTATACAGTGATTCTCTTTTTATTCTTATTGATGTTTTTTTTTCTTCATATTTTAAGCACAAACGTTGATGATTAACTGATGCTAGCTTTTTCACATGTGTGATTTTTTAAGTTCATATTTATTTTGATCTACAAAAAAACAATAAATTAGCTTCATGCTATGATTGAGAACATGATTATCTTCTAATTTGATGCATAATTTATTTTTTAAAATTATTGTAATTACTGTAAAAAATCATTTAATCTATAATTACATTCATAATTATCTTAGCTTAGACTATGAATTTGTCATGTGTTTATGCATGTTGTTATGAATTTTTGGCACTTATTATTTAAATTTTGAATTTTATAAATCTGAAAGGAAAGAGGAAAATTCCATCATTAATGCATAAAATTATGTAAAAAATCATTAGGGGTAGATTTGGGAGCAAACGATTCAGGGCTCAATTGGTGCTTGGAGCTTAGCTAGACATGTAGGCACCATTATCAGGCTCCTAAGTGCCTAACTGCAAGAATTGGACAGATAGAGAAGTTGACGCCTAAACATTAGGCCCAATAACACAAAGAGCTCGACGGTAAGGCACCAAATCCAGAAGTTCTCAGCACTTGCAAACAAAGAGCATAGCTCTTAGGTGCCGATCCTAGTGCCTAGGCACTATTATATAAACCATCCTAGTTTATTTTATTTTTTATCAAATTCTTTTCTTTTAGAGAGAATTAATGCATCCCTATTTAAGCAAATTATGTGAATGAATTTGGGGACTCCTTCAACCATCGTTGAAGAGTGTTTTTTTTATAGATTTTTTGGAGATACAAAGATTGGCTTTTGGGAGGCAACTAATTATTGATCAAGCAATATTGGAGAAGTCATTATGTAGAAATCAAAGGCAAAGAGCCAATGCTATGAAAAAGGCTTTCTCGACACGTTTTACTTAGTTTGTTTTCCCTTTTTTATTATTTATTGTAATAATATTCATGAATCAATCTTACATTTTTGAATTAAGCTCCCCTTTCGGTGCAACCAAATTATTTTTGTGTTTGTTTCGATTTTAATAAATGTTTGAAGTATTATTTATCTTATCAATGTATATTTTATTTTGTGTTTTATAATCTATTGATTTGATTAACTATTATTTCAATAAAGTAGGATGTCCATTTGAAACTCAGAGGTGGAAAATAGATTTATCATGAACAAAATACCACGTTGATGCATTGTAAGTGTTGACCTCCATGTGTGATGCATCAGTCGAGTTGAGCTCAAAATCCAAATTCGACGGACTTTTGATCCAACAGCTCGCAAATCATAGTAAGATGCACCAAACATCACTGAAATCAGTTGAAACGATCTCCGATCAATGAGCGGACTTCACCAATGCGTTCAAAACATCGAAATTGATCAGAATATAAATATTGCACAATCTAACGATCAATCCATCGAACTGTCAATGTGCTGATGCGCATAACGGAGTCGAGAGACTATGACGATGCACAAATAACCTCCGATCAATGAACAGACTTCTCCATTGCATTCAGAACGTCGAAATTGATTGAAATATAAATACTGCACAATCTAACAAGCAACCAATCAAGCGATCAAGTTGTCAATATGCCGACGCGTATATCGAGTTGGGAGGCTGCGATGATCCCCAAATGACCTCTGATCGAAGAACGGACTTTGGCATTGCATTCAGAATATCAAAATTGATCAGAATATAAATATTACACAATCTAACAAAGATCAATGATCGTTGTCGATATCAAACCAATATCCAGTCGGGAGGCGATGATGCTCGATATTTGAAATTGATTGGGCCGTTAGCTTTGAAATGTCGAAATCTATCAAATGAGACTATTCACGCTCAATTTAAACAAGTCTATGGGATTGTCGAGCGATTGGAAGCGATAATGTACATTTTTGAACAAAATTCGATTCGATTTGACCAAATGGCTCGATCCTTGGCCACTGCGCCGTTGAGTTCGGAACATCAAATAACCTTGAATCAACATATATATTAACTCTATATTGAGGTCGGTATAAAATTCATATTAAGATGGATTAAATACTTAGAAAATTAATTAAAAAAACCTATTTATATCTAATAAACCTAACCGACCGAAACCCGTGCAACCTAAGCCGGATCGAGCCCTTAAAGCGCAAAGCTTCGTTCCACTCTTCCCCCTTCTCCCGTTCGATCTTCTCTTCCCAGTCGAAGAACTGATCCCGCTCTCGATTCGAAACTCCCTATCTCGTTCGGTTGAGGAACCGCAGGCCGCACTCCCTCTTCCCCTCTTGGATCGTCTCCTTCAACTGCAAGCTCCCAATTCCTTGAAATCGCAAGAGGAACAGCAAGCGAGACGCACGAAATCCCTCTTTCCCGCTCTTGTTGGTTCGGTTGAAGAACGACAGCGAACGATCTCTCTCTGGCTCTCTCTCTCTCTCGCGATCGGCTCTACTGCTCGCAAGATCACCGAGCCGCTCGGCTGCCTCAACCACGATGGCCGCACGCAACATCATCTCGACTAGGGAATGCATGCAGGGTTTCGTGCATTCGACTCCCCTCAGCGAGCTCACGTGAGATGTCGTTGCTGCTTGCTGTCTACGCTCTCCTCTCGATATCCATAGATCCCAGTTCCGTCTCGTCAACTTTATCTTTGGTCAATATGGGTTTTATATACGCAATAGCTCACATACGTGGAGGTGGTGAGATGAGAAGAATGTGAATATTTGATAGAGAATAAATATTGCTCGAGGGAAAAGCTATGCATCAAAGGGAGTAGTGCAGGAGGCCTATTGATTGGTGCTGTCCTGAATATGCACCCTGATGTTCAAGGCAGCTGTTGCAGAGGTTCCATTTGTTGATGTGGCCACAACAATGCTTGATCCAACAATCCCATTAACCACTTTAGAGTGGGCGGAATGGGGTGATCCTCCGAAGGAAAAATACTATTATTTCATGAAATCTTATTCTCCAGTTGACAATGTAAAGGCTACATTGGCTTTCGTTTGTCTCCACTAAAATCAAAAGCCGAGAAGGTTCAATTCCCTCCTGATTCTTCTCCAAGCCGAAGCCTAAGGATCAAACCGCAAGCACCTTCTTCTCGTTTGCGGCCTTTTCCCATTCCTTTCCTTCCTCTCGGCTTACTAATCCAGCAAATTTCCTACATAGTTGGGTTTAGATGCTAAGGTTTATCTTTGTGGTTGGTTCTGGATGTGTAAAGAAATGAATGTGAAAATTAGATATATATATGCTTGTCTTCATGCAGATTTGAAGGCCTCGTCATTCTTATTAGGGCATGATGAGATAAAAATTGACTGTGGTGTCGCAAGACATCGCTCGCTACGCTCATTAGAGTACCAAGTAAGCCAAAAAAATTATTAGATGTCGCTCCCCCTATGTAAAAATGCTGCCAAAATTTTGACTAAATCTGGAACTTAGAAAAAAAATGGGAAGATGGCTTAAATATGTGAAAATTATATATGTTTGCTAGATGCAGGTGATTAAAGGCCTCGTTATGCTCATTAGGGTGTAACGGAATTGAAATTCGGCCGAAGTGCTTCAAAACACCAATTGTCACGCTCATTAGGGCGAGACGGGTAGGCCAAAACAGTTCCGATGTAGCCCCCTACGTGGGAATGATGCCGGGATACAGCCGAAGTGCTACCGAAATTTCGCCAAATTTTTGGGACTTAACAAAAAAATGATTTAACATTATGTTAAATATAAACTATAAAGTTCTAAAGAAATAAATTGAAAATTAAATAGAAATAAACTTGAAATAAATTTGAAAGAGACTTGAGTACAAATAAAATTGAAAATCATATTTTAAATAAGAAAATAGGGATCAAACTCAAGTGAACCTATAAAACTTGAAATAAACTTAAATTCCTTTGATATACATGGCCGAAACTCACAAGTGACTTAAGATAAATTTGAAGTCCACTTACTAAGTAAATATGAAACTTGATATAGAGTTGAGGATAAATTCTTATTGGATCTGAAGTCTTTTTATGTGAATAAATCATATTTAATATTAAACGGAGTAAAGATCTTAATTGAGTATCAAATGACCAATAATTGGTGGTAAATCCAAATGTCCAATTTCAAGTTAAGAATGAAGGTGCGCAAGTAATTTGGTAGCTTTCTCATAAGCACAAATTTAATTAGACAACTCATGATTACTCATGAATGTGGCCTTTAAAAGAATCATTTGGGTTTTGCGCTTAAAGTCAGGTTTGAAGCATAAGAGATTTGTTGAGTGCTATGTTCAAGCTAAAGTGAAAATCAGATGAGCTTCATAAGAGATTCTCACTGAAACTAGATAACTTATTAGCAAGTATGGTCAAGAGTTCTCAGGGAATAATTGACTCATATTTGAAAAGAGCTTCAATTTGGATAAGCTTGCTTAAAGAAGATATATTAGCTTACTTAAGGAAGATATAATAGCTTGCTTAGGGAGAACAAAAATTGAATGTGATGACTGATGGAGAGTTTAATATTTGTTAACAACTCAAGCAAAGATACAATATTTTAAATGCAAATGTAAATCTAATTTTGCTCCACAAAATGCCTTCTACACCACCAAATTTGCAATACTTCATATAAGCAGATAGAAGGAGACACTAAATTAAATTCTCCATGAATTATAGAGCTTCTTTCAATCCAAAAATTAAGGAATTTTATTCTAATTATGATTTTTAAAATCAATGATTTCTTTAATTAGATGAAATTATCTAAGCTATAAATGTCTACATGTGTTACATAGAGATTTAAAGTGCAAATTTTAATATCCGAAAAAGTTATGCTCTAAGTTGAGATTAAATAAATTTTAAATTAATCTCATAATTTAGAAATAAAATTATATGAATTATTAAATACCCGTGGACTCCGACACTATGCTGAATGCTAAAATTTAGTGTCTAAGAATGTTGCGTGGATTGCTTCTCAGTTTGGTCTTAGGACCAGGTCCAAGTTAACAAAACTTAAAAATCCAATTATTAAAAGAATTTCAACTTATTAAAATATCTGAGAAGATAATTCTATCATATGACAGTAGATTTGATCTTCTATTATTAAACTAATAGAGTCGACAAGATCTAAAATAATAAATTAAATGACCAAGCAAACTCATAAACCCTGATGATGGCTGTATTAAATGGTGATTTCAACCAGAGGGGATACTTCTATCAAAGTATGATTACAATTTCAAATCAAATTAACTCAAATTAAATATGAATCTAAATGCAAAATCTAACATATCACTAAGCAATTAATGCTTAAATGAAATTCAATCTCTAAAAACTTAAAGCTAAAATTCAATTCACCTTTATCAACTATTTGTTAAAGGTGATAAATTTAAAAAAATTTACCTCACAATAGAGCCAATGTCAAATCAAATATTCTACTATATTCACTCTCAATCAATCTCATGTCATTAAGGATGTGGCTCGTATCCTCTATCTGTATGGTTTGATTAATAGGCTCCACATATGATGCAATTATGACCAGAGTCCTCTGATCTGATGGTTATCGCCAAATAAAACCATTATATTACGATCACGATCGTAGCCCGTATGCTCCATAATGGCTCTATCTTTTGAGTTGTGAATCATAGGGTACACCTGATAGGGTAAAAAACTCTCAATCAGCAAAGGTAGACTTAAGTTTATCTCCTTAAATAAACACTACCCTAGGTCTACAAGGATTTCTTAGACGGCGTAACCCATGTGTTGCTAATAAGGATCCTTCGGTCAGGTTGAGTCGATTACCTCGTCTGACTAAGTAGACTAAAGACTACGATAGCCCGGGATGATGAAATCATGGGATCTAGATCGGCCATGTCATCATTTCCCCAACCATCCTCTTTAAGCTAAAATGGTGAATTTCATAAATTGTAAATTTTAAACTCCACATGTTGGTACTATATGTTATGCATTTAGCGATTTAACGACTAGCCTTAATCGAAAGTTCTCTCTCAGCATTGAGAGGGGTAATTAATTATAGGTGCTTGCGCCTATAGGAAGCCTGTAACCAAATTTAAAGTCCTCGCAAAATGAGGGTAAAATCTCTGGGTAGTGTATTATCTACTATCTCATCTGCCTTCTGAAAATTACACCGACATGCTTAAATCATACTCTCTTCATTGCGAGAGATTGGTGGCAAATTTTCAGAGCCCATAATAAGCTAAAGATGACCATGACGAAGTCGTGTTGTCATTTTTGAGATCCAAAAGCTTTAATTATAGATTTTTCTTGCATCAAATTTATTATAAATAGATAGGTCGGTTGTGTGAGAAAATGAGGACCTTAGATTTTCAAGAGAAAAAAACAACTCACTTGATTGAACTTTGGTAAAAATCAACTACTTATTTTATTAAAATTTTAATTGTATAAAATAATATTGGCTCAACTCAATTCCTAGGTCTAGTTAGTTTATGAGCCTTTTCAACAAATTTAGGAATATATTTTATAAATTTACCTTAGTAACTTATTTTCATCATCTAAATATAAGACAATCAATCAAATTTTAATATTTGATGTATAATCCTTATGTGAATGATACTTTGCTCACATTTTATTACTTAAGATGATCATATACTCTTGCACTTAAATGTACAGTTTATCTCGCACCGCACCATCGTACACCCTATTACATGAAACATGGGGGTATTAGAAAAGAGAGGACTTGTTAACTCCCTTGGACCAATGTTGGTCATAATTTGTGATCTTTCAATCTAATTAAGCTGTTAAGGTTTAAACATGCTTAGATTTGCATATTTTGGTCTTATTAGATTTATCTTGTTAAAATGCAACATATCAAGTATGAACTTATTAGAATCATAATTTGGATAATTATTAAAGTACTTATTAAAGTCTTTGAATTTAATTTGGAGTCATCTTGGATTAAAATAGTACAAAAAATTTTGCTTGATTAGGTTGATTTTGCAAGCTATATCAATATTACTTTAATAATTATAACAACTAAATAGCTCATAAATCATTTTAGATTAATTTCATGACTGTGGTGAAGCACATGCTTCTATTTGATATGATACATTAGTAACACAAATCAGACCATAAATTACACAAACTTTATTGTCACTAAGAAGGTCATTTCTTAGTTAAGTTAAGATTTCTATATGATAAGAATATTATTTTTTGTTGTACTATTTTTGATCTAAAATTTAACTATGCTGTTCGAAATTTTGAAGAAAATTAAATGTTTGTTGATTGAATGAAGAAAAGGTTGGTCATACTCATTAATTAAGAGCTTACTTTAGCCTACTTTTTGAAATAGCTTAATGAATGTAGAGTACCATCTAAAATGAATTGGGACTAGGGTGTTCAAATGATATCTTAATATTTCATCTGATTATGACACACATATTTTGTAAAATAGAAGTACATAACATATCACTGTATGACTACCAATAACATTTCTTTTACATATAGAAAACATTTTAGAATATTACATAATATGAGCCATTATCATTTCATCCTTAAAATTGAAGAAGCATTAATTTAAGATAACTTTAAACTCATCTGTCAATAAATTTTTTAATTAATGAGTTACACGGCAACATGAGATGGGATCTATCCACCTTTTTATTTGCTTAATAATAATATATATATTTATAAATTAATTTTTACCTCAATTATTATTCCATATTTTATTCTCTTTCATTTCTTTAATTTCATTCTCTCTAGGGCATTCTTTCCATTTAGATTTCCTGAAAAGTACTCTCTTGTATAATCTCCAACGCTTATAGTCTTGTAGAGTTCCCCATCACTATGAATGAGTTCTGAGAAAGGACGCAACACAACATCTGTATTTGGTAAATGAAATGTGGCTATTGATAGTCGCTCATCTTCCGTGTTTATAATAGCCCTATGCTCTATGCTTTTATACATTCCATTAGTCAATATCTGTTAAGAAGATAAAAAAGAAAATAAACAATAAATATATAAAATATATTTTGATGATGAACTTCAAAGATACCGGTTTAATAAAGGTTGAATGTTTTCAATCATAACACATTATGGTGCACAAAGATGAAAAAGGACACAAGTGCATCTTAAACATACATTGGGCATGATTGTTTTCCTTAAAAAAATTAAGATATAATATGATGTAGTAGATATGATATCTATGAGTATTTAAGTATGTACTTTGTATGAGGTCTGATACAACATGACTACCTTCTAAAATTTATGCATCATAGATGAACATACAAAGTTCCTTTCAACAAGAACTTAGTTGACTTTCAAATCATAGTTCTCATCATGCATGACTACTAGCATGCTTAGAATTAATGATATGATTTGTGGGTATTCCAAGCTTGATACATGTTAATAATGAACTAATAGGTATTCCAATGTTGTTCAAGATGATTTATAATATTTTATAATAAAACAAAAAAAATGTCACATCAAATGTCTTGGCACACATGACGTCCTTTGGTGTTTCAAAATCTAAGTGCCAAGCATGATGTTCAAGCACAATATGCTTCATAAATGTAAATATAATATATCTTAACATCTCATAAATCCCCCCCCGGACCAAACTAATTAAAAAGCTAAAAAAAATTTGAATAATTACCTCCAACATATCACCAATATTGATGATGAATGCTCTTGGTTTTGGTTTAACAAGTAACCACTTGCCATTTTTCTTTATCTGTAAACCATTGACATCATTTGCTTGCAAGAGCACTGTTAATGCAATCCCATCACTATGTGGGGAGAGACCTAACACCTTATTAGCCTGCTTACATGGTGGATAGTAATTTATTCTTACTGATTGCATCTGTCCATGAAAAATTTTAAGCATGGATTGAGGATCAATCCCCAAATCCTTAGCCATCAATTTATATAAACAATCAACAACTTTTTCAATCTTCAATGTATATAGCTCAAATGTATCCCTGTTAACACAATAATAGATATGAATACAAGAGTCAAGAGTAAAGAAAAAGACTAAAGAAGAAAAAAGTTTCTCTTTAAATATCTTGTAAAATTGTTTTTATAAAATTTATCAATGGTCATCTTGTTGCAATTAATCAAAGTAGACATAAGTAAAATTTTAATTTCTATCCTTAAATTAATGGGAACCTGAATGATGATGGAATGGTAGGCCAAAATCTCATGTCCTTATGAGGCTTGGTGACAAGCGTTAGCATGTCTGCCCAGTCTAACTTTTGTTCCTCTGAATGTACAAACATCTGACCATAACCTTCTATTAGTCCGGGTAACTGTTTAATTGCCTCTTTTTCTTTGAGTGGAAGCTCGAAGAACTCCATGATATCATTCTTTGTTTTCTCTATCATTTCTTTTGTAATTCCATGATTTATCAGCTGTTCCAAATTTGAGAAAAAAATATACATATATTAAAATGAATTTTAAAAAACTTGCATGGCGCAAGCTATAATGATTATAAGAAAGAGGTAAATATGAATATACCTGGAAGAAGCCCCACTCCCTGCATGCCAATCCTAGCCTGGAGAGCTCCTCCTCATCGAAGTGCTCCTGATCGATGAGTTTCACTAGATCGATCACCGGAAGCTCATCGTCATCAATGGAGTCCACCGGAGCGGCTTCAGCTTCCGGCCTGAAGTATCTCTCCGGAATCTCAGTGGGCGAGACGGAAGCAGCAAGCTCTTGCACATTTGGCACTGTCTGGGTGGCACCTAACTCAAGATGAGTTGATAACTCCGGAGCCATTGTTTTACTTACCTGCGACTGCTCTAACTCGATCCCCTCTAACTTATACCTTATTTTGATCTTATTACATCCTATAGGTTTACAGGTCTATTTATAATGGATGCCAACTCTAGTTGAAAGCAGATATAACGTAGACAGTTGTAAATAAAATCGCAAGACGAATAGACGATAAGTGGAAGTCAATCAAAACATGGCGTTTACTGTGTTCAAGAAGATGGCTGGAGTTTTCAAAATTGATGAAGTTCTCAGTACGTAGTTCGTGGTTCTTGATTTCTCTTGAATGCATTGGTTCTTGATTTCTCTTGAATGCATTTCTCAATATGAATTATGAATTTTCCTGTACATTTTTTCAGGTGACGTTTATTCTCATTATGTTTTCAAATACAGCACGCAAATGTGGAAAATGGGTCTCATACATGATGCATTAGTGACACACACTCATATATATATATATATATATATATATATATATATATATATATATATATATAACCCAAATTAGTCGCAAGGAGTTTATAGATTATTAAAATGATAAAAGTTTTGTAAGATCATTGTTTTTGGTTTTAGTTCCAAGTTTTGCTAGAATTTCTGGTCATTAGATTTGAATATTCGTTTATAGCCTTTTCCATTTTCTAAGTCATAGCAAAGACCTACTGTTATCACAAATTATATTCAGTTTTTGTAGTTCTTTACCATCGCTGAATGCATTAAGTTTGTACTGAGTTTCACCATCGTTAAGGAGGGAGTTTGTGAACAATCTCCAGCTAGTGAAATTGTAAAACAGGTATTGGTTGGGCATGAAGGTAGTCCAGGTTGAAGGTTGAACTGTATTAAAACCTTTAGGGTCATGTGAAATATTAATTTGATTATTTACTATTTTCAATAAATAATAAAAATTAATATGTCATAGCCAACTCTCGATCATGCTAAAAATACAACTAGCCTATGATTGATATATCACTTTACTTATTTAGACCATTTATAATTAAGGCCATCTTTTTAAAATGCAATTTTCCATTTTTTTAAAACTGATACATATTTATCTATTTCAAAAAAATTACTTTAAAATCATTGAACTAAGATGACAAATCCTAGTTTAATTGAATCTTTAGGATAAGACTTAAAAAAGGGAAAAGATAAAATGCTAAGGATGCACAAAATGAAGGAAAACATTTTGTCACTTAGATATTTCATACATGTATAGTTGCTTTCTTGGTTTAATTCATCATTTCTATTTAACAAAATTTTAAATTATCTATTAGTTTTTCAAAGCACCAATTAATTTCCCACCCACCCCAAACCCCTTCAACTCCTCTTAAGGTGCCATATTCACTCAACATCATAAATACAATGTTTTTTGCATAGGAACAACCACTCAATGATACTTGCTGATGATATCTTGGATTCAAATTTGAGAGTAGATATGAAAGATGAAACACTTTTAAAGATATTGATGAGTAATAGATATAGTTCTCTTGAGGGAGGTTTTTATACATTTGTATACATTGGAGGTTACTTTAGTAAAGTGAGTTCAAGATGCCTGAAATCACCCAACCATAAGGGCGAGTTTAAAATACTAAGGCATCAGCTTTAGCGAAGGCCTTTGTGAAGCATTTGTGAATTTATAGTTGTTGATGAAGAAGATAATGTTAAGGTAAAATATGTTGGCCAAGATGGTAGAAGTTGTGAAAGGAGTTTGATCATGTTACATAACAAAATTTCTACTTCTCTTAAAGTTGCCATTGAGATTGAAAAAGCAAAGGGAAGGAGCTTAAAATTTGCAATACAATTGATACAAACTTAACCAGTAAATTAATTCCTTTTTGCATAGCTTATTGAGTTTTCTTAAGAAGTTTTCCAAGAAGTGAATGCAATGAAGATGTATGTCCTTTTGATAAAGAAGTTCTAAAAACTTTTTAAACCAATCAATTCTCATTTGGTGTTTAATTTTCATTAGCTTTATCTAATCTTCTTACTATATCATCTCTTATATGTTTATACTCGTCCTAAAAATTTTATTACGAAATTCTATTATTTTAATGTTTTTAATTTTCTATTGAAAAAATAATAATATTTTTTAATTTGAAAAATTTTTATGACTAAATCCATGATTAAATATTTTGAAAATTATATATATATATAACATCATCAGCTATCTCTACGATTCTTTTTATTTCAAAAATATTATAATTTGATAGTATAAGAAAATAAAGACAATGACTTTTTTTGAATATTTTAATTAACTTATTATAGATTTTTAGAATTTTCTTTTACTTGAATGCTACTTAAAATATAGTGATAAAGTTCAATACCATTTTGTTTTGCAACACAAGTGATGTTTAGGTGACATCTCATAAAAATTGTTAATTTTTTCAAAGATTAGATCTAGTAGAATGATAGCTTGATTACAAGAAGATGATCCATCCTCCTCTAAAATTAAACAATTTTTATTAAATAATATTAAACATTGAAAGTGAGGATGTGTTGCTCCTTATTTTTATATGATGCCTTATGAAATCTTTTAGAATGATTTTATTGAATATTTATCAAATTATTGCTGTAGGAAAATAACCTATGACAAAGCTTATGTATAATAATGATTAGTATCTTCGAATATTTTCCCTTAGTGGAATTAAGTCTCAAAATATTTTTGAGATTAACACAAAACTTTAGGTTGTTCGAGAAATTTTTGTTGTTGGAGTTAGATCCTTAAGCTAATAGCAAGAAGTGTTTCCCTTATATAAAATAGAGTAAATTTGATATTTGGAATAATGAAGTTGAGCAGTTTTACTTTTTTAAATATATTTTGATAATAAGCATCTATAGAGAACCTCTACTAAAGACATTATCCATCACCAAGTTTCTTTTAAGGCTTCAAAATCAGCTTTCTATTTTGATATTTTTAGACAAGTTGACAATGTATACCCTTTAAAGCTTATGCTTGCATAAAAAGGCTTAGAGGTAGAGCTTAGCCTAGGTCAAACCAACATTTTAATAGCTTGGGCGAGTTCCCCAGCTATCAATAAAGCCATGAACATAAGCTCCTCCCTTAATCACTCTAAAATTGCCTTCTAATCAAGGTCTTAAGCATATCTAATGTTTGTGATTCATGATGGATTTTGAGGTTTAAAAGATGGTGGGAACTCTATAATCACTCTCTTGCATTAGGGAATATATAATAGAAAAATTGAGTTGTGAGGTGCACTAAATTCAACACTAGAATCCTTTTCTTCTTCTATAGCTCTGAAAACTCATAATAAGATTTGGGGAAGCTCAAGGATATTATGTGAGGTCACTCTTAAGGTCTTGGATACTTCTAGAATCGATTACTATGACTTGGGAGACCTCTTAGAGTGTAATAAAACTAAAGCACTAAAATTTAGGCTTATAACTTTTGGCTAACATATGAGTTTCTAATGATTAACCATGCATATGAATTTATTGCTAGGGTTGTAAATCCATTACATTTACTTCAAAGTTAAATGAAACCAAACTTAAGGCTTCATTTGATAATAAAGATGTATAGATGCTTAGGGGTTTATAAAGCTAATTAGACTTAGCCAATTTGAATAAATTAGTTCATATGAGCTAGTAAGGAGTATTTCATCCCAAATAAATCTAATGCATGTTGAGGTTTGATTAAGAATTTTCTAAATTAATTCAGCTTAGAAAGGCATATTTTCTTAAAATTTGGCTAGTTTATACCTAAATTGGGTTAGCGACCTAATTAGTTAATTTCAATGAGTCTTAGATTATCTTATAAGTGTTTAGGGTTTAATGGGTTGAGTAATGAGTACATCAATTTCATTTCATTATCTTAAGTCAAGTTGATGTGACAAATCAATCAACATTAGATTCAATTGAATTGAATAACTTTGGGCTAGGTTAGGTCTAATCCATCTTAGGCTAGGTTCATCAAGTCTTTATGTTTTTTTTAATGTACTTAAGCTTATATAAGGGTAGATTTATGATCAATTTGTTCTCAAGTCAATTTTATCAAATGGTTCATAATAGGTCCAATTAGGTTGTTTGGTTAACTAAGTTTAAAATAGGTTTTGAAAAATATAAGTTAATTCCATTGTGACCTAAGTCATCTTGCACCATTGATCTTATTATGATGGTTTTCAGCCAATATAAAGCCAATTAGGCTAGGCTAAATTGAAATAATCTACCATTGGTGGTTAAGTTTAGGTAGTTCTAGATGTACACTACTTCAAATTTACATATGGCTACATCCACTAAGCTTCTCCATCACATAGGTGCGTTTATAACTACCTTCAATCAAATTTGAGTTGTTTCAATTCCATCTAAAATTAAATAGGAAAGTTATCTCTAATAGCCCATATTATGTCACATTAGGCTAAGCTTGAGGGAAGTATAACTATATAAAGGCTAATCTAGATAAAGTTGAGTGTAATTAAATTTTTGGGTAACCAAGAGTCTAAAGATTGATTTTAAGTCCCATTGAGCCCATTTAAGTCATATATGACAATTAGCTCCAATAGGTCAAATTGCCTTTAAGTTAGATCAACTTTTGTTTAATTTGGACTATATTTGAGAACACATGATCTAAGATTTTGCTAGGTTACATATATTATACCATGTTAAAACTAAGTCAAGCTAAGTGCAGGTGTGGTCTAGGGTGAAACTAGATTATGGTTGACTAAGTTGAGTCCATGTCAAGCTATGTTAACCTTAAGGTCTAATTCGATTCATTTAAGCTTCATATAGGGTTTATTAAAATCAAAGTTTAATTATACCCAATTAACCTACTTTTGGTCAATTAGGTAGGTTAGAGGTAAGGATTTGACTAGATGAGTTTATCAATTAGGGCTTGGGTCAAACATAGGTGGTCATAGGATCACCGATTCATAATTCAGTCTAATACCTTCCTAAGGTTTGGTTAGGCTAAGAAAAGGGATGTATAGGGTTTAATGTCCCTTATTATTATTGTGTAAGGGTTCACTATAGCTAATGTGTTTTCAATACTTAATAATGCATATATGTTAAGTTTGATAAAGAGCTGATGTCATCAAGGAAACTCACATTCTAGATCTATAACATATGGGAGCAAAGGATTATAGGCAAAATTATAGATTTATTTTAGTCTATGGTTAATATATGTCTATAAGATAACTCAACTAGGTTAACCTTGATTAAGGTTTCATTAGGTCCTACTAAGTTTTGTAGTGCCAAAGTCTGACTAAAACACTTAGATCTTTAATAATTTTTTGGTCATTTTAGGTTGAATCTAAAAATCAATTGAGTCTTGACCCAAATAATTAAGCAAGCAATAGAACCTCAATCAATCAAAAGGTATATTATAAATTGGCACAAGAATGTGAAGAGTTATCTCTAAGTAAAATCTCCACTAAGAGAAAGTTCTTTATCAATATCAACTCTCTTATTTGATGAAACAATTAAGTTCATTCTATCACTAAGAGACTTTCATGAATTGTGTGGTATTATATTAGTTTAATTCTTAGACAAATCATCATCACTTATGTTTAAGAGGAATTTGAATTTAATAATAGATGCACTAGCTTTTGCATCAAATTTCTATAATTTGGATGCTTTTAAAAGAGATAAAATCATGTCAACGCAAGTAGAGGTCACCTCCCTTTTGAAAGAAGCATAAATAGCGAACTCTAAATGATACATTTTCATTGAGTCTTTTAGTAAGATTATAAATAATACAATGGTATATTTTGGAATAATATAATGTTTTGATTGTTTAGAATTTATCAAACATATTAGCTTGCTTATAGATTCTAAATATGCTTAGAGAATATCATCAAAGATTATTCAACCCAAGTTAGGATGAATTGAAACAATCCAACTCAATCAGATTACTCATCCCTCTTGCATAAGCCAATGGAGTGCCCCAAAATCATTAAGGCGTAGATGCAATAGTTATAATCAATCCACAATTAATAACACGATGAGAACTTTGTTGCATGACAATAATATGAGCTATTTACCATGTAAATTGATCCCAAATGAAAAATAATTTGCTACTTAATTGATAACCTAAAATAATTTTTATGATTTCTTGATGACAAATGGATGCCACATGTCATCCTTCCATTTACTCAAAGGCTTACAATTAGATTATATGTGGCACCAAACAATACTCTCTCTCACTCTCTCTCTCTCTCTCTCTCTCTCTCTCTCTCTCTCTCTCTCTCTCTCTCTCTCTCTCTCTCTCTCTCTCTCTCTGTGTGTGAATTATTGTGTTTCTTAAACTCTACTATTATATGAATTATTCAACTCTAACAAGCTCTCTTGTGAAGAAGAGTATATCTAAGACTTTCATCTGTCATTAGAACTGAAATGCAATTATATGATTAGATATTTATGGTTTGTTTTGTAGATTTTAAGTCATCTAAATGAATCAAAATCTAGCACTGTTTCAATGGTTCGAAGATTCAAACTTTTATTTTACATTTTTTTAATTTTTAAATAATCAATTATGTACAGTTGAATCATACTGATTGGAATTGATTTATGTTTTGATCAATGTGAAGCAACTAACCTATTCAAACCTTTAGACTGTTGATTGAGATTACGAGTTCAAGATTATAAGCATGTAATTTTGTTGACATTTAAATTAAAGCATCTCTTTGAATTAAACATTATATAAAATCTTTGGTAAATTAATAATAATATTTTCTTAGAAGCATTTACATATATATATATATATATATATATATATATATATATATATATATATATATATATATATATATATATATGCATCTACATTTTAATATGCACATAAATAGCATCAAATTTTTTTTAATATTGAATAAAAAATAATACATCATTAATATTTTAAAGTGAGATGTAGCTTCTCATGTATAGAAAAAATGGTATATTTGCAAATATTAAATTTTACATGTTTTATATATATATATATATAAATGCATGACAATTATGTGTTGTTGACGTAATTTTTTTCTTTTAGGTGTGTGCACGTGACAATATGGAAAAGGTAGCAACACTGTGAAGGAAATATATATGAGGGTATTACACCATCGGTAACGGCACGCCATGAGAATACTCAATTGTCATAGATAATATTTTAATAATTTTAGCAGACATTGAATCGGAATATTCAATATTCAAGAATTTAAGTAAATGCCAAATGCTGAGGAAATTATCTTTCATGTTAGATACATAGGTTTCTTTTTTTTCTTTTTTTTTTTGAAGCATAAAATCTCTGTTATTAAAATAAAAATGCAAAGTTGGAATATTAGACTCCATTAAAAAAAAATTAGCTCAATAAGTAATACAAATGGCTTAATCCATAGAGAAAGGTAAAAAATGAGTTCTTCTCATAACATTTTTTTTTCTTTCTTTTGAGCCATATACAGAATGAAAGAAGATTCCTTGAAGTAAATGGTATAATCCATAGAGAGATTAATTATTTTCTGATATGATATTATTAGATATAAAATTATAATTTATTTGTGCTTTGAATAGAGGCAAGTGATTAATAATTTATGAGACATTTTAATGCATAGTATATGTCGTAGATATATGCTTTATTTTTTCTCTATCATTTATAATGTATATGTGCTTTCAATAGATGCAAGTGAATAACATTTTTCTCTATATTGAAGTACCATATCCAATAATGCAACATTTTTTGTCTATTTAGCTAACTTAAGTATCAACCTTCTTTAGCCATCTTCTAACCCAACTCTTAGAATATGAAAAAAAATTTCTCATCATAAAAATAAAATAAAAATTATATACACACTATAATAATGGAGGGACCAACCCAAAACTTGATATCTTAACCAACTATGTTGATGTTTTGATCTCATACGAAGGAAATCTATTTTAGCACCTTAAAATCTTATAAATAGATATCATTCTATTAGTAACAATTTGTCAAGGAATTAAATATTATCAATTATTACGGTGATTTTAATTATAAAAAAAACTAAGAGGATTGGAATGTAAATGGTATTGGGATTAAGGTCTATGAGTATGATTAGATTTATAAAATATTATCAAGTTTAACCAAAATTCATCTAGGCATAATGGGTCAAATGGCTTATGAATGCATTGAGAAGATTATAAAGGCTCAAATTGAATTTATTAATATAATTAGACAAACCAACTTAACGCTTCCGGGATAATTATAACTGAGATAATTAATGGAATCTAAATTATTCAAGATGACACTAAGCCATGCATGACTATACATATTTACAAGGAGTAGAATAAGTCAATATTGTTGACCATAAATTTAGTGGAGATCAATGTTCCATCAAGATGTTTTCCATAAACTCTCTTCTATCTTTTTTTTCCTAATCTAATTGGATGTGTAATTGTAGGGGTAGTGATGATAGGGAGTATTGTGGGAAAAGTGTATTAACATGACGATATAATCTTCATATAAAATATTTCACAAAAGCAGATGAAAAAATTTATCTTGATAAGATTTTCACCTTTCATTTAAATTTGTGATAAATATTTATTTGTAGACAATTCATCAAGTTAATAGAAGAAATCAAAGAAATGTGTTTTATCCAATCTCTCAAAGGGTTACACTCAGAGGACACCTCCAAGAGAAACTCTTGATAACTAAAAGTATATCTTTATTTTAATTTTCTTTTTATATTTTTTAAGGAAGCTCCATGATTAAAGAATTATTGTTACAAAATAATGATCTTTATAAGAGTATTAATCAATAAGGCATAAGTTGAATCATTATAACCAAGCGAGATGATAGCCTAATATACAAAATGTCTAAACTCAATAAAGAGTATAATGGACTGAAGAGTAATTAAGTGGTTACGGGAAAGCGATCAAGAAAACAATAGAAATTGCTTAAGTCTAGGCTTTATGGATTTATCATCGTAGGTTGTTAAGCTCCAAAAAAAAAATTTAACTTAAAAAGGTAGTTGAACCAACCCAATTATGAGGTGCTCTATTGACAACCATGAATTAAATCTTCCAGGGTTAGCCTCATAACTTCAAAAGAGGGGAAGAAAAATAAAATTTTTTTTGATAGATGATTTTTAAGAAAAACATAGAAAGATACAAGACTTTTAATCTCTATGTAAGAAAAGAAGTGACCACGAAAAGGATGCGAGATAACCTAGCTAATTATACGTAATTAGAGCTATTTGGTTTTAGACTTACAATCATGTATGGGTCAGATTGGCACTTTTTAACATATTAAGATTTCCTAAACATAATTAAAAACATACATATTTAATTTTTTATCCTCTTGATTATGATATTCAATGTTGGTTATTGTCCTAAGGTGAAGGCCTTTGATGCATGCTTGACTTGGCCATATTATGGATGTAAACTAGCATTAAGGGATCTTGATCATTGCTTACATATATCTTATACCTCCTCTAAGAGATTTAAAAGAGTAAAAGTAATTTAAAATATTTGGCTAGGGCAACCCTTAATTTTTAAATTTAAAATTTTAAATCAATTTTAAAATTATTTATCATTTTTATTAAAGTTGATAAAAAATATTTTACCTTATGTATATATCAATGAAACTCAAATTTTATTTCAAATCTGACGGATCTAATTGAGTTCAGTCATCTCTTCTTTGTTTGAAGCATAACATTTAATTTATTTATTAATCATTGAATCCCCATTCAAATTCATTTATGAATTATTTAATCACTTTTAAATTAATCTCGTGGTCATCTTGAAAATCATTTCAATTCTAAGTTATAAAGAAAAGACTTTATAAATAATCCCTTCTTCTTATGCTCATGTTTTATTTATTTTGTACATTCATTTGACTTGTTTAATGAAATTTTAATTCCATATTATTTTTTTGTGTTTCTTCTTCATAAATGAATCTTGATTCTTTCTTTTTCTTTCCCCCGCCCCTTTTTTTAAGTCCAAAAATTTGATGAAATTTCGGCTAGGGGAGCGACATCTAACAGATGTTGGCTTACTACTCCCTAATGAGCAAAGTGAGTGGTGTCTTGTGACACCGCAACCGATTTTTTACATCGTCACACCCTAATGAGCACGATGAGGGCATCAAACCTGCAAAAAAACAAGCATATACATATAGACATTCATATATTTATCACACATGTTCAGACTCATTTTTCTGTGTGCTTGCAATGATCAGCAAGGAGACGAAGAGAGAGATGCTAGAAATCAAGAGAAGAACCCTCCTAATGATAGTGTTCCTCTCCGGCTACAAAAGGAAAGGGAGATGGAAAGGGAGATGCCGAAAACCAAGAGAAGAACTCGCCTAATGGCGGTGTTCCTCTCTGGTTGCGGCAAAGGAATTTTCAGATTTCGGCAAAGGGAATTTTGGTTTGGTGAAGAGAAGGGAAGAGGAAAATTTCAGATTGGAAGAAATGAGGGGAATGGAAGGGGAATTTTCAGTTTTGAAGAAATGGGAAGAAAAAGGGAAAGATGAAAAAGTGATTTTCAGTTTTTTGAGGAGATGAGGAAAATGGGGATGGTGAGTGAGAGAGAGATAGAAGATGAAAGAAAGAAAGAAGGAAGAAGAAGAAGGAAGAAGAGGAATATCTGGTTTGGACGAAGTGGAAAGAGTGGGAGAGCATTTTCGGTTTGAAGGGAAGAAGAAAAAAAAGGAGTCCCACCACCTCCGTTTTCAGAGTTGAGGGAAGTAGAAGGAAAGAGGGGGAACAGTTGGAGGAGGAGCCGTTGAAGGGGAAATAGACGGATTGTGCGAAGGGTGTGGTCGAACCGTGTGTGAAGCTTTCGTTCCTCGGGTGTGATCGAAGGAGACGAAGGGGAAGAATCGTGCGTGAAGGAGAGGCCGAGTGGGTTGGGTCGGGTTGGATGTGCGTGTGAGGGCCGAACTGAACAGTTTTTGGGATTTAGGTTAGATTTAGAGCTTTTAAATATATATTTTTATTGCTCAATCGGGTTTAATATGAATTTTACGCCGACCTCAATTATAAGGTTGATATATATATATATATATATATATATATATATATATATATATATATATATATATATATATATATATATATATATATATATATATATATATATATATATATATAAGGTTATTCGATGTTGAACACAACTTTGATCGTTTTGCGATGGCCATTTGATTTAAGTCATTAAGGTCAATTTCAAAATATGTGTTATTATTTCCGACCACTCGACTTTCGCACAAACTTATCCGAATTGAGTGTGAATAGTTCTACTTGATAGATTTTAACAAAGCAGTCAATTTCACGAATGCAGGTCATTTGGTTTACGTTGGTGCCTCTTGACCTCGATATGTGTAGCTCGTTGATGACTCGATCACTTGATCAGTTGATCATCAGCTTGTGCAATATTTATATTCTGATCAATTTTGATGTTCTGAATGCAATGGTGAAGTCCGTTCATCAATCAAGGTCATTTTCAACTAATTTTAGCATTGTCTAGTGTATTTCAACCTCAATTTGCTTGCTGTCACTTTTGATCATTCGACATTTGCATAGACTCGTTCGAATTGAGCATGGACAGTTTGATAATTTTCATTATTTCAAAGCTAATAGCGTAATCAATTTCATGAACAGAGGTTGTTTGGACATCGTCGTAGCTTCTCGACTCCGATATGTATGTTGGTACACTGATAGATCGATCGCTTGCTCGGTTGATATTTAGATTATGTAATATTTATATTTTGACCAATTTTGGTGTTTTGAATGTAATGACAAAGTCCGTTCATTGATCAGAGATCATTTCAACCATTTTCAGTGACGTCCAGTGTACTTTGAGCCCCGATTTACGCTCTAAAGCATCTGAAGTTGATCAAATTCACCTTATAAATGCGATTCGGCTTGTGTAGCATATATGAAGATCAATAAATACCTTGACATGATGTTTGTCTTTTGTAAATAATTCTCTTTTGATCAATGCTTAAGGAACTTCGAAATTCTTGTTAGGGTTGCAAATGAACCAAGCGTTCAACAAGCTACTTATGACTCGGCTTGATTATAACTCGTTTACACATGTTTGATCAACTAATCGAAAGAGCTTGAATATTTTTATAAATACTTGATTGCTCATTGAACAAGCTTGAAAATGTGTTGTTTAGTTCATTTACATTAATAGTATTGTTCAAAGCTCATTAAGCTCAATTAAGGCTCGATTAAAGCTTGTTAGTGAACAATATTGTTTAATTTTTAATTTTTTAGTCTTAATAAGCTTTAATTGATGCAAATCATGTATATTTCACATTAATAAGCTGGTTGCAAAATAACTCGATTAATGATTGATTAAAGCTCATTTTCATTAAGCGAATTGCTTATTAATAAGCTCAATAATTTCAATTTGAACTGAGCCCGTGAACTAAATCGAGTTGAACTCTAATAGGTTTTTTTTTAAAAAAAGCTCAAGTTTGAACATCATTCTAAAGCTCAAATCGAACTTGAGCTCAATAATGGTAAGTGAGTTTGAACTCGAACAATTATATGCTCAACTCGGCTAGGCTCGTTTGCAGCCTAAATCCTTGTATGTGTTCATGGTTCTTCTAGTGATTTTTTCCATTATGCCAATATTTGTATGATACGTTTGAGTAAACAATTTTAAAGCTTTTAAAACTTTTTATGGGTTTTTGGCACTTTTCCTTCAGCTATTGATTTGTAGAATCCAAGCACCAACATAAATAAGAAGATTATTTTAAATTAAGTTTAACAATTTTTCTAACCATGAACTACATAAAACTATAAAATTTTTTAACTCTCTTGGAAACCATTAGGTCTTTATATAATAATAACCAAACAACATTATTCCTAAAAACTCTTCCTCTCTCCAAATAGATGTCATCTATAGGTCCATTTCAATATTATTGAGGCACTTTTACCTTCTTTCTCATTCATTATCACTTCGTCTACTAATTCTAGGGATGAATAGCTCAATACACTGAATAATTCAAATTTTTAATCCAAAACCCTTGATAAAATTTTGAGCATCAAAAAATAAGTTAAGCTACTAAACTTGATCCAATTTTTTTTCTTTAGCCTCTGTTGATTCTAATTTGCCTAATAATGCTTCAATTTTTTCTCATATTAATAACTTCATTCAAAAATTTATTCTCTGATCACATTTACTTAGCATTAATAAGATATCTCTACTACCACTCATTTTAGTGAGATTGATTGTGCAAAAGAATTATTAAGTCTACTCTTGCTCTAGCTTCATTATGTTGTTCTATTTGGCCTAAAAAAATTATCAATGCATGAATAAGGCCAACTAACATTTGCTACTTCATTTACTAGATTTTATAATGAGCTCTAAAGTGATTCAATTAGATCCATCAAGTGTATTAGGGTCCATAATGTTGTGGAGCTTATCCAGTTGATTAGAATTGTTGGTGTGCACATACTCAAGAGTTCTCCAACATGTTTAATAATGTCCTGCGAAGAATGTTTAGTTTATGGGTTCTTTCCTGAACAAACTATTTCCTAATGCTTATCTTGACAACGTTGATTAAGTTCAACATCTACTGCCCATTAAACTCGATGGAGCTAAAACTTCTTGTCCCAAAAATCATAACTTATTAAAGCGTGTCAATAGTAAAATAATTGCCAAGATTTTCATCTAAGGAGAGGGGAGTCCTCTTAACTAATGCCATTCAAAAAAGATTCACAAGCATTTAGATAGAATCATTACATGGGAAACCCCTTCATAATCTATTAGCAATCATATTAATGGCTCTATTATGTGCAAGAAAATTTGGGTCAGTTGAGTAGGAGAATTTGATATCTTAGCATTGTAAAAAAGTTTCGCGCACACATCAAAAGAGTTTGGCACCGTCTGTAGGAATGGAATCTCACAATCGCAATCTCTGTGAACACTTGCACTATGGCTAACAAGTGCAATACTCACAACAATGGAGCCTCCCGCTCTAATTACCATCATTCCAGAAACCAATCCTTAAACAAAAAACATCAAGCTTCTGCCTCATTTTCCCCTGATAGGTGTTACCCTATCGATGAAGGTGCAATAGGAACCTCTCTTGAAGATCGTGTTCGCCAAATAGAAGAGTCTTAAAATAAGATAATTCAACTTTTACGAAACATGAAAACCACTACTACAACAAATGCATCTCCCCCAAGATCGATCGTTAGCAGGGGAGCTCAAAATGCTTACATAGGGCCTTCTCGCCATCAGGCTGAAGTTCCTCCGATTCCAGATCATGATGCTAACCTCCTTGACACTACTAGTTCTACTCATCTATCACTTGCAGCTCAACCAATTGCTAACCCACCAATTATTGATGATGACTTAGCACGTTCTTACTTTGTTAATTTCCTCTTTCATGTTATACGTGCGGAATTACAACACTTACTGTGAGAAAAATTCCACCTTAAAGATAGGAATCATTTTCCCTCTCATTGCGGTTATCAGGAGTCTTCACCTTTAGCTGAAGCAAATCTTCAACATCCTATTCCCATAGGTTTCAAGCTTCCAAGCATTGACTCCTTTGATGGGACAACTGACCACCCATATGAACACATCGACTATTATAGAACCATCATGCACATCCAATGAGCTCCTGACACACTACTTTGTCATGTATTTCCAGTCACCCTCAAGGGTCAGGCTCGCACTTGTTCTACTCCCTTCCAAGGGGATCTATCCATACCTTTGACAAACTCACTAGGATTTTTGTAGAACAGTTTATTGCGAATCAGGGGATCATTAAAGATTCCTCTTATCTATTAAGCATTCATCAAAATGAAGGTGAATCACTTAAGGAGTACTTTCAGAGGTTCTCTTTAGAAGCTTCGCCAAATATCAGGGGTGGACCTTGAATTACTAAGAGGTGTTTTTCTTTGAGGGCTCCATTATGGGCCTTTTTACTAATCACTAATGCGTGATACGGTCCGTTGTATGCCAACTTAGTGCATTGTATGTGTGGTATTTATTTTTGATATGTGTGTGAGGGACACCACACAAATTTGAGGGTATACTTATTGAGGTGATTGGGTTACGACATTAAGGAATGATGCACTATCTCAAAAGATAAAAATCACTACCCTATAATGGACCTAATCACCTAATAAGGACTCCTAAGACATGATGGGTCTTCAAAACTACCAGAGATTTATTTTCCTACTTTACATGGATGAATAAAATAAGGTTTATATTAAACTGGGTTCTAAAGTTCCCTATGGGGGAAAGCCACCATAGTTAATTACATGCTAAGGAAAGTGAATTTCTAAGGAATTCTCTTGAATAAAGTAGATAATTATTATCTCCAAAGATTTTAAATATAAGAATATCAATAAATTGATTATATTTGAAAAATCAATCGAGGTAGATCAAAAAGAAGAGACTTATTATCAAACCAAAGGAGATGAGTAGGGAACACTTATGATACTAGGAAACCTACTGAGCATTCCAACCTATCCTATGGTTGGGCTTTATATGTTAAAAATTGAGGAGAATTATATATTTGAGTTGAAATTTTATTAGAGGGTTAGGGCTTACAATCCCATAATATAAGGTTATGGAGATGCCTAAGAGGTGAGAATTTATGCTTATAGCCTAAAGGAAACAGTAACCTCAGATCCTAAATCTAGGGAGCTTTAACGAGGGCCAAAGTATGCCTTGAACCTAAGCAAAAATAGGTATATGGTTTACCTCCACAAGAGAGGATAAACCACCCAACTGCTGGACTTATAATCACTTGGAGTGGACACTAACTCCTCCTATGCTTTAAAATCATGTGGTCAAGTCATATGATTTTGCAAGCTAATTGAGTTGTTATTATTTAGAAAGAGATTAAAGTCCTTAAACACACTCCCTAAGAGACTAAAGCATGAGTAGTATGAACAATGACTTAGTCTAATGCAAATCTTATCAATTTTTATTTAATTTTGGACTCTTCATTTTGACAAAGGCCATAGGATTTTTGTATGTTTAAATGCAGGATAAAATAAGATTATTGGCTAAATCAGAGAGAAATAGATATTTTTTATCACAGAGGAGACCCTCAAAGGTGAAGTCTTCCCCTATCATGTAAGGATGGAAGTCCTCTCTTAGCAAGGGTGAAGCAAGATGGATGCATGATATTAAGCATACAACATTCAACTAAGGGGTTGCTAAATCTTTTAGTTATTTTGATTTAGTTCCTAGGCTTTATGTGAGGTTATGAGTTATTTAGAAAATTTAGTTATGAGTTGTAGTTGGGGTAGAAAATTTATTTTTACCTAAGAGCCTAATCTTATCCATGCCACACATTAAATCACCATATGAGTAAGAAACTAAGAAGATGCATGTTGTTTCTATTACAATTATAAATAAGACAACATACAATTTATAAATCCAACCTAAAAGAATAACAGGCCAGTGCGGTCGGGTATTGCCATATAACCCAAAGAGAAATGGGTAGCCGAGTTCTACTCTTTTATAACCTAGTATGTGAAAGAATATTACAAATTATACAAATGCATAAATGCTATGGGGGTCTTCATTCTTCATTCTTCATGTCTCCTCTTCTTTCTTCCTTTGACTTGATTTGGATGTGCTTGCTTCAAAGGCATCACAAGGGGGTGGGGGGCCTCCCATGACAAAGCCTTCTAGTCATCGCTCATCCTAATCCCCCATAACACTAATCCTAATTCCAAATACAAAATTATATTAAAAATAGGAAAAGTAAATCTAACTACACTTATAAAATAAGTGTTAGCTAAACACACCATACAACCCAAGCAGTTATATGAATAATTTGGACTTAGCACTCTGCACATAGGTAACCAAGTCCACCTGTCCTAACTTAGATTATGCTTAGGGGTTAAGCAATCTACAAAAAAGAGCATTTATATTTATTTTAACCACCCCTTAAATACAATCTCTTGCAGAAAATATGATTAGGCTAATCACGACCTAACATCCAGTCTACACCCTAACATCCAATCTAAAATAATACATCATAAAATAAGACATTCATCACACCATGCACCACCCTAACATAAAGCTAGAAGTGGTGACTTAATTCTAAAGTGTGTGTATTAAGGCTTGTGTGGTGTACCTTAACTAGACTTTGTTATAATTTTGTAAGTACGAAAGAATTTAATTATAAAGGATGGTTTCACTTTAAGTGACTTAATTAATTTGCAAGTTTTACTTAATATTTTATTTTATCTCACTTGGTTTACACTTAACAACTAAGTGTTATAAAGAGAAGAAAAGAGAGGATTACTCTCTTTTATCCCTACCTTAAGCCACATCTAAAGCATATTAATTAGTCAAATCTCTTTATTGAATTGCTTATTACATATTTTAATTAATCTTAGGTTAAGGTTCACTTTGAATAATCTCATTCAATAAGAAAGACATCTTAAGATTAATTGTAATTAATGACTATCACATAACACATGTTTATTCATTTCTTTCCATCATATGTAGCTTGCATATGACTAAGTTCTAAACATATCTATACATGCAATATGTATTGACACACTTAAATGATGAATATGAACATGTACATTTGAAGTTTATATTTTCCTTTTGGTTGAATTATTTTCATCATATTGATTTAAAGCTCTATCTAAATTCTTATGCCAAAAATACATAGGAATAAAGTTAAACATGTATGTGTCATTGTTAACTAGGGAAGTGAGGTAATTAAATGACCTCCTTAGGGCTAGCTAAAGTCTCATATTCCTGGGATGTCCAGACTAAATACCATTTGCATTCAAACACATGTAAGTTTGCATGCATGAATGTAAAAGAGAGAGCTTTTGATCACATGATTAATTAATTTTATCACTTAAACAATTGCAAATGCATGTATTTTAGTAAAAGAAAAAGAGGGGTTTTAACTCCATAGTCAAGTACACACACATATGTATGAGAGACATGAGCTAGTATATGCCATTGTTAACCAAGGAAGTGAGACAATCAAATGATCTCCTTGGGGATACTTAAAGCCTCATATTCATGGAGTGTTCATACCAACTATTTTCTTTTCTCAAATACATATGAATGTACACACAAATAAAGGAGAACAAATCATGCAAAAGTTGTACTTTTATTTGACTAAAAAGATTTATGTACATGGAGTAAAGTCTTTTTTAAATTCTAATATTGAAAAATGTAAGAGTGAAATCAAATGGAGTACATGTCATTGTTAACCACGGAAGTGAGGTAATCAAATGACCTCTTTGGAATTAGCTAAAGTCTCGTATTCCCGAGATGTCCAGACTAAATACCCATTAACATTCTTACTTACATAAATCAATATATGAATGAAGGAAAAGAACTTTACTTCATGCATTTAAGCTATAATCACTTGGATTTCCTATGTATTTATAACTAGCATTTATAGCATATCTAATCATTTATTTATATGATTTGGAAAATAGATTTGGATTTATTAATGATAATAGCCACACATATATTAATTTAAATCAACACATGCAAGCTTGACATAAAAGAAATCATTTATGTTTAATTAATTTTTGAAGAAATGAATGCATGAATCAAGTGTCATACAACATTTTAATATGAATGGAGAGAAATAAAGAGACACAAGCATGTAATTTCATTCAATCCAACTAATTCCTAAGGACAATCATATTAAATAAGCTTATTTAAAATAAATCAAAGTTTCTTAATGTCAATTTTAACTTTATATTTAACTTGATTTAAGAGATGTGAAAAAGATTTGCTAATCCTAATCCCATTCCCCATATGTGTGAGTTAATTTGATTTAAGGAAAAGCAATTAAATTGATTTTATGGATTGATTAAGTTAAGCATGGGCTAAATCAATTTATTAAACATTTACCTATGTTACCTTAAGGTAATTAATAAATAATTATGAGCTAATGTAATATGCAAATAAATTGAAAAGTAAATAGCAATGCTCCTAGGGATTGAAAGGAGCTTAATGCAATTAGCTCATAATCATTTATTAATTAAGCTTAAGAAACTATTTTAATTACTTTCATGATTTTCTCACACATGTGAGCTAATCATAATTTCGTTAAGCCTCTTTAGGTTCTTGCATAGCTAAAGCTCTACCCAAGATGAATTAAGGGAAATCAGATTTAATTAGATTTTTAGTTCAATTAATTAAATCATTAATCCATCAATTCATCTCTCTCTAATTATCGAAGTTAATTGATTATTTTGAAATGAGATGGGCTTAAGGGAAAAGGTAGGGAAAGAGGTCCCAACCTAATTCCATAAGCCATCCACTTAGTCAAGCATGATTTAATGTGATTTGAATTTTAACTTAGCTAATTAAGTCATTAATCAATTAATTAATCATTAATTAGCATTTTGGTTGAAAAGAGAAAGGAACTTAGGTAAAAGATTAGGAGGGAGGCCCTGATCTAATTCCCTAAGCCCCTTTATTGTTCAATAGTGATTGGGGAATCTAAATAAATAAATAAATTATTATTATTTATATGCTTAATTATCACTTAATTAATTTAAAATGGTAATTAGGGCTTAATCAATCAATTCTCTAATTAAGCAAGCAATAAATTCCAAGAGAAATAGGGGAGGCAGAGGTCATCCCCCTAAACATTCTAAAAAAATTTAGAATTGATTGGGTGCTTAATTAAAGAGTAATTAAGCTAATTAAAATTTTAATTAAATCTTAATTAAGCCAAAATTATTGTTTGAAATTAATTAAGAATAATTTTAATGGATTCCTCTTTGAAGTACCTTTAAAATGAGCCATTATTTGTGTTTTTTGGATTTTTTTTATAGTTAGTTAGGAATTATAGAAGTTTCAGCCTTAAAAAAGGATTAATTTGCTTATTTAAGCATAATCTTGCTGGCGCCATGTGGCGCTCTGACTTGGCGAGCTTTCCACGTGGCACTTTGATTGGGTATTTAAGTTATCACATCCGGCGTTGAGTCAGCTGGCGGCGGACGCGACATCGATCCCCTCCATACGATCTCAGATCGGATGACGCGGATCAAACTTGAGGTGTAAGGGGATAATCTCATTTGATTTAGCATGATTTGATCAGAGCTGTTCATTCCAATCACGTGGAATGGATGGCCCATGATCCTTCTTCCCATGAGCGACAAATGATAGCATCCGTCCTCCATGAATCATTTGATCTGAGCTCACCCGAGCTCGAATGAACTCCAAAACCACTCCACACCATCAAGGGAAGGATACGAGCACATCTAACGGTCAAGATTGCATGCAATGAAAATTCTCTTCATAAAAGACCAACCACACTTAAGCTAGAGATCAATTTTCATGGAAATACATCACCAGAGCTAAGACCTGTGGTTTGCACGCTTGAGGAAGCTTCGTCTAGTTGAGATGAAGCCTTGTTGATCAGCACGAGCATTGATTTGGTGTGATATGCCTTGGAGACCAAGACCAAGATCCTCCTCCTTGGCATTCAGCTTTGAGCAAACTCAAGCTTGGAGTTGATTTGGAGCTCGGGAAATGGTTTGGGTGGCCTCGATGAGGTGTAGAGATGGTGTAAGAATGAGGAATTTGATTGAGGTGGGGTATTGGAGAAGTTAGGATCGAAGATAGCCTCCCCTATTTTGGTTCTACACGGGAAGAGGGAATGCTAAATGTGAGAAGCTTGGAATCACTTAAAACTTACAAGGAAGCTCAGCTTGGTGTTCGAAAGCTCGCCCGAAGTGAATTGGCCCTATTCTCATTTGATTTGGGGGAGTATACCCCCTTGATGTGCTGAGTTGGACGAATGGGATGGCCTCCCATTTTTCAGCCGGCCAGACACCATTAGAGCATCGAAGGTGTCTCAATCGAGTCCACATGGCTCGATTGGGTTGGAGGAAGTCATGGGAAGTGGCTCAAGGCTTGATCTTGGTTGATTTGGTTTTCTTGATATCTTGGGTGCTCGACTTACATGGGAGGTAAGTTGGCTCACCTCCCTTTGGTCCATGGTCGACCTAGTATGGGTCAGGTGGCCTAGGTGGGTGAGGTGCACCCTCATTTGAAAGTTGGGGCTGCTAAGGTGATTGGAGAGTGGACTTTATCATTTATGGGTGAAATCTTATGTGAAGTGGGCTTAACCAATGGATTATGGCTTAGATGGGGCCCACTTGGCATTTGGGCTGACTTTGGGCTGACCTAGGGTCAGTTTGGGTCGGGTTTGGTCAGCCGCCAAAGTCTCATGGGTTTGTTTTATGTGTCTTGGCTTCATGTGGTCAAATGGGCTCATGTTGGGTTGGGTTGACCAATTGGTCAAATTAGGTCAAACCAAGGCTTGGGTTGGGTTCAAATGATGATTTAAAGAGTTTTGGTTTAAGTGGTTTCAATCAATTTGACATATGTTTGATTTTAGCTCACTTAGATTCAAATAGGTCAAATGGGCTAAGTTGACCAATTTGACCAATTTGACCAAATTAGGTTGGGTTAGGTGTTGGTTCATGTTCAATTGGTCAATTGAAAATGATTGTAGGCTTTGGTTTGAATCAATTTGGATTTAATTTGGATTTTGAGCAATTTAACCCTTTAGGTCAATTTGGGCTGGGTTAGGCCAAGTTGACCAATTGGTCAAATTGGGCTCAATTATGGCTTTGGCCAAGTTCAATAATCAATTTGAAATAAACTTGAGCCATTGGTTGCAATCAATTTGGGTTAGATCATGATTTGATCCATTTTGACCTTTTAGGCTAATTTGGGTTAATTTGAGTCAAATGGCCAATTGGACTTAGTTTGGCTCAATTGAGGCTTTAGTCATGTTTAATCAATGATCATGAGTTGGTTTAAATCAATGGTTTCAATCAATTTGGTGTATGGTGAGTTTTAGCTAGTTTAGGTTTCATTTGAGCTAAAGGTTGACTTGGTCAAATGACCAAGTTGACTTGGTTTGACCTAATTCAAGGTGGTTGACCATCCTAGGGTGATTGTTGATCATGAGACGAGGCTTGGATGGGCTTGGTTCAATTCAATTTGGGTTGAATTAGAACATGGCTCAAAAATGTCCTTTAGCCCACTTTGGGTTGAGTGGACCTAAATGGGTCAATTAATTTGGTTTTGGCTTAATTCAAGTTTAGTTGAACTCATATTTGAGCCTAGGATTGAAATATAAATCCAACTACAATCAATTTGGAGTCTAATGGATTTTGGCTCATTTGAAGTTTTCAAGCTAAAAGGGCTAACTTGGGCTTGGCTTGATAATTATAGTTTTTATTTATATTTGGTTAAATGATTGAAGGAATGATTGCTTCAAGATAAAATTCATTGGTTTTGGCTTGATTTGGATAAGATTTGGCCAAGTACAGGGAAATGAATTAAAAGGCTTGAATTGGGTTTTGGTTTAATTTTTGGACTTGATCTTGGTCATATGAATCTATATTTCATTTATATTTGGGAATATAAATGAATATATAAATTATTCATGAGAAAATTACTTGAGTTTGGGAGTGATTTGGAAGCAAATTTGACCAAGCTTAAGGATGTAGGTCAAAGGGGCTAAGGAGGAAACCAATTTAGTTTGATTTATTTTTGATCATTGGAAGGTGGGTTTCATTTATAAAAATGAATATAAATAGAGTAATAGATTTATAAAGAAACTAATTGATTTTGGGTTGATTTGTATGAGATTTGGCTAAGTTCATGGAGGTAGGTACATATGGCTTAAGAAGGATTTTGATTGGATTTGGATTTAGTTTGATTTAGTTTTGGCTATTTAATTTTATATCTCATTGTACTTGTGAATATAAATAAAGATATAAATGATTCAAGAAGAGATCAATCAAATTTGGATTGAATTGGTTGGAGATTTGGCTAGGTTTATGGAATTCAACCACACGGCTTTAAGGGGGATTTTTATTTTGGATTTGATTGTGGGTTCTGATCATTTGGTTTGGAATTTGGATTTAGATTTGGTAAATGATTTGAATTTGAGGTTTGGTTTGAGAAGGTAAGCATAGGTTGGGTTTAGGCCATGGGAAAGGCAAGTCTCCCTAAATCCCTAAGGCACAACCTAATCCCTATGGCTAACCCTTCTAAGTCTCTAGGCTTAGGTTAAGTGTTCACCTAATCGCTAGAAGTGTCATAGGACTAAAGAGCTCTTAGTCTCTATAAGAGTCCTAGATCTATTATGAGGAAGTTAAGAACTCACTCCAAAAGTGAGGTCAACAGTGTGGAAGTATAAATCTCTGCTGAAGAGGCTATTAATGCCCATGAAAAATAGTTTGAACAATCCACAAAAAATATAAGAGTGCCCCAGGGAACACTAATCAATAATCCCATAAAAAAAAAACAACAAGGCAGTTGTGATCTCCCTCCATAGCCCCCACACCAGTGACGTGAACCATGACAAAAAAAAAGAATACACACCACTGAACACATCTTGTGTTAACATTTTGTTGACCATTTGAGATGAAGAGACCATTAAGTGATCACATCCACTGAAACCAAATTCAAGAAATCAAGAATAATATTGTCACTTCCATCGAAGTTGTGGACATACTACAGAGGCGTGTAAACAACTCAAAGAAGAGATCGGGAGGCACATTTGACAAGGATATCTTGGTCGATTTGAATCAACTCAAGTAAACATAACACCAACTAGGGGGCAACAGGGATAATCATCGCAAAAACAACAAAATAGCTGCCAAATAGTCGGAGAAAATAAAATAATCATAGGAGGATAACTACTATCTAATCAAGTCTTCATCGCCACCTCCGAAGAGCCAAAGTTAAGAAAATCTTGTATTGATCATTCCATCACTTTTAATGACTCAGACTTAGAAGGAGTCCAAGTTTTACATCAAGATCCACTTATCATCGTGGTGATCGGTGATCCATGTTATAATGTAATGAGAATTTTGATTGATAATGAGAATTCTGTTCATATTTTATTTTACTCCACCTTTCTTAGCATGGTCCTATAGGACCATTATGTGGGTTTGATAATTGCCTTGTGAGTAGAGGGGGAAATCACTCTTCCTATTATTCTCAAGATTTTTCTCGATAAGTGACTCATTCAATTCAAATCATAGTGGTCAAGTCAGATTCAGCATACAACGCTATCTTCGGAAGGCCCCTCCAATCAATCTTTTGGTGGTACACCTGCACCTCATCTCAAGATGAAATTTCTAACCCCAGTTGGGGTTGGAGTGGTATGTGAAAATTAACAAATAACACAATTATGTTACCTTAGACAAGCTCAACCATGCCTTTCGATGACCTTCAGCATAAAAAATTTTAACTTTCGAGATGAAGAAGTAACTTAGAGGGCTTTTCCTGTAGAAGACTTGCTCCTTGTTTCATTATCAGATGACCAACCTCTACGAACAGTGCAAGTCAGATCTCTACTATCATACAAACATAGGGTAAAATATATAGACTTCTTGCACAAGAATGACATCTTTGCTTGGAGTCCAACTGACCCTAATGTAATTACGCACTCCCTCAAAATTGATCAAACATTCAAACCGATCATCCAAAAGAAGTAGAGTTTTGCACCTGATCACCTCTAAGCTATTGAGCAAGAAGTTAATAAGATCTTAGAAGTGGGATTCATACAAGAAGTACATTACCCTACATGGTTAGCAAATGTTATCATGGTTAAGAAAGAAAATGGAACTTGGAAAATATGTGTTGATTATACTGATCTCAACAAAGCTTTCCCAAAAGATAGTTTTTCTTCCTCTGAATTGATCAATTGGTTGATGCTACGTCTAGACATAAGATGCTCAATTTTTTAGATGCTTACTCAGGTTATAACCAAATAAAAATGGACCCAATAGATGAAGAAGCCACATCTTTTCAAACAGATAAATGTTTATATTGTTAACAAGTTATGTCGTTCAAGTTAAAGAATGCTGGTGCTACTTATCAACACCTCATGAATATGGTTTTAAAGACCTCTTAGGACACATAATGGAGGTATATATGTATGACATGTTAGTGAAAAGCTTGGAAGAATCACAACATATTTCTGACTTAGAAATATGCTTTAACCTACTTCGACGTTATAACATGCAACTTAACCAAACCAAGTGTGCCTTTGAGGTTACATCAAAAAATTTCTTGGGTTCATGGTCACCCATCATGGGATTGAAGCTAATCCCAAAAAAATCAAAGCGCTCAGAGATATGGCTCCTCTAAAAAATTATCAAGGAAGTTCAATGCTTGAATGGATGAATTACTGCCTTATCCTGCTTCTTAGCTCATTCTAGAGATAAATACTTGTCATTCTTTAAAATAATAAAGGGAGCTAAAAATAATAATTTTCTATGGATTGATGAGTATCAAGCTGCTTTTAAGCAACTAAGGGAATATTTAGCATCTCCACCCTTAGTATCCAAACCTATCCAAGGAGAGATATTATACTTATATCTCGTAGTCTCCTCCCATGTAATAAGCTCAATTTTAGTGTGAGAGAAAAATGTGATACAACGACCAATCTATTATGTTAGCAAAATTTTCTTTTGATATAGAAATTTATTATCTGCTAGCAGATAAGATGGCTTTAGCTTTAGTTTTCTCAGCACAAAAATTACATCCATACTTCCAAGCTCACACCATTAGTGTTTATACCCATTTACCACTGAGGGCCATTCTATAGAAACTAAAGGCATCTGGAAGGATAACCAAGTGGTCCATAGAATTGGGAGAGTTTAATATTCATTTTCTACCTAGGACAGACATAAAGTCTCAAGTACTCGTAGACTTTATAGTTGAGTGCACTGTCCCTACTCCAAACGAGTTATCTACTACACCCCTTTCATCTCCTCAATGGACCCTCTATGTTGATGGAGCTTCAAGAAATATTGGTGCTGGAGCAAGAATCTTACTTATTTCCCCAGGGCACCTTAGAGTATGGACTTTGCTTAAAATTTCTTATAACTAATAATGTGGCTGAATATGAGGCTTTCATTGTAGGGTTAAGGCTTGCCATTGATTGTGAAGCTCAAAACTTAATGATCTACACTAACTCTCAGCTTGTTGCCTCTGAGATTGAGGGAGACTTTAATGCTCATAATCTCCAGCTAGCATAATACCTTAGCTTGGTAAGGTCACTTCTTACCCATATCAAGACACATCAAATCATTCACATACTTTGAGAGAAGAACACTTGAGCTGATGCTCTCGCTAAGATCACTACCTCAACTACTGGAGATCTATTTAAGAGAAGGTGCATTAACAAAATATATTTTCTACTATCCAAGGGTCATGAGTAATACAAGCAATTAATGGGATGAATGAACCTTCATGGATGGACCCCATCCTATCCTTTCTACAAGAAGGGACCCTTCCTGAAGACCAACTGCTGCAATTCATCTCCGAAGATAAGCAGCAAACTATATTATTATCATAGATGAACTACACATATGAGCTTTTTTTGGACCGTACCTTAAATGCCTCTCACCATCAAAGGCCGATTATATATTAAGAGAGGTTCACTCTGGAATATGTGGAGAACACCTAGGAGGAAGGGCACTAGCCCTTAAAATCATGAGGCATAGGTTCTATTGGCCTATGATGAGGCATGACACCTTGGATTTTACAAAAAAAATATATGAGTTGTCAATTGCTAACGTCTCTCATACACCACCTACAGAGCTCTCATCCATTCAAAACTCATGGCCTTTTGCTCAATGGGGAATTGATATCATTGGATCTTTTCCAATAGCATCAAGGCAATGAAAGTTAATCATTTTAGCTGTTGACTACTTCACTAAATGGGTGGAGGCTGAACTACTCGCTAAAATACCAAAGACAAATGCTAAATAATTTATTTGGAAGAATATAATATGCCGGTTCAGTCTTCCTGCAAAGATCATCACCAACAATGGAACCTAATTTATTGGAAAGCCTTTACATCTTTTCATGAAGATCTTCACATTCAGCTACTACATATGGCTGTAATCCATCCTCAAACTAATGGACAGACTGAAACTACCAATAGGGCTATACTCAAAGGGTTAAAAATATGCCTCGAGAAGGAATGGGTTGAGGAGCTCTCTAGTGTTCTTTGGGCTTACCACACTACTTTGAGAACTCCGATTGGTGAGACACCATATAATTTGTTTTTAAGATAGTGCCTATTATTCTAGTATATATCAAATTTTGTCCAAGAGTTCAATCATTCAATCATAATAACAATGAAGAAAAACTCTGATATAACTTAGACCTACTCCTTGAAACTCTTGACATGGCCATACTTCAGACTGCTTCCTATCACCAAAGAGTAGCTCGTCAGTTTAATAGAAGAGTGAAACCTCATCCCATCTCTATTGGTGACTTGATCTTACAAAGTCTTGAAGCTTCTAGCAAAGCCCTTCAACGGAATAAGCTATCACATCTTTGGGAGGGCCCTTATGTGGTTACAGTTATGGTCAGGCCAGGAATATTTAAGCTTACAGATTTAGAGGGAAGAACCTTGCCTCAAACTTGGAACATGGAGAATCTCCGAAAGTATTATCAGTGATCCTTGCTGCATAAATATTATAGCCTTTATTTTATTTCGTTTGTCATTTCCTCTCCACCCGATGTCTTTCGTTAACTCTCATTCCCCTTGTTAAGTTATCTTATGATAATATTGTATTACTGACCTTATCAAAGTAATGAGTTTATGGTATTCTTTTTCAAGCTTGTTGAACATAAATAATCTTCTTCATTTCAATCCTCCCACTTGAGAAATGCACAACTCACATTTTGTCTTAGTCAGGGCATGATCAATCCTAAGAGAATTTGATCAAACCTCTTCCATACAGGTAAGAAGTCAAGTAACACTTTGACTAATACCTAGGATAGATCAAAAAGTTCTTGGTGGACATCCCATGACCTCTTCCATACAGGTAAGATGTCAAATAATATTTTGATTAATACCTAGGATAGGTCAAAAAGTCCTTGGTGGACTTAACACGACCTCTTTCACACATGTTAGTGTCATTGAATAATATTCTGACTAATTATCTCAGATAAGTAAAAAAAGAGAGAAAATCACTCAAAAATTTTAGTTTACTAATGTCATTGAGAGCTCTAATATGATGAAATAAGAAAGAGTTAAAATCTTTGAATACATGAGAAATAAAAAATAAAAAGGGAAAAAATGCATCTTTAATTGATATTACATGATATCAACATCCTCCTCATCACTAGAAGATGCTCCTTAAACTAATTTTCAACCCCTTCATCTCCTGAATCTGGCAAAGAGTCTTCAGATACTTGGCTTGGAGACAGATTCTCAATATTAACCCCAATTTTTTGATGTACTAAGTGAATTACTTTTAGAATCCTCGGATAAATTCTTCCTCCAAACATTGGTGCTCCACGTCCTTCACTTCAACATCAAGAATATGATTATGAGCTTCTTGTATATGATCCTCGATAGCATCATGATACATTTGGAGAGTTCTTAAAGTCTTCCACTGCCTTCAAGGATATGACATTTGCTTTCACTTCTAACAAAATAAGCTCCTTCTCAAAAAGATGATCTTGTAATACTTTCTTCTAGTTCAAGGGCCTTCTTCTCGCAAATGCATTAAGTATTTTTTTGAGTCTCTGCCCTCACCTCAATCAGCTCATCACAAGTACGCTCCACCTTCTACCGCAGAGAGAAAGAAAAGTTGACATGTTCGCTAGCTCAGTTCTACATTCGGTTAGTTGATCCTCCTTAGCTGTCACTTCTTTGGGCTTAGCATGCATTCTTCACTCGTACTCATCTTGTAAGTAGTTTATCTTCACAAATTCAGTATTCCACTCATCTAGAGTGACACCCAAATGAGTCATAAGCTCTAATGTTTGAATTACCTACAATCAAAAAATCACAAATATTAGACTTAAAAAAATAGAGAGAGATGAAAAGAAAGAGAAAGAGAAGATAAAATACTAATTCGTCTACTCATTGACATCTAGTGCATACGTACTTGAACACCTCCTCAAGAATATGTGGCTTCGAGAGACGAATCCCCCCATTATTAGTTGAGATTGCTAAACTCTTAGAAGCTAACTAGGGATGTTGACCTCACTTTTGTAGTGAGTTCTCAACCTCTTCTTAGACTTAGGAGTCTTCTAGACAATAAGAATTCCCTAGTCATAAGACACTTATAGTGATTAGGTGAATACTTAACCTAAGCCTAGAGACTTAGAAGGGTTAATCATAGGACTAGGCCATGCCTTAGGGACTTAAAGAAAATCACCTATCCTATAGCCTAAACCCAACCCATAAGCACCTTCTCAAATCCAATCCAAATTCAAACCTCCATCCAAACCTAAAATTCAAATTCAAATTCTAAATCCAAGTCTAATTTCCAAGCCAAATGATTGAAGCCCTTGATCAAACCCTTCCTAAGCCCTTTGGACTTAGCCTTAACCAAATTCAAATCAATCCAAATTAATTTTTTTCTTATTTCTTTTTCTCAAAGATCAATTCGATCTCTTAAATATTTGTCAAAACTAAAACAGACCCAACTCAAAATCAAGCCAACTATACCAAATTGGCTCACTTGACCCAAAGTGACCAATTTGACCTTCATAAACCAAAATCAAATTCAAATCAAATCAAAGTGAATTAAGCTAATTTAAACTTTATATCATGATTGTTGATCATCATAGGTTAATCAATTGTCATGAATTGGGTCAAACCAAGTCAATCTAGCCCGTTGGCCAAGTCAACCCTTTTAACCCATTGAACCTAAACTAGCCAAATTACAACCTAAATCAAATAGATTTCAACCAATGGCTCAAGTTCATTCTAAATTAATTATTGAACTTGACCAAAGCCTTAATTGAGCCTAATTTGACCAATTGGTTAACCTAACACAACTTAGCCCAAATTGACTTTAAGGGTCAAATCAACCTAAAACCCAATCAAATCTAAATTAAACTTAATCAAAGCCTACAATATATTTCAAATGATCAACCAAACCCAAACCAAGCCATGATTCAAGCTAATTTGGTCAATTGAGTCAAATTGGTCAACTTAGCCCAAATTGACCTAAAGGATCAAAGTAGCCAAAATCTAAATTAAATCCAAATTAAACCAAATTGATTGGAATCAATTGAACCAATATACTCCAAATGATCATTTGAACTTGACCCAACTTTTGGTTTGACCTAATTTGACCAATTGGTCAACCTAACTCATTTTGACCTAATTTGGCCCAAATGGGTCAAATTGACCTAAATTAAACCAAATGAACTCCAAATGATATGAAATTTTTCCCAACCCACTTTGAACTCATTTCAAATCTTCTCAAATCAAATTTAATGTCAAATAAACATCCCATGAAAAAGACACTTGCCCAAATGGTCATTTCTCTTCCTTTATCACTTAGCACACATCCATTGGTCCACCTATGCACTAAGGACACTGATCATCTGACCCAAGAGGTGGTTGAGGCAGCCTTAACTCATTGGGAGGTGAATTTACCTCACCTCCCACATTGGAACACATGACAAGCATGGAATCCCACTTCCCTTACCTTGGTTGCATTCTCACACCCTCCTCCACCCAAATGAAGCCACCTAGGATGACTCCCTGCCATTCCCAACAACCCCAAGCCATAGGACATCCACTAGGAGCAAAAAAAGAAGAAGAGAATTTGAGGAAAATTTCAGCCAAAATCAAACACAAGTGAATAAAGGCTGAAGAAATCATCATATTCCCTTCATTTCCATCCCCTAGAGCTCCAAAACCAACCAACAACCATTCCCACTTCATTTTGTGGTAAAAAATAATAAAAATCAAGTGGATTTCGGTGAGGAAGCGATGACCATGTCGATACATCATTCCCAAGTGAAGGTGAAGGTCTAGGATCATTCCAAGGTTTCTTCCCCATTCAAGAGCATACTTGGATCATCACCGTCGCAAAACCATCGCCAGTGAGGTAATCTTCAAGAACCATAGCTGGCCTTAGGACTTCTTATTTTGTGATGATTTTCATGGATTCTATAAATTTCCTTAGAAAATCTTTGTATTTTTCATTGTATTAAATATCAATACTGAATATAAAAGTTTTTCGGTGTGAATCGATGCGAAAATGAGTCCATTTGGACAAACTTTCACTTAGATTTTGTAAAAAATTTCATTTTCTCCCGCAAATCCCTTAGTTTTCCATTCGCTAGCCGCAACATATAGCAGACATCTGATCTCACGATTCTTGGGATTGGATGGCTTAGATCACGCATCAATCTCGCATTTCAGCCTGTTAGATCACACGAATTAGATCTGGACCGTTCGATCTGTGATCAGACTACCCAGATCGTACATTTTCGCCTTCAGATTCTATGAATAGGATCTGGACTATTCGATTTGCAGTTGGACAGTCGATCCACATAGCGCTTTCCTATTCACCCACTTTCCTGCTCTCACGCCAAGTTAGCACCACAGGCCTAATCACATGACACCGCGTGGCACCACGTGCCATGCCAACTAGATGTTCAATCACATGGCACAGCATGCCACACAGAACCACATGTCCAATCGCGTGGTAACACGTGGCACTGCGCACAGTACTCACTAGGATAAGTGGGAAATTAAACTAAATACAAAAATCAAACTCAAATCCATTCAAAACCCAACCTGAGCCTTTCAAATTAAAATCTTGAACTTAAAGTGAATGTGTTTATATGCCTTCATTGCTTTAATTCTTCCCTAATATGCTAAATATGTGTGTCATGTGGTTTCATGCACCCATGCTTTCAAAAATCAAATTTAAAATGAAAATGTTTCTTTTATGTCAAAATTGCATGTGTTGGCTAAAGTAAGAATATGAGTGGATATTATCACTATTAAAGTCAAATTATTTTCAAAATATATGAATCAATTATCAAAACTAAAAGTGTGTTACTTATATCTTCATTTATAAGTTTGCATGTGAGTAGAATATAAAGATGTGCTTAGTGTAGGTTTTCCTTCTCTTCTCTTTTAGTATAGTTTTGAATAGGATTTGCCAAGGAGTACGGTTCATTTGAAAAGAACCTAACACTTGCCTAATTCCATATCCTATTCATTCTTATACTATCACTTAAGAAGTGTACCTATGATTGCACATATAAATTGCATAAATAAAATGAAATCAACTAACACCAACTTTTGTATTCTTTCTTCTCCATTCATTTCTTTTGTACACATGCTTGTATTTAAGGAAAGTGGTATATTAGTGTGGACAACCTCAAGATTATGAGGCTTTAAGTAGCCCTAAGTAGGTCTTGTATCTTACACCTCTAGTTAACAATGGCATCGTACTCACTTATGCCTTTCATACATTCATATATGCATGTGAAAATTGGATAAGAAATCCCTTTGCCACTTAATGAAAATCATGCATCATAAACTTCAAATTTTCTTAAGTAAACTACTTAGCATGCATCATGAAGTGTGCTAAAAATTCCCATTGTATGTATTTATATGTTTAGGACTCATTCATATGCATGCTACACATGTTAGGAAAGAAGTGAAGTGATGTATATTTTGTGAATTTAGTTCATTTTACTTAATCTTAAAATACCTTTCTTTTTGAATAGGTTTGTTTAGAGTTAATCTAAACTTAGGATTAATTAAAACACTTAATTAAAATATTCACTAAATAAAACTACAATACGAATCCACTTTAGAAATTACTTAGGTTAGGGGAGGAAAGAGAAGTTCTCTTTTTTTCTCTCTCTCTTTATAATTTAGTAATTAATTATAAGATTCACTTGAACCTAATCAAAGCATAAAATAAAATCAACCCAAAAAAAATAAATCACTTAAATGAAACCATCCTCTAAGTTGAAGATTCTTCATACTTAGAAAATTCTAACTTAAAGTCATAACTAAGCATACCACACAAACCTCTAAAGCACACACATTAGGCTAAGTCACCACTTCTAGCTTTAGGTTAGGGTAGTGCATGGTTTGATACTTGCTTTTTTTGTGATATATGTTTTAGTCTGGATGTTAGGATGTGTGTGCATAGAATGAATGGTAGGGTAATCTTAGTATATTCATTATTTTCTGTAGAGGATTGTCCTTAAGGCGTTGTAATAAATAAAAATACAAATACTTTTGTGGTGTAGGTGCTTATACCCCTAAGCATAATCCAATAGTCTAGGTGGACTTAGCCACCAATGTGTGGGGTGATAAGTCCAATATACATGCTTGGGATTTTTGTGGTTTGTTTGGTTAATCTCTGTTTTGCAGGTGTTAGCTAAATTTACTTTTCCTTCTCATATAATTTTTGTAATTAGGATTTTAGAATGATTATATGGGGATAGGATGAGGATTGGTCATAAGATCTCATCTTATGCCCCATGTCAAGCCTTTGGAGCATCCACCTTCCAACCATCCAAAAGAAGGAACCAAAGAAGAAAGAAGAAAAGAAGAAGAAAGAAGAAAAGAAGAATGAAGAAGTAAAGCTTGAAGACCCCCATAATAATGAATTCCTTGATTAATTATATTTAATTCATTTATAATCCGGGTTGTATAAGGGTAGAGCTTGGCTACCCAATTTGTTTTTGGGTTTGTGTGGTGGTAGCCGACCACAATGGCCTCTTATTCTTTTGTGATTAACTTTATACATTGATTGATGATTTATTTAGCTTGTGCATTAAGTGGCATCCATTTTCTAATTTTTTTTCCTTATTTTATGTATGTCCTATATGTGGATTTGGCTATTAGGGAAAAATAAATCTTCTACCAAACGTAACAATTCAAAATTAAAAATAAAGAACTCATAATTTTGCTTAAAGCTTAGGCTAAAAATCAAGAAAAAGGAATTAGCAACCCCTTAGCTAGATGAGTATTTATTTTATAACATCATGCACAAATGCATATTATTTTCACTCTTGATTGGAGGGCTTCCACCTTTGCCAGAGAAACTTGGCTTGACCTTTGAGAGCCATGGTGAAAACACACCTCCTCCCTTCTCACTGATTTTGGCCAATAATCTCATTTCTCATGCATTAGGCATATGAATCCTATTAGTCTAAGTCAAAATAATTGTTCAAAAATGAAAATAAAATGAAATCTGAATTACATTAGATTTAAGTCATTTGAAGCACACCCTTACGTGATCTAGTCTCTTTAGGGTGTGAGTTTAACGACTTAGTCTATTTCTAAATGAATAACAACCTAGCTATCTTGCATAAAGCATATGACTTGCCTACATGAATTTAAAACTATAGGAGGAGTTAGTGCCACTCCCAGGCAGTTGTAAGTCCAAGCAGTTAGGTGGTTTGTCCTCTTATGGAGGCAAACCAAATACCCATTTTCTCCTTAGATTTAGGTTATGCTTTTGGCCCTCGCTAAAGCTCCCTAGATTTAGGTTCTGAGATTGTTTCTCTCTTTTGTGGGCCATAAGCATAAATTCTCACCTCTTAGGCATTTCCATAATATTGTGTTATGGAATCATAAGCCCTAAATTTCTAATGAAAAATTCAACTCAAACAAATTAAATCAATTTTAAAAATATAAAGCCCAACCATAAGATAATTTGAGATGCTCGCTAGGTTTCCTAGCATCGTGAGCATCTCCTACTTATCTTCCTTTGGCTTTGATAATAACTCCCTCTTCTTGATCAATCCCATTTGATCTTCCAAAATAAACTAATCGATTGATAGTCCTACTTATTTAAATCTTTGGAGACAATAATCATTTACCTTGATCGAGAGTATTCCTAAGGGATCTCATTCCTTAGGATGTAATTAACTATGGGGGTTTGTCCCTGTAGGAAATTTAACGAACCTAATTTAAAATAAATCCTACTTTACTTTTCCATGTAAAGTAGGGGAAGAATCTCTGGTACATATGCTGACCCATTGTCCTTAAGAGTCCTTATTGAGGTGGTCAGGTCTATTGTAGGGTGGTGACTTCTATCTTTCAAGATAGTACACCTCTCCTCAATGTCATACCCAATCACCCTCAATAAGAATATTTGCGGATCTACATGGTGTCCCAACTAAAGGCATATTTTACATATTTCTATTTCCATTTATCCTCTTTTCTAAAGGGGGGATAGATGAAGGTCAAGTATAAAATTTTCACCACATACACATACACATACACATACACATACACATGTATTAAAAATTTAAGCAAGTATGTGCTATTATTTAAACCAGGGAACTGAGATAATCTAAGATCTCCTTGGGGATACATAAAGCCTCATATTCCTAGGATGTCTAGACTATATACTTGTTATCTTAAATACATATGAATGTATACACTACCATGAGAATGAAAATCATGCAAAAGATTGAATATTAACAAATTTATTTTTTTATGTTAAGTAAAGCTTTATCTAAATTCTAATGTATGTAAACATATGAATGAAATTAAGTAAGTACCATTATTAACTAGGGAAGTGAGGTAATCTAAGACCTCCTTGGGGCTACTTAAAGCCTCGTATTCTCGGAATGTCCAAACTATATACTTACTAACATTCAAATACATGTAAACATACACATGAATCATGAAAATAAAATAATACTTCAACATGTTTAAGCTATAAGCACATGTAAATCATATAGAATATTCATAACCAACATCAATTTAAATCTTCATTATTAATTTATAACTTTGAAAATAATTTTGAAATTTATTAGTCATAATAGCCACACATATAATAAGATTAATCCAACACATGCAACTTACACATAATTAAATTCAATTGATTCTTTTATTTGAAAACATGAGTGCATGGTATCAAATGAAATATAAATTTACAATGATTGAAATGGGATAATTAAACTTTGCCACATAATACATTCAATCACACTAATTCCTAAGGACAATTAAGTTGGAAAAAATTATTTATGGTTAACCAAAGTCATTATGGAATTTAATTTTGGATTTGAATTATTAAACTTGAAGAGAAGAAAGAACAACTTTTCTTGCCCCATCCCATGTGAGTCGCTTAGTGTGTTTAAAGAAAACATAATTAAGTGACTTTCATGGATCAGTTAAGTTCAAGCCATTAAGTAACTCATTTAGTTTCTCTTTCCTATGCATCTTTAATTTAATTAATCATTTAATAATGAGCCTCTAATGATATGCCAATGAAGAAAGTAAAATTTGCAATGCTTCTAGCAAAACCTAATGCAATTTGGCTCATGATTAAATATAAATTAGATTAAAGCATAATCTAATTAAGTACTTACATGGTTTTCCCACACCCATGGGTTAACAATATGTTCCTTAAGGGTCCTTACATTGTTGAACATATAAAGAGGAACCCATGAATTCAATTTAGATTATCTAAAGAAAATATCATTCTAATTTGGTTTAATTCCATTTAATTATGTTATTAATCCTTAATTAAATCACAAGTTAATTAACCCTCCTATGGAAAGGGGTTTAGGCAAAATGATTAAGAAAGAGGTCTTAATCATTTACCCTCATCATTTTCCATTATTAATGATTAATTATCATTAATAATTAAAATTTTACTATTTAATAATTTTAATAATGGTTAAATTAATTAAGAAGGGTGATTAAGGTTAAAATTTGAAGTTCTTCAAATTACGTAGCCAATAAATTTCAAAACAATTATGGGAGGTAGTGGACATCCCAAGGAATCAACACATCCAATTTGAGATTAATTGGCCAAGTAATTATGGCTTAATTAAAATAATTAGAAAAAAATTTAAATCTTAATTAAGCATTATTCACTATTCAAGGATTAAGGGTTTTATTTTTATTAAATTCTTCTCTATTTACCCTTTAATGGGTTTACTCATATTTTTAGGATCTTTCTACAATTAGTTATGAATTTTTGAAGTTCTAAGTAATTAATAATATTTTTAATCCTTAATTAATCTCTTAACCCATCGGAGCCATGCGAGAGCTGGTGTGGCATTGCTTTCCACATCGCCATGGGATAGGCCACTTAAAGAGTCCCCTGTGGCGGCAGAGTTAGTGGCGACGAACATAGTTTCATCCCTATAGTCTACTATCATATCAGACTATGATTAATCCTATGATATCTAAGGGATTAAATTGACATTTCTAGTAGATTAAATCATGGTCATCCATTCTAATCATGCAAAACGAATGATAGATGATCCTTCATCCCTTGAGCACCGGATGGACACCGTCTGCCTTCTACCACTCGCTCTAAAGCTCACTGAAGCTTGTGAGGCATCAAAATTTACCCTAAAACATTTGGGGAAGAGATCTAAAGAGATCCTACAGTGAAAAGTGCATAAAATTATACAATCTTTCACTAAAGACCAACTCTTATTGGATTTTCTATGATTTGCCAAAATTTACCTCTTGAGCTCAAGACTGGCAGTCCATCAATTGAGATAGCTTTATCTTGAAGAGATGAAGCCCTGGTGAGAAGCTCTCGACCAGCCTCTTTGCCAAAGTCTCTGTGGACTAAATGCCACTGTAATAGTCACCAGAGTTGGTCTAGGAGTGATCTTTGGTGCTCGAATTGATTCATTTTAACTCACTAGAGCTTGGGAAAGGTGTGGGAGAAGTTAATTAGAGTTTGGTGAGGTTTGAATGAGGTTGGAAGGATAGAAGGCTCAGTTTCATTTAGCTTTAGTCTCGTTGGCGATAGGGAGCACGAGATGGTTTGAGGATGCTTGTAAACTCTCAAGGAAGCTCTTTATGTTGTTTGAATTGGATGGGGAAGAATATACCCTCCTCCCCAATTGATTCAATGATTAGGATCAATTCAACTTTTTGCAATTGTCCCAACGTAGGCAGCCAGGGGTGTTAGTGATGGGCTAAGGTGGAGGGTCTTGAGTGACTGAAGGCATGGCATGGGCTGAGGTGGTGCGTACCTTGTCCTCTAAGTGTTCTAATGGGAAGCCATGGGTTAACTCACCCTCTCTTGACCCATGCTAAACCTAATCAGCTTTGGGTCAGGTGTGTCAGTTGTCCATATGTCCAAAATGAGCTCAGGGTGGCTGCCAAGGGTTGGTTGGTAGGTATGACCATGAAATTAAGATTTTTCCTCATTTTGATGGGTTTTTCCAATGAGTTTTGGCCTAATTTAGGTCCAACATGGGTTGTTTCATTTGGGCTAACCCATGGTGACCCAAGGATGGGTCATGCCAAGTTTAGTTGGGTTTGGACTTGGTTTGAATGGGTTTGGCTCAATTTGACCTATATGGGTCAAATTTGGTTTAATTGGGTTAGGACCACCAATTAGTCAAATTGGGTCAACCCAAAGATTTGAATGTGTTCAAATAATGATTTGTGATGTATTGGTTCAATTGGTTTAGTTTAATTTGAAGTGGATTTAGTTTTGACTCATATGGGTTCATATGGATCAAATGGGCTAAGTTGACCAATTTGGTCAATTTGACCAAATTTGCTTGGGTGAAAGGTTGGTTTAAGTTCAAATGATGATTTGAGAATGATTGTAAATGTTGATTTGAATTGATTTGGATTTTGGAATGATTTAGCTCAATTTGACCCTTTAGGTCAATTTGGGCTAAATGGGTCAATTGGGTTGGTTTGATCAAATTGGCTTCAATTGAGGCTTGGATCATGTTCAACAATCAATTTATGATTGATTAAAGGCATTAATTTTAATAATTGGGTTTGGAAAGAGATTTGACTCAATTTGGCCCTTTAGGCCAAATTAGGTTAACTTGGGTTAAGGGGCCAAATGGGCTTGGTTAGGTCTAATTGGCGGCCAAATTATATTCAATACTCAATTTATGATTGATTGAAGGTATTGGTTTCAATCAATTGAGTTTAGAATACATATTGGTTCAATTTGATTCATATAGGCAAATTGGGTCAACTTGGGTCAAGTGATCAAATTAGCTTGGCTTGACCTAATTGATTGTAATTGGTTAATCAAAGATGATCAACAATCATTGTATAGGAGATTGGATGTGTTGATTCAATCCAATTTGGGTTGGATTGAAGTTTGGATCAAATTGGACCTTTAGGTCACTTTGGGTTAAGTGGTCCAAATAGGTTAATTGTGCTGGATTAGGTTGAGTTGGTTTGAATTGAGTTTAATGATGGGCTTAGGTTGATTGATGGCTTTGATTGAAATTGATTTGAGTTTAATAGTATTTTAGCTCATTTGGACCCTTTGGATCAAATGGACTAACTTAGGTTGATTGGCTTGATTTGATGTATTGGTCTGATTATGAGTCTTGAAAGGGTTTAAAATAGAAGTTTGAATGGTTGGAGTGCTTTCGTGAACATTGATTGGACTTGGTTCAATTGAATGGGCATGAGTCATAAGACCATGGGATGATTGTAGAATTAATTTAGGATAAGGGTCAAGCAAATTTGGCTTGGAGCTTAGATATGAATCAAATTCAATTAAGGCTAATTGTGTTAGCTTGGGGTTGGTTTTGGATAATTGGGTGAGCAAGAAATTTTATTTAGGCCATAGGATAGGTAGGACCTATTTACCCTAGAGTATGACCTATGTTCGGGGTATGCCTTCTTAAGTCTCTAAACTTGGGTTTAGCATTCCCTTAATCACTAGAGGTGTCCTATGACTAGGAAAGTTTTAGTGTCTAGAAGACTCCTAAGTCTAAGGAAGGATAAGTCAATCTTCACTCCAAAAGTGTGGTCAACAGGTGTCTTACGATATGCTCTTATGAATGATACACTATACCATCGCTCATTTGACCAAATGTGATTATGATGCCTAGGACCAAATGAAGCCAAGATTGTAATGGCTGAAATTCATAAAGGTTGTGCGACATACACTAATTCGGTCCTAAGATGAAAATTAAAATCAAGAAATTAGGATATTACTGGCCCATCATAGTTCAAGGCTGCATTGACCATGCTAAAAGATATCATCAGTGTCAAATACATGCAGACATGTTGCACCGACCTCCTGAAGTCTTGCATCCAATAGCGGTATTATGGTCATTTGAAAATTGGGGAACTGATATATTCAATCTAATAAACCCTCCATTAGCTAAAAGATATCATTTCATTTTGATTGCCACTAATTATTTCTCAAAATTTATAGAAGAAATTTTTTTAAGAGAAGTTAAAATATATAATGTTATAAAATTATTTCGAGATCAAATCATCTATCGATTCAGTGTGCCTCAAAGAATTATATTTGACAACAACACTACCTTCAAAAATGTCAAAATCTATCACTACATTAACCAATACAAGATAGATTGACAATATTCTTAGTTATATAATCCAAAAGCCAAAGGTTGTGTAGAGGCATTCAATGAAACATTGATCTAACTTCTCAAAAAAGTTCTCTCTAAAAATAAAAAGGAATGGAATGATAAATTAATGGAAGGCTTGTGGCCATATCGTACCACATATAAAACTACCACATAGGCAATAACATACTCATTGGTCTTTAGGGTGGAAGCCATACTCCCTCTTTAAATAAAATTACCATCACTTCTATATTGCAGTTTAAAAAAATTTACAACGAAAGAAAATGTTTGAATATGACTTGAAGAACTTGAAGCTTTAGACGAAGTTCAGCTACAAGCCTAACAAAATCTAGAAACATATAGAGCAAGGATGACCCGAGCTCATGACCATATGGTTTGCCCAAGAAGCTTCAAACTGGGTGAATTTGTATTGATACATAGAAGACCTATCATTCCCCATCACTGAATAGGTGAAAAATTGATTTAAATTGAGAAAAACTCTACATTATCAAAAAAGAGTATATAAAGGTAGAGCTTATCAGCTCAATAATGTAAACGGTGTAAAGCTTATGCTCCCTATAAATGGATAATATAACAAAAGATATTATGCATAATTATTGAAGGTGTTATGCTTAACAAATACAAAAGTCAAAATTTACTCTAAATTGAATGACTAGACAGATAAATCATTATCAGTATTTGAGTATGAAAAGAATATTTTCATCTTAAAGGAAAATTCTGTGTCCTAGGGTGCATTATTAAATTTCTTATAATGCAAGAAAAATTCATCATTAAAGAGAAACTCCATCAAATTAAAGAAATCTAAACTTAGAGTCAACATGTCCTAAATGGATTGAATTTAAATTTAAATTTAGATCTATCATTGTGAAAATTTTTATTTGGAACACCATGTAGATCTTTGAGGTCTTATTTAGGTAATCAAATAAATCATTAAGAGATAAATATATTATCTTGAAAGATAAATATATCACCTTATAATGGATTCAATTACTTAATATTGACTTCTAAGCCTGATGGGTCTTTGATGTACTAAAGATTCTTCACTTGAACTACATGGAGGAATAAAACAAGTTTATTTTATTATAGGGTTGGTAGTTCCTTATAAGGGAAAACCCTTATAATTATTTTTATCTTAGGAATGAAGGATCTCTTCTTAGAATACTCCCATTTAAGGAAGTATATTTTTATTTCCATGGATTTCAAGTCCCATCTTAAGAGAATGGTAATTTGAAAATTCAATAGGGAACACTTTCAAAGGGGAAAGAGTTCTTTTCAAAATCCAAATGGGAATAAGTAGAAAATGCTTTCAAATACTGGAAGGCCTGATAAGCATTTCAACTACCCTATTATTCGGCTTGATAATTTTAAATTTAAAATTATTAAGGTTTAAATTAGCATTTCATTAAAAATCTAGGGCTTAGATTATAGCAGTACAAGTTTATTAGAAATACATAGTAGTGAAGACTTACTCCAAAAGGATGGTTCAAACCCTAAGTCACCAAATTCCTCTAACATAAGTCAGAGATTCGACCTAGTTTAATTTCCTAGAATTATTAATTCTTCCTCTCACTTGAGGAAATGAACAAATCCCTAACCCTTCTAGACTTATCACCCACATGGAAGGGTTTTTAGAAAACACCACCTAAATAACAACAACAACAATAATAACAAGCCTTTATCCCACTATGTGGGGTCGGCTACTTGAAACCTTCTTCTCCATTGTGTCTTATTATGTGTCAAATTCTCATTTAATTCAAGTATACTACGGTCATTTTTAATACATCTTCACCAAGTCTTTTTAGGACTACCTCTGGCTTTTTTAACATAAGGCAAATCTAATACATTTACTCTCCTAATTGGGGCATCAGATGGCCGATGCTTTATGTGGCCAAACCATCTAAGGTGACTCTCTCTAATCTTATCTTCCACTAGAGCTACTCCAACTTTTTCCCAAACATACTCATTCTGCATTTTATCTCTAAGAGTAAAGGCACTCATCCACCTGAGCATCCTCATCTCTGGAACATTTAACTTAGTCTTATGCTTCTCTTTTATTGGCCAACATTTTGCATCATAAATCATTGTAAGTCTATTGACCTCACTTTTGGAGTGAGGAATCAATCTTCTCATCTTAAATCTAAGAGTCTTGTAGACATTAGATTCTCCTTAGTCATAGGACATTTCTAGTCACTAAGTGAACACTTAACCTAAACCTAGGGACTTAGATGATTCACCATAGGATTAGGCTATGACTTAAGACTACAGAAACCTACCTACCCTATGGCCTAACCCATGACTTATGCCTAACCTTCAGTCTAAAACCAACTTCAAATCAATGCAAAACCAAACCTCAAATCAAACCAATACCAATTGAATCCAATCTCATATCCAAACTCTAAGTCAAAATCAAACCCACCTTAACCCTATGATTCAATCCTATACTATAATCAAACCTATTGATAAAAATTAATTCAATTAACCTAAGCTAGCCCATTTGAACCCAAAATGTCCAAATGAACCAAAATCCAATTAAATCCAAATTAATTTACAATCAAAGTCATTAATCAATCCTAAATCAATTATCAAAATCAACCAAAGTCAATTCAACCCAAAATAAAGCCAATTGACCCTTTAGGCTCACTAAACCCAAAGTGACATAAAGGATCCATTTGATCCAAATTCTAATCCAACCCAAATTGGAATGAACCAACCTATCAAAAACCCCCTACAATGATTACTGATCACCCTTGATTGATCAATTACAATTAATTAGGTCAAACCAAGTCAATTTGATAATTTGACCCAAGTTAACTCTTTTTTGCATACATGAGCCAAATTGAACCAAATCCCATCCCAATTCAAATTGATTGAAATCAATGATTACCAACTTCAAATTGATCCTTAAACATAACTAGACCATCAATTGAGCCAAATCAAGTCCAATTTGTCTCTTGACCTAAGTTGACTTAATTTGACCTAAAAGGCCAACTTGGGCCAAACCAAAATCTAATCTAAATTGATTGCAACCAATGACTCAAATCCATTTCAAATTGATTATTGAATATGATCAAACCCTTCGTTGAACCCACTTAACCCATTTATCCCAAATTGACCTAAAGGATAAATTTGGTCTAACTCATTCCTAAATCCAAATTGATTGAAATAAAAGCCTACAATCATCTTAAAATGATCAATTGAACTTAAACCAACACATAACCTAAGCTAATTTGGCCAATTTGACCAAATTGGTCAACTTAGCCCATTTGACCCATATGAGCTCATATGAGACAAATTCAAATATAATGCAAACCAAATCAAACCAATTGAACCAAAACATCCCAAATACTCATTTGAACAAAATCCAAGCTTGGTTTGACCCAATTTGACCAATTTGGCTCACATGGGTCAAATTGAGCCAAACTAACCAAGTCAACTCCAAACCCATTAAAACTTGGAATGACCAATCCTTAAGTCACCATGGGTTAGCCCAAATCAAATCAAACCCAAGTCCATCCAAAATTGACCCATTACCCAATGGTTAAAGCCCTCCAAATGGGAGAAAACCATTCTTGGATAGTCAAACCCACTCTCCTCCCCTTGGTAGCTATCCTAAGCTCCAAATGGACATGAGGACCACTAGCTCACCTCACCTAAAGCTATTTGGGTCAGCCATGAGCTAAGTAGAAGTGAGCTAACCCATTTCCTCCCATTAGAACACTTGGAAACCAAGGACTAGCCACCTCAGCCCTTGGCAGCCCACTTTCATCACTCACCCACTCAAACTAAGCCACCTCACTAATTCCCTACCACCCATGGATGCATATGCCAGCCGACCACCTCCAAATTGCATAGAGCATCCTAGTCATCAGATTGGAGAAGGGAGGGAGTATACTCCCCTCATTTTGATTAGAAATGACATATTGAGCATCCTAACATCACAAGCAAGCCAAGACAAGTCTCCCATAGCTTTCCCAAAGTTCCCAAAGCCTCGCCATCATCAAAAATCTCAGGCCCAAAATAAGATAGAGCAAATCTCCATCCAACCTCCTCCAAACACCACCATTTTCAAATCAACTTTACCCACACCTTCACCAAGCCCTAGCAAGGAAAAATAAATTGATTCCCAATTGATTCTAGCATTAAAGACCACTCTAAGCCTAACTCTAATGAATTTTCAAGTGATGATTGATGCACAGAGCCACCGACAAGGAGGAAAGGCATGCGCTTCTCAGTAAGGCTTCGTCTCTTCAAGACGAAGCTACCTCAGTCAGTTAACTATCAATCCTGAGCTCCAGCGAGGTAAATTCTATCAAACTGATATTTCTTCAAATATCTTTAGGCATTTATGAAGGAAAGTTTCAATGCCTACAAATCCCACTATAAGATCCCTTTAGATCCCCTCCGTGAACATTTTGAAATCGATCACAAGCCTCCATGAGCTTCGGTGAGCTCAGATCGAGCGGGGGAGAGCAGACGGTATCCGTCTTTCATTACTTGGGGGATGAAGGATCATCCACCATTCATTTTGTATGATTATAATGGATGGTCATGGTTTAATCTACTAGTTTCACTTTATTTAATCCTATTGGAACTGCAGGATTAATCCCCACTGTCTCATCTTAGATCGGATGGCAGAAATAAAAGCACGTTTGCCACCACCACCTTAGCACTGCCTCGGATGATGTAAGTGGTCAATCCCACGGTGCCACATGGAAAGCATTGTCATGTCAACTACCAGCATGGCTCCACGGGATTAGGAATTAATTAGGATTAAAAAGTGTTTTAATTGGCTGAAACTTCTAAAATCATAACTAATTGTAAAAAAATCTAAAAATATAAATAAATAATTTTTGAAAGGTTAAATAGAGAAGAAGTTAATAAAAATAATTTCATTTGATTTTGAATAGTGATTAAGGCTTAATTAAGGTTTGAATATTTTTTTAGTTAGCTTAATTAAGCCCTAATTACTTAGGCAATTAATCCCAAACTTGGCATATAGATTTAATGGGATGACTTCTAGCTCCCATGATTTTCTTGGGATTTATTGGCCATGTAATTTACATTAAGAGAAATTTAAAATTCAAACCTTAATTACCCTCTTAATTAATTTAATGATTAATTGAAGTTCTAAATAATAAATTAGTTAATTTATCTTCATTAATCCTTAATTAACATTGAGATGATGAGGGAGAGTGATTAGGACCTCTTTTTTAATTACTTTTTCAAGTTCATTTCATTAAAGAGAGTTAATTAAAACATAACTTGATTAAGAAATTAATTAATTAAGTAATGGCCAAATTAAATCAAATTAAATGTTAATCACTTCAAATAATCAATAATTAAATTAAGGGTTCCTCTTTATGTCTTCAATAACATAAAGACCCTTAAGGAAATGATGATTAGCCCATAAGTATGGAAAAAATCGAATTAGATTCTTTAATTAATCTAGAAACATTACAATTTTATTTTCTACATGTTCATATCATTTATGGCTCATGATTAAATGGTTAATCAAATTAAAAAAGCATAGGAAAGGGTAATTAAATGGATTATTTAATGATTCAAATTCATCTAAACTATAAAATTCATTTAATTATCTTTCCTTAAATAAATAATGGAAATCACCAACATGGGAATGGGGTGAAACCAGCAAATGACCTCTCTTCTTTATGTCTAATTGAAATGAAAATTAAATTTAATATAAAACTTTGGTTTTCTTTAATTAGTTTTATTTAATGTGATTGTCCTTAGGAATTAGTATAGTTGAATGAATCATATGGTTATGTTTGGCTATTCCTTTTCAATCACTTTAAATATTGTATATCATATCATGTGACTTCATGCATTCATATTTTCAAAATCCAATGGAATTTACTTATGTAAAATTACATGTGTTGGCTTAATTTTATTATATGTGTGTATATTATCACTAATAAATCCAATTTTTTTTAAAATGCTATAAATTATAAATTGATAATAATAGTTAGAGTGATAGTAGTTATGAATATTCATAGGATTTGCATGTGTTTATAACTTAAACATGTGGAGCTAATGCTTTCTTTCTTATATTCATATGTGCATTTACATTTGTTTGAATGATAATAAGTATATAGTCTAGACATCTTGGGAATACGAGGCTTTAAGTAGCCCTAAGGAGGTCATTTGATTACCTCACCTCCCTGGTTAACAAAGGCACATACTTATTTAATTTCATTGCTTTGTATATTGGTATTAGAATTTGGATAGAGCTTTAACTCACATGTATAAATAATTCAATCAAAAGAAATACAACCTTTTACATGATTTCCATTCTCCCAATTATGAATACATTCACATGAATTCAAGATAACAAGTATATAGTCTAGACATCCCAAGATTACAAGGCTTTAAGTAGCCCCAAGGAGGTCATTTGATTATCTCACTTCCCTGGTTTAAACAATAGCACACACTCGCTTACATCTTTTATTTATGTGTATGCGTATTATATTAAAGAATGGGAATCTCATTTTATACTAAAAATACATGCATTCATAATCATTTAAGTACACTAAATGGTACTACATGTAAAGGTTGTGCTTTCTTTCTTATATTCATATATAAATTTAAATATATTTGAAGGATAATAAGTATATAGTCTAGACATCTTAGGAATATGAGGCTTTAAATAGCCCCAAGAAAGTCATTTTATTATCTCACTTTCTTGGTTAACAAAAGCACATACTTACTTAATTTCATTCATATGTACATTTGTATTAGAATTTGGATAGAGCTTCAATTTACATATATAAATAATTCAACCAAGTGAAATATAACTCCCAAATATATGCATCCATAATCATTTAAGTGTGCCAAAATATGTTGAATGTTTAGCTATACTAAGTGTTAAACCATATGCATGTTGTGGGTGATGGAAAGGAATAGTCTAGTATATTCCACATGATTGTAATTCAACTACATTAATCTTAAGATGCCTTTCACGTTGAATAGGATTCTTTAAGGTTAACCCAAACTTAGGATTAATAAAACATTTAATAAATCATGCACTAAAGAAAACCAAATTATAATAATGTGCTTTAGAAAGTGGTTCATGGTAGGGATAAAGAGGGTAAGCCTCTTCTCTTCATAACACTTAGATGCTAGTGTGAATCCAATAGAACAAAACAAAACATAAATTAAAATTTACAAATCATCTAAATAACTTGAAGTGAAACCTGCCATCATGTTAACTTAAATAATCTCAATCTTAGAAAATTATCATTCAAATTCCAAGCTAAGACACACCATATGAAGCCTAAGCACACACATTAGAATGCTAAGTCACCACTTCTAGCTTTTGGTTAGGACAGTGTATGTATGATGTTGTGTTTTATTTTGTGATATAATATTTTAGACTGGATGTTAGGAATGTGGATCGTAGAATGGATGTTAGGCCGTTGATAGCCAAATATTGCTTTTTTATAGGGGATTGTGCTTATTGGGTGGCTGTAAAAATAAATATAAATGCTTTGCTTGTAGGTTGCTTATGCCCCTAAGCATAATCCACATTAAGATAGGTGAACTTGGTTACCCATGTGCACCTAAGTCCAAATTATGAAATTTAATCGCTTGGAATTGTATGTATGTTTATCTAACCTCTATTTTTCAAGCGTAGTTAGATTTACTTTTATATGAAATGTAATTTTGCAATAAGAATTAGGATTAGTGTTATGGGGATTAGTATTATAAGTGGCTAGAAGGCTTAGTCTTGGGAAGCTTTGTGATGCATTAAGGCAAAACAAATTAAAAAAAGGAAGGAAGGAGAATAAGTGAAGAATGAGGACCCCCATAGCATGCATTCAATTTCAATTGTAATTATTCTTTTATAATTTTTGGTTGTATAAGGATAGAGCTCGGCTACCCAATCTTTTCTCTCTTCTGGGGGGTACAGTGGTACCTAGCTGCACCAGCCTTTTATTCTTTTAGAGAATCTATACATGTTTGGTTGTTATTATATTTAGATTGCACAATAGAATTACATGTTCTTCATAGTTTCTTAAACTTGATGATTGAATGTATGGCCTGGATGCAGTAGGCTCTTAGGACAAAATTAATTTTTCTATCCCAATTAACAACTCATAACTAAATTTTAAAATAACTCATAATCTAATTTCACATCCTAGGATATAATCAAGATAATTAAAAGATTTAGAAATCCCTTAGCAGAATGATTGAATGTCTAACATCATGCATGGCATCTTCTATCACTCTTGTAAAATGAGGGCCTCCATTCATGCACTTTATGGACCACCTGACTTATAAGAGCAACCCTTTATGATGGAGCTTCACCCTCTTTGACTAATAACCAAACTTTATCATGCATTTAGGCATAAGAAATCCCAAAGCCTTTGTCCAAAATATTGCATCAAATTATTATAAATTTTGAAATTTTTTTTTTTTGCATTTAGACTAAGTCATTTGCTCATGCAAAATATGATCTAGTCTCTTAGGGAGTGAGTTTATGACTCTAATCTCTTTCAAATTAAATAACAACTTAAACCATCTTACAATTACATAAGATCGGCTTACATGATTTTAAATCATAAGAGGTGTTAGCTAGCGATCACTCCAGGTTGTAAGTCAAATAGAGTCGGACGAGTTTACTCTCTCTTGTAGAGTTGGACCCTTATGTTCCCTTTTCACTTAGATTTTGGTCACACTTATAACTTGTTCTGAAGCTCTCTAGATTTAATATTTGATATTGCTTGCTTCCCTTAGGCTACGAGCATAAATTCTCACCTCTTAGGCAATTTCATAATCTTGTGTTGATGGATTATAAGCCCTAACAATCTAATAAAATTTCAACTCAAATAAAATAAATCCTCTTACTTTCAAACATATAAAACCTCACCATAGGGTAGATTAGAGTGCTCATTAGGCTTCCTAGTATCATGAGCATTTCCTACTTATCTTCCTTTAGAATCCAAAAATAAGTCCTTGTAATTGAACAATCCCATTTGATTTTTTAAACTAACCAATTTGTTAAAAGTCTTAACCTTGAAATCTTTAGAGACAATAATTGACTACTTTAATTGAGAGTGTTCTTAAGAAATTACATTTCCTAGGATATAATTAACTATGGAGGCTTGCCTCCATGGGGATTTAAAGAACCCAATATAAAATAAACTATGATTTACTTTTCCATGTAAAGTAGGGGAAGAATTTCTAGTATATACGAACACCCATCTATCTTAAGAGTCCTTATTAGGTCATTAGGTCCATTGTATGATGAGTTTTCCATCTTTCGAGATGGTACATCATGCCTTAATATCATACTCGATCACTTCAATAAGTACCTCTTATGATTTGCGTGGTGTCCACCCAATGACCGTCTGAAAATAAACACCATAAGGTCTTACCACCATCTTATAAGATTTTTCCTTAAGTTTAAGTGGTACTTTTCTATCACACAGGCCAAAAGCATTCCCCCACTTCAACCATCCAACTTGAATTCTACTAATAGCATTTTCATCTATTTCACCATAATTTTGAATAATTAGCACCACATAAGAGATTTTGAAACTTATGAGTTTTATGTATGAATGATGGATAGGCTATTGCATTTAGGAAGAAAACTAAGAGCCTAACTAACTCCTTAACCCTAAGATAATGTTTGGCATGTTATGCACCTAACTAATGCAACAAATTTTAACTTTTATATATTTTTTCTCTTGATTCATTTTTAGGCTAGGGGCATGCAGTTCATGCCTACAATGATATGTAGTTAAAAGTGGTCAAGTCAATAGAATAAGGTGGTCATCCTTTTTTGTGTAATAGATGAAGCACCCAATTCAAGAGGATAAAATAATATGCTATCATGGTTCATAAAAGAAAATTCTTTCTAATTATTTTTTATGTTATACATAGGGCTTTTAATTAATGTGAGGTTTTGAGTATTTTTATTTAATATTTGTGTTGTTTAAGTTTAATGAAGTAAAAAAAAATTTCTAGGAACTTAACGTTCTAGACATTTCATTACAACAACACATCACATAAATAAACCTAGAAGAAGCAAATAATTTCTATTGTGCACCCAAAATAAATCAAACTTAATATAATAGGCCAATGCAACTAGGTAATGTTATTCATCCTGAAAGAAAAATAAAATGGGCAATTGAGATCTACCATTATATAGCTAGGCTTAGAACTAAAAGTTTGATCTATTAGGAACTTCTTGCAAGATCATCACCTTCTTTAGGGACATCTATGGACTTCACTAGGGACCATAAACTAGTAAAGTCAACACCTATTATTTCTAAACCCTAAAGATCTTAACCTAATTTTTGGCTTAAATTACATTTTAAATATTTAAAATAAGTTCATAATTTCTACAAGACAAATGTCAAGAAATGCGTACAGTACACCAATAGTTTACATTCCAAATATACGGGCTTAGCATTATATATATATATATATATATATATATATATATATATATATATATATATATATATATATATATATATAATTTTAATTTGGAATCATAAAGACACCTAATCGATCTTAGGGAGTACTTATTGAAGTGATAGAGTGCAACATTAAGGTATGATGTACTATATCAAAAGAAGGAAATGCCACCCTACAATGGACTCAATCACCTAATAAGGGCTCCTAATGTAGATGAGTCTTCGTATATACCAAAGATATTTCTTCTACTTTACATGGATAAAGTAACATAGGATTTATTTTAAGCTGGGTTCTTTGGTTCCCTATGGAGACAAGCCCCCAAAGTTACTTACATCCTAAAAAATGGAAGTTTTCTAAGAATACTCTCGATTAAAGTAGTCAATAAATGTCTTCAAATATTTCATGGCTATACTATCAAAGAATTGGTTATTTTTGAAAATCAAGTTGGGAGAGTTTGAATGAGAGCATCCTTGATACTTGGAAGCCTAGTGAGTGCTTCAATCAACTTTATAGTGAGGATTTATATTTTTGAAGAGGAGAATTTGATCTTGCTTAAGTTAAAATTTTATTAGAAAGTTAGGACTCACATTCCAACACAAGATTATAAAAAATAGAGGTGAGGACTTATACTCATAGCAAAAGAAATAGCCTCTTTATAACCTAAATCTAGAGTGCTCTTAAGAGCTCGACCTAATTTTGCTCAAGGAAAAGTGGGATATAATTATCCACCTCCATAAGAGAAAGTGAACACATCTTGACTCTCCTAGAATTACAACCACATGGAGTGGCTACTAGCTAAGACCTCCTACACTTTAAAACCATGTAGTGGATCTTATGTAGATGCAACATAGCTAGGCTGTTATTTAATTTGGAAGGATGCTAGAATCCTAAACCCACTCCCTAAGAGACTAGATAATGTTTGGTATGCAAACATGACTTAGACTTATTTTGAAAATTTATAAGTTTTAAAATCATTTGACACATTTATTTTTAGACCAAGGCTTGGGACAATTATATTGACATTAAGTTATGGGCTAAATCAACTAGAAGAGGTGTTCTCCACTTCAAGAGATAGCTCTCAAAGGTCAAGCATATCCCCTATCATGTAAGAGTGGATACCCTCTATATTCAAGAGAGACACAATATGATATGCATGTTATTCTAGCATACAATCATTTAGCTAAAAGGTTGCTAAATCTTTTATTATCTTGATTAAAAGCCTAGGCTTTAAAATAAGTTTGTGAGTTACATTAAGATTTAGTTATGAGTTACTTAGTGAGGATAGAAGTTTTAATTTTTATTTTAAAGTGCTTAGCATCCGTGCCACACATCATCACACTTAAAAGAAACTGATGAAAAGCTTATTGTTTCTATTGCATAAACTAACGATAATAATCAAACATTTGAATTTTGTAAAAGAATAAGAAACCAATGTGGTTGGGTCCCACCATACACTCCAGAGAAGAGAAAAAGTTATACAACCTAGATTACAATTAAATTTTATAAATAAAATGAATGTAATGGGGGTCTTCATTTCTTGTTCTTATTTCCTTCTATGGATCTATTTTCTTTAGGCTTCATAGAGCCTCCCAAGTCTTTTCCTTCTATCCACTACTCATCCTAAATCCCATAGCACTAATCCTAATCCAATTATAAAAATTACATATTCATGAAAATAAAGTCTAACTACACCTGCAAAATATATATTAGCTAAATAAACATACAAGCCAAGCAATTATATTTCACCTATTTAGACTTAGCACCTTATAGTTGGGTAGCCAAGCCCATCCATCCTAAGTAGATTATGCTTAGGGGAATAAGCAGTATCTACAAGCAAGAACATTTAGATTCATTTATTATTACAGTAGCCCCTTTAGCACAATCCCCATAACACACATCATTAGGCTACTAAAGACCCATCCATTATATGCACAAACAATCCTAACATCTAGTTTAAAATATTACATCATAAAAAAAACACGTCATACATACCTAACTTATACTAGAATTGGTGACTTAGCATTTTAATGTGTGTGCTAAGGTTTAGTGTGGTATGTCTTGGTTAAGTCTTGAAAGTATGGTTGTCTAAAGTTTTAGAATTGTTTAGATTGGCCGTTAGGGATGGTTTCACCTCAAGTATTTTAGTAGATTTATTGATTTTAATTTACATGTTCTCATTTTATTCAATACATACTTAGCATCCAACAATTATAGAGGGAAGAAAAGGGCTAGCCCCATTCATCTCTATCCTAAGTTATTTTCTAAAAGCAAAAAATTATAGCTTTGGTTATGTTTGTGAAACACTTATGAATTTTTTTTATTAAGCCTAAGTTTAGATTAGTTTCAAGGAATCTTATTCAAATATGAAAGGCATCTTAGGATTAATGAAATAAGTCACCATCACATGAGTAATATTCTACTACTTCCTTTCATTATCAATAAACATTCTTTCGTTGTTAAACTTCTTAATATTTGATTTAATACATACACATGCAATATGCTTATATTTTTGCACACTTAATGAATGTTAATGCATGAATTTGATAGAAAAGAAATATTTCATCTCATAGCTAAGCATATGCAAACATGTACTAGAAATTTAAGCAAGTACATGCCATTATTTAAACTAGGGAAGTGAGATTATCTAAGACCTCCTTGGGGCTACTTAAGGCCTCATGTTCTTGGGATGTCCAAACTATATACTTGTTAATTAAAATACATTTAAACATACACATAAAATATAAAGATAAAATAATTTATTGTTATCTTTAAGTTACAACTAAGTAGAGACTTTATTAAGTACATACAAAGAACACTGATTTTAAGTTTATACTATTTGATTCATTATAAATTTATAATTTTAAAATCATTTGAGATTTATTAATGATAAAGCCACACCATATAATAAACATTTATCCAAATCATGTGATTTCAATACAATCATATTCTTTTAATTTTCTTTTTGAAAACATGAACACACGAAACAAATGGAATGCACATTTATGATAATTGAAAGGAACTAATCAAATTTCACCACATAACATACTCAATTTCATTGAATCTTAAAGACAATCAAGCTAAATAAATATTTCTTAACACTAACCATAGTTTTTGTAAGATTTAATTTTAATGTTTAAGTTATTAAAACCTAAAGAGGAGAAATAATACTTTGGATTCACCCCATCCCATGTTGGTTATTTGACATATTTAAGGAAGGAAATTAAATATGTTTTGAGTTGATTAGTTTCAAGCCATTAATCACATCAATTTAATTAAACACTTGATCATGAGCTTTCAATGATATGTTGTAGGAAAATAAACTCAATAATGCACCAAAAGAAGTCTAATGCAATTAGGCTCATGCCTAAGAGTTAATTAAATTAAAGGAGAAAAAAAAATAGGTTAAATACTTTTATGATTGTCCACACTAATGGGATAATCATAATTCCTTTAATGACTTTACGCTAGTAAAAACATAAAGAGATTAATGGGTTGCACTTGAGTTATCTATATTAATTCAATTTTTATTTTTATCTTTAATATTTTTGAATTATTCCTTAATTATTAAACACAATAATTAAACCCTCGTAAGAAACCACACTTCAAAAAATAATTAGGGAAGGGGTCCTAATTATTTCCTTCATTGTACCCATTGTTCAATAATTAAACCCTCGTAAGAAACCACACTTCAAAAAATAATTAGGGAAGGGGTCGTAATTATTTCATTCATTGTACCCATTGTTTACATTGATTAATTAACACCAATTGCTTAATTTTGTTCTCATTAATTTAATTAATTTTATTAGAGGGTAATTAGGGTTAAAATTTTAAAATCTTCAAACCATAAGAAAATAATTCCAAATAAAGTATGGGTAGCATAGGACATCCTGTAGAATCATCCCACCAAATTTTGACTTAATTAGCCATGTAATTTGGCTTTAATTAATGTAATTAGCCTGAGATTCAAATCTTAATTAAGCATTATTAATTATGGATTTTATTTTTGTTAAATTTTCCACTATCTAAGCTTTCCAAAATGGGTTTATTTATATCTTTTGGATTTTTTTATAGTTTGCTATAATATTTTGAAGTTCTGGCTATTTAATTAAATTGTTAAACCTTAATTAATCCTTTTAAACTGTTACCGCCACACAGACATTGATGCGAAAATGATTTCCACGTGTAGCCGCAAAATTGACTACTTAAATTGTCCAATGCGGTAGCTGATTAGTAATGACAGATGCGATTTCACCTCAATTGTTCCATCTCGGAATAGACATTTGAGATTAATCCCATGATTTTGAAGGGATTAAATTAAGATTTTTAATGTGATTAATCATGGTTATCCATACTAATTATGTTGAATGGATAGCCAGTGATCCATCATCTTATGAGTGCAAAAAGATGGACACCATCCACCATCTGCCGCTCGATCCAAGCTCACCGGAGCTCATTTGAAGATGAAATTGACTCCAAAATGATCACAAAATAAATCTAAAGAAATCTTAAAGTGGAGATTGCACAAAAACATGATTTACATCAAAAAAGACAACCACCTAATGGCCAAGACTATGATTGTCAAATTTTTATCTCATTGAAGATATAGACCAATGGTCCATTGAGTGAGTTAGCTTCATATTGAAGAGATAAAGCCTTATTGAGAAGAACTTGAGCTTCTCCTTGTTGATCGATTTGTAGACCAAACACCAGCTTTAAGCTCACTAGAGTTGGCCTAGGGATGTCCCCTAGTGCTCAAATCGCTCGAGAAATGATTCATTTTGATTTGTTGGAGTGAAGTGAAGGTGTGGGGAGAGTTAATTTGAGTTTGGTGTAGGTTTGGAAAGTTTGGACAGACGGAGCTCTCTGGTTCGATTGGGAGCAATTCTCGCTGGTGATAGGGTGCACGAGATGCTCAAGAGAGAGTTTGGAACTATGAAAAATGCTCTTATGAAGCTCTATGATGAGTTTGAATGAATGGGGAGAAGCATACTCTCTTCCCTAGCTGAATCAAGGGTTGGGATTTGTTCAGCCTTTGGCAGCCATTCGGTTAGAGTAGGTTGTTAGAGGTGGCAGGGGACTATTGAGGTGGATGTGTGTGAGAGGTTGAGGAGTGTAGTTGGCTTCCATGAGGTGTACACTCCTCCTTAGGTGGATCAATGATTTCCCATGGGTTAACTCACCCTCTCTTGCCCAAAGCTTGAACCCAACAGCCTTAGGTTAGGTTGAGTTAGTGGTCCTTTGTCAAATAAATGGTAAAGAGTGGCTGCCAATGAGTAGGGAGTTAGAGAACCCATCCAAATAAAGATTTTGTCCCATTTAGAGAGCTTGGTTCAATTGGTTTGACCCAATCCTAGTTTCCCATGAGTTAGGCCCACTTGGGTAGGCCTATAGTGACCCCAAAATGAGTCATGCCAAGTTTAGTTGAGATTGTCCTTAGTTTGGTTGGGTTTGGCTCAGTTTGACCCATGTAGGTCAATTGGGTTATGTTGCACTAAGTTGACCATTTTGACCAAATTGGGTCAAAGTGAGGGTTTAGGTATGTTTAATTAGTCATTTAGAATGAGTGAGTGTAATTGGTTTGATTCAATTTGGGTTAGATTTAGATTTGGTTCATATGGTTTAATTAGGTTTGTCCAAATTGACCAAATTGCCTTGAGCATAGGTTAGTTTTATGTTCAATTAATCATTGGTAATTGATTGGAAGAGTTGATTTGAATTGATTTGGATTAGGAAATGATTTGGCTCAATATCACCTTTTAGGCCACATTAGGCTAAGTAGGTCAGTTGTGTTGGGTTGACCCAATTGGGTCTAAGGAGGTTGGATCATGTATAATATCCAATTGTTGATTGATTAGAAGCATTGGTTTCAACCAATTTAATTTAGGATTTGATTTGGTTCAATTTGGCCCTTTAGGTAAGATTGGGTCAACTTGACAAATTGGCTTAATTATATTCAATTGATTATAGTGGAGTGTTTAATAGTGACCTGCAATCATTGATGAAGAGATTGGATGGCTTGGTTTGATCCAATGGGTGTTTGATTAGAGTTTAGCTTAATTAGGTCTTTTAGGTCACTTTGGTCAAGTGGGTTGGATGTCAACAATTGGAGTTATGGATGGTTGGAATGTGTTCAATGATAAATTTGAAGCTAATTGGTAGTTATGGCTTGATTTTGGGGATTGGGTTTCTTCGTGGTGTTTTAATTAAGAGTCGTAGGATGGACACGATGTATATCTTAGGGATACTTATTGAAGTGATCGAGGAACATTGAGGAATGATTTACCATTATGAAAGATGGAAAATATCAACTATACCTATTAAAGACTCCTAAGGTAGATGAGTCTTCATATATACCAGAGATCTTTTCCCTACTTTACATGAAAAGGTAAAGCAAGGTTTATTTTATGCCGGGTTATTTAGTTCCCTATTAAAGCATGCTTCTATAGTTAATTACATCTTAGGAATGGGAATTTCCTAAGAAAACTCTCAATTAAAGTAGTCAATAAATATCTCCAAAGATTTCAAGGTAGACTATCAAAGAATTAGGTATTTTTGAAAAAAATCAATTGGAAAAGTTCAAATTGGAAGACTTATTTACGGATACCAAAGGAAGATAGGTAGGGAGCCCTCATGATACTAGGAAGCCTAGTGACCACTCTAGTCTACCTTATAGTGAGGCTTCATATGTTTGAATGAGAGAGTTCATTTTTATTTTAGTTGAAATTTTATTAGAATGCTAGGACTTTGTCCATCAACACAAGAATATGGAAATGCCTAAGAGGTGAGGACTTATACTCATATCCCAAAGGAAACAAATAGCCTTAGATTTTAAATTTAAGATGCTTTAGGACAAGTTAAAAGTATGACCTAAGTCTAATCAGAAAATGGGACAGAATAGTTTTCCTCTATAAGAGAGGATAAACCAATCTTGACTCTTTAAGACTTACAACCGCATGGAGTGGCCGCCAAATAACACCTCCTATGCTTTAAAATCATGTGGGTCAATCTTATGTAAGTGCAAGATAGCTAGGTTGTTTTTTAATTAGAAAGGAGACTATAGTCCTAAACTCACTCCCTAAGAGACTAGATCATGACTGGCATGAAGACATGTCTTAGACTAATGCAAAATTGTACAAATTTTTATATCATTTTGACACATTCATTTGGACAAAGGCTTAGGACAATTATGCCTATATGCATGATTAAATTAGATTATGGGCTAAATTAGTGGGAGGAGGTGTTCTCCACTACAAGGGATGCCCTCACAGGTCAAGCATTCCCCTATCATGCAAGAGTGGAGTCCCTCCCTATTCAATAGAGAAATAAGATGTTATGCATGATATTTGAACATTCAACATTTAGCTAAGGGGTTATTAAATCTTTTAATTAGCTTGATTATGACATAGGCTTTAAAGTGAGGTTATGAATTATTTTAGAATTTAATTATGAGTTATTAATGGGGATAGAAAAATTAATTTTACCTTAAAGAGCCTACCACATTCAGGCCACACATTCATTCAAACTTTAAGAAACCTATGAAAAGCATGCCATTTCTATTACACAAATTAAACATGATAATCAAACATTTATAAATTTCATAAAAGAATAAAGGACTAGTGTTACCGTACACCCTAAAAAATAAAAGAAGTTAGGTAGTCGAGCTCTACCCCTATACAACCCGGATTACAAAAGAATATTACAATTACAATTGAATTAATTTTATGGGGGTCTTCATTCTTCACCTTTATTTTATCTTTCTTCCTTTCATTTGACTCCAAGGCTTCTCAAGGCCTTCTAAGTTTTTTTACCTTCTAGCCATTGCTCATCCTAAACCCCATAGTGCTAAACTGAATTCCTATTGCAAAATTAATTATTTATGAAAAATAAAATCTAACTACATCTATAAAATAAATATTAGCTAGATAACCATACAAACCAAGTAGTTTATATTTTGTAAATTTGGACTTACCACCTACACGGATAAACAAGCCCACCTATCCTAATATGGATTATGCTGAGGGGCATAAGCAATTTGTAAGCAAAGAATTTAGTTTTTTTAATTATTTCAATAGTCCCTTTAACATAATCCTCTATAGAAAATATCATTAGGCTACTAACAGCTAACATTCAATCTACGCATAAATAATCTTAACATCCAGTCTAAACATTACATCATAAAACAAAACACAACAACACAATACACACTATCCTAACTTAGAACTAGAAGTGGTGACTTAGTATTCTAATGTGTGTGGTTTGGTGGTATTTCTTAAAGCTTTAGGATTATGATCATTTAAATTTGGAATTGTTTAAGTTAGACATGAGAGGAGGTTCAACTTTAAGTTATCACAAGGATTGGTGGATTTTAATTTGTATTTTCTTTTATTTCACTTAGTATTTACTTAGCATATAATTATTATCAAAAGAACAAAGAGGCTTGACACTCTTCATCTTTATCCTAAGTTATTTTCTAAAGGGCATGTTATTATGATTTTTGGTTTCTTTTGATGAATGGATTATTTATCATTTTATTAATCTTAAGTTTGGGTTAATCCTAAAGAATCCTATTCAAACATGAAAGGCATCTTAAGATTAATGAGATTGAATTACTATCACATGGATAATATTACATCATTCCTTTTCATCACCAATAACATGCATATGATATTGAACTTAACATACCTATACATGCAATGTACATATAGGTATTTTTGGAACACTTGAATGATTATTAATGCTTATATTTTTGGAAGATAAGAGAGATTTCATTCCTTAGCTAAGCATCATACACATGTATTGAAGATTTAAGCAAGTACGTGCCATTGTTAAACAGGAAAGTGAGGTAATCTAAGACCTCCTTGGGGCTACATAAATCCTCATGTTCTTGGGATGTCCATATTATATTCTTGCTATCTTAAATACACATACAAATATAGCATAAGAATAAAAATCATGCAAAATATTGTATATTAGCAAATTATTTACTCATGTAAAGCAAAGCTCTATCCAAATTCTAGCATATATACATATATGAAAGAAATCAAGTAAGTGTGTGTCATTGTTGCACCAGAGAAGTGAGATAATCTAAGACCTCCTTGGGACTACTTAAATCCTCGTATTCCCGGGATGTTTGTACTAACATTCAAACACATGTAAACATACACATGAATCATGAAAATAGAATAATCCTTTGACATGTTTAAGCTATAAGCAAATGTGAATCATATATAATATTCATAGTTAATCTCTAACTTAAATATTCATCATTAATTTATACTTTTGAATTTTACATGCAACTTACACATATATAATCATATTAATTTGATTTTTTATTAGAAAATATGAATGAATGGTATCAAATGACATACAAGTTTATAATGATTGAAAATGAATAATTAAACATTGCCACATGGTACATTCAATCACATTAATTCTTATGGACAATCAAGTCAAATAAATAAAATTTAGACTAAGTTGTTATGAAGTTTAATTTTTGGATTTGAATTATTAAAACATAAAGAGGAGAAATTATTTTATTGTTTTACCCCATCCCATGATGGTGACTCATTGTATTTAAGAGAAAATAATTAAGTAAATTATATGGATATATTAAGTTCAAATCATTAGGCAATTAATTTAATTTTCCATTTCTAATTCTTAATTTAATTAACTACTTAATCATGAGCTTCTAATGAGAAATTAAAATTTACAATGCTTTAAAGGACTTAATGCAATTAGGCTCATGTTTAAGAGTTGATTAGATTAAGGAAGGAACTAAGCTAAGTACTCTTATGGTTTTTCCACACCCATGGGTTAACCATAAATTATTTAAGACTCTTTATGTTATTAAACACATAAAGGGGAACCCAAGAATTCAATTTGAGTCATCTAAAATAATTATCAGTTCAATTCGAATTAATTTTATCATTAAAATACTTAAGTAGCATTTAATTAATCAAATGCATTAATTAACTCTCCTATAGAAATATACTTAGGAAATAAACTAGGAAGGAGGTCCCAATTATTTTCCCTCATCATATACACTGTTAACGTTGATTAAAGATCATTAATGATTTACATTTTAATGTTTAGTGCTTTTAATAATTATAAAATTGATTAAGGAGGGCAATTAGGATTATAATTTTAAATTCACTAAATTATATGGCCAATAAATCCCAAGAAAATTATGGGAGGCAGAGGACATTCCATAAGATCAACATATAAAATTTGAGATTAATTGACCAAGTAATTAGACCTTAATTAAGGTTATTAACCTAACTTTAAACATTAATTAAGCAATATTTATTAATCAAATATTGGGGATTTTATTTTTATTAAATTCTTCTCTATTTACCCTTTTCAAAATGGGTTTACTCAGAAGTAATTCCATTAAGTGAAGTACAAGCAAATAGCATAATGAAATTCTTTAGACACCACATTGTCTACTGATTTGGAGCACCTTGATGAGTTATATCTTACAATTGCACTACCTTCATGAATGTCAAAATATATTACTTCACTGAGAAAGATAGGATAGATTTGAGATATTCTTTAATATATAATCCAAGAGCAAATGGTATTGCAGAGGCATTCAACAAAACATAGGTCAAACTCCTTAAGAGAATTCTCTCTAGAAATAGAAGAGAATGGCATGATAAATTAATAGAGGCTTTGTGGGCATATTGCACTACATATAAAACTGTTATGCAGGCAACACCATACACATTGGTCTTCATTATAAAAGAAATACATTCTCTAGAAGTAGAATTACCTTCACTTCATATTATAATCCAAAATAGACTTATATAGAGGAAAATATCTAAATATTACTCAAAAGAGCTTAAAGCCCTAAATGAAAATTGGCTCTAAACTTAACAAAATCTAGAAATATATAAACCAAAGTTGACCCAATCTCATGATTGGAGGTTTCAAACCATCCAACCGAAATGATAAATCATTATCACCATTTGAGTATGAGAAGAATATTATGATCTTAAAGAAAATCACCTATGAACAATCAAAAATTTTATATATCTTTCAAAGAAAAAATTCTCCATCAAAGAGAAACTCCAAATCAATGAGATTTAAACTTATATTCAGTATGTCTAATTGATCTAAAGCGTAGATCTATCTAAACCTAAATATAGATCTATCATGTTTAAATGAACCAGATCTAAACCAAAATCTAAATCTATCATGTCCAAAAGGATCAAATCTAAACCTAAACTGAGATCTACTATGCCTAATGTGAATCTAAACCTAAACCAAGATCTATCATGTCTAAAGGGACTAGATTTAAACCAAAATTTATATCTATCATGTTCAAAGGGACCAGATCTATACCTAAACTTAGATCTATCATGTCCAAAAGAACCAAGTCTAAACCTAAATTTAAATCCAAATATCCAAAGAGATAAGATTTAAATCCAAACATACATATCATGTTCAAAGGGGATAAATCTAAAATAAACTTAGATCCACCATGAACAAAGAGGCTAGATCCTAGTCTAAATTTTGATCTATCATGTCCAAAGGGACTGGATCTAAATCCAAGCATACATCCAACATGTCCAAAAGGACTCGATCTAGGTCTACACACACCCAACATGCCCATAAGAGTCGTGTCTAAATATAAATCTAGATTTAATGCAATCAAAATTTGAATCTAAATACAAATTTGAATCTATTAAGTCTAAAAAGAGATTGAAGGTTATATGTTAAAATAGTGATGTTATAAAAGTTTAGAAGACTTAATAAAACCCCACAAGTGTAACTTATTTATAGATTCTCATATTATTATCTATGATTATTGGCTTCTTAAATATTGCACTCTTTCTCTCATTTATATTCCTAAATATAATAAACAAAAGAGAGCAATGAATGCATCATGTTTAATCGACCTGACACATTCATTTTGGGGAAATTTGTTTGTAACTTAAAAACCCAAAAAAAAAAGATATATTTTGACTCAAAGTGCTGTGACACCGTAATCTTGGTATCTAGTCGTTGTCCCTGTTACGCCTAAATTTAAAGAATCTAGAAAAAGCACTAATCACTCATGCCAACATCCATCCATTTTAGTGATAACTGCCCAAAGGGAGAGCAGGAATAGTTAGGAGAGTGGACATAGTTATGGAAATGAGTTTCTTATAAAAAGTGGGGGGAGTGGCTAACCCTTCCTTCTTATTTTTCTCTTCTTTTTTGGCCACTACGTGGAAAATTTGTGACACTACATAAACTTTAGAAATTTCTTATTTAGGTAATAAAATTCCTCACTAAGGAATAAATATATTATCTTAGAAGATAAACATGTTTTCCTATAATGGATTAGATTACTTAAATATGGACTCTTATGGTTAATGGGTCTTTTTAATATTTTAGAGATGCTTCCCTTGAACTATATGAAAAGGTAGGACAAAGTTTTAGTTTATTCTATACTGGGATCATAGTTTTCAATAAGGGCAAGCCCTTATAGTTAATTACATACAAGGAATGAAGAATCTTATCCTAAGAATGCTCTTGATTAAAGAAATAGGCTCTTATTTTTATGGCTTTCAAAGTTAGTTCCAAAAGTTGGTTAAATTAGAATTTCAAAAGGGAACACTTCAAAGGAGGAAGAATTCTTTTTAATTTCGATTGGAATAAAGTAGGAAATGCCTGTGGATACTGAGATACCTCATAGGCATTTCAACTATCTTATTATTTGGCTTTATATTTTTTGATATAAAATTTATTGAGATTTAAATTGACATTTTATTAAATAACAACATAAGATTGTAGAAATGCCTATGATTGAATACTTATTACTAAAAGGATGCTTCAAAACTTAAGTCTATAAGTGCTTCTGACATAAGTTTGAGGCTCGATCTATTTTGAATTTTGAGAATTATTAGCTCTTTCTCTCACATGAGAAAAGGAATCTATCCTTGACACTTCTATACTTATCACTTGCTTATAAGGGATACCAGTTAACACCACCTAAATGAATTTTTAAATCCATGATGTCAATCTTTATGCTATGCAATATGGATGGGTTATTATATTTTATGAAAAAAATTAGGAACCTAAACTCACTCCCTAATCCTTAAAATCATGTTAGGTATGATACGCCCCTAAATAAATGCAATATATTTTATTTTTTATGTCTTGACTCATAATTCATTTAAGGCTTTTGGGTATGTAATTTATGCCTACAACGAGATGTAGTTAGAAGTAGCCATGGGCTATATCAAAATAAGATGGCACACTTCCCCGATAGAGTGGTCATCCCCAAAGGCCAAATGTCCCTTAGGTGCAATGGGTGAAGAACCAAATTTAAGAAGTTAGAAGAATTTGGTTCAAACATCAATACAATTATAATTAGACCAAATCAATATATCCAGCCTTTTCTAAAATGATTGTTGATCATCATTATTCTTGTAATCAATTAAACCTAGCTAAGCCAATTTGATCTTTTAATCCAAGTTGACCTAATTTGACCTAAAGGGCCAAATTGGGCCAAACCTCATTCCAATCAAATTGATTACAACTAATGCCTTCAATCAATCATAAATTGATTATTGAACACACTTCAACTACCAATCCAAGTTAATTTGATGAAACCAACTCAATTGACCCATGTAGCCTAAATTGACCTAAAGGATCAAATTGAACCAAAACTTATTCCATCCTAAATCAATTAAACCAATAGCTACAATCAATCTAAAATGATTGATCAAACAAAAGTTAACCCTTCATCCAACCCAATATGACCAATTTGGTCAACTTAACCCATTTAGCCTAAATGAATCCATTTGAACCAAATTCAAATCCACTTTAAACTAATCAAATCAATTGGACAAATGCATTCCAAATGACCTATTGAACATAACCCAAGTGCCCTCTTGACCTAATTTGGCAAATTAATCAACCTAAGCCATTTGAATGCAACTTGATATATGGGTCAAATTGAGCCTAACTTAACCAAACTTGGCATGACTCACCATTATGTCCCTATTGACCTACCCAAGTGGACCCAGCCCAAGGTGAACCCATTTTTCAAACCAAGTGAACAAAGGGCTCAAAATATGACAAAATTTCAAAATAGGAAGGTAAAACCTCTTCTTTTGCCATAGGCAGCCACCTTAGCATGCCATGAGCTCTCCCATGCTAATTAGACCTGACCTAAAGCTATTAGGTTTAGCCATTGACCAAGGTGAGGTCCCTCTCAACTTGGCTGACCTTTAGTTTATCCTAATGGACTTCTTCCTCACCACTAGCCATCAAACTTCCACAGGCATTAGGAGAATCCACCTCATTAGTCTCATGCCACTTCTAGCCACCCCCACTGGCCGACTGACTATTATAACTTAAACTAGCCTCTTTGGTTGGTGTGGTGTTTTAATTTGGAGTCAGTGGAAACACCTCAAAATATTGAGGTATGATGTGATTGGGTATGACTTTGAGTTATGATGTACCATCTTGAAAGATGGAAACATTAACCTACAAAGAGCCTAATGAGGACTCCTAAGGTAGATGGGCCTTAGTATATACTAGAAATCTTTCCACTACTTTAGATAAAAAGTAAAGAAGGGTTTATTTTATATCAAGTTCTTTAATTCCCTATAAAAGCAAGCTTCCATAGTTAATTATATCCTAGGAAACAAGGATTTTCTAAGAAAACTCTTGATTAAACTAGTCAATCGACATCTCCAAAGATTTCAAGGTTAGACTTTCAAAAGATTGGGTATTTTTGGAATATCAAATGGGAAAGTTCAAGCATAAAGACTTATTTTTAGATTCCAAAGGAAGACGAGTAGGGAGCACTCCATTTTATCTTATGGTGAGGCTTTATATGTTTGAAAGAGAGATTTATTTTCATTTGAGTTGAAATTTTATTAGAATGCTAGGCATTATAGTCCATCAACACAAGATTGTGGAAATGCCTAAGAGGTGAGGATTTATATTTATAGCTCAAGGAAACAAGTAACCTTGGATCCTAATTCTATAATGCTTTAGCACAAGATAAAAGCATGACCTAAATCTAAATGAAAAATAGGACATAATTGCTTTGATCCACAAGAGAGAATAAACTATCCCATCTCTCTGGACTAACAACTGCCTGGAGTGGCGGCCAACTAATACCTCACTTTAAAAACATGTAGGTTGGTCTCTTATTAGTGCAAGATAGCTAAACTATTATTTAATTAGGAAGGAGACTATAGTCCTAAACTCACTACCTAAGAGACTAGATCATGACTAACATGAATATATGACTTAGACTAAATGCAAAATTTATTATTATTTTATATCATTTTGACACATTAATTTAGACAAGGCTTCGAACAATTATGCCTAAATGTATAATGAAATTGGATTATTGGCTAAATCAATGAAATAAGGTGTTCTCTACTACAAGGGATGCCCTCACAGGTCAAGCATTCCCCTATCATGCAAGAGTGGAGATCCTCCTTATTCAAGATTGGGAATAAGATGATATGCATGATGTTAGAACATTCAACATTCAACTAAGGGGTTGCTAAATCTTTTAATTATTTGATTATAACCTAAGCTTTAGAGTGAGGTTATGAATTATTTTAAAGTTTAGATTTGAGTTGTTTGTGAAGGTAGAAAAATAATTTTGTCTTAAAGAGCCTACCCCATCTAGGCCACACATTCAATCATCAAGCTTTAAGAAACCTATGAAAAAGATGCAATTTCTATTGCATAAACTTGAGACATATTTTTATTACATCATTCATTTTCATCATCAATAGCATGCATATGATTTTAAAATTAGCATACCACACTTAGATGATTGTAAATGCATATACTTTTGGTAGAAAAGAGGAATTTCATTTCTTAGCTAAGTACACTATTGACCTCATTTTTAGAATGAGCTCTCAACCCCTCCATCTTAGACATAGGACTTCTCTTAGACATTAAGAGTTTCTTAGTCTTAAGAAATATCTAGTGATTAGGTGGACAGTCAACCTAGCCTTACAGACTTAGAAGAGTTAGCTATAGGAATAGGTCATACCTTAGGGGTGTTAGGAAAACCTACCTACCTTTAACTTGAACCACTCCTCACCTTCCTTCCTTCAAGTCAAACTCCAAATCAAATCAAAGTCAAACTTAAATTAATTCTAGCCTAGTTGATTTTCTCTAAACTCAAATTAATGCCACGTGATTGAAATCCATGATTGAAACCCAAGAATGAAATTTCAAACTCCAAAAATTTTTTAAGTCTTTAATTTCCACTTTAAGGACTTAGCCTAAATCATCTTCAAATCAATTTAAACTCATGGGATTTTCTCACAACTCATTTATATTCTTATTTATATTCACATATATAAATAAAATATAAATTCAAACCAATCAATCAAATCCAAAACTCCAAAATTTCATAAGTCCTTTAAATTTCCTCTTAAGGACTTAGCCTAAATCATGTTCAAATCAATTTAAATTCATGGAATTTTCTCATAACTCATTTATATTCTCATTTATATTCACATATATAAATTCAAACAAATCAAATCAAATCCAAAATTCAAATCCAAAACTCAAAAATTTCCTTAAGTCCTTTAAATTTTCTCTTAAGGACTTAGCTTAAATCATGTTCAAATCAATTCAAATTAATGGGATTTTCTCATAACTCATTTATATTCTCATTTATATTCACATATATAAATGAAATATGAATTTAAATCAATCAAATTCAAATCCAAAATTCAAATTCAAAACTCCAAAATTTCTTAAGTTCCTTAATCCTCTCTTAAGGACTTAGCCGAGACCATGATCAAATCACTTAAAATCCTTGAAACTTTCCAATAATCCATTTATGTTCTCATTTATATTCACATTTGATTTGCATAAGTACAAATGTTAGTGGGTATATTACTCTAGACATTTCGAGGATGTAAGGCTTTAAGTAGCCTCAAGGAGGTCTTTACCTCACTCCCCTTGTGCAAAATAATGGCGACGTTCCCATTTGATTTCATTCTTATGCATCTTGACATTAAAATTTTGATAGAGCTTTAATTCATTCACACAAATAAATCATAATTAAATTAAATTCTACTTTTGCATGGTTTTGATTCTTATAGTTATTTGCTCATTTACATGTATATAAGAGTAGTAGGTATATTAGTCTAGACATTATGGGGACGCAAGGCTTTAAGTAGTACCAAGGAGGTCTTTACCTCACGCCCCTGGTGCAAAACTATGGCATTGTATCCACTTTGAACTTTTATACACTTCTGTGCACATTTAACTAATGAATGAAAATCCCCTTTTCTATAAAAAAAGGACATGTATTCATATTTTGTTCAAGTGGTTGAATTGATTAGTCACATGATTTAGAGTTCTTTTCTTATGCTTTTATATAAGAATTTAGATGAAGCTTGAAATTAATATGATACAATAATTCAATCAAATGAAGCATCTAAATTCAAAATTCATTTGCTCACATTCAAATGCATTTTCTCACAATAATTCAATCAAATGATATATATATATATATACATCTTTTCATAAGAATACAAGCCTCATGAAATAGTGGCTTATATATGTTTTGCTTCATGTTTGTCAATATATCCTAAGTCTTTGGTTGAAAATTTTAATATTGATTTAAAAGCTAATCCTTAATAATTTACATGAAAGCAATATTATCTTGATTACATTATTTCTAGGGCTAAATTTTTAAATTAGACATAATTATAATCTTAATTAATAAATTAGGAATGGAAAAAAAATTAATAAAATAGGCCCAGTCATCCATTGAATGGACGAGTAGTGCCAACATGGCATCCACGTCAGCGCCAGTCATTCGTTCAATGAACGACTGGCTTGTCCTTAATTCAGACAAAAAATTGATGCCCCCTTCGTGATTCAGATCCTTTTTTTCCTTCTTGGCTCTCCCAAAAATCCTTTCCACTGCTAGATTTCCACCTCCCTAGCATGCCACGAGCCAAGGGGAGAGGTCGCCATGACCAAGGAGGGCGCCACCCTCGGAGACCGCACATTTCATAGTTTGTCTTCCAGTTTAGGTATTTTTTACCCTAAATGCTAAATTTGTGGTAGATCTCATTATGTATGGCTTTATGTTATATGATTAGCTTATTTAGTTGTATTGTTATGCTAGATTTATGTATTTTGTGAATGCATATGTCTTCGCTTTGTGTATTTTGTGATTTTTAGTTTTTTGCTTCATTATTGTGATGTCTAGGGCTTTTTTGGTTTGAGCTTGTTGAGTTTTCTTTGTTGTTGTTATTGTTGATGTTGTTCTTGGTGTTTTCCAATTTCATCTATATGCATAAGAATTATGTGCTATGTATGTAAATCTTTCTTTTTGTTTGGGGCATGTACATACATAGCACAAAGGTAATTAAGGCCCATAGCTCTTATAATAAGATTATGGGTAGTAAAACTCTTATTCCCCCTTGAAAGAGATGTTAATTTTCATCATCAAATTAATAGGGGTTTGAGGAGATCAATATTAGAGTTTTTATGGCGATGTATCCAATTTTCCCTTTAAATAAGTGCTAATTGACCTCATTAAATAGATTAAAATTTTAACCTGATGTCAATCTTAGGTGCTCATATTAGTGATGTCCAATATTGATATTTGCTTGGATGTATTGGGAACATTTAGTATGGACTTTGTTGATGTATTGTTTCATTTTTTTCTCTTTTTGTAAGTGATCATGTTTTGATAAATATGTTTTACTTTGAATGTATGTCTATTTTCTTCTACACAATAGTGCTTTCCATGGAAATAATGAGGTGTGTTGTTGAAATAATTTTAATTAGGCTCTTTATTCCATTAAAGAGGGTCATAAAGGGTACTCTTCAGAAAGTTCATTTTTTTTGAGCCATTAATGCAAGATGCCACTTATGGCGAAACATGTTGAGAAAAAATTTTTAAGCTTTCATGAGCTTTTATGAGATGTTAAGGTTGTTACTGTATAGATGTTAGGCCATCATCCCTGAATTAACCTTTAATGAGTTTTTATGAGATCTTTAAGCTTAAGATGTGTGCGTGTATTTTTTATTTAGCATTTGAATTCGATCAGTATTTTGATTGTATCATTTTGGCTATAGTCAATAGTGACTTCCTAGTGACAAAGAGTAGGCATAACTTAGTTCAAAATAGTGCATTAATATACTTTGATTATGTGTTCTTATATTATGTTAGGCTAGATTGAGTTATAATACCGAATTGATTAGATTTGTTTATATGATTCAATGATTTATTATTTAGATGTTATAATTAGGATATGAGGTTTAGTTATGAAAAAATAGTGATATGAGGTTTGCAAAATAAATTTGTTAAGTTTGCAAAATATTTTTGTGAATGCATATGATTTTGGGTTTATGTTAGGATTTTTATTATTATTTTGAGGTTATAATTACTCTTATGGTATATGTAAGTTTAATTGTGAGAGAGATATTGATATGAGTTTTAAAAAATAAAGATTTTGAGTTCACAAAATAATTCCAAGTGAAATGCGAAGTATACTATATCCTGGATTGAATTTTTTTTTTGGTCTGGTGAGATAAAGGATTCTTGGTGTTTAGAGTTGTTGTTTGTTAAAAATGAGTTTAGAAATTGTGTGCATAGTTCTATATTATGGTGACAAACTCAATGTAAGTGGCGATTTCATTCTGACTTATATTGGTGAGAAAAATCGTCCAATCTAGATCCCATGGCAAATTAACTTGATGGAGTTACAAAAGCAAAATTGTGAGGTCATTGAAGTTAGATCAAGCAAAGTCCAAGTTATCTTATAATAGGTCATTTTTCCTCATTGGTGTTGGATTCATCGCACTGATATTAAGATATGAAGTTTGTGAATCAGAATAACAGCATGCAACCATTATTATTATTATACAAGCAAGTAAGGAATCCAAAGTAGGAAAGAGAGGTTGATAATGCTGAGGAGTGTTAGAGAGCTCCAATCAAAGTACATCATCACACAACCTTCTCAAACTAATTGCTCGTGATGGAAGCGACTAACAATAACAAAATCTACTTATTTTGCTATGATAAGTTCTGATTGTATTGGTGACCTTGAAGGTGATCATAAATTCACTATCTCGTAAGATGGGTTTGAAACTATGCCTCCTAGAATAACAAGATGATGATGACGAGGATGGACAAATGATACATGCCTTCTGCAAGGACATAGATCCATCTTTCTGCACGTGAGAGCTTATCGTGGACTACTCCTAAACTGAATAGCCAAATTGAGGAGCACTTATTAACAATGAGTACAGTGCTCAAACAACTAGAGAATGGGATGAAGAGCTTACATTTGATGGGTCATCAAATGAGTCAACTTTTGAACAAGAAAATTATATCTTATGAACTATTAAGAAGGTGGCTTTCATGTGATAAGTAAGCTGCTTGATATTCAAGGTAGGTAAGATACATAAATATTGATTATGTGATATAATGCTTCAAATAAAGCAAAGTTCACCATATTGTGCAACCAATATGCGAACCAAGCTACACCTTGCATGTGGCACTACAAGTTCAAGATCCTTGAGGTGCATGGAGAACGCGATGCTCACCTCATACATATAGTCATTCAGTCCTCAATGTCGGGCACAGGCAATGTACAACACAGTTTATCAATTATTTCATTCAACCTGCAGTTAGGCATCAACTGTATTTAAAGCCCATAGAGATTATAGGCCATATTGAGTCCAAATTTAACATAAGAATGCCCTATATGAAAGCCTGGATGCATGCAGTGGGCAATCAAGATTATTTTTTGCTTTGGGAGGAATCTTATCGATCATTGAGAGATTCATGTGTGTTGTATGCTCAACTATACTGCACCGAAAGTGCAATCGGAGTCAACAGATTCCAATGATTATTCCACCATTCCCCTATTGCAATTCTCATACCAGCTTTATGTCTTGATGTGACTTTCTCCTAAGATAGGGAGTTTACTGTGTTGTTGGAATTGATGCTAATATATATTTTATTTCCACCAGCTTACAAGGAAGTGGAATCGAGAGTATTGAGTCATGGTATTAGTTTCTATGGACACTCAAGACTTACATGCTAGAGGTGATTTATGCATCATTTTGACCGCACGTGGTCCGGTTGTAGGAAATATTATCATAGGATGCACATCACTTTTTCCTCATGCATTTGAGGGAGAATTTAAAAAAGGCAGTTAGGCAACTTCGAGTAGGAGATGTTGATTTCATATGCTAGAAAATGATGTCGCAGTTAATACTGATAATATCTATATTTTTAAATGGTATATGACTGATATCAAGAACATCAAACAAGAGGCCTACGATTAGCTTGTATCAAGGGATGTATAGCAGTGGTCTCTAACCCATGATGATGGCTACAAATATGTCACGATGATCATAAATACAGCTGAATGCTTCAATGGCATACTTAAGCGGGCACGTGGCTTGCCAATTCAGGCACTGGTCTCTGTAATATACTATAACATAGTCGCTATGTTAATGAAACACCTTGACTCAGCAGCATCACTAGCCAACCAACACGACTCCATGTTTTCTCCATGTGCTAAGGCAACTCTGCAGAGTAATGAACATGAGGCAAGGAGATTTCTTGAGCTAGTATGAATAAATAGTAATGAGTACCAAGTGTTTGATAGCACCAGCAGAACCTATAAGGTTGAGTTGTATCAAAACCATATTTGTAGGTGTACATACAGAAAACCATAAGCTTATTACATACCCTATCCTCACATCATTTCTATGTTAGGACATCGACATCTAAGCCACATGCATTATGTATTGGCCTACTACACTTTGGAGTATTACTGTAAAACCTACTAGGGAGAATTCCATGTCATCCCTGATGGTGATGAGTGGTCATAACACATCATTGCTAGGAACTACCCAGAGTACTATCCACCAAATATCAAGAGAAAGTCCAGTCGATCATGTTCAAATAGATTCAAAAATACTATAGACCAGAATACTACAAGAAGTAATAGGATTTGTAGTGTATGCAAAAATATTGGGAATAACAGAACAACATGTCCGCAAGCTCGGCATCGTGGCAGTAACCAGTCCCTCCTATATATGGGCCTTCATCATTTCCATATGACACCCCAGTATGGAGTGTACCATGATTTCTCGCTCCCAACATAGTCTTCAGTTGACGTACCTAGTGCTACACACCAGGATTACTCTCAACAACCCTCCGAGCAGGTTGAAGAGGAGGAGCAGCATAATGAACATCATCTACGAGACCGACCACGATAACCACCAGCCCATTACACGCGGTGCACGTAATTCTCACGCTATCGTGAGATAGTCATCTACACTATTATCTTCTGTTGATAGTGGATGACATTTTGTTGTATTTGTACCTCTCAAATTGTAGTCAAGCATTTTGATCAAGTATTTTCTTGTTTTGTCACCTTACTTCAGAAATCAGCTTTTAATTCATATCTTTTTTGTAATCGCGTTCGTGTTTATTAAGTTGTACCTTGATGTATTTTTTTAAGTGATGATATTGCCATTATTAATAAGATTATAGAGGGAGTTTGTTTGTGTTGTGAGCTTAGTTTGAGCTGGCCTATTATCCTTATTTGAAAATGGTTGCATTCCTATTACTAGCACATTGATTTCTCTCATGTGAATGTAATTAATATGAATAATTATCTCCAAATAATAAGAGTAATGGGATATCAGCACCTGTTCATATGTCATGTCTCTTAAAAATTTGTTAATTGTACTTCATTAAGAGTGTTTGTTTAGAGTGAGTTATTTGTGCATTTTGTAATTGTTCACTTTGCAAAAACTACTGTGTATCGGGCCACAATCATATTTCTGATCAACATAAAAGTTGTGAAGAATTTTGTTATGATTCCAATGATACCAAGTTCGCATGATTCCAACATCGGATGAGTCTGATATGGGCAAAATAAGGGGGCCGCTCCAAAATTTCAGATCCGTGGCACAATTTTTGCTCACATTCATAAAAATTGTTGTGTATCGGGCCACAATCTTAATTTTGATAAACAGAAAAGTTGTGTAAAATTTTGTTACAATTCCAATGATAGCAAGTTCGCTGAATTCGACGGATGAGTGATGGAAAAATAAGTCACTCCAAAATTTCATGTCACCAGCTTTTACATTTAAAAAGCTATGTATTGGCCCACAATCATAATTTCTGATCAACATGAAAGTTGTTGGGTATTTTGTTACAATTCCAAAGAACCAAGCTCACTCAATTTTGACACGATGAGGCCGATACGGGCAAAATAAGAGGGTTGCTCTCAAGTCGAGTCACAATTTGACATTAAAAACCACCGCCAGACGCGCCACAATGAATTTTTATCAACATGAAAGTTGTGGAAAATTTTTTTATGATTCTAAAGATACCAATCTCGCTCCATTCTTACACTGGATGATTTCGATACAAGCTCACTCAATTTCTAAACTGGGAAGGGAAATGCTTGAAATTTTTGAACATCTTCTTTCCATTATAAATTTCAATGGTATTATTATGAATTAATTTTAATTAAGTTGAATCCTTTTGCAAATTTTCTACCACCATTATTAGGTCTTCATATTATTTGATGATGATGTGAGATATTTCCTTGTCACCTTTACTAGTCTGAGCTCAGGGAGCTGAAGGTACACCCAGGCATGAGATCAGTAATCACAAAATCTTACCGTTCCTAAGAACTTGATGAAGACAAACTCAAAGGATCAAATGAATCCGAGCTCTTGATAAGGAGTTATCCAAGCTAGGATTGGCATACAGGGAGTGGGGCTTCTTCCATATATGTATGCATGCAAAATTGTTTGCTAATTTAAACTCAACATTCATCTTATTTTTCTAATAAGTTATTCTTAATTGTGAGTATGTTTTATGATGTTCTCAGCTAATAAATCATGGGATTCAAGAAGAAGTGATAGAGAAAATAAAAGATGATATTAAGATGTTGTTCGCGCTTCCACTAAAAGAAAAAGAGGCTATAAAATAGTTACCTAGAAATGTTTAAAATTTTACCTAGAAATGTTGAAGGTTATGGTCACATGTTTGTGCATTCAGAGAAATAGAAGTTGGATTGGGCAGACTTTCTCATTCTCAACATCCAGCCTTACGAGAATAGAGTCATGAGATTTTGGCCTACTAATCCCATTACATTCAGCTCATTTTGAAGATGTAGCAAAATTTTACTTAATTCAAATTCATAAATTAATTATTATATTGAGGTATCCAATAAGAAAAAAATAAATAAAACATGTTTTTGGAAATAACTAAATACTTAAGTGAGAAATGTTTCATTAGAAAAGTAAAACAATAAAAGAATGTATGGTATCATGCAATAATATAAAACAATAGAAGGAGTTTGACAAAAGAAAATACATAAAGTTAAATAATTTTTTATTATGAGGGATTTACATACATATCACACAATACTCATGTATTTACATATATAACACCTAAATTTAATTTTTACATGTATAACACCCAATCTTCAATATCACATCAAAATATCATCATTACTCACTTTTTAAAAGTAAAATGCACCTTTATAAGCATAGAAAAGTCATAGATAAGTAAATATCTAACTTTAGGTTTAGATATGTAAATACATAAGAATTGTGTGGTATGTATGTAAATTTTCCTTTTATTAATATATAATATAAGAGATTAAAAGAAAAGTGGAACCTTCCATAGTCTAAACAAGACTATTTCTAATTACATATGTATCCCATAAGAATCAAACCACACATAGTTAACAAAAGGAAATGAGAGCTACTAGTAATGACTAAACATACAAGCAAGTTAAAGCAATCTTTTATGAGAACAAATGGACCAATAGATTTGGTCTATCCATGCATCTAATAATTTTAAGAGGAAACTATGAGTAACTTAATACTCTTTAGCTATAAATATTGTGACTCTGCATAGAAGAATAGCACCCCATAAAATTTGAGAAATAAGCTCCTCCAAAGTGATCGACGTAATATGAGATTAAAAGAATGAAGACCTCAAGTCTTTTGATTGGAAGTAGCACAATAATCTGATTGATAATAGGAACAACGAACTCATGACATCATAATGTTGAAATTACAAGGAATGAGATGGGCATGTAACTTGAGACCCGAATAGCAAAAACCTTCATGATATGCTAATGAGATAGAGACCAACATGGTAAGTACTCAATAAGCAAGGGGACACTAGTTGCCTTTAGCATTGGCACACTAATGAAAATCTTAGTTCTATTAGCAACTAAGGAGAAGCACTATTGTAGAAAGAATCTTTTGGACCACATCCAACACATCCAACCAAGGATACATTGGTGGCTCTAAGGCATGACAAGGTTGGGCAAGGTGATCCATGATCACAAGAGAAACTAATGGTAAATCAAAGGAAAAGCAACCAATGGTGGAGAAGAAATCTTGTGAGGCATTAATATTCACTCTATATATTTGAATTAGGTTCATATATTTTGCAACCAAAGTAACCATGACTTAAGGGTATTGTAAAAATTGAATTTAAAATACTTTCATGCAAAATAAATTTATATTTTATTTAGAATAAATTAGTGATTGAGGTAAAATATTTTATTTCATACGCTTTCAATTCAGCATAATTTTATAGAGGAATTTTATTATAATGTTAATAGATCTACTTTCTTATTTTAAATTTTATTTATAACTTTTATACACTTGCTCATTAAATTATTATAGGTAGGTCTGTTAGTCTTACTCAAAATCAAAAATCTCTCAAAAATTGGCTCAATTTTTGGATCAAATCGAGCTCGATTCGAATTAATCGAACCGAGCTACAAGTCGAGTTCCTGAATCGGTTATTTAATCGAGCCAATTTCAAGCCCAACCTAGCTCGGTTCAAATCATCTTGGATCGAACTATTAATTCGTGTTTTAAATGATGAGTGTTCGATTTAGTTTGGAGTGTTGTGATTTATCACCGAAATAGTGTTATAAGTTTCTTTTCACAACTCGCGTGAATTGCAGCCCTACTCACAGTGTCTTTTAGTTTCTCCTTTGCGGCTCTACCCTAACTCAACTTCGAGGCCTCAAGCCCTCGACTCTGACTCTCCAATTATTTTCTTCTCTCGATCGGCGTCTCCATTCGTGATTCTTAAACAATTAAGTTCTTTGTGTTGTACCTTTATTATATAATCAGGAAATTAACTCTTCTGGAAGTCTCGCTAATCTTGGGCAATAATCTCTGTAAGGTTTTTATATTTTCTCTACATCTATTAACTATATTTCAAATTTTTGATAACGTAAAAAGTAAGTCGAGAATGAGGGTTTTTTCATTTAGTTGTCTCTATATCTAGTATTATGTGATTCATGTTCTTAAGTGGCATCGATTGGTGACTATTGGACTGTTGTCTTAAATGGCTCATTCATAACTGATTATTTCTATTAGATACTTTTGCTCTCAATGTTGATCTCATGGATTTTCTATTTTTACAAGCTTAGGTAGGATTTCTTTGGAGAATGATGAGCGTTTTGCTTTATTTTTTTTTCATTTTTGGCTTTCTAACTTTTTGGCTTCCTTGCCTCTGGCTGCCTCTCAGTTATTTGCTAGTGGCCTCATGGCTAGTGCAATGGTGCTGCTTGTAGTTATATGTTGTATTTTTGAGAGTTTATATTATTTTTTGCTGAGCTTGCCGAGGGGTTATATTGTTGAGCTTCTATAATTGCATTGTTAGTAACTTGGTGCAGTGGTGCATTAATACATCAATGTCCCAAATTAGGGAGGCAGTTTAGTTTGCTACTTATTATTATTTATTTTGTTTGAAAATGGGAATGTCCAATGTTGTTATCTTAAGACAAAAATTGAAAAGATATATGTTGGTTATACTCTTAATGATGTTTTGACTATAATGATGACAATGATTTGTAATTTTATGCATTGGATTGAATGAAACAATTTCAGTTATTGCCACATCATTCAAATAAGATGAAAGTAAGTATTAATGTTGGTTGATGGTAAAATAAGATAAGATATTGGCAATTGAAGCCATTGGCATACTCTTTGTTGGTTGCTTGTTTCTCATTGATACAATGCAATGGTACAATGGTATTGCTTTCAGAGTTTTAGTCTTTCACACTCCTAATCTGGGACATTGATACTTTCATAGTTTGTGGCCTTGTGGGTATGTAGTTTTATGGAGTGTGGATTGTGGGTCTGCGGCTTATTGGTAGATAATGAGATTTTTTTTATTTCTCTCTATGTTATTATTGTTAAGTTGGGTCATTTGGCTGTGTAGATGATATTATTGCTTGCAATTTATTTTTTTCACACTATTATGCCTAGGAAAAAAATGTGGCTAATGTTGGACATGCTCTATTTTCTTGGGTATGCTTACTAAATGTAGATTTATATAGAAGGGTCGAGCAATGCAGAAAGCTTTGGGAGTTTGAGTGTTCTTTTATTAGCATACACTACACTTTGCATACATGCATTATTTCCTTTGAAATATTCATTTTATTAACCTTATGATTATTATTTCATTTTATAGTCAATGGCTACAAATTCTCAAAATCAATCCGTAAGTTCTAGTCAGTTGATAATCAGAGTACTCTTAATGAAAGTATTGGGAAAATTACTAGCATTAATGACAACAAAGGCAAAAGGCTGAGATAAAAAATTTGGCAATATTTCTGTCAATTTCTATCTCTGAGAAAGGTAACATGGTAGAGAAGTGGAAATGTAATTATTGCTCCAAATCATCCCTCAAACAGAAAATAGGTACTACTTTTTAGATGAATAGACATCTCAAACTTCATCATTACAGTAGAACAACTACATAAGAGAAAAAACAAAAACTCTTTGATCCAATAGTTGAAGATATACGAGGTGATGATTTAATGTCTCCTTTGTGTGTCTCTACTACTTATGACCATAATAGAAATTAAAAACATCATTATCAAAATGATTGTTGTTCATGAGTATCCCTTCATGATGGTTGAGCATTTATGGTTCAATATTCTGATGAAATCAATGAATCCTAATTTTCATAAAATATCTAAGCATTCTATTAAAGAAGAGTGTATGAAAGTTTTTGAGTTAGAGAAAGAAAAACTCAAAAAAATCTTCAATTGGTTGAGCATGTTTCCCATACTTCAAATTGTTGGACATCAAGCCAAAATGTTGGCTATATAGGTCTCATTGTGCACTTTATCAGTTCTGATTGGAAGTTGCATATTAGAATAATAAGCTTTACTGATTTGGACCCTCCTCATATTGGTTTTATTATCTCTGAGGCTATTTCTAAAATTTTGTTGTAATAGGGTCTTCAAAATAAAATTTGTACGATCATATTAGATAATGCTTCTTCTAATGATGTTACTACTAGAAACTTAAAAGCTCTGTTTAGTAGAAGGTCTAGATTTCTTTTATGGGAGATTTATTTTCTTGTTAGATGTGCTGCTCATATTTTGAACTTGATGGTTCAAGATGGTTTGAAAGAATTTTGTCAGATCATTGAGAAAGTGCGAGAATCTATCCTTTTTATAAAGAGGTCACCAAGTAGATTGCATAAATTTGATGAGATTGCTAGACATATAGGATTGTCAACTTTAAAATCACTTTGCTCAGATGTTCCAACTCGCTGAAACTCAACATATAAAATGCTTGAGTTTGCTTTTTATTATAAACTGTGTTTCCTGAGTATGCTTTAAGGGATCACAATTATTTGTGGTTGCCTTCAGATGAGGAATGGGAACAATTTGACATAATTAGACAACTTTCAATAGCTAATTTCTTGCTTCCAAATTTGATTCTAATAAAATAAAAAACTTTAGATAGAGATTGTGCTTCAAACACTACATTTTTTTCAAATATGGCAATTTCTATGAAGTCAAAGTTTGTCAAATACTAGTCTGATTGTTCTATGCTATTTTCAATTGCATGCATACTAGATCGCAGGATGAAAATGTATGGGATCAATTACTATTACCCATAGATTTATGATTCTGATATTATTGCTGAGAAGATAGATGTTGTGAAATAAAAACTTTTTGAGCTCTACTCATATTATGCAGTACAAAAACAAAACATTTCAAATGAATTTTCTAAGAGTACATCCTCTCAACTGATTAGTAGTACAACTACCCCATAAAGAAGTATAAGTGATGTTGATGTTCTTGATGGCCTATATGATTTTATTCATTCAACTGGACTGCTACTTCCACAAAAAACTAATTTAGAACTTTACTTAGAAGAGGCTTGTGTGAAGTGTCCAGATTTTGAATTTGATATTTTGAGTGGTGAAAAATGTCAGCATTGAAGTATAAAACTCTGTGCAAGATGGCAAAAAGATATTTTTACAGTTCCCATTACAACTATCGCTTTTGAATCAGCTGGTGGTCATATGCATGGAGATTATAAAGCTCATTATCACCAAAAATAGTTGATGCTTTAATTTGCACTAGTAATTGGATTTGTTCCTCATATAAGTTATCAAAATAACCATTGGTATTTTAAATTAATCTATCAAATTTATGTTGTCTTTCTTCTTATTATAATTTCATTATTTCTAACTATTACTATTCTATTTCAGATTGGCATTCTTGCTGAGAAAAAATTATCAGTTGAGGTGCCAAAACACATGCCTAGTAATTCCAACGTTTGAGGAAGCAAATCAAATAATTAATTGGTTTGGTATAATATTATCTTAAGAACTTGGACATCTTTATTTAGCAATTAGGATATGTTTGAATACTTAGAACTTAGTAATTGGGATACTATGAAAGTTTTATATATTTCAATGCTATTACATTCATATTGTTATATTTCTTTAGAATTTGCATGTTTAGGATATACCCAATGATGAAAATTGACTAAGATGCATAAAAGTTTGGAGGGTGGATAAAACTATTATAATGGTGGATAATCGTTAAGCGATGTTTTGGCCAATGATACATATTTGAGGCCAAAATAATCTTGTTGTTATGTTTAAATATTTTGGTATTTTTGAATCTTTGAATTGAAATGTTGGTTTTGTCTGTATTAGCTCTTCTATATTTCCTCCTAGTCTGCCGTTGCTGCCTTGCCGTGTTCTTTTCCTGCTATTATCTTTCTCCCTATTCTTGCAATTATGTCGTGCTCTGCTACTGCTCTTAACTTTTTTTTGTTATTATGCATACAAAAGTTTTGTTTAGGTGGAAGGCTTGAGCTTAGCTCCTATGTTGTTCTTTACTTTTTTTTATTTCTATGGCCTGTGCTGGCTATTCTGCTGCCATCTCTGGTATTGGATTTTTGATGTTCTACTTATCTCCTTTGGTTTAGGTGGAAGGCTTGAGCTTAGCTGCTTTGTTGTTCTGCTTATTATTTTTTGCTATTTTGTCATGCACCCCATGCTGACTGTACTCTTGTTAATCTTTTTTTTTTCTATTCTATTTTACTGCCATATTTAGTAAACTGATAAGTGATAATGGGTTTTTGCTGTTCAAAGCAATTTTTTTACTTATATTATTTTGTATTTCTTCCCACTTTGCCATGTTGTGTATTGTTATTTTTTTTTGGCTATTGGTTGTTTTTCTATCATATCTAGACTCTAGTATAGTTTTCATATGATGCATCAAGGGGTATTCGACTGCTATTCATATATATTTTTTCATTTATCCACCAATCATCTCAATTTTCTAAGGGTAAAAGTGATGCTTACTCTATTATATTCTACTTATTTATCTATCATTCTTTCTTTCTATAAAATTCAATAATATCATCATTTATTCTTTAGATAGATTTAAATGAATTTTACTAATATTTTTCTTGAGCTTTCATATGTTGCAGCAAGGGTATTCGACGATCTATTGAGAAGCCAAAGATTCAAAATCATGTTTTTTTTTCTTTTTTTTTTAGTTGTAAGTTGTAGACTTGTGGGGTATAATGTATTTATATTAGTGCAAAGAATAGTAATTAGTAAAATGTAACTTGAAATTTGAGAGTTATAATTTGATATGCACTTTGTTCAGATTTTAGTTTGTAAATTGTAACAAGATATTATTAGGATTGCAAGATTTTTTTCTAAATTATAAACTTTTTCTACATATATATATATATATATATATATATATATATATATATATATATATATATATATATATATATATATATATATAATATGTGTGTGTTTTTTAAAATATATATTTTAATGTAATTTGTATCATAATAATTAAAAATTATATTGAAAAGAAATGCATAAAAGATAAAAAAATTTGAGCTTGCTCATTTTGGCTCGTTGAAAATGAGCCAACTCGGATTGTAGTGTTGAAAAAAAAATCGAGCAGGCTCAATAATAAAATGAGCTAGCTCATAATCATCAGCAGTTCAATTCAAGCTAACTTGAACTCCAACGGATTGAGCCATGATCTGAGTTCGAGGTGGCTCAAGCAATTTCGAGCCAATTATGAGCCCATCACGGATCGGCTCAAAATTGACTTGTTTATAGCCCTAGTTAGAGGGATACACTTGACACATATACATCAAAGAGTGGTGAAGTTTTGATTGTCTCAACAAATTGATGGCTAAGGATTTGGATTTTTATCCCCAAGTCATGCTTCATAAGTTCAGTGACCATATTCAATATGTTAGGATAAATTACTACCGACCATGCGAGCAAGCTAATATGGTGTTAGGCCTCTCCCCACATAGTGATGGTGGTGCATTAACAATGATCTTGCAAGCAAATGATATCCACGGTTTGCAGATAAAGGAAAATGATAAGTTGTTCCTTATTAAACTGGAACCAAGGGCTTTCATCATCAATATTGGTGATATGATGGAGGTAATTATTGAAATAGTTCAAGCATTAAAGTAACCTTTCTTATATTCCTTTAGATAATATATTTCACATTTTCCCAACTTACTCCATGTAATGTTTTCTTCTATGAAACATATATGCTTTTAGAAGGTTGTTATATTGTGAAAGACAACATGGTCCACCATGCCATTTGATGCAAGTTTTATTTTATTTTATTTAATATTATAGCTGTTCTTAAACAACAATTACACTTAGACTATATGAACATGCCTTTAGAAATAGCCACAAGCCATGCCACTCTAAATATGGAATAACTTATGCATAATGTTAACAATGGCTGAAAAGTCAATTTAGATTTTGGGGGGAGGACTTTTTTTATTTTAAAAATTCTCTCTCTCTCTCTCTCTCTCTCCATATATTTATATATCATTGGTATATACATAGATATATTATTAAACTTATTTTTTTTCACGCAATATAAAACCTTTCAACTACATTAATTTAAAATGGAATTTTTAGAGTTCATCCTAAATTTAGGGAGCTTTAGAGGGCCAAAAACACGTCTAAATCTAAGGTAAAATGGGTATATATTTTACCTCCACAAGAGAAGATAAACCACCTGACTGCTGGAATTATAACCACCTGGAGTGGAAGCCACCTAACTCCTCCAACGCTTTAAAATCATGTAGGCAAGTCTTATGTTTTGCAAGATAGTTATGTTGTTATTTTTTTAGAAAGAGGCTAAGTTTTTAAACTCACTCCCTAAGAGACTAGAGCATGAGTGGTATGAGTAATGACCTAGTTTAATGCAAATCTTATCAAATTTTTTTGATTTTTGACTCTTTATTTTGACACAGGCCTTAGGATTTTATATGCCTAAATACATAGTGAAGTTGATTATGGGCCAAATCAAGAGAGAAAGAGGTGTTTTCTATCATAGGCTCTCAAAGGTCAAGCCTTTTCTCTATTTGGCAAAGATGGAAATCCTCTCTTAGCAAGAGTGAGATAAAATGGCATGAATGATATTAAGCATACGACATCTAGCTAAGGGATTACTAAGTATTTTATTATCTTGATTTAATGCCTAGGCTTTAAGTATGGTTATGAGTTTTTTAAGAAAATTTAGTTATGAGTTATTGTTGGGGTAGAAAATTTATTTTTCCCTAAGAGCCTAAATGGATCCAGGTCACACATTAAAGCATCAATACAGAAAGAAACTAAAAGAGGCATGCAATTTCTAATGCATAAGATAAACAAATCATCAAACACTTTATAAACTCAATGTGAAAGAATAATAGGCCAGTGCGGTCGGGTACTACCATACAACCCAAAAAGAAATATGGGTATATGAGCTCTACCATTATACAACCTAGTAATGAAAAATAATAATTACAAATTATAAATGATAAGTGTCATAGGGGGTCTTCAAGTCTTCATGCTCCCCCCATTCCTTCATTTGATTTGGTAAGCTTCTAGGCATCACATTACACTCCACGATTAAACCTTCTGGCCAATGTTCATCCTTAACCCCATAACACTTAATAAAATCCTAATGTGCAATTATATTAAAAGAATGGAAAAGTAAATCTAACTACACCTGCAAAATAAATATTAGCTATACATACCATATGACCCAAGAAGTTATATGAATAATTTGGACTTAGCACCCTGCACATGAGTAACCAAGTCCACTTGTCCTAAAGTAGATTATGCATAGGGGTTAAGCAGCCTACAAAAGAGAGAATTTATATTTATTTTAAGTGCCCCTTAAGCATAATCTCTTGCAGAAAATATGATTAGGCTAATCACGACCTAACATCCAGTCTATGAAACATACACCCAAACATCCAATCTATAATAGTACATCACAAAATCAAACATACATTAAACCATGCACCATCCTAACATAAAGCTAGAAATGGTGACTTAATCTAATTTGTGTGTATTATGGCTTGTGTGGTATGTCCTAACTAGACTTTAGAGTTATAGTTTCCTAAGTATGAATAGATTTAATCATAAAGGGTGGTTTCACTTTAAGTGCTTTAATTAATTGGCAAATTTTGCTTGAATGTTTTTTTTGTTTCATTATATCTTCACAAAATAACTAAATGTTATAAAGGGAGGAAAAGAGATGATCACTCTCTTTCATCCCTACCTTAAGTCCTTTCTAAAGCCAATTAATTAATCAATTCTCTTTAGTGAATGGCTTATCACATATTTTAATTAATCATAAGTTTAGGTTCACTTTAAATAAACTCATTCAATAAGAAAGGTATCTTAAGATTAATTAGAATGAATTACTATCACATAACACATGTTTATTTATTTCTTTTCATCATATATAATATGTAGGTTAAGTCCTAAACATACATATACAAGCAATTTATATTTCAGCATACTTGAATGATGAATGCAAGAAAATATATTTAAAATTGATGTTTCATTTGATTGAATTACTTTTATCATATTATTTTAAAGTTCTATCAAAATTATTATGCAAAGGCATAAGAAAAGAACTCTAAACAATATGACTAATCAACCCAACCACTTGAACAAAATATGAATACACATCTTTTTAATAGAAAAATGGGGTTTTCATTCATTGGCTAAATGCACATTCAAATGTATACAAGTTTTAAGCAAGTACGTCACCATTGTTCTGCACGAAGGGAGTGAGGTAGGAACCTCCTTAGGGATACTTAAAGCCTTGCATCCCTGGGATGTCTAGATTAATATACCCGCTATTCTTAAATACACATGGATGTATAAGCAACTATGAGAATAGAAAACCATGCACCACTTGAGCAATATATATATATATATATATATATATATATATATATATATATATATATATATATATATATATATATATATATAAAAGAATTTAATTGCATTGTTCTACACCAAGGGAGTGAGGTAGGAGCCTCCTTAGGGCTACTTAAAGTCATGCGTCCTTGGGATGTCCAGACTAATATACCATTATATATATTTAGATATGAATTTACAAGCAACCATAAAAATGAAAATTATACAAAAGTTAGATTCAATTGAATTGATTTATTTGTGCACATGACTAAAGATCTATCTAAATTCTAATGTCAAAATTCATAAGAATGAAATCAAGAAAAGTATGTGCCATTGTTCTACACCAGGGGTGAGGTAGGAACCTCCTTAGTAAAAATCCTTGGGATGTCACTAATATACTAATATTCTTATATATATATATATTATATGTATTATTGTGTGTGTATTGAAATATAATGAGCAACTATAGATGAAAATACAAAAGTTAGATTCAATTGAATTGATTTATTTTGCACATGAATTAAAGCTCTATCTAAATTCTAATGTCAAAATGCATAAGAATGAAAGAAAAGCAAGTACATCACCATTATTCTACACCAAGGGAGTAGGTAGGAACATCCTTATGGCTACTTAAAATCTGCATCCATGGATGTCCGGTAATATACCTAACATTCTTATATATATATACATATGCATATAGAAAGAAATTTCACTTCATACACTAAGTTTATATTCACATGCACTTCCTATATATGTATAACTAAAGTCACAACACCTATTCTTATTTATTAAGAACCTTTTGAAAATATGTTTGAGATATAATAGTGATAATAGCCACACATATTTTAACTAAGTCAACATACAAATTTGACATAAAGGAAATCCTTTTTTTATTTGATTAATTTTAAAGAGATGAATGCATAAATCAAATGACATACAATACTTTAATATGATTGGAAAGAAATAAAGAAACACAAGCATATAATCTCATGCAATCCAACTAATTCCTAAGGACAATCACATTAAGTAAGCTTATTTAAAATAAACTAAAGTTTGTTAAAGCCATTTTTGATCTCATGTTATATTTGATTTATAAAATATGAAAGAGGTTTGTTGGTCCTAATCCCATTACCATGTGTGTGAGTTAATTTGATTTAATGAAAAGAAATTAAGCTGATTTTATGGATTCATTAAGTTAAGTATGGATTAAATCCATTAATTAACCCTTACCTATGTCACCTTAAGATAATTAATTAAACAATTATAAGCTAATATAATATGCAACAACATGGAAAAATAAATAGCAATGTTCCTATGAAATGAAAGGGGCTTAATGCAATTAGCTCATAATTATTAATTAATTAAGCTTAAGGAGCTCACTTAACTACTCTTATGATTTTCTCATACATGTGAGCTAACCATAATTTTATTAGCTCTCTCTTTAAGTTATTGAACACCCAAAGAGCTACCCAAGAGTTAATTAGAGAAGTAGATTCAATCAAATTAATTAATTTCATTAATCATCTATTTAAGTCTTAATTAACCTTAATCAATAACATGAAATAAACTTAGGGAAAGAGGCAAAGAAGGGAACCTAAGTCTCAATCCCTTAATCCTTTCAATTAGTTAATAAAGGTTAAGCTATGATTTGGATTTTTTTATTAATTTTGTTAACTAATTAATTAAGGGGTTTTAATTAATTAATTATTTAGGAGGGAATGGAGAAGACTTAAGGAAATGGTTGGAAAAGGGGGTCCCAATCCATTTCCCTAAGCTTCATTAGCATTAACAGGGGTTAATAAGCTTAATTGATTGATTAATTCTCTATTCATTTACTTAATTATCATTTATTAAGAGAGGAGAGTAATTAAGGTTTAATTAATTATTTTCTCCAATTGATTATCCAATAAATCCCAAGAAAAATAAGGGAGGCAAAGGTCATCCCCCTGAACATCTCTGGAAAATTTAAAATTAATTGGATAATTAATCAGAAAGTAACTAGGCTACTTAAATTTTTAATTAAATAATAATTAATCTAAAATTACTATTCAAAATTAAATAATAATAATTTTAATGAATTTCCCTTTAAAATTCCTTTAAAATGAGACCTCATTTGTATTTTTTTGGATTTTTCTATAATTAGTTTTGAATTTTGGAAGTTTCAGCATTAAAAGTAGATTGATTAATCTAATTAACCTCCCTAATCCCATCGGTGCCACGTAACGGCTGATGCGGCACACTTTTCACATGGCATGATGAGATTAGTTATTTAAGTTGTCATGTCGAAGGCTGATGCAGACATCGGCAGAACATGCTTTCTGTGTGGGCCGTCCGTTCTAAGATTAAATGACCACGATTAAATGCATGATTCCAAAGGGAAAAAGAGAGGTTCTACGTGATCAAATCAGGACCATTCCATTTTGATCATGTGGAATGGACGATCCATGATCTATCTCTTCCCGAGCAACGAGCGAAGGATACCATCTGTCGATTATGGAAGCATAATGAACACAGCTAATGGTGGAGATGAAATTGATCCCACACCCGAGCTCACTCAAGCTCGGTTGGAGATGAAATTGATCCCACACCTTCGGGGAAGCATAAAAAAACATCTAATGGTGGAAATCACTCGAGACATAAGTTTCCTTTATAAAGGTCTTACCTATTATGAGCTAATGATTGGTTGTAATGGCATACCTCACCGGAGCTTGTGACCGGTAGTTCTAATGATTGAGGAAGCTTTGTTTGGTAGCAACAAAGCTCTATTAAGTAGAGCTTTGATTTGGCATAGTTTGCTCAAAAGACCAACCCATAGTATGTAAGCAATCGATCTTGATTGAACTCCACCTTCTCGCCATCAGGAAGCTTGGGAAACAATTCATTTTGGCTTGTCTAGGTCCAAGGATGGTGTGTGCAAAATTAATTGTACTTTGGTTGTCACATGAGGAAATGGGAATCACTGGTTTCCTCCTCTATTTCAGTTTCATGTAAAATCGAGAATAAGAATTTTGGGGAGCTCGGGAAATGCAATGGGAGGCTCTGGGATCTTGTTTCTTGGCTGTTAGGATTGAATTGAGTGTGAGTGTGTGAGTTTGAGTGAGAATGTGGGGGTATACCCCCTCCTTCCTTGACTTGAATGGTGGTGATGGTTTCAACTTGATGGATCAATGGCTGAGATGGGGAGCTCGATTTGGGTAGAGAATCACTTCACTTGGCCTCACATGAGTGGAGGAAGGGTGGGAGGTGGCTGCCATGGGAAGTAGTGGGTGTCCTTGGTGGTTTGAAAAGCTCCAATAAGAATGGGGAGATAATTTCACCTCCCATGAGTCATAGCCGACCCAACCACCTTTGGGTCAGGTCAGCCATGGTCCTTAGTGCTTAGGTGGACCTATGAATGGGTGCTAAGGGCCAAGGATAGGAAATGACCAAGTATGCATGTGTCATATCTCATGGGATGCCCTAGACCTAAGGGCAAAGTGGTCATCTGGCTATGGGTTTGGTTTGGGCAGATTTGAAATGGGTCAAAAGTGGGTTAGCCCAAATTTCAAGTGGTCTGGAGTTTATTTGATTTGATTTGGCTTGATTTGACTTATTTAGGTCAAATTGGGTTAGGTTGGGTCAAGTTGACCAATTGGCCAAATTAGGTCAAACCAAGAGTTGGGTTAAGTTTACATGACCATTTGGAGTATATTGATGTCATTGGTTTGGTTCAATTTACTTTTGATTTGATTATGGCTCATTTGGGTTCATATAGGTCAAATGGGTCAAGTTGACCAATTTGACCAATTTGACCAAATTGAATTGGATTAGGTGTTAAGTCAAGTTTAATTGGCTAATTAAAATGATTGTAGGATTTGGTTTGGTTTATTTTAGAATTAATTTGAATTTTGGCTAATTTGACCATTTAGGTCAATTTGGGCTAGGTTAGGTTAGGTTGACCAATTGGTCAAATTGAGCTCAATAATGGCTTTGGTCAAGTTCAATAATCAATTTTCAATGAACTTGAATCATTAGTTTCAATCAATTTGGGTTGGATTGTGATTTGACCAATTTTTGCTTTTAGGCCAATTTGGGTCAACTTGGGTTATATGGCCAATTGGACTTGGTTTGGATCAATTATGGGTTAGGACATGTTCAATCATTAATTATGAATTGTTTGAATCAAATGTTTTAGTCAATTTGGCATATGGTGTGTTTTGGCTAATTTTGATTCCATTTAGGCTAAATGTTGACTTGGTCAACAGGCTTGGTTGACTTGGTTTGATCCAATTCAAGATAATTGATTAACCTAGAATGATTGTTGATCATGATATGAGATTTGGATGGGCTCAGTTCAATCTAATTTAGGATGGATTAGAACTTGGTTCAAAAAGGTCTTTTAGGTCACTTTGGGTCAAGTAGACCTAAATGGGTCAATTGGCTTGATCATGACTTGATTCAAGTTTAGTTGTATTGATAAATGAGTTTGACATGGAAATATAAATCCAATTGCAATTGGTTTGAAACCATATGGATTTTGGTTCATATGATAATTTCAAGTCAAATGGCTAACCGGGTTTGATTTGGGTTAGCTTGGATTTGGTTTATAATTATAGTTTATGTTTATATTTAGAATAATGATTAAAGTAATTATTGAATCATGAAGAAATCCATGGGATTTGAATTGATTTGGATAGGATTTGACCAAGTTCAAGAAATTAGCTTAAAGGGTATAAATTGGATTTTGGTTTGATTTTGGATTTAGTTTTGGCTATTTGAATTTATATTTAATTTATATTTGAGAATATAGATGATGATATAAAAGATTCACAAGAAATTCACTTGAGTTTGGAGTGATTTGAATTTGGTTAAGGCTAAGTCCATAAGACAAAATCAAAGGACTTAGAAAGGGTTTTATCATTTGGATTTGATATGGGGTTGAATCATTTGACTTGGAATTTGATTTATGATTTGAAGTATGAATTGAAATTTGAATTTAAGGTTTGGTTTGAGAAGGAGAGCATAGGTAGGGTTCAGGCGATAGGGTAGGCAAGTTTTCCTATGTCTCTAAGGCATAGCCTATTCCTATGGCTAACCCTTCTAAGTCTCTAGGCTTAGGTTAAGTGTTCACCTAATCACTAGAAGTGTCTTAAGACTAAGGAGCTCTTAGTGTCTATAAGAGTCCTAGATCTATGATGAGGAAGTTGAGAACTCACTCCAAAAGTGAGGTCAACAAAGGGTGCCCAAAAGGTGTGGTGTAACTGACAAGGCATACAACATGTATTGGTGTTAACCGAGATGATCAACAATGTCAGAAGAATTGCAAGTGCTAATAGAAATGTTCTACCCGTAAACTTGAGATGTAGATGGAATCAAGATCTTAGTGCAATGCAACTCAACTTATGCCAAGGGCATAAGAGAAGAAGGAAGAATTTGCTGAGGGATTAAGAATGTGAACCTTACATTAGGGAAGCAGGTTCAGATTATCCACTAGGGATAGGAATTTGAGTTTGATATGACTTAGGGAGAAAAGATCTACTGGGGATGAGTGTATGAACCTTCCAATAGAGAAGCAGGTATAGGTTATTCACCAGGGATAAGGATTTAATTTGTGTCTTAATGGGGAGAAATTTGATTTGATCAAGATTTGAAGCTCCACTAGGGAGAGGATATGATTTGGTTTTGAGCACACATCCACTGGAGATATGAGCTCGGATCCACTAGGGATAAGGTGGATTTAAATTTGGTCAGCCCTGGAGGGATGAGGATGGTGAATTTGATGAAATGGACCCTATCAGTGAGTGATGGATCTACTAAGAAGGAGCTAATATCAGCCTAGACTTATCTTAGATTTACAAATTCAAAGAGATAGTCTACTGACAGTGATGTAGAACTAACCAACTTAAGGTATGCCTTTTGGTGTGCAATGGTCAAGTTAGGAAGAAAACGTGTAGACTTACAACTTCTTAAAAAGGAACCACTAGGGTGATCAGTTGATAGCACAATGAATCGAATCTGACCTAAGGAGACTATTTGAGTGAATGCCATTGTAGACTCACATCGACTCAAGAATAGTCAGGATTAATTTCATTTTAGATGGACCCTGTTGGTGTGTGCTGGATCTACTAAGAAGGAGCCCCCATTTGACATACCCAAATTTGTCAAATGGGAGTTCCCTTTCTTTTTGGAAAGTCAAAATAAATTGAATTCTATTTAACATACCTACATTTGTTAAGTAGAATTCCTCTTTTCCAAAGTCTTAAAAATCAAAACACATTTGGACTCCATTTGACACACCAAAATTTGTCAAATGAGAATACCATTTTCAAAAATCATAAAAAAAATAGATTGAACTCTATTTAACATACCTAAATTTGTTAAATAAAATTTTCTCTTTCAAAATCACAACACATTTGAACTCTATTTAATATATCATATTTTTTAAATAATGAGTTCCCCTCTTTGTTAAAAAAGACCCTCATTTTCAAATCAACATATTTCAAACACACTTGGCTCATACTTAACATACCAAATTTGTTAAGTAAGAACCTCATTTTCAAATCATAATACAATTGGATCCTATTTAACATATCAAATTTGTTAAGTAAGAGCCTCATTTTCAAATCAACACATATTAAACACACTTGGCTCCGACTTAACATACCAAATTTGTTAAGTAAGAGCCTCATTTTTGAAGCAAATCAACACATACATCAAACACATTTGGGCCTCTTTTTAACATACCAAATTTGTTAAGTAAGAAGCCCCACTTTCAAATCAAATCAACATAAATCACACACATAACCAATCATCACAAACAAAGATGTTCTCACTAAATTTTCAAACATATAATTGAAAATCTTTTAACATATCTAAATTTGCTAAGTAAAGTTTTCCATATCATTTTTTTCAAACAAGACATACAACACACACACACACACACACACACACACACACACACACACACACACACACACACACACATATATATATATATATATATATATATATATATATATATATATATATATATATATATATAGTATATATATATATATATATATATATATATTCAAAGTCTCCCCAAGTATTTGAACCCTACTCAACCTACATAAATTGATTAAGTATGGGATCCAAATCCAAATTGTATGGCAAAGTCTCTCCTCTAAATATCAAAAATATCTCCAAAAATCTCTTCAAACAAGACATACTTTGTTAAGTGTGGGTTCAAATTCCAAATCCTATCTAGAAGTTAATGATTGAAGATAAATATTAAATCAAGGGTTTCACTTAGTTATAATTCAACAAATGTAGTGATTAAAACATAATCAGTCTTTTCAGCCTTCAGTCAGTGCAAATTGTTATGTCTTATGGAAAGTTTATTTTCTCCTTCCCTTCTGGTGTGGATATGGCATTGGATCAGGACAATCTCACCACAACCTCTGCCACACATCTAATTTACTTTGGTCATGGTTTTAAGGGAGTTCGAGTTACTTGTGAGGGACAGCCCTCATAACTATTAAGTAGAGAGAAGGCCGTGGGACAGACTCCACTTATCCGCTTTGGCATTCCATCTAACTCTGAGCTCCCCTCACTGATGAGGAAGGATGTCATGGTTCCCACACCCTGATTAGAATCAGTGTCAGTACCAACTGCTTTAGTATGGGTTCAATCAATTGCCCCTACTATAGCTCTAGTGAGAGCCATACTACCTCCTCTTTGGTCACCTCAAAGAGGAAGGCTATCTAGGCTTCCGAGATAGTCTCCTTTAGCTTCGAGGTAGGTTCCAACTCTCACTCTGCTTTGCTTACCTGCACCTAATGCCGCAAAAAAATAGGAAGGTCAAGCGAGACCACATGTGAGTAGCCAGGGAGATTGATACTACCTCCCATTTCAATAAAGAGGGTTCTCCTCGTGAGACCTCTCCACTCTTGAGTGGAAACAGGTTTCACCCCCACTTGACCTCAGATGGAGAGGAGGACTACAAGAGGATCACCACATCATCCCGCCACCAACACAATTAGAGATACCAACTAGGGAGCATAGTAGGCCCCATGTTGGTCTTAGGACTATTCTTTTCCAGGTGGGCAGAGCCTACGGATGCCTAGAGTCCAGAGCATTATTTGGCTTGAGGTCAATAATTCCTAGGAGTGTCTGGTGATCAGACCTATAGGGAGAGAGTCACTAAGGCTTGAGTATCTATCCAAGTGGGTAAGAAAGAGAGAGATGAGGTACACCATGTAGTTGGCAACCTCCACCCTGATGGATTTCCATAATCGTCACCCTATCAGGGCTGATCATTCAGACAACATTATTCTCATGGGCATAGTCAGACATAAGAGGAGATTTCCAACTGAGAGGCACTTGGTGTTGCCATTATATCACTCCACTCATCGTCCACCATCACCCATTCAGCTTACAACATCTACCACCCCCGCCAAGCTTCAGAAGCCCCCAATAGAGGAAAGACCATCCCCACTGGTGATTTGGCTATGGCCTAAGGATTCCACTTCATCCATGCCACCTGTTGAAGTGAGATCAAGCTCCCCTGCTCAATCCTTTACCTTAGCTATGGATGGGAAGGAGTGGCAACCCAAAAGTTTAATGGCTGCACCAGCTCCACTGACAGAGGGAGAGAGGGGGAGGGGACATAGACATAGTCCCCATGATAGTTGATCCTCCCAAAGGAAAGCCAATCAGTCAGCAGTATCTAATGCATAGAGTTAGAGGAGCACAGCCCTATGATTAGTCATCAGTGAGTGTTCATGCCAGTCCAACTAGGAATAGTAGATCGATCACTATATGAAATATTAAAGAACTACTTTACCGAGAAGAAAAATTCTAGGGAGCGGCCATTCAGATCAGGAGGAGGATATAGTTCGCTTTGATCCTGATGAAGATGACATGTTGGATGACACAGCTAGGGTCCACATGGTTGACACATGAGGGTCATTATAGCGAGATTAGCTTAGTTAGAAATGTGCCATGCTCGAGGAAGATAATAATTCTCACTTGACTCAGCACCTCTTCCAATGAGAGCTATTACCTCCTCTTTGGTTACCCCAAAGGGGAAGGCTATCTTAACCTTTGAGATAGTCTGCCCCATCTTCAAGGTAGGTTCTAGCTCCCACTGTACCTTGCTCACTTGCACTCAATGCCACAATAAAAATTGAAAGATTAAGCGGGATCATGAGCGAGCAGCCAGAGAGCTTGACGTTGCGTCCCATGTAGCTGAGAAGGTTCTCCCTATGTGACCTCTCCACTTCTGAGTGATAGTAGGTTCCACCCCCTCTTAGCCTCAAATAGAAGGGAAGACTACAAAAGGATCGCTGCATCTCCTCCACCACCAGCATACCATGAGACACTAACTAGGGAGCATAGGAGGCCCTCTCCTCCACCACCAGCATACCACAGACACCGACTAGGGAGCATAGGAGGCCCTATGCCAGACTTAGAACTATTATATGCTAGGTTGGCAGAGCTTATAGAAGCTCGGAGTCTAGTACCTTGTTTGACTTATGATCTATGATCCCTAGAGTGTTAGTGGTCAGATATATATATATATATATATATCATTATTTTAACTGGCATAATCCATCGTAGGAGGAAATCTCCAATTGAGGGGCAGTCGATGTTGCCATCACACTACTTCTCTTGCCATCCACCATGAACCATTCAACTTACATCATCCATCACTCCCCAAGATTCAGAAGCCCCTATCTTGGGAGAGACCATCCCCACTGGTGATCCTATGACCTAAAGATTTTGCTCCATCCATTCCACCTGTTGAGGTGAGATCGAGCTCCCTGCTCGACCCTCTACCTCAGTTGTGGTCGGAAGAGTGGCGACCCAAGAGCGACATCGTTGCATCACCACCACCACAGACAGAGGGGGAAAGGGGGGTTGACACAGGTATAGTACCCATGATAGTTGATCCTCCTAGTGTGGAAGTCTTGACAGTAGGCAATGTCCATTGCATAGAGGCAGAGGAGCACAGTCCTACAGCTAGCAGTCAATGAGTATTCATACAAATCTAGCCAGGCATAGTAGACCGATTGATAGATGACATATTAATGGACTACTTTATCGAGAAAAGGTGAATTCTCAAGAGTGACCACTCATCAAGAGGAGGAAAGAGTCAGCTTTGATCCTGATGAGGATGACATGTTGGATGACACGGCTAAGGTCCACATGATTGATACACAGGGATTCTTACAGGATCAACTTAGCCAGGAAAGTGTTGTGCTCGAGGAAGGTGACACTTCTCACTTGACTCAACGCTTCCTCCACCATCTCAAATAGAGAGATGATCACATTGACAAAATGGGGAAGAAGATTAAGGAGTTAATGGTAGTGGTTTCAGTATTATAAAACTCAACCCTAGTTTCACAACCTTCTCCCATGATAGCCGACCGTCCAGAGTTGGTACATACCTTAGAGTATCCTAGGTGCACTCCCATAGAGGATGACACTGATAGCTTACATAGAAAGGTTACAGATGACACCTTCATGCATGAGAAAGATATTAAAAAATATGGTAGAGTAGTAGGTGGGGAAGCAATGGCTCAAGCTCGGGGGAGCTCATCTATCCCAAAGGGTAGACCATACCTGGAGGAATTTGATGTAGTTCAATACCATATGGGTTTTGTTCCACCTTCCTTCAAAATTTTTGATGATAGTGGGAACTTGCATCAGCATATTGCACATTTAAGAGCCAGTTGCTGTAATTCTGGTGGCAGTGACCCACTTTTTGTTCAGACTTTTGTCACTAGCATAGTAGGGGTTGCATTTGATTGGTATGCCAAACTGCCCAATAGTTTGGAAGGGACTTTTGTTGAGTTTAAGCACCTCTTCATCAAGAGGTTTATTGGAGCTCATCAAAGAGTGATTGTAGGTGACCTTGTGGTAGCAACATAAGTTCCCAATGAGTCTCTTGTTGATTATATTCTCAGGTGGTGCAACCTGAGCATGAAATGCGAGCTGCAACTACTTGAACATCATGCCATTGAGATTCTCCTCAAGAATATTCATAGCCCAGTCACCTTCATGCTTAAGGCCTTTATCATCCTGACATTTAAGAAACTAATCAACAAGGCAACTAGACTTCAAGAGGAAGCCGAACAGTTACTTTTTCTAAACCAATCATCCCATTAAACCATAGAAGGTGTTAGAAAGTTAGGAAGTTGTGTCGGTGGATGGGGAAGTAGCTAGCGATCTAATATGAGAGACCCGAGCTCGTGACCCCTTTGCCACCAATTCCATCATATCATACCACCACCTGACCATTCCATACATCGGTAGCTTACCCGAAAGATATTTCTATCCCTCGCTAGATAGTTATTACCCACCTACTCTTGCTGATAGATTGAATAAGCCATATTCATTCAAGAGGGAGATAGTTAGGAATATATTTAAAATCTCTTAAAAGAAAAACTAACTTTCAGTTACCAGAGCCCAAGAGGCCGGAGGAAGTGGGCAAGAGTAATGATCCTGACTATTACCCTTACCATTGTATGGTTAGTCATGTATTAGAGGATTGTATTACTTTTAAGAATTGGCTTAAGTGTAGCTACAAGTCAGGCACTGTAGTTATCCCCAAGGAATACTTATTAGAACAACTTTCTAGTTATATTAAGATAATTCTAGGAGAAACCTGCGATCCTATTAAGACAAAAGAAGGTTGGGATATTTTCTTATTTCGTACCTCTAAAAATGTAGTTTCTAAAATTAAGAAACTCTCTCTATAGGTGCTTGAGGTAGCTCTAACCTCTAACATCAAGGAAGGTTTTCATGTTGCTAAAGACAACTTGAAGAAGGTGACAGTCTAGCAGCAACATTAGTAGTCCACCTTACTTGCCCAGGATAGTTCAATAGAGCAACCATCGTCCGAATCCAACACTTCATCCACAGTTGCAGCTACTACTTCTTTCTCCACTAGCTCCTCTTCTACCAGCAGGAGCATTATATCGGTGAACAAGGGACCCTTACCCCATTTACTTTGTTAGATTTTTATCATGTATCTTCACCTAAAAAGAAATCAATGAAGAAAGCTTTCACTTACATCTTGTTCACTTCTGATACTCTAGATTTTATTCCTCTTGAAAACTCTCCAAGTCTAAAAAATAATAATGATAGCTTTAGTCATTCTGATCCACTCTCTTCTGATTCAGAATCAGACTTTCCTTTTCTAAATTAATCAAGTTTACCTCTTGAGATTGACTTAGAGTTAATTAACTTCAAGGATCCCATAAGAGAAGCTGTAGGTATACATAATGAGAAGGTTGAACTTTTCACAAGTTCATCATTTCAAGAAGTCACTGAAGTCAACCTGCGTGGCAAAGTTCTACCTCCTAGGATAACACCTAGATAAAGGTAAACTATTCATTGGTTTTAGTGAGCAGATAACCCCTCCACAGGATGCTCCACCCATGGATATTCTTGTGGAAGACCAAGTTAGAGTTGATTACAATTCCCTAGCACATCTTAGTAAATTTCCATCTAAGTTAAGCATATATGATGCCCTTGTCTTATCCAAAGAGATGAGGAAATCTATAATCAAGGCTCTGCTTGGTCCAGAGATATGATTAGCTCAGCTGACCACAACTGAAGAGGAGGCTCATAACTCAGAGGACATCTTAGGAGTTACATTCAGTGATGAAGACTTGCTTCTAGGAATGACCAAGCACAACCGCCCTCTTTACATTATAGTGGATGCTGGCAGATACATGTTATCAAGAGTTCTAGTTGACTAAGGTGCATCAGTCAACATTATGAGTTTAAGAACCCTTACCTACTTAAGGATTGACATCTCTAAACTCCAAAAGGAGAGGATGATATTGAGATGATTCAATGAACAAGGTGAGAGGGCCTTAGGCTCCATAGTGTTGCCATTAGAGATAGATAACTAGAAGACTGAAGCCAAGCTTCATACCATAGACTTGGATACATCTTTCAATGCTTTGCTTGGGAGATCGTGGATACATGAGAACAACATAGTTCCATCCTCTATATCAATGCATGAAGTTCATGAGAGGTGGAATTGAGTACTGCGTCAAAGGAGATCTCAAGTCCTTCATAGTTCATGATGTCAGGATATATGAGGAGCATATTTTCTTCCCCAAAATTAATAAGTCCATTCTCGTGAGTCTAATCAAGATCCCTAAGAGGGACAAAAAGAAAGAAAAGAAAAAAAAAAAGAATTTGAAAATTAAAAGAAATAAGAGAAAGAAAAAGAAAATAGAAGAGAGAGACATGAACTTCGGGGGAAGATATAGAGCATGACATTAGATTTCACCCATAATTTGTTACTCCATTCTAACATATGGGTAGAATGTTCCAACCTCCACCAGGCAGAGAAAGAAAATAGTTCAAAGGCAGCCCCCGAGGTGGAAAGCCTCCCTATTGCCTGCCCAATAGGAGGTATGTCCCAGCCATAAGGAGTACACCTGCTATCCACATAGACATATAATCTAGTTCAGAGACGAGTCTTATGTGGTTAGCACACCACTCTTCTCAGTAGTAGATCCCTTTTAAGGTGACATTGGTGCATGATAGTGATGAAGATCAATCTCTAAATCAAAGTATAAATATATCCAAGTCTGCATATGAGACAGTCAAGAGTCAGTTGGGAACCTGAGCTCTAACTCCACTTTCTTCTCAAAAAGTTGAGGGTTTGGTAGTTCAGAAACCCCTTGAGTCATCCACAGATGAGAAAACCCAAAGGTTCTTTTGGGAGAATCATCCTCAAGTCAGGAAGCTGATGTACAACTTGAGGATGATTCATATAAAATTTAATACAATTACCTTTTGATTGCTACTTGCCTTATGTTCTTAATTTAGCAAAGAAGGGATTAATTCCATATACTTGGTCTAAACATAGGTTGATCTACTTTGAAAGGTTATGGGACAACCAAAGCAGACATCCTCAATCAAGTCCAGGACTAGGATTCAATACAGTGGGTCTAGTCAATGATGACAATCATTACTTAATCATCACTAATCATTTGGAATCTGATAGGTTCTTTTCAAATCATGCTAACTCATATGAGGAGGTGTGTTTAGAAATTTTAGATGATCCAAATGATCTTGAAGTCAGAGATGCACCACCAGAATTTGAAGAGGAGATCAGATCAAGTATCGATGAGCTCAAAGAAATAAACTTAGGAGCTAAAGATAATCCATGTTTGACATACATCAGTTCTTTGTTGAATGATACTGAAATTGATGACTTAATTAGGCTATTGTTTGAGTTTAAGGAGTGCTTCACATGGAGTTACGAAGAGATGTCGGGTTTATCTCCTAACATAGCAGTTCACAAATTAATAATAGAGCCTAGTGCTAACCCTATCAAGAACGCTCCTAGATGCATGTGATTAGATAATGAACAATAGGTCATTTCTGAAGTTAAGAAACTAATCATTGTTGGTTGTAGTGAAATTTTTATATGTGTTGAATTTATAAAAAAGGTAAAATATATACTTCTTTCTCCACTCTATGCGAGATAAACATGAAGATGGAAATATACATCTTCTTCTTTTTATGCATTTTTGACATCATGTAAATCTGTAGATATTTTTATTGAGGGTGATCGAGTATGACATTAAGGAGAGGTGTACTATCTCATAAGATAGAAATCACCACCCTACAATGGACCTAATCACCTCAACAAGGACCCTAATGGACAATGGATCTGCATGTGTACCAAAGATTCTTCCCCTACCTTACATGGAAAAGTAAAGTAAGATTTATTTTAAACCAGGTTCATTAAATTTCCTACAGGGGTAAGCCCCCATAGTTAATTACATCCTAAGAAATGAGATCCCTTAAGAATACTCTTGATTAAAGTAAATGATCATTGACTCCAAAGATTTTAATAAGGAGGACTATCAATCAATTAGTTTATTTTGGAAGATCAAATGGGATTGATCAAAGAGATGGAGATACTATCAAAGCCAAAGGAAGATAAGTAGGAGATGCTCACGATGCTAGGAAACCTAGTGAGCATCTCAAACTATCCTATAGTTGGGCTTTACATTTTAAAATTGAGTTATTCATTTGAGTTGACTTTTTATTAGAAGTTTAGGACTTATAATTCTATAATACAAGGTTATGAAAATACCTAAGAGGTGAGAATTTATGCTTATGGCCCATAGAATGGAGAAGCAACCTCAGAACCTAAATCTAGGGAGCTTTGGTGAGGGCCAAAAGCACGACCTAAATCTTGGGCAAAATGGGTATTTGGTTTGCCTCCACAAGAGAGGACAAACCACCCAACTGCTTGGACTTACAATCACATGGGGGTGGCTACCAACTAACTCCTACTATTTTAAATTCATGTAGGTGAGTCATATACTTTATGCAAGATAGCTATTTATTTAGAAAGAGACTAAGTCCTTAAACTCATTCCCTAAAGAGACTAGATCATGTAAGGGGTTGCTTCAAATGACCTAAATCTAATGCAAATCATATTACATGTTATTTTAATTTTTGGGCAATCATTTGACTCAAACTTATAGAATTCATATGCTTAATGAATGAGAAATAAAATTATTGGCCAAAATCGAGAAGGGAGAAAGTGTGTTTCCACCATGGCTCTCAAGGTCAAAAAGTTTTCTCGGCAAAATGGAAGCCCTCAATCAAGAAATAATATGCATTTATGCATGATGTTATAAAAGAAATACTATTCCAGTTAAGGGGTTGCTAATTCTTTTATCTTGATTTTAGCCTAAGCTTTAGGTGAGGTTATGAGTTCTTTATTTTAATTTTAAATTGTTAAACTTGGTAGAAGATTTTTTTTTTCTAAGAGCCTAATCCACATCTAGGTCATACATCAAGCAAGGAAGAAACTAGGAAGATGATGTCATCTTAATGCACAAGCTAAATAAATCATCAATCAATTTATAAAGCTAACGTAAAAGAATAAGAGGCCATTTGTGGTCAGGCACCACTGTACAAACCCAAAAATAAATTTGGGTAGCCGAGATCTACCCTTATACAACCTAGATTACAATTGAATTAAGTATAATTAAGAAAGAAATTCATAGTTATGGGGGGTCTTCAGGCTTCATTTCTTCATTCTTTTTTTCTTCTTTCTTTTTTATTTTCTTCTTTCTTCTTTGGTTCCTTCTTTTGGATGGTTAAAAGGTGGTTGCTCCAAAGGCTTCACATGGTGCATAAGATGAGATCTTATGACCAATGCTCAGCCTAATCTCCCATAACAATCATTCCAAAATTCTAATTATAAAAATATATAAAAAGAAACAGTAAATCTAACTAACACCTATAAAATAGAGATTAGCTAAACAAATCATATAAATCCAAGCATGTATATTGGACTTAGCACCCCACACATGGGTAACCAAGACCACCTAGCCTATTGGATTATGCTTAGGGTATGAGCATAGCAGCGTTATATTTTTATTACAACGCCCTTTAAGCACAATCCCCAAAAATAATGAATATATTAAATCATCCTACCATTCATTGTACACACATTCACCCTAACATCCAGACTAAAAGATATCACAAAATAAAAGCAAAACATCAAGCCATGCACGACCCTAACTTAAAGCTAGAAGTGGGGACTTAGTCTAACGTGTGTGCTTTAGAAGATTTGTGTGGCATGCTTAGCTATGGTTTTAAGGTTTGGATTTTCTAAGTGTGAAGATGTTCAACTTAGATGAGTGGTTTCATTTAAGTGTTTAGTTGACTTGGGTTGATTTTATTTTGTGTTTTTTTCTGATTTGGTTTGAATGAATCTTACAATTAATTACTAAGTTTTAAAGAGAAGAAAAAGAGAAGAGAACTTCTCTTTCCTTCCCTACCTTAAGTAATTTCTAAAGTGGATTCATGTTTAGTTTTATTTAGTGAATTTTTATTATATGTCTTTAATTAATCCTAAGTTTAGATAAACTCTAAACAAACCTATTAAAAAAGAAAGGCATTTTAAGATTAAGTAAAGTGAATTAAAATCACAAAAACACACATCACTTCATTTCATTCCCAACATGTATAACATGCATATAAATGAACCCTAATCATATCTATACATACAAATGAAAATTTTTAGCATACTTTATGATGAATTCTAAGTGAATTACAAAAGAAAATTTGAATGCTTATGATGTATGATTTTCATTAAGTAGAAAAGGAGTTTTTTATCCAATTTTCACATGCACACATATATGTATGAAAGGCATAAGTGAGTATGACGCCATTGTTAACTAGGGTGTAAGATACTAGACCTACTTAGGACTACTTAAAGCCTCACAACCCTAGGGTTATCCAGACTAATATACCACTTTTCTTAAATACAAGTATATGTATAAAAGAAATGAAGAGAAAAGAAAGATGCAAAAGTTTGTGTTGGTTGATTTATTTTGTTTATGAAATTTATTTTACAAGTGTAGATATCCATCTTAAGTAATGACATAGGAATGAATAGGAAATAGAATTAGGAAAGTATTATATTCTTTTAAATTGAACTAAACACTTTACCAAATCCTATTTAAAACTATACTAAAAGAGGGGAGAAGGAAAACTACACTAAGCACATCCTTATATTTTACTCACATGCAAGCTAATAAATAAAATATAAGTAACACACTTTTAGTTTTGGTAATTGATTCATATATTTTGAAAATAATTTAAATTTAATAGTGATAATAGCTACTCATAATCCGATTTTAGCCAAAACATGTAATTTGACATAAAAGAAACATTTCACTTTCATTTTGAATTTTGGAAAAAATGAATGCATGAAATTCATATGACATACACATTTAGCATGTTGGGAAGGAACTAAAATGATGAAAGCATGTAAACACATTCACCCTAATTAATTCCTAAAGACAATCTTATGAAATAAGAATGCTTAAAGCAAATCAAATTATTTTTAAAAGAAGGTTTGGTTTTGTTTTGAGTTTGGTTAATTTGAGAAATGTGAGGTGATTTTGCTATTCCTAACACATTCCCACATATGTCAATTATTTTAGTTTAATTTTTAGATGATTAGATGATTTTTTATATGTTGCTTAGGTTAAGGTATGAATTAAGTATGTTAATTACCCCTTATACCACCTTAGCATAGTTAATCAATTAATTATGAGCCAATGAGACGACATAAAATATCACAAGGAATTTAAATTTGCAATGAATTAAGTATGACTCATGATTAATGATTAATTAATAAGGGATTTTAAGTTAAGTAATTTCATAACCCCGCTCACACATGTGAGTTGAGTTTTGATTTCCTTAATGTACTTAGGTTCCTGAACACCTAAGCATCTACCCAAGATAGATTAATTGAATTCTAAAAAGTTTTAGAATATTATAAAATTAATTAATGGTGTAATTAGTGAATTAACCCTTAATTAATGATGGATTAAGGAAGAAAAGGGGGCTTAGAGAATATCTCAAGAAAAGTATCCCAAAATTATTCCAAAGGCCTCACATTCACTTAATGAAAACTTAATTGACTCAATCAAAGGATTAAATCACTAATTATGCCATTAATTAAGCTTAATTATATTAAAAGAGTAATTAAGGAATGAACTAGCAATTCTCCTAATAAAACTAGCAATAAATCCCAAGAAAATTAGGTGAGGTAGAGGTCATCCCACTAATTAAGCACAAAAAGTGTGGGATTAATCACTGGAGTAATTAAAGGGTAATTAGAAAATTAAAATTCCCAATAAAACCCAAATTTAGAGAAAAAAACTAATCAAAATCAATTAAAATTAATTTTAAAATATTATATGTTCAATTATCTTTCATATGCAATTTATTTCATATTTTTCTAATTTTTCTAGGCTTAGATATGAATTTTAGAAGATTTGGTGCTTAATTAAAAATTAAATAATCCCTAATTATATTATTAATTCTATCAGAGCTAGATGTGCTGCTGACGCGGCATGCGCTTTTCGCGTGGTGCGATGGGCTCTATAACCCGTCACATCATAGCGCCCATGGCGGTGGCGCTACGCGCTTTCTCCTCAATCGTCCGATCAAGGATCGAATGGCTGAGATTAAAGTTGCGGATCTGAGGGAGGAAATTATGGATGCTACATGTTTTAATCTAAGCTATCCATCCAAAATACTGGATGGACGGCCAAAGATTCATCCCTGTAATTCTCTGTGAGCCATGGAGACTGTCCATGTTCTAGGCTAAGATTTGAGCTCGATTAAGCTTTGATTGGGATAAAATTAGTCCACACCTTCATCATGCAATGTAGATCATATTTAACAACTAAAATCCCATAAGATTAAACTTTCTTTCACAAAGCTCTACACCACATTGAATTTAAGCTCGAAAAAGGGCTAAACTCGCCGGAGGTGATCACCAGCACTCGATTCCCTTGGAGAAGCTTTGTCTAGTTAAGACGAAGCTTTGCTGAAGTTTGGAGACTTTGAAATTGAGTAGAGGCATCTATGGGTCAACTCCTCCTTTTCTTGAGCTCGGCCTTGATTGAATTGGATCCTCCCTTGCCTTTGGAGCTTGGGAAAGAGCTTGACAAGTTTGACTTGGTCCTTTGATGGAGCTTGAAAAAGGAATTAGGTTGATGTTGAGTGCAGAGTAAATTCAATTTTCAAGTGATGAAAATTGAGAAAATCAAGTTCCAAACTCTCTCTAGGAAGCTTGGAAAAACTAGCTAGAGCTTGCTCTAAGTTCCTATGCTTCAATCGACTGAGGGAGAGCAAAGATTGAATTGAATTAGGGGGAGTATATCTCCCCCTTGAAGGATCGGACGATCACAAGCCTCCTTGCTATTTTGATCCAATACACCTCATGCAATGAGTTGGTTAGGCTATTTTGAATTGCATGAGGTTCAGTTTTGGCTAGAGAAAGAGTGGGTGAGGTGGCCATGTGCTTGAATTGAGTGGAAGGAGGATTTCCATGTGGCCATTTCAATGGGAGTGGTGGTTTGGCTATTGGGCTAAGTTGGGTTGACCCAAACCTATTGGGTTGGGTGCACTACACTCCCTAGTGGTCACTTGATCAACTAAGAGAGTGCTAAGTATTTATGAAGAGGATTTGACCAAATTTCAAGTGGATTTGGCCAAAATTTACCCTATGACCAAGAGGTAAAATGGTCATTTAACCTTGATTTGAGTTTGGGTATATTTGATATGATGAGAAAATATGTTTGGCCAAGTTTCATTGGATTTGGAGTTGTTTGATGTGATTTGGCTCATGTTGACCCATTTAGGTCAAAATGGTTCAACTTGGGTCAAGTTGACCAAATGGTCAAATTAGGTAAAACCAAGGGTTGGGTCAAGTTCATATTACCATTTGAAATGTTTTGGTGGCTTTGGTTTGTTTCAATTTGGTTTAGGTTTGAATTTGGTTTATTTGATTTCATTTAGGTCAAATGGGTTAAGTTGACAAATTTGACCCATTTGACCTATTTAAGATAGATCATGGGTAGGTTTAGGTTTGGTTGGTCATATGAAAGGGATTGGTATCTTTGTTTTTAATCAATTTTGGTTAAGTTTGAATTAGATCAATTTGACCCTTTAGGTCAAGTTGGGTTCATGGTCAATTAGGCTAGGTTGGGTCTAGTTAGCCAATTGGGGCTTTGGTTAAGTTCAATAATCATTTTGGAATGAACTTGACCCATTGGTTTCAATTAATTTGGCTTAGATCAAGCTTTGACACATTTTGACTTTTTAGGTCAAGTTGGGTCAAGTTGGGTCAAGTGGCCAATTAAAGTTAGGCTCAAATGTTGACGTTCAAAAAGTTCATGAATGAACTTAGATCATTGGCTTCAATCAATTTGGCCTATGGAAGATTTTGGCTATGTTGGGTTTCATTTTGGCTAAGTGTTGACTTGGTCAACCCTTAGGTTTGACTTGGTTTGACCCAATTTGAGTGATTGATCATCTCATGATGATTGTTGATCATGATGAGAGGCTTAGGTGGGCTTAGTTCAATTCAATTTAGTTAGAATTAGAATTTGTCTCATAAGGATAATTTAAGTCATGTTGGGTCAAGTGAGCCTAAGTGGGTCAAATGGCTTGGTCAAAGCTTTATTTGAGTTTGATTGAACTCACATATGGACTTATGATTGAAATATAAATCCATTTGCAAGTGGTTTGAAGTCAAATGAGTTTTGATTAATCGACAATTTCAAGTTCAAAGGGTGAACATGAAATGAATATTGGCTTGATTTTTAAATTGAGTTTTCATTTGGTGATTGAAGTTTGTATTTATATTTGGATTCATGATTGAAGGATTGATTGAATCATGAAAAAAATTCAAGAGTTTGGCTTGATTTGAAGTTGATTTGGCTAAGTTCAAGAATTTGACTTGAAAGGCTTAGGTGGGATTTTGATTGAATTTGAGTTTTTTTGGAGTTGGTTTTGGTTTGAATTTATATTTCATTTATATATGTGAATATAAATGAGAATATAAATGGGTTATGAGAAAATTTCATGAGTTTGAAGTGATTTGAACATGATGTAGGCTAAGTCCTTAAGAGAAAATCAAAGTGACTTAGGAAAAATTTTGAGCGTTAAATTGACTTTTGGGTTTAGTTTGATTTATTTGAATTTATATTTCATTTATATATGTGAATATAAATGAAAATAAATGAGTTATGAGAAAATTTGATGAGTTTGAATTGATTTGAAGATGGTTTAGGCTAATCCTTAAGAGGGAATTAAGGACTTAGGAATTATTTTGAATTTGGAATTTGAATCATGGATTTAGTTTGATTGATTTGAATTTATATTTCATTTATTTATGTGAATATAAATGAGAATATAAATGAGTTGTGAGAAAATTTAAAGATGATTTAGGCTAAGTTCATGATGGAAAATCAAAGGACATAGGCAAGATTTGGAATTTGGAATTTCAATTCTAGATTTCAATCATGGATTTCAATCATGAGTTTCAATCATGTGACATTAATTTGAGTTTGACAAAAAACAATTAGGCTGGAATTGATTTAGGTTTGATGTTGATTTGATTTGGAGTTTGACTTGAAGGAAGGAAGTGAGGAATGTTCAAGCTATAGGGGAGGCAAATTTTCCTAATACTCCTGAGACATGACTTATTCTTATGGCTAGCTCTTCTAAGTCTCTAGGGCTAGGTTGAGTGTCCACTTAATCACTAGATGTGTCTTATGACTAAGTATCCCTTAAAATATAAGAGGAGTCCTATGTCAAAGATGGAGGGGGTTGAGAACTCATTCTAAAATGAGGTCAACACTGGTTTTATCAAGGAAGAAAAATATCCTACCTAGTTGGCTAGTGTCATCCCTAGTTAAGAAAAAGAATTTCCAAATTTGCATATACGTCAATTTTAGGGATCTGAATAAAGCATGTCCGAAAGATGAATTTTCACTACCAATACCAGAACTGATGGTGGACATTGCCTCATCTCATGCAGTCTTCTATTTCATGGATGGCTAAATAATGTTATAAAAATGATAAAGAAACACTACATTTCGAACCCATTGGAATCTTTTGCTATAGGGTCATGCCTTTCAGCTTCAAAAATGCTAGTGCTACATACCTGCGGGCCATGACTCGGATATTCAATGAACTCATTCATCATCAGGTTGAATGTTACATCGATAAGCTTGTAGTCAAAAGTAAAAAAAAAGGAAGACCATCTCTTTGACTTGAGAGTAGTTTTTGAACGGTTGAGACAATTTAACCTTAAAATGAATCCCATGAAGTGTGCATTGAGTAGCTTTAGGGAAATTCCTTGGGTTTGTTTTCCAACACCGTATAATAGAAATTGATCTAGAGAAGATCAAGGTGATATTAGAAATGCCACCCTTAAAATTCTAACTCAACTCAGATCATTTCAAGGGTGGTTGGCGTATCTAAGATGCTTCATTTCCAACATATCAGGAAGGTGCCAACCATTTTTAATAGTTGTCAAAAAGGACACCAAGTTCATGTGAGATGATAAATGCTTACATGTCTTCGAAGACATAAAGCACTACCTGATGATACCATCGATTCTAGCAGCCCCTATCCTGGGCAAGCCATTGATACTATATACTGCTACATTAGATGACTCTCTTGGCACTTTGTTAGGCCAAACCAACAATGATGGGAAAGAGAATGCACTTTACTATCTTAGTTATCATCTAATCCCTGGAAAACTATCTACTTATTGAAAAGCACTCCCTAGCTTTAAACTTCGCATCCCAAAAGCTACAACATTACATGCTTTTTCATAAGGTGAACTTGATCTCTAGGATCAATCTACTATAATATCTTATGACATGAATGACGCTATCTAGATAATTGGCATGTTGGTCCATGATTTTGTTGGAGTTTGATAGCACTTTTGTATGCCTCCTTGTAGTGGAAGGACAAGCACTAATGGATTTCTTAGCAGTACAACCACTTCCTGTTGATTCTCTGCTTAGTGATGACCTCCAGATGAACAAATCATGAACTTAGGGGACACTAGCATTTATCACTGGGATATGTATTTTGATGGTGCTTCCTTTCAAAAGGGAGAAGAACCACATCTACGCTTCCTAGGAAGACAGGGGTAGGAATAGTTCTCCTAACTCTGGACCATGATGTGATGAGATTCTTATAACATCTGTCCAATCTATCCACCAACAATGAAGCCAAATATGAGGCTCTGATTGCCAGTCTGGAGTTATCCATTATAGTATTCATCCAGAGTATCAACATCTTCCTGGATTCTCAATTAGTTATCAACCAATTGTTGGGTCTTATAAGGTTCTGAAGCCTAAGCTCCATCATTACCACAAGTACACTATGAAATTGTTGGCCTAAATCCCAAAGATTACTATTTATCAAATTTCTTGAGGAGAGAACATAGTAGCAGATGCCTTAGCCAAGCACACTAAAGAGTTGGCATGTCCGTAGGATGAGTCCATATCAATAGGGATTCAAAATAGGCAAGTCTTATCCCTTATTGACGTTGAACTCATTGAGAGAATCTCACTTGAAGGGGAGGTTGCCATTGCTAAAAAGGATGAGGGGTGGATTGGAGGCAACCATTCATGAATTATCTAAGTCCCCTAGTGGCTCCTTTCCCTCCTGATTACTTCAAGTCTGGTTCCGTCCTTACGAACTCCCCACTTGGTAGTCTCCCTAGGTCAGATAACATCTATCTCGCGGATGACAGACTATCCCGATGATCATTTCCATCTGTGAAGATGTAAGTCTACAAGCCTTCTTCTCAGATTGATCATTGCAAACTGACAGGCACCTTAACTTGGTTGGTTATCTCCATGCTGATGTTGACCCACCCCGTGGAGACACCACTCATGGTAGATGTAAGTCTACAAGCTTTCTCCCGAAGTTGGCCACCGTATACCTATAGGCTTTCTTTTATAGGGTCCTGAATAAAGCCACACCTCCCCTATGGAAACTCTATTTGGATCACATCTTTATTGACCCCATTTAGACATTACTTGGGTTACTCTTAGATTGGATAGTCTCCCTTTCCTAGTAGTCGCTCCTATGGTGGGAGAATTCATCTTGCAGATATGCAAATTCTCCCTTAGTTGAGTAAGTCCAAGATAGGACTAGACTTATATAAGCCCCTTCTCACTGTGATCCCTCGCACACCAATAGGGTCTATGGATTAGGAGGAAACCTCCAGCGGTACCTTTTCCCAAGCAAGCATCCTATCTTTAGGGCAGTGTCAGCAAAACTCCCTATAGGAATCGCCTGACCACTTTTGAGTTGAGATAAGTCCCTAGGTGCACTCTCAATAGCCGCCCTTAGGTTGAGTTTGACTTGTTGTGCCACCAAAGTCACCCCAATAATTGTCCTTGATTAGAAGATGTAAGTCTATCACACATTCTCTCCAGCATGACCGTTACACAATGACGGTCAGCCTTACATCGAGTTTGATTTGTTTGCTATCAACCAATCACCCTAGTAGTTTTGTTTAGGAAGATGTAAGTCTACATGCTTTCTTCCTAACTTGATCATTACACACTGAAAGGCACCCCTTAGGTTAGCTAGCTCTACCCCACGGTAGACTATCTCTTTAGATTTATCTAATGTAGGACTAGGCTGATATTAACCCCTCCTTAGTGGATCCATCACACACCGATAGGGTCCATTTAAATGAAATTAATTTTGATTATTTTTGAGTCGATATGTGTCCACAACAGCATTCTCTCAATAGTCTCCTTAGGTCGGGTTTGATTTGTTGTGCTATCAATAGATCACCCCAGTGGTTCCTTATTTAGGAGGATGTATGTCTACAATCTTTTATCCTGACTTGGTCTACAATCTTTTATCCTGACTTGACCATTGCACATCGAAAGGCACCCTTAGGTTAGTTAGTCCTACATGATGGCCGGTAGACTATCCCTTTGGATTTGTAAATCTAAGGTAGGACAAGGCTGATATTAGCCCCTCCTTAGTGGATCCATCGCACACCGATAAGGTCCATTTAAAATAAAATTAATTTTGATTATTTTTGAGTTGATATGAGTCCACAGCAGCATTCATTCAATAGTTGCCTTAAGACGGGTTTGATTTATTGTGTTATCAACAGATCACCCCAGTGATTCCTTATTTAGAAAGATGCAAGTCTACAAGCTTTCTTCCTGACTTGACCATTACACACTGAAAGGAACCATTAGGTTGGATAGTCCTACATGATGGTCAGTAGACTATCCCTTTGGATTTATAAATCTGAGATAGGCCTAGGCTGATATAGCCCCTTCTTAGTGGATCCATTGTACACCATCAGGGTCCATTTTATTAAATCCACCATCCTTCCCCAGTCGAGCTTGAATTAAATCCATCCACTCTTATCCCTAGTGGATGCTTCCCCGAAATAAACCAAAGAAAACCATAAATTAAATCCACCTTATCCCCTGCATATTTGAATTCTCATCCCAAGTGGGTGCCCACAAATCAAATCAAATTTCTCTTCAGCGAGGCACAAATCATATGCTCTCCCTAGTGGAGCCCCACAAAATCAAATCAAATCAATTTTCTATCCCTAGTGGATAATATGAACCTACTTCCCTAGTGTAAGGTTCATGCTCTCATCCTCAATGGGATATAAATCTTAATCCCTTGTAGATCTTTTCCCCTAAATCATGTTTATGATCAAATTAAAACTCTTATCCTCCCTATGGATAATCTAAACCTACTTCCCTAGTGGAAGGTTCACATACTTGATCCCTCAATGGATCCTTTCTTCCTCTCTTATTCCATTGGCATAAGTTGAGTTGCATTGCACTAAGATCTGGATTCTGCCTACATCTCGGGTTTAGGAATAGATCATTTTTGTTAGTGCTTGCGACCCTTCAGACATTGTTGATCGTCTTGGTTAACACCAATACATGTGTTGTGCCTTGTTAGTTACACACACCTATTGGGGGTCTTTTTGTTGACCTCATTTTTGGAGTGAGTTCTCAACTTCCTCATGATAGATCTTAAGACTCTTGTAGACACTAAGAGCTCCTTAGTCTCAAGACACTTCTAGTGATTAGGTGAACACTTAACCTAAGCCTAGAGACTTAGAAGGGTTAGCCCTAGGAATAGGTTATGCCTTAAAGTCTTAAGAAAACTTGTCTACCCTATAGCCTAAACCCAATCCATGCTTTCCATCTCAAATCAAACCTAAAATCCAACTCAAATACCAAATCTAAATCCAAATTCCAAATTCCAAATCAAATTATTGAAACCCATAATCAAATCCAAGATCAACATTCTTCCTAAGCCCTTTGATTTCATCTTATGGACTTACTCTTAACCAATTTCAAATCAATTCTAATTCAATTGATTTTCTTAAATATCAATTCAATCTCTCAATCATTTACTAAATCCCAACTCAAACCCAATTCCAAATGATTCAATCCTCAACTCAAATCTGAAACCAAAATTCTTTCTTAAGTCTTATGACCCACTCTCATGAGCTTAGCCAAATCTCCACTTAAGTTATCCCAAACTTGATTGATTTCTTTATAAATTAATTATTCATTTATTTATATTCACAAATATAAATGAAATCTATACCCAAATGACCAAAACCAAATCAAACTAAATCAAACCAAGATAAATCCTCTCTTATGCCCTATGGACCTACCTCTATGAGCTTACTCAAATCTTAAACCAAATCAACCCAAAATCAATTTATTTCTTTATAAACCAATTATTAATATTCATAAATATTAATGAGATCCACCCTCCAATGACCAAAAATTAATCAAACTAAATCAATTCCTTACCTAAGCCCTTTTGACCTACATCCATAAGCTTGGTCAAATTTGCTTCCATATCACTCCAAACTCAAGTGATTTTCTCATGAATCATTTATATCTTCATTTATATCCCCAAATATAAATAAAATATAAATCAAAATAGCTAAAATTTAATCCAAAATTAAACTAAAACATAATTCAAGCATTTTTAGCCAATTTCTTGAACTTGGGCAAAGCCTATCCAAATCAAGCCAAAAATAATGGATTTTCTCATGAATCAATCACTCCTTCAATCATTTAGCCAAATATAACATAAACTATAATTATCAAATCAAACTCAAGTCAACCCAAGTCAAACTTGAGTTAGCCTTCTTGACTTGAAAACTTCAAATGAACCAAAATCCATTAGACTCCAAATTAAATGTAGTTGGATTCATATTCCAATCCTAGGCTCATATAGGAGTTCAACTAAGCTTGAATCAAACTAAAATCATACCAATTGACTCATTTAGGCCCACTTGACCCAAAGTGACCTAAAGAACCCTTTTTGAATCAAGTTTTAATCCAACCCAAATTTGATTGAACCAAGGCCATACAAATCTCATATCATGATCAACAATCACCCTGGGATGATCAACCACCTTGAATTAGGTCAAACCAAGTCAACTTGGACCTTTGACCAAGTCAACCTTTAGCTGAAATGAAACTAAACTAGCCAAAACCCATCATATACTAAATTGATTGAATCCATTGATCCAAACCAACTCATAATCAATGATTGAACAAAACCAAACCCTCAATGGAGCCAAACTAAGTCCAATTGACCATTTGACCTTAAAAGCTAAAATGGGTCAAATCATGATCTAACCTAAATTGATTGCAACCGATGGCTCAAGTTTATTCCAAATCAATTATTAAACTTGACCAAAGCCACAATCAAGCCCAATTTGACCAATTGGTCAACTTGACCAAACTTAGCCCAAATTGACCTAAAAGGTTAAATTGGCCAAAATTCAAATTAAACTCAAATTGATTGCAACCAATGGCTCAAGTTCATTCCAAATCAATTATTGAACTTGAACAAAGCCACAATCAAGCCCAATTTGACCAATTGGTCAACTTGACCCAACCTATCCCAAATTAACCTAAAGGTCAAATTGGCCAAAATTCAAATTAAACCCAAATTGATTCAAACTAAAGGCTACAATCATTTTCAATTGACCAATTTAACATGAACCAACACCTAACCCAACCCAATTTGGTCAAATTGGTTAAATTGGTCAACTTGACTTATTTGACCCATTTGATTTTAAATGAGCCAAAATCAAACCTAAGCCAAACCAACCCAAATCATTTGAACCAAAACTCTTCAAATCATCATTTGAACCTAAAACAAGTCTTGGTTTGACCCAATTTTATCAATTGGTCAACCCAATCCAACATGAACCCATATGAACCCATTTGACCAAATGAAGCTTAAACCCATAAAACCAACCCATGGGACTTTGGTGGCTGAGCAAACCAAACCCAAATTGACCTTAGGTCGTCAAAGTCTACCCAAAAGCAAACTGGACCCCACTTAAGGGGATTGGCCATTACAAACTATTTGCATTGGATTCCTTCCCCTTTTGGCAAAGTCCACTCTCCCATGACTTGGGCAGCCATCCAAGTGCCAAATGAAGAACTAGCCTTCCAACCCTAATCACACTAGGGCTTGCCATGAAATAAAAGGAGGTGAGTTAACTCACCTCCCAAGCAAGCCAAGCACTTTATGATAAAAGGGAATAAGATATCCCCCATATCAGACCATGAGCCACCTCCCAAGCCTTCCCCCACTCCTAGTGAGCCACACAGAACTGATGGAGGCAATTTCGGTGGTCTGACAATGGCTGGCTGGCAAGAAAATGGGATTGAATCCCGTTATCCATCTCAGTAATTGAGGGGATATACTCCCTCAATTCAAACAGGAATTCATTCATTCATTTTCATCTGAGCCCTATAGACTAAAATGAAACTCCTCGGGCATTTTCCAAAGCTCCCAAGCTCCCCCATTTTCTCCATTCTCGATTTTATGTCAAATCAAAATAGGGAGGCCTCTTTGATTCAAACTCATCCATCTCTCAACCAAACTTTAATCAAACTTACGCACACCATCCTTAGACCTATTCAAAGCCATGCGAATCTTTTGCAAGCTCTAAACCCATTAGAATTGGGGACTCGATTAAGATTGAATGCCAAATAGGATGATCTTGGTCTTCAAGGCAATCCACCCCAAATCAAGGCCCAAGCTCCTCAACAGGGCTTCATCTCTACTAGATGAAGCTACCTTCATCGATCTCCACCGATCTTGAGCTCCAACGAGGTAATTCCTCAAGACTTGCCTAGGTGATTTATGGTTTGGTGTTTTGTGAAAGTCCATTGCATGTGATCTTAGCCATTAGATGTGTTACTCTCCTTCCCTTAATGGTGTGAGATCATTTTGGAATCAATCCAAGCTTTGGTGAGCTCAGATTGAATGAAGAAAGATGGATGACATCAGTCTTTCATCTCTCGTGAAGGAGAAAGTTCATGGGCCATCCGTTTCGTGTGATCAGAATGGACTGTCGTGATTAGATCACGCTTAGATGCATGTTTATTTACACTAAACTGCGAGATTAATCATGGCCATCCGATCTTAGATCGGACGGTCCACGAGAAAGAGCGTCCCACCCCCGACTCAGTCGTGCGATGTAACAACTTAAATTACCAATCTCGTCAAGACACGTGGAAAGTGCACCGCATTAGCAGCCACGTGGCGCCGACGGGATTATGGTTAATTAATTTATTTTAAAGGCTAAAACTTTCAAAATTTATAAATAATTATAGAAAAATCTAAAAAATACAAATGAGGGCTTGTTTTAAATATATTTTAATGAAGAATTTAATAAAAATATTCCCAATGGATTTTAAATAGTAAATAGAACTTAATTAGGGTTTAATCAAAAACTTAATTAGCTTAATTACTCCTTAATTAATTTAAATTGATATCAAACTTTTTGAGGATGTTTTGAGAGATGACCTCTGCCTCCTCTATTTTTCTTAGAATTAATTGGTTGCTTAATTAGGTAAATTGATTGATTAAGCCCTAATTACCCTCTTAACTTCATTAAGGGTGATTAACCATATGAAAAGTGATTAATTAATTATTTGAACTCCCTAACCACTGTTGAATAGTAAGGAGACTTAGGGAAGTATATTGGAGCCTCCCTCCTAATCCTTTCTCTAATTTTCCCTCCCTTTTCAACTAAAGTCTTAATTATCCATTAATTAAATAATTAGAAACTAAATTAACTAAATTGAAATTCAAATCATTTTAAATTATGCTTAATCTAGTAGATGGTTTATGGAAATAGGTGGGGACCTCTTTCCATACCTTTTCCCTTAAGCCCATCTCATTTCAAGATAATTATTAGCTTTGGTTAGTCTCTTTTTAGGAGAGATGGATTAACGGATTATTGGTTTAATGGATTTCAAAAATCTAATTAAATCTGATTTTTCCTTAATCCATCTTGGGTAGAGCTTTAGGTGTTCAAGACCTTAAACAAAGTTAATGAAATTATGATTAGCTCATATGTGTGAGAAAATCATAAAAGTAATTAAAGTGAGTTCCTTAAGCATAATTATTAAATGATTATGAGCTAATTGCATTAGGCCCTTCCATTTCCTAGGAGCATTGATATTTACTTTTCAATTCATTTACAAATTATATTATCTCATAATTATTTGATCAATTATCTTAAGGTAACATAGGTAAGGGTTCAATTAATTAATTTAATCCATGCTTAACTTAACTAATTCATAAAATCAACCTAATTGATTTTCGTTAAATCAAATTAATTCACATATGGGTGATAGGATTATGATTAGAAAATATCTTTCTCATACCTCTTTAATTAAATCAAACAAAAAGTCAAAAATGGTATTAAGGAACTTTGGTTTATTTTAAATAATCTTATTTAATATGATTGTCCTTAAGAGTTAATTAGATTGAATGAAATTATGTGCTTATGTTCTTTTACTTCTCTCCAATTGTATTAAATATTGTATGTCACTTGTGATCATGCATTCATCCTTTTCAAAGATTAATTAAAATAAATGATTTCCTTTATGTCAAATTTGCATGGATTTACTTAATTTAAAAAAAATATGTGTGGCTATTATCACTATTAAATCTCAAATATTTTCAAAAGCTTATTAATGAATAATAATACATGTTGTGACATTAGCTATACATACATAGGAGGTGCATATGAATATAAACTTAGTGTATGAAGTGAAGTTCCTTTATTTCATTCATATGTTGATTTTCATAAGTACAAATGTTAGTGGGTATATTAGTCTGGACATTTCGGGGACACATGACTTTAAGTAGCCCCAAGGAGGTTCCTACCTCACTCCCATGGTGCAAAATAATGGTGACATACCCTCTTGATTTTTTTCATATGTGTTTTAACATTTGAATTTGGATAGTACTTTAATTCATTCACACAAATAAATCAATTAAATTAAATTCTACTTTTGCATGGTTTTCTATTATTATAGTTACTTATACATCCATATGTATTTAAGAATAGTAGGTATATTAGTCTGGACATTCTAGGGATTCATAACTTTAAGTAGCCTCAAGGAGGATCCTACCTCACTCCCCTAGTGCAAAATAATGGCGAAGTACTAGCTTAGAACTTTCATACATTTGAATGTGTATTTAGCTAATGAATGAAAATCCTCTTTTCTATAAAAAACCATTTATGCATCATGCATTTAAGTTTGCCAAAAATATATTGTATGCATAGATATGCTTAGGACTTAATCATATCCATGTTATATATGATGGAAAGAAATGAATGGATATGTTTCATGTGATAGTAGTTCATTCTAATTAATCTTAAGATGCCTCTTATTGAATAAGGTTATTTAAAATGAATCTAAACATAGGACTAATTAAAATAGGTAATAAGCCACTCATTAAAGAAAATTCATTTAATTAATTTGCTTTAGATGTTGGTTAAAGTAGGGATAAAAGAAAGCGATCCTCTCTTTTCTTGTCTTTATAACACTTAGTTGTTAAGTGTAAGCCAAATGAAATAAAAGAAAATATTATGTAAAGCTTACAAATCAATTAAGCCACTAAAAGTGAAACCATCCTTCAAATTAAATCCTTTCTTACTTAGAAAATTGTATCAAAGCCTAGTTAAGGCATACCACACAAGCCTTAATACACACACCTTAGATTAAGTCACCACTTTTAGCCTTATGTTAAGGCGATGTATGGTTTGATGTTTGTTTGGTTTTATAATGTATTATTGTGGACTGGATGTTAGTGTGTATACTTGATAGACTGGATGTTAGGATGTGATTAACCTAATCATGTATTCTATAGGAGATTATGCTTAAGGGGTGCTTAAAAATAAATTTAAATGCTCTCTTTTATAGGTTGCTTAACCCCTAAGCATAATCTAAATTAGGACAGGTAGACTTGGTGACCCATATTCAAGGTGCTAAGTCCAAACTATACATATAATTGCTTGCGTTGTATGGTGTTTTTAGCTAACACTTATTTTGCAGGTATAGTTAGATTTACTTTTCCTATTTTTAATGTAACTATGCATCAAGAATTAGGATTAGAGTTATGGGGAATTAGGATGAGGAGGCTAGAATGTTTTGCCTTGGGAGGCCCCCGCGATGCCTTTTGAGCAAGAAAACCCAAATGATGAAATGGAGAAGATATGAAGAAAGAAGATAAGAAGGTCCCCCCATAGCATTTATTTATTTGAAATTGTAATTATTCTTTCATATACCAGGTTGTATAATGGTAGAGTTTGGCTACCTAATTTAATTTTTGGGTTGTACAGTGGTACTTGACCTCACTGGCTTATTATTCTTTTATGTTGGATTTCTAAATTGTTTGATGCTTTGTTTATAATTTTGCAATCAAAATAACATATTTTTCATAGTTTCTTCATAGCCCAATAATCCTATTTTATCATATATTTAGGCATATAAAAATCCTATGGCCTTTGTCAAAAAAAAAAAAGAAAAAAATCAAATAAAAATTGATAAGATTTGCATTAGACTAAGTCATTACTCATACCACTCATGCTCTAGTCTCTTATGGAGTGGGTTTAAGGACTTTAGTCTCTTTCTAAATAATAAACAACCTAACCATCTTGAAAAATCATATGACTTAACCACATGATTTTAAAATATAGGAGGAGTTAGTTGGCTGCCAATCTAGGCAATTATAAGTCCAGCAGTCGGGTGGTTTACCCTCTTGTGTGGTGGTAAACCATATACCTTCACTTAGATTTAGATGTGCTTTGGCACTCGCTAAAGCTCCCTAGACTTAGGATTAGAGGTTGTTATTTCATTCAAGTTTCAAGCATAAATCCTCACCTCTTAGGAATTTTCACAATCTTGTATAGTGGGATTATAAGTCCTAATTTTCTAACAAACTTTCAACTCAAATATATATAATTATCTTTAATTTAAAATGTACAAAGCCTAACCATAGGATAGATTAGAATGCTCACTAGGTTCCTAGTATCATGAGCATTTCCAACTCATCTCCCTTTAACTTCGATAATAAGTCTCTTCTTTTTTATCTATCACATTTGATTTTCTTATATAGCTAATTTATTGATAGTCCTATCTTTAAAATCTTTGGAGATAACAATTGCTTACTTTAATTGAGAGTATTCTAAGAAATTCACCTTCCTTATGATGTAATAAATTATTGGGGCTTGCCCCTATAGGGAACTTTAGAACTTGATTTAAATAAACCCTACTTTATTCATCCATGTAAAGTAGGGAAAAATCTCTGCTATATTTGAAGACCCATCATGCATGAGGAGTCCTTATTAGGTGATTAGGTCCATTGCAGGGTAGTGATTTTTATCTTTTGAGATAGTGCACTATTCCTTTATGTTGTACCCGATCACCTCAATAAGTACACCCTCAGATCTACGTGATGTCCCCTATAAATATTTAAAAATAAACACCACAGATGGTCTTCGAGCAATATAAAGCCAATTGGGTTAGGCTAAATTGAAATAATCTACCATTATTGGTTAAGTTTAGGTAGTCCTAGATCCACATTACATCAAATTTACATATGGCTACATTCACTAAGATTCTCCATCACATTGGTGTGTTTATAACTACCTTCAATCAAATTGGGATTGTTTCAATGCCATCTAAAATTAAATAGGAAAGTTATCTTTAATAGCCCGTATTATGTCACATTAGTCTAAGAATGAGGGAGGTATAACTATATGCAGGCTAATCTAGATAAAGTTGAGTGTAATTAAATTTTTGGGTAACCAAGAGTCTAAAGATTAATTTTAAGTCCCATTGAGCCCATTTAAGTCATATATGACAATTAGCTCTAATAGGTCAAGTTATCTTCAAGTTAGGTCAACTTTTGTTTAATTTGGACTAGATTTGAGAACACATGATCTAAGATTTTGCTAGGTTACATATATTTTACCATGTTAAGACTAAGTCAAGCTAAGTGTAAGTGAGGTTTAGGGTGAAATTAGATTATGGTTGACTAAGTTGAGTCAATGTCAAGCTATGTTAAACTTAAGGTCTAATTTGATTCATTTAAGCTCCATATAGGGTTTATTAAAATCAAAGTTTAATTGCACTCAATTAACCTACTTTTGGTCAATTAGGAAGGTTAGAGGTAAGGATTTGACTAGATGAGTTTATCAACTAGGACTTGGGTCAAACATAAGGGGTCATAAGATCAACGATTCATAATTTAGTCTAATACCTTCCTAAGGTTTGGTTAGGCTAAGAAAAAGGATGTATAGGGTTTGATGTCCCTTATTATTATTGTGTAAGGGTTCACTACATCTAATGGGTTTTCAATAATTAATGATGCGTATATGCTAAGTTTGATAAAGAGCTCATGTCATCAAGGAAACTCACCTTCTGGATCTATAACATACGGGAGCAAAGGATTATAGGTAAAATTTATAGATTTATTTTAGTCTATGATTAGTATAAGTCTATAAGATAACTCAACTAGGTTAACCTTAATTAAGGTTTCATTAGGTCCAACTAAGTTTGTAGGGTCAAAGTCTAACTAAATCACTTAGATCTTTAATAATTTTGGTAATTTTAAGTTGAATCTAAAAATCAATTAAGTATTGAACCAAATAATTAAGCAAGCAATAGAACCTCAATCAATCAAAAGGTATATTATAAATTGGTACAGGAATGTGAAGAGTTATCTCTAAGTAAAATCTCTATTAAGAGAAAGTTCTTTATCCATATCAACTTTGTTATTTGATGAAATAATTAAGTTCATGAATTGTTTGGTATTATATTAGTTTAATTCTTAGCCAAATCATCATCACTTATGTTTAAGAGGAATTTGAATTTCAAACTAGATGCACTACCTTTTGCATCAATTTTCTACAATTTGGAGACTTTTGAAAGAGATAAAGTCTTGTCTTTAATACAAGTAGAGGTCACCTCCTTTTTAAAAGAAGCATAACTACCAAACTCTAAATGATACATTTTCATTGAGTCTCATTAGTAAGATTAGAAATAATACAATGGTATATTTAGGAATAATATAATGTTTTGATTGTTTAGACTTTATCAAACATATTAGCTTGCTTATATATTCTAAGTATGCTTAGAGAATATCATCTAAGATTATTCAACCCAAGCTAGGATGAATTGAAACAACCCATGTCAATCAGATTGCTCATCCCTCTTTCACAAGCCATTGGAGTGCCTTAAAATCACTAAGGCATAGATGCAATAGTTATAATTACTTCACAATTAATAACACAATGATAACTTTGATAGCATGACAATAATATGAGCTATTTACCATATAAATTGATTTGAAATGAAAAATAATTTGCTACCTAATTGATAACCTAAAATAATTTGTATGATTTTTTGATGAATTATGGATGCCACATGTCATTTGTCTATTGACTCAGAGGGTTAAAATTAGATTATATGTGGCACCAAATAATTACTCTCTCTCTCTCTCTCTCTCTCTCTCTCTCTCTCTCTCTCTCTCTCTCTCTCTCTCTCTCTCTCTATGTGCCTGTGTGTGTGTGTGTGAATTATTGTGTTTCTTAAACTCCACTATTATATGAATTGTTCATCTCTAACAAATTCTCTTGTGAAAAAGAGTATATCTAAGACTTTCATCATTAACATATGATTGTATTAAACTACTGATAATTAGTGATTTGTAGCTCTCACAAAAGATTGATGCTTTTGAAAACTCAAAAAATTAATTACATGCTATGGAAACCATATTTTCAAGTTCAACTCAATGACATATTTTGTGGGGAAGAGAACCCCCAACATAAAGAGAAATGGTGGAAGAAATAAATGCTTCCATTGAAATCGATAAAAGACTGAGGAAAGACATTCAAGATAATTAAAATTGAATTAAGATCTTCTTATAATTTTTATACTATTTCACTCTAAAAAATAAAAATAACTTAAAAAAAAGTTTATGATAAGATCAAAATCAAAATCAAGATCAAATGTAAAATCAAAATAAAAACTTGTATATTAAACATTACAACTGATCGTCACTTGAGGGAGTACCCTTTAAGTTAATGAAAATTTTCCAAATTTCAAATCTTCATTTTATATTAAAATAAAGCCACTCAACAACAACAACAACAACAACAACAACAACAACAACAATAAGAATAAAAATAATAATAACGTGCCTTCTAAGAGTTCTGCTTCTGCAAATGCTATTGAAAATTTAGATAAAATCACATTAATTATTTGAAAGTTAGTTAAAGAAATCACATTCAATATAAGACTCAACTTATGGTGAAGAAATTAACAGCATTAAATAGACAAAAAAATGGTATGCCTCTCTTTTCATGGTTTGATAGTTTGGGATGCTCATTAGGTTTTCGAGTATCACGAGCATTCCCTACTCATGCCCTTTGGCTTCGATAATAATTCTCTCATTTTGATCTATCCCACTTGATTTTTTAAATATAACCAATTTATTTATAGTCCTATCTTTGAAATCTTTGGAGACAATAATTGCCTATTTTAATCAAGAGTATTTCTAAGGAACTCACCTTTCTTAGGATGTAATTAACTATGGGGGCTTGCTCCTACAGAGAACTTTAGAAGTCGATTTAAATAAACCCTACTTTATTCATTCATGTAAGGTAGAAGAAAAATCTCTAGTATATTCGAAGACCCATCATGCCTTAAGAGTTCTTATTAGGTGATTATGTCCATTGTAGGGTAGTGATTTCTATCATTCTAGATAGTGCACTATTCTTTTATGACATATCTAATCACCTCAATAAGTACACCCTCAAATCTACATGGTGTCCCCCATACAAATATTTAAAAATAAACACTACAGATGGTCTTCGGCCAATATAAAGCCAATTGGGTTAGGCTAAATTGAAATAATCTACCATTGGTGGTTAAGTTTAGGTAGTCTTAGATCTACACTAGTCAAATTTACATATGGCTACATTCACCGAGCATCTTCATCACATAGGTGTGTTTATAAGTACCTTCAATCAAATTGGGATTGTTTCAATTTCATCTAAAATTAAATAGGAAAGTTATCTCTAATATCCCATAAATATGTCACATTAGTCTAAGCATGAGGGAGGAATAACCATATAAAGGATAATCTAGATAAAGTTGAGTGTAATTAAATTTTTGGATAACCAAGAGTCTAAAGATTGATTTTAAGTCCCATTGAGCCCATTTAAATCATATATTACTATTAGCTCCAATAGGTCAAGTTACCTTTAAGTTAGGTCAACTTTTATTTAATTTGGACTATATTTGAGAACACATGATCTAAGATTTTGCTAGGTTACATATATTCTACCATGTTAAGACTAAGTCAAGCTAAGTGTAGGTGAGGTTTAGGGTGAAACTAGATTATGGTTAACTAAGTTGAGTCCATGTCAAGCTATGTTAACCTTAAGGTCTAATTCGATTCATTTAAGCTCCATATAGGGTTTATTCAAATCAAAGTTTAATTGTACTCAATTAACCTACTTTTGGTCAATTAGGTAGGTTAGAGGGAAGGATTTGATTAGGTGAGTTTATCAACTAGGGTTTGGGTCAAACATAGGGGGTCATAGGATCACCGATCCATAATTTAGTCTAATACCTTCCTAAAGTTTAGTTAGGCAAAGAAAAAGGATGTATAGGGTTTAATGTCCCTTATTATTATTGTGTTAGGGTTCACTATAGCTATTGGGTTTTCAATAATTAAAAATTCATATATGTTAAGTTTGTTAAAGAGGATGTCATAAAGGAAACTCACCTTCTGGATCTATAACATACGGGATCAAAGGATTATAAAATTTATAGATTTCTTTTAGTCTATGGTTAGTATAAGTATATAAGATAACTCAACTAGGTTAACCTTGATTAAGGTTTCAATAGGTCTTATTGAGTTTGTAGGGTCAAAGTTTGACTAACACACTTAGATCTTTAATAGTTTTGGTCATTCTAGGTTGAATCTAAAAATTAATTGAATCTTGACCCAAATAATTAAGCAAGCAATATAACTTCAATCAATCAAAAGGTATATTATAAATTGGTATAAGAATGTGAGGAGTTATCTCTAGTGTAAAATCTTCACTAAGAGAAAGTTATTTATCAATATCAACTCTCTTATTGATGAAACAATTAGGTTCATGAATTGTGTGGTATTATATTAGTTTAATTCTTAGCCAAATCATCATCACTTATGTTTATGAGGAATTTGAATTTCATGATAGATGCACTACCTTTTGCATCAATTTTCTACAATTTGGAGACTTTTGAAAGAGATAAAATCTTGTCAATATAGGTAGTGGTCACCTACCTTTTAAAACAAGCATAAATACCAAACTCTAAGTGATACATTTTCATTGAGTCTCATTAGTTAGATTAGAAATAATATAATGGTATATTTAGGAATAACATGATGTTTTGATTGTTTAGAATTTATCAAACATATTAGCTTGCTTATATATTCTAAGTATGCTTAGAGAAGATCATCTAAGATTATTCAACCCAAGCTAAGATGAATTGAAACAACCCAAGTCAATCAGACTGCTCATCCCTCTCGCAGAAGCCCATGGAGTGCCCTAAAATCATTAAGGTGTAGATGCAATAGTTATAATTAATTCACAATTAATAACACAATGATAACTTTGATTGCATGACAATAATATGAGCTATTTACCATATAAATTGATTCCAAAAGAAAATTAATTTGCTACCTAATTGATAACCTAAAATAATTTGTATGCTTTTTTTATGAATTATGGATGCCACATGTCATCATTCTATTGACTCGGAGGCTTACAATTAGATTATATGTGACACCAAACAATTACTCTCTCTCTCTCTCTCTCTCTCTCTCGTGTGTGTGTGTGTGTGAATTATTGTGTTTCTTAAACTCCACTATTATATGAATTGTTCATCTCTACCAAATTCTCTTGTGAAGAAGAGTATATCTAAGATTTTCATCATTAACATATGATTGTATTAAACTAATGATAATTAGTGATTTGCAATTCTCACAAATGATTGATGCTTTTGAAAACTCAAAAAAATTAATTACATGCTATGGAAACCATATTTTAAAGTTCAACTCAATGATAGACAAAATAAATGCTTCCATTGAAATCTATAAAAGACCGAGGAAAGACATTCAAGAGAATTAAAAGAGAATTAAGCTCTTCTTGTAATTTTTATACTGTTTCACTCTAGAAAATAAATATAACTTTAAAAGAAGTTTATGATAAGATCAAAATCAAAATCACGATCAAAAGTAAAATCAAAATCAAAACTTGTATATTAAACATTACAACTAATCGTCACTTGAGGGAGTACCCTTTAGGCTAATGAAAAATTTTCAAATTTCAAATCTTCATTTTATATTAAAAAAAGCCACTCAACAACAATAACAACAACAACAACAACAACAATAACAATAACAACAACAACAACAACAACAACAACAATAATAATAATAATAATAATAATAATAATAATAATAATAATAATAATAATAATAATAATAATAATAATAATAATAATAATAATAAGGTGCCTTCTATGAGTTCTGCTTCCGAAAATGCTATTAAAAATTTAGATAAAAATCACATTAATTATGTGAAAATTAGTCAAAGAAATCGCATTCAATATAAGACTCAACTTGTGGTGAAGGAATTAAACAGACCTTTTTTGTGTGGAAGAAATAAACTGAGTGCAATTAATTCCATTTAAGAGCGAGAAAGGACAAATTTTAGACTGACTGTGACTCATTTATATTCAAATTTGTCAAAGAAACAATTATGCTAGAAAGAAAATTTAATATCTCCATCAAAATTAAAATAAATGATATGACTAATTTATTACTTTGCTGTCATTAGAACTGAATCGCAATTATATGATCAGAGATTTATGATTTGTTTTGTAGATTTTAAGTCATTTAAACGATTCAAAAACGAGCACTGTTTCAATGGTTCGAAGATTCAAACTTTGATTCTTCAAATTTTTTCTTTAAAATTTTTAAATAATCAAATATGTACAGTTGAATAATACTGATTGGATTGATTTTTGATTTGATCAATGTGAAGCAACTAACCTATTCAAATCTTTAGACTGTTGACTGAGATTACGAGTTCAAGATTAAAAGCATGTAATTTTGTTGATTTTTAAATTAAAGCATCTCTCTAAATTAAACATAATATAAAACCTTTATTAAATTAATAATAATATTTTCTTAGGAACACTTACATATATATTTATATATAGCATACAATTCTTATATATATAACATCTACATTTTAATATGTACGTAAATAGCATCTAATTTTTTTAATATTGAATACAAAATAATATATCATTAATATTTTAAAGTGAGATGTAGTTTCTCTATAAAAAATGGTATATTTATAAATATTAAATTTTACATGTTAAATATATATATAAATGCATGACAATTATGTGTTGTTGAAGTAAGTTTTTTTTTTCTTTAGGTCAACCTGCTCGTCATATGTGTGCACGTGACAATATGGAAAAGGTGGCAATACTGTGAAGGCAATTAACGACAGCCATATATATATATATATATATATATATATATATATATATATATATATATATATATATATATTGATTAAATGTCTGATCAATTATATGAGGGTATTACACCATCGGTAATGGCACGCCATGAGAACAGTCTATGGTCATAGATAATCTTTTAATAATTTTAGCAGACATTGAATCGGAATATTCAATATTCAAGAATTTCAGTAAATGCAAAATGCTGAGGACATGTTTTTTTTTTTTTTTTTTTTGAAGCATAAAATCTCTGTTGTTAAAATAAAAATACAAAGTTGGAATATTAGACTCCATTAAAAAAATAAATAATAAAAAATAGCTCAATAAGTAATACAAATGCTTAATATAAGAGAAAAGTAAAAAATGAGTTCTTCTCATAACATTTGTTTTCCTTTCTTTAGAGCCATATATAGAATGAAAGAGGATTTCTTGAAGTAAATGGTATAATTTATAGAGAGATTAACTGTCTTCTCATAAAATATTATTGGTGATAAAATTATAATTTATCTGCACTTTGAGTAAAATCATAATGCAATCTATTGATATATTGACCAACTATCTTGATGTTTTGATCTCATATGAAGGCAATCTATTTTAGCGCCTTAAAATCTTATAAATAGGTATCATTCTATTAGTAACAATTTGTCAAAGAATTAAATATTATCAATTATTACTGTGATTTTAATTATAAAAAAATAAAGAGAATTGGAATGTAAATGGTATTAGGATTTAACCTAAGTATTATATATTCAAATTAGCAAGATAACAACCTATGAGTATGATTAGATTTATAAAATATTATCAAGTTTAACCAAAATTCATCTAGGAATAATGAGTCAAATGGCTTATGAATGCAATGAGAAGATTATACAGGCTCAAACTGAATTTATTAATATAATTAGAAAAAAACTTATTGCTTCCATACCATAGTAGCCATCAGATTATGATAATTATAACTATGATCATCAAAGGAATCTATATTTTTGACATGAACTAAGCCATGCATGACTATACATATTACAAGGATTAGAATAAGTCAATATTGTTGACCATATATCTAATGGAGTTCAATGTTCCATTAAGATGTTTTCGGATGTCAATAATGGTGTAAAATTCTTGGGATGTATGATCTACTAAAAAAATCACAACATTGATAAATCTTTAATGGTCAAGCTAATATAAGACATGCTAATGTTGGTTGAATCTTAACCATAAACTCTCCTTTATCTTTTTTTTCCTAAACTAATTGCATGTGTAGTGATAGTGGTGGTGATTAGATTTAAAAATATTAATAAGATGATATAATCTTTATATAAAATATTTCACAATAGAAGATGAAAAAAAATGATCTTGATAGGATTTCTATCTTTCATTTAAATTTGTGATAATTATTTATTTATAGACAACTCATCAATTTAATAGAAGAAATCAAAAAAATGTGGGTTATCCAATCTCTCAAAGGTTTACACTTAGAGGGCACCTCCAAGAGAAACTCTTGATAAGTGAAAATATATCTTTCTTTTAAATTTTTTTTTTAGATTTTTTTAAGGAAGGTCCATGATTAAATATTTATTGTCACAATATAATGATATTTATAATGAACATTAATCAGTGAAGTAAAAGTTGAATCACTATAATCAACTCAAATGATAACCTAATATACATAATGTCTAAACTCAATAAAGAGTATAATGGGCTCAAAAGTAATTAAGTGGCTAAGGGAAAGTGATCAAGAAAACAAAAGAAATTGCCTAAGTCTAGGCTTTATGAGTTTGTCATCTTAGATTAAAGCTTAAGAAAATTTAACCTAGAAAGGTAATTGAACAAACCCAATTGTGAGGTGCTTTATTGACAACCATGAATTGAATCTTCTAGAGTTAGCCTCATAACTTCAAAAGAAGGGAAGAAAACTAAAAATTTTAGATAGATAATTTTTTAAGAAAAACTTAAAACCATACAAGACTTTTAATCTCCATGTAAGAAAAGAAGTGACCACAAAAAGAAAGGAAGTGAGATAACCTAGCTAATTATACATAATTAGAGCTACTCGTGTTTAGACTTACAATGCACTTTTTAACATATTAAGACTTCTTAAACATAAATAAAATCATACATATTTAATTCTTTATCCTATTGATTATGATATTTAATGTTGGTTATTGTTCCTTTAGTGAAGGCCTTTGATGCATGCTTGGCTTGGCCATATAATGGATGTGAGCTAGCACTAAGGGATTTTGATCATTGTTTAGCTATATCTTATATTTCCTCTAGGAGATTTGAGAGAGTAAAAGTAATTTAAAATATTTGGCTAGGGAGATGCTTAATTTTTAAATTTAAAACTTAAAATCAATTTTAAAATTATTTATCATTTTTATTAAAGTTGATAAAAAATATTTTACCTTATGAGCATAACATAAAGTAGTTTATAGCTCAAACAATCATATTACAATAAACAACAAGTAAATGAAATAAACACTATGTTATGGTAGTTATAAAAAAAGGGAAGTAGATAAGTTCTACTTAATAAGATCTGATAATTTAAATAATAAAGTATAAGTCTTGATTTTCCTCTGCTCCTAGTCTTTTTTTTCAAGTTTAAATTATACACATATTCAGCACTAATTAGATTAATGGCTTATATTGGTTTGAAAAACATTGCTTACATTTTATTTTCCATATAACATTCTAAAAATACAATGAAAAAAAAATTATATAACTAATTGGAGCCATCATAGCACAACCAAAACTATAACATCATCACAAATAAAAGTAAAAGTAATGGCTATACATTAGATACTTGTAGTTAAATGTCTCTATCTTAATGCATCCAAATAATAAAGTGGTATAATGCATTACAAAGTAAAAAAACAATTAATCTTGAATTATAATTACACTAAAGTAATCTCTTAATTTCCAACATTAAATGGTTTACACATCAAAATAACATAACCGCATCTCCCTTCAATTAACACATTTTTAAAATGCATCCTTTCTTTAATTCAATTTCGATTCAAATAATCAATATACTAACAAATTATGATAGAAAGAAAATTTAAGAGGATTGATTTATGATTCAAATTTTGTAGAAAGAAATAAGAGATTAACCTACATACCATGGCAAACATAAGTATTTATGTATCGAACACCCTGGAACTTTAATTTATACGCAGAACACCTAAATTTTCGCTACCATCATAAATTTATCGCTCTGTTCCCTCTCCTTAAAAATCGTGCGACTGAACACATTTGTTATGCGCATGATTTTGATGGAAATGGAATGAAGCTAGCGGCCGATTTGAAGTGGTAGAAAAATTTTATGTGTTATGCCAGTAAATTAAAATTTGAGGGTGTTAGATATGTAAATATCTATATTTGACATAAATCTCCCGCTAAAAAATAAAATCTTCAGTAAAATCAAATTGATTTGATGATTGTTTTACTCGATCAGCCTGCTCATCTTGTGCATACACGTGTTAGCTACCTCATGACCTCAACGGTTAGATTCAAGATATAATAGTATTTCTAAAAAAATATGGTAGCTCGTAAATTGTCTAAATTGCCTTTCTTGACTGGCCATTCAATTTTAATGAATTTAATTAATTAATTTCACTAATTTTCTTTCATGTTGTCAATTTCATCATTTAGGAATAATTTTGGAAATTTATATGTGACATTTTCAAAGGACTGATTGTGAAAACTCCATTATGCCCTTTCATAATTTTGAATGATCTCATAAAATAGTAGACTACAAGAAACAGAATAATTTAAAGAATATAGTCCTAAAAAAATCTTCAAGTCAACATAACATATGTCATCACAAGATGATACATATAGCATGAATTCCACATATAATTTATTTAATGTTGAAAAATTATTACATAAGATATGTAAATAATAATATATAATATATATATATATATACATATATATATATATATATATATATATATATATATATATATATATATATATATATATATATATATATATATATATATGTTGTGTATTATTACATAGTTAAAATAACATAAATACATAATAATACACAGTTTGTATATTAGCTGAACATTACATGAAGTTATGCTATGTGGTTTAGACAAAGAGTTATGTTCAGTGGACTCCGCATATTAGAATTTCTATTTAATGTTTCTATATATATATATATATATATATATATTGCTAGTAAGTAAACAAATTTTTTTCACTTTTGAAAAAAAGATCTTGAAATTTTAAGAGGCATTATTACATGGCAGCCGAGTGCATGACACTACTAATTAATCGAGGCTATCAATAATAGTTTCTAACTGGCCATGCCTGGAATTATTTGTTATTTATCGATGATTAATTTCAACTATTGTGGCCCCACATCTTGAAGTTGTTGAACTACTCATATAGTCTTGTGCAAGAAAGATAACCAGCTTCATAGGGTTGGGTTGCTCTCTGATGCACCACCTCTGGCTGAGTTGAATAAGCTCTCCTTTTATAAAGATGTCACATGTCTTCTATTCAATGATCCTTTAGAATTTTTGGAGGCTATGAATTAAGTTGCTTGCAAAACAAATTCAATAGTCGGAAATCCTATCTCATTGTTCAACTTTTAGAAAATATATTTTGAAAATAAATATTTGAATAAAAAACCAATTAATAAAAGTAATTAGTATAAATATTTTGAAAGTTAACCCTACTTTATATATAGTATATACTATTATAAAAATTCTCATCCTATTTACTAGAAGAAAATCACGTTGATAAAGACAATTTTTTTAAATTAAGTATCATTAAAATATTAATTACATAATTAAGTATTGATAAAAAAATTTTTAAATATAGGTATAATCGCCCAACTAGTGGGCCTAGCCAATGCCGATTCGACGTATGGGTTATTTAAATTGAGGCCAGTCTCCCACTAAGTGGGCGACTGGCTGCGATTCCAGATATATAGTTATCAGCCAAGTAGCATTCTACGACAAGTAATTGACAAATGACCATTGATATCAACAAAATAGAGCACAAAGACAAGGGGATTTCTAACTAATCTCCAAGAAACATAAAACTATCAAAAAGGTTGGTAGCTGAGCGCAATAATTGATACTTCATCATTGTTAAAGGAGAAAATAACTCATAAGTGTCAATTTGCCCATCATTCTTAATAAAACATTGCGGCTTAATAGAAAAAAGTAATGCCGGTTATGCTACAATATGCACAGCCTTGAACCATGATCTATGGAAAAATCCACAACTCCATAAAGATTAATTATGTCCTCGCACAACCACCGACAAGTATGCTTTTCAATCTCCACAAGTCAATAAGAGGGCTCAGATGAAGTTAAATCTATAAAATATCACATCTAAGTAGGGGTGTGCACTAGTTGGCTTGCTCTAAAAAATAAAGCCAAATTGATATTAATTGGTCAGTTTAGTTCAGTTTACAAACTCACAGTTTGCTTTTCAATTGTAAATACTAAAATAAATGGTGTTAGGTTCGGTTTAAAGAAAAAATAATAGATTAAACTGAATAAATCAAAATAGTTATGTTATTTGATTCGGTTTAATCAATTAAAAAAAAACATTATCCAAATCGACCAAATGCACACCCCAACATATAAAGGATTCTATTGATTTGCTAGCATGAATCCCTTGGTCAAGTGCACATAATGGTTGCCTTCTCAAATCATCATCATTTCCCTCATATATTCTTAATCAAAATGAACCAAATTATGCTACATTAGACACAACTTATGTGAGAATTCATATCCTCCCAAATTAGGATTCAAGTAGTTCAAAGAAAGTGCATATGAAATATAACAACATGATTTGAGGATTTGCATCCCAATTTGAACAAGTAGATTCAACTAAATGGGAGCCAATAAACATAAATGATCAATGAATAAAATAGATAAAAACAAATATAGTACAAACGTATAAATAGACTATCCTAAACATCTAATGCCTCCAGCGTCTGCATGGAATCGCACCACTCCCAGGTGTGTACTAGTGAGGTGCACGGGATGGACACTCACGCAGCTAATGGTGGTGAGCCTCGCAAGATCTTGATGTCACGGATCATCCCGTGGAAGATAGGTGGCGGACTCATATGAGGAAGGAATTGGATCAACATACATAAATGGACTGATCCGATAAGTAGATGGCACGCTCCAGTCATGGTATACCCTCGTAGTCGATCCGTAATGTGTGTCCCTGATATATACACACTGATCCAGATCTCTACATAGCACATCATACCTATCAACGCATCCCTGTAGCTCGTGTTCATTCACACAACCGAAGTATGGTTGGAAGATGTTTCGAGTCGCCGAGATGTGCTCCGCCTACACAAAAAAATAGTATGTGAAATTAGCCTCTTGCAACATATTTAATTCAAATGAATACTTATATTAACACTTATAAATACTCGGTGCCAAGAAGTAAGTGGTCTGATGATCTCGGGGCGGCCAAGAATATGAGATGCCCACGACCAACAACACATGTGGTTGATATCTGTCATCCTGCCCACATCCTCATCTAAGCCCTTGATGAGGTGATCCCTCCGCCTCTCCCAAGCAGCAATGTGCGACTACTGGTAGTCAACTCAGTTGACATCCACTTTACACCTTGCATCCGAAGCCTTCATGTACAAAACTTTAATATTGAATTTTGACTCCATTCTACCTATAATCTCCCAAGGTTTTAGATCTATCTGGTGCCCGATCACAGGTATAATGAAGTATGTTATGAATTTTGAACTACACTGCCGATGATCGGCTGCACTTACTGTATTGATACATCTATGGTTTTCACCAACTCTTAATATTCTCCAAGAACCCCTAAGCATCTGCTGTTGCTACAATGCAAATGCCACTTACATGATCATGTAGACTAGCGTGCATACAACCGCGTGTAGTTTTTTGGTTAGAGGTAACTTTTGGAATTGAACATTATATATATCACCCAACAATAAATTGGTTTACTTTAAAACACATACCTTGAAGGTCACGAGATTTCAATATCATCTGTTAGGATAGTTTTATGAGATGGGTCATCATACTAAACATCATTGTCCCACTCTCTCGTAGTCTGACACATTCGGACATACTCGTTTGTGGACAACATATGACTCTCACTGTCAATATTTCAGAGTGAGTGATTTTTTAGAAGATTATGGCTGTCTAGATTCCCAAGCACAGTGGCTTCTACCCCGAGTGAACAATCATCATCACTAATATCCTACTCAGACTCACTACTTGAACCATTGCTCATAGTCTGATACCCATCTTTGTCTGCAGCACTCTAAGGCACATATGGTTTCTCTGAACGATAGACAACATCATCACTATCACAAAACTCATAAGTTGGACAACAACCTATTATATTAATTATTACATGTGTAAATAGAGAAAGGTTGACCATATATTACCTGGGAATCAACTCATCAAAGCTGCGTTGTGTCCCAAGAGGCATGCGATGAAATCTGTAGTTGCCAAGATATCTCTGCGATCTTATTACGACAGATGTGTGATAACATCCCCACATACAACACCAACATCTGACGGAAGCTTCATCCAGTGTAACGCAAAACATCATCATCGATATTGACGCTATAAACCGTCACCCACCGGATAACAACTGTAAGAGTGATTGTGTGATGCTCTGGATCAATGTGCAAGGTTCTCATAATCTGTTGCTTCAATTCAAGGTGGCGTGACGCGAACCTCCGGATGATTTCAACCTCCACATAACTTGACCAATTGCTCATCGACACTTAGTTTACCTCCATAGAAAAGGATCAGCGAAACAAATTCTCTATTCATTCTTGCAAAACAAACTAAATGAATAATCATAAATTTATATCAATTGACACCCTAAATAATACTACTCTTGGCTATTTAACACATGAACCTCAACGCCAACACAAACCTACAAATCAAATCCCAAACAAAAGTCTAACCATTCAACTCTAATCCATAGCACACATACACTATTAATTTATAAATTGATAGAAATAGGGATTTACCATGTGTTTCTAAGAACGAGCGAGGATTAAAAAGGTAGAATCCACCACGAAACTTCCCCAAACAAAATGGAGCCGGAATCATAAGTTAATGTTCGGCCGTAAGATGGGAGAGGGAAGTCATCAAACAGGAACGCTACGGGAAGAAGGAAGTTTATTTGAATACGGAAGTCGACACAATGAGACTACTAAGTTTGTCACCTGTTTATGAGGGTCTTGAAAATTATTGGTGAAATCTTGAGTTGAAATCACACCTATATTATAATACGTCAACTAAGAAAGCGTATTTGTTAACAAGTTTATTAGTATATTTTTGTTTGAATGTAATTTATTTGTTTATTTATTTATCAAAAGTTTGTATGCTAATAATGAGCTTTTACAATTAAATCTATTATATAATCATAGTTATAAGAAAATTAAATATTTTTATAATATTCCCATAACTTTGATTAATTTACTTTTCTATCAAAGTTTCAAAATTAATTTTAAAATTTCTAGGAGCTGACATTGGATGTGTTACGTACGTTGATCCAATTGAAATAAATAAAAAGAGTTGTTAATATGTGGAAACTTATACAATATACAATCAAATTATAAGATAATCTGCTTGCAATAATATGTAACAATCAGATGTAGCAATCAATTGAGTGAATCAATATAAAATTTTTAAGCTTCTAATACAATATTCTTGTTTTCTATTTTCTTAAGAAAATATTTTTATCATGTTCAATTGAAATTATATAAAAGGTTGAGTCTTACATCATTTAGGCAAGAGTATGTCTAGTTGACAATGTACCCCATAAAGATCAAACTATATTCAATTTACAAAAATAAAGAAAAAAATACAAATATGATTCTCTAATAGATTAATATTTAAGAATTTAATTTGGGGCTGATCACTAATTCATGTTTAATATTTTTAATGGTCAAATACTGCATAATGATGAATTATTAAGATGACGGGTCTTTCTCTGTACAGTGATAAGGCCAATGATGTCGACAAAATACTGATTAAAGTAAAATGATGGCAAGTGGTTTCTTGTAGAATCAAAATCAATAGCTTTCATCATGAAAGTGATTAATTAAGAGTTTTCACAGTATTATCATTTGAATAGATTTATTAGACAAATTTACTCATAATGAAAGTGATTTTTCATTAATATTAAGATCTTAAATAATGGATTTAATTGGACTAATTTCTGTCAATTCAATCACCATAGTATTATCCTTTGAATACGATTTTTTTTTTGTTAGCAATTTTTCCCATTATGTTCGAGTTAGTGTATTTAAGCAAAAAATTTGTATTTAAAATGTATTTTGGCCCACCAATCCCACCACATTCAGGTCCCTTCAAGAATATAGCAAAAATTTTCTTCACATTTATAAATTAATTAATATAATAAAAGACTTGAGGAATATTATCACATGGAAGTCAAACTATTATACTTAGAAGAGCTAATATATCATGATGCAATTGAGATTAAATATTACAAGTGCCTGACAAGTTATCTCAATTGAATTTTAAATATATAAATTTTGATTTCACACCCCCCACAATCGAAGATATTTTTTGTATTTATAATTAGTGGAGTTAAATTGTTTTATTTATTGGTTTTGTTTTTTCATTATTTCTCAATGGAAGTCCAATTATATCGCCAAAGTATTTAACTTTCTTCTTCAAAATCCTCTTTATTTTTAATACTTGTGCATATATCTATTTTTTTCTTACAGGGATGCACTTGAAGCATACACATGGATGATCGGAAAACTAACTGATTATCTATATAGATTGGAGAAAATATGACATGCGAAGTCCGGACGCCAACCGGATCTCAACACATGTCCAGTAATAAAATATGATTTTTTTATCTTATAATGCGGTAATGATGCAGTTAAGGTTATTTGGACCTGGCTCGGCCTGACCCATCCCGTTAAAATAATGGAAGAAAATATTACGGACGACGATCCAGATTTCGAGCCTAAAAAATTTAGGTATTTTCATTTTTGTGTAAAAAGTTTCTTCAACTCCCTCTCCCAGCGTCCATCCGACCTTCCCCCAAAGATTTGCTAAATCTTAGGCATTAAAAAGCGAAGTATTATAGGTGACTCCATGAGGTATTTCTTCTTGCATTCTTGAACTTTAAAGATTTATGGTTTTCACATTTGTTCTAACCGTCGAATAGGAGCACATTTGAGTTCTTTAAAGGAAAGGAGACTTTGAGGGTTTTTGGAGTTATTTTGCATGTGTACTCTCTATACTCTCATGAGAGTACACCCCATTTTTTCAATTTTCTCAACCGCTTATATGTTTAGTATCCCAATGTAAGTCGTTTGGAGATATTTCATGAAGAATTTGGTAGTTTTTAGAGCTATTTTGCATGTGTACTATCTGTACTCTCATGAGGGTACATCCTATTTTTTCATTTTTTTTTTCAATTGTGGGGCTTATCATATGTTTAGAACATCCTATTGTAAGCTGTTTGGAGATATTTAATGAAGAATTTGGATATTTTTGGAGCTATTTTGTATGTGTTCTCTTTGTACTCTCATGAGAGTGCACCTCTTTTTTCAAAAGTTCTAACTCTGGGGCTTGTCATATGTTTAATATATCCTATTGTAAGATATTTGGAGATGTTTCATGAAGAATTTGATAATTTTTGGAGCTATTTTTCATGTGTACTCTCTCTATTTTCATGAGGTACATCATATTTTTTCAACTTTCTCAACTAGGGGGCTTGTCATATATATAGTATATCATATTATAAACTGTTTAGAGATGTTTTATGATGAATTTGATAGTTTTTGGAGGTATATTATATATATACTCTTCGTACTCTCATGAGGGTACACCCTATTTTTTAATTTTTTTAACTGTAGGGCATGTCATATGTTTAATATATCATATTGTAAGTTGTTTAAAGATGTTTTATGAAAAATTTAAGTATTTTTGGAGATATTTTGTATGTGTAATCTCTGTACTCTCATGAGAGTACACCCAATTTTTTCAAAATTTTTAACTGTGGGGCTTGTCATATGTTTAGTATATCCTATTGTAAGATGTTTCATGAAGAATTTGATAGTTTTAAAGCTATTTTGCACATGTACTCTCTATATTCTTATGAGGGTACACCCTATTTTTTAATTTTCTCAACTATGGGGATTGTCATATGTTTAGTATATTCTATTGGAAGATGTTTGGAGGTGATTCATGAAGAATTTGGTAGTTTTTAGAGCAATTTTGTATGTGTACTCTCTATACTATCATGAGAGTACACCCTATATTTTTAATTTTCTCAACTATTTCACTTGTCATATATTTAATATATCCCATTTCAAGATGTTTGGAGATATTTCATGAAGAATTTGGTAGTTTCTAGAGCTATTTTGCATATGTACTTTTTGTACTCTCTATACTCTCATGAGAGTACACCTTATTTTTCAATTTTTAACCTGTGAGGCTTATCATATATTTAGTACATCCTATTGTCTGCTGTTTGGAGATGTTTCATAAAAACTTTGGGGTCTTGAAGTTTTTTCCATATAATCTCAGACTCTCATGAGCTGCATTAATTTTTTAATTTTCATGTCATATGTTTAGTAGATCCTATTGTAAGCTGTTTGAAGATATTTCTTGAAGAATTTGGTGATTTTTAGAGTTATTTTGCATGTGTACTACTCTCATGAGGGTACACCCTATTTTTAAAATTTTTTCAACTGTGAGCTTTTCATATATTTAGTATATCCTATTATAAGTTGTTTGAAGAAGAATTTGAGAGTTTTTGGAGCTATTTTCTATGTGACACCCTACTATTTTAATTTTTTCAATTGTGGGGCATGCCATATGTTTAGTAGATCCTATTGTGAGCTATTTGGAGATATTTCCTGAAGAATTTGGTAATTTTTAAAGCTATTTTATATGTCTACTCTCTATACTCTCGTGAGGGTACACCCCATTTTTTAATTTTTTTTCCAACAATGGGGCTTGTAATATGTTTAATACATCATATTATAAATTGTTTGGAAATATTTCATGAATATTTTGGGGGTTTTTTGGAGATATTTTCCTTGTGTACTATTTGTACTCTCATAAGTGTACATCATATTTTTTTTTAATTTTTTTTAGCTGCATGGCATGTCATATGTTTAGTACATTCTATTGTATGTTGTATGGAGATGTTTCCTGAAAACTTTGAAGGTTTTTGGAGCTATTTTGTATGTGTGCTCTTTGTACTCTCATGAAAGTACACCCATTTTTTTTTTTAATTTTTCAACTGGGCTTTTGTCAAATGTTTAAGACATTCTATTGTGTCTGATATTTGGTAATTAAATTTTGAGTTTTTCATTGCATGTGTACTCTGTTCATGAGGGTACACCCATTTTTTTATTTTCCTCAACCATAGTTTATTATATTTAAGACATCATATTTTAAGTCGGAGATTATTCATGAAAATTGAGAGTTTTGAGCTATTTTCCATGTGTATTCTCTATACTCATGATCCACTTATTTTCTCATTTTGTGGGATTGTCAAGTTTAAGGCACCATCATATCTTGTGTTTATTTAAAGATATTTCATGAAGAATTTGGGTGCATTTTGTGTACTCCTGACTCCACGAGGCACACCATATTTTTAAATTTTTTAATCGCCCATCATATGTTTAGTCACTAATAATGCTGGAGATATTTTCAAGAATTAGGGGGATTTTTGGAGTTATTTTTATGTGTACTCTTTATACTCTCATGAGAGTACACTCTATTTTTTCAACTTTTTTAGTTGTGGTGCATGCCATATATTTAGTACATCCTACTGTAAGCTATTTGGAGATATTTTTACAAGAATTTGGTTATATTTTGAGGCATTTTGCATGTGTACTCTTTATACTCTATGAGGGTACACCCCATTTTTTTAAATTTTTTCAACTATGAGGCTTGCCATATGTTTTGTACATCCTATTGCAAGCTATTTGGAGATATTTCATGAAGAATTTGGAGAGTTTTTGGAGCTATTTTCCATGTGTACTCTCTATACTCTCATGAGGGTACACCTTATGTTTTAATTTTTTTCATCTGTGGGGCATGTCATATGTTTAGTACATCCTTTTGAAGTTGTTTGGAGATGTTTCTTAAAGAATTTGATAGTTTTTGGAGCTATTTTAGATATGTACTCTCTGTATTATCATGAGGGTACACCCCATTTTTTCAATCTTTCAATCGTGGGGCTTGTCATATGTTTAGTACATCATATTATAAGTGGTTTGGAGATATTTTTGGAAGAATTTGGGGGTTCTTGGAGCTATTTTTTATGTATACTCTCCTCGGGCCTCTACAAGATAATGTTCCTAAATTAATTCATTTTCATTTGAAGCTTAAAATGTCCTGGAAAAGGAGAACTTGATGAAAACAACCAACATTAGAAGTGATTGATTCTATTTTGACCGCGCTTTACCGATGAAGTACTTGTTATTTTGTTAAAGGCTACGCATCATCAATTCATTGAATGAACTCAACAAGATTCAGCTACCATCACTTCAATCATGTCCTTCTAGAATATAGAAAAGTAGACATTCTATATTGCGACATTCCTCTCAAGTTGCATTAATGTAGTGGATGTAAAACGAGGGGAGAATGTCATAGAAATCCCCACTTTCTAAGTCCAACTCTGATTTTAATAATAAATTGAGAAGTTGATCTTCATTGACTACGCTACTGGCAAATGTTGTACATATAGTGTTTACTTTCAAATCTTTTTTTTATATCATAATTATAGAGACATCAAAAAAATTGAAGTTTAAGAGAGAGATATTATAATAATGTGAGGTCATTGAGCTTGATTTTATAGTTCATTTACATCAAAACCAGAATGAATTACATGTAGGAATGTTGGCCAATAAAAGAGAAGCATAAGACTTAAGTCTTACATGATGATGCTTAGGTGGATGAGTGGCTTTACTCTTAGAGATAAAATGTGAAATGAGTATGTTCAATAAAAAAGTTGGAGTAGCTCCATTGGCATATAAGATTAGAGAGAGTCTTCTTAGATGGTTTGGCCACATAAAGCCAATCGCTGATCCTTAGAGAGAGAGATGGGATTTTCTTATGTTATAAAGGCAGAGGTAGACCTAAAAAAAGACTTGGATGTAAGTAAAAAAATGACCTACTAGAATTAAAAGAGAATTCCATACAGGACACAATGGAGATGAAGGATCTAAAAACCTAACCACCTAGTGGAATAAAATCTTATTGTTGTTGTTATTGTTGTTGTTGTTGTTGTTGTTGTTGTTGTTGTTAGTATTACATCAAAAATTTTGACACAAAAGACACCTGGTATATCAGTGGCTTTGTCACTCCTCTAATGGTACATTTTATATTTTCAAATTTATATTATTTTATGCATTGAAGCTAAGTTATGTAAATCTTCATTGCAGATCTAAGCAGGAGCACAAAAATCATAAGGCCCACCATTCCTTCTACAAATCCACATATGTTGTGGCCAAAAAATAAAGTTTGAGAGGATTCCTTCTGGTTTGTGAAAACCAAGTGATGTGAAATAAATTTACTTCATTTACCTCAAAATGTATTTATTCATATTAAAAATTATCATATTTTCCTATTAGTGTAACACAAGTCTGCCTTTTATTTGAGGATATATCAAAAGAGGAGACCTGGCTCATTGAAATAGTGCCCCATGTCCAGCAGACAACCCACAACGAGCCCCATAGAAGACCCATTCCAAGTCCAATGAGTGGAGCCCCAAGTGGATCTCTATACATCTCTTCTCAATATTCTCCCCCTTCCTATATATATTGCCTATCATTTGCTACTACCCCTCAACAAAGCTTTATGATAGAGAAGATACTTTCAGGTTTCAGGGCTGTGAGGATAGTGTATCACTTTTTGAAGCTTCAATAATTGATAGAGTCTATGATATGCAGATTGAGGAGGCTGCCGCTGGTTCAAGCATGGGGAAGCTCGAGGAGGCTACCACGAGGGAGGGATACCATAGGAGAAGCTCCTAAAGAGGCTTCCATTAGATAAGAAGATGTTGTTCAGCCTTTACTGGGCAGCATTGAATGTGGTGTGAAGGCTCGACAACTGAGGAAGAGGAAAGCTGTATCCTCCCCATTCATACAAATGTACAAGAAGACATGTAGCACAATCCCTCGGCCATATGCTGGATGATGTGACAGAGGAGGTATTACTTGGCTTTCCTTTAGTTTAATCTAAAAGTTGATTTCAAGAATTTCTTATGTAGGTTAATAGAGAGGTTTCTACAAAGACCGATGAACCAATGATTGTTGTCGAGGGAGCATCGTGGATGATTCTTCATCTTGGAAGATTCTTTTAATTCACATTGAATCTAGCTCTTAAACCTTATTAATTTCTGGCAGGCACACATGATATCATAGACTTCTCATTAAGAGATGTACTGCCCAAGCCAATGTTGCAGCTTATTGACACCTCCTATGCCCAATTCAAGGGTAACTAAGTCATTACTTAGTCTATCTAATTCAATATACATAAAATATCCTTTTAATTTAGTGTTGCTCATATTCTCATGCTTCTCGCATGCATGAGTGATAACGATCAGAATATCATTATCACTAGAGGCCAAATTGAGTTGTTCATATATCTCTCTTCAGATGCACATGGGTTCATTCGCTTATTCAACCGTGAAGAATAATATCTATCCTGGGCTATATGTCCCCTATCTATATGTCTCATGCCTACACTAGGTGAGTTAGTGCATGAAGTTTAGGGTTATATGATGCCTTCCAAAGTTTTGATAATTATAAGCTACTAATTTTTAATTTTTTCTTTGTATTCTTCAAGTTATGCTTATATTTAGAAAAGCAAAATATTCATCTAAGTATTGCATATAGTGTTTTAATGGATTTACTTACTTTATCAATAATCAACATTGGAAACTACTAGTGGGGCATATTAAGAAAGGAGCTTGGTATTTCTATGACTCGCTGCCAAATCCAACTCATTAGGCCATTATTCCTGATATTGTAAGAGTTCTTCTCATTTTTAGTTCATCTCAAATGCATACTTTGTACCTAACTATTGACCTTTATTTTTAACTCTTTAGATCAAATTACTCATCCAAGATGCTGGTCAGGCTTTTGAGAGCAATCCTAAAGGATGGACAATCGAAGTGATCAGTGGTCTACCAGTCCATGAAAATAGTGTTAATTATGGGATGTTTGTGTGCTAATACATGGAGGCAGTGATAAGCAAACCTCCAATGGATTGGACTGAGCACCAAGATTGTCCAAAGAAAATGAATTGCTTTAGAGCTATGTTTGCTTATGCTATTTTTTGTTTAACTATGAAATAATTGAGCTGTAAAATATTGAGTACAAGAAGGTTGTTGTGCATATGAATAAAATATTTGAAAATCTAAATGTAGATTATCTCTATATTTGTTTTTGTTGTTCATGCTATTGTAAGCTATTTTTATATGTTATTTTTCTGTGTTATACATATTATTGTAAGCTATAGAGTTGTTTTCTGGTAATTTGGTGCAATTTGTTCATTTTCTCAATTCTTTTCAACTGTGGGGCTTGCCATATGTTTAGTACCATTGTAAGCTATTTTGAGTTTAGTCCTTGGGAATTAGGTGGTTTATGGAGCGAGTTTATTGGAAATTTTAGCTAATCTACATTATTTTTCTATTATATGTTTAGTATATGCTATACTAAACTGTTTGGAGGCTTCTTGGTGAGTTTTTTTGATTAGTTTTGAATGTGTACTATCTATACTCCCATGAGGGTACACCCCATTTTTTCAAAATTTTTAGCTATTCTACCATGTTTGAAGATAAAATGTTAAGTAGATGTCATTCTAAGCTGTTTGGAAGCTTCTTAGTGGATTTTTAGATCAGTTTTGAATGTGTACTCTCTATACTCTCATGCGAGTGCATCCCATTTTTTCAATTTTTTTAGCTATTCTATCCTTTCTTTTATTTATATATTTAGTAGATGCTATTCTAAGCTATTCGGAGGCTTCTTGGTGGATTTTTGGATCGGTTTTGAATGTGTACTCTCTATACTCCCATGAGGGTACACCTCATTTTTTCAAAAATTTTTAGCTATTCTACCCTGTTTGGAGATAAAATGTTTAGTATATGCCATTCTATGCTATTTGGAGGCTTCTTGGTGAATTTTTAGATCAGTTTTGAATATGTACTCTCTGTACTCTCATGAGAGTACAACCATTTTTTCAAATTTTTTCAGCTATTCTACCCTATTTGGAGATAAATGTTTAGTAGATACCATTATAAGATGTTTGGATGCTTCTTGGTGAATTTTTGGAGCTATTTTCAATGTGTACTCTCTGTACTCTCATGAGAGAAACCCATTTTTTTTAAAAAAAATCAGCTATTCTATCTCATTTGGTGATAAAATATTTAGTATATGCCATTATAAGCTATTTGGAGGCTTCTTGGTGAATTTTGGGACTTGATTTCAGTGTGTACTCTCTGTAATCTCATGAGAGTACACTCCATTTTTTCAATTTATTTAACTATTCTACCCTGTTTGGAGATAAAATTTTTAGTAGATGCTATTCTAAGCTATTTGGAGTCATCTGAATGGGTTCTTGGAGCTATTTTTCATGTGTACTCTTTGTACTCTCATGAGAGTGCACCCCATTCTTTCAATTTTTTTAGTTATTCTACCCTATTTGGAGATAAAAAGTTTAGTAGATGTCATTATAAGTTGTTTGGAGGCTTCTTGGTGGATTTTTGAAGCTATTTTATATGTGTACTCTATACTCTCATGAGGGTATACCCCATTTTTTTAATTTACTTAACTATTCTACCCTATTCGGAGATAAAATATTTAGAAGGTGCTATTCTAAGCTATTTGGAGCCATCTAGATGGGTTCTTGGAGCTATTTTCCATATGTACTCTATGTAATCTTATGAGAGTACACCCCATTTTTTTTAATTTTTTTCAGTTATTCTATCCTTTCTTTCATTTATATGTTTTGTAGATATCATTCTAAGCTGTTTGGAGACTTCTTAGTGGGTTTTTAGATTAGTTTTGAATGTGTAATCTCTATACTCTCATGAGGGTACACCTCATTTGTTCAATAATTTTTCAGTTAATCTACACTATTTTTCATTTATATATTTAGTAGATGCTATTCTAAGCTATTTGTAGACGTCAAAATGGGATTTTGGATCTATTTTGCATGTGTACTCTCTATACTCTCATGAGAGTACACCCCACTTTTTCAAACTTTTTTGGCTATTCTATCCTATTTGGAGATAAAATATTTAGTAGATGTTATTTTAAGCTGTTTGGAGGCTTCTTGGTGGATTTTTGGATCAATTTTTAATGTGTACTCTCTACTCTCATGAGGGTACACTCCATTTGTTCAAATTGTTTCAACTAATCTACACTATTTTTCATTAATATGTTTAGTAGATGCTATTCTAAGCTATTTATAGGCCTCTGGATGGGTTTTTGGATCTATTTTGTATGTGTACTCTCTGTACTCTCATGAGGGTACATCCCAATTTTTCAATTTTTTTCAGCTATTCTACCTTGTTTGGAGATAAAATATTTAGTACATGTCATTCTAAGTTGTTTGCAGGCTTCTTGGTGGGGTTTTGGATTAGTTTTAAATGTACTCTATATACTCTCATGAGAGTACACCCTATTTGCTCAAATTTTTCAGCTAATCTACACTATTTTTCATTTGTATGTTTAGTAGATGCTATTCTAAGCTGTTTGTAGGCGTCTGGATAAGTTTTGGATCTATTTTGCATGTGTACTCTCTATACATCCCATATTTTCAAATTTGTTTAGCTATTCTACCTTGTTTGGAGATAAAATATTTAGTAAATTTTGGTGTAATAATCCAGACTCTATTAAGATGAATTTTCAGTGATTTAAAGTACAAAATATCAATAGTATATTAAAAACATAAGCAACATAAGTAAAGTACAAAGATTACCTTTAAAGTACAACATAGTAACTACTGATTGGCACACTTTCAATCAAATTGACATTAAAGTACATACATTCAAAGAACACATGACAATTAAATGATATCACATATTATAATGTTTCTAGTAATGATATCCATCATCAGCTTGGTGTATCCTTCAGCCTTTTGACTGATTATTGAGCTTGAGTTAAATTCTTAAGATAGAATATCGTATCAATTACTGATATGTAACAGTAAGAATGAAGTGTTATACCTACGTACCTCTAAAAAACACTATAGAATAACAAAAAATGGTGTTGCAATGGGTGACCATTTATGTTCTCCATCTCTCACAACTTGTTCTTTTGTATCTATAACATTAAAACATAATGGTTTAAAGATTAACAGTAATATTTGAAGACTATAAATTTAGAGATAGGTAGAAAATTACTCTTGGCTTTCTTATTTCTTTCCCAATATCCTTTCAGCCTTGCATTGGAAATACCCTTTGGTCGTTTCTTAACTGGATCCTTTACTAAGTCACTTCCTTTATCTGTTATAGTAGACTTCTTCTTAGTTGTTTTATCAGTTGGAGGTGAATTCTCACATAATATTGAATTAATATTATCATATAGTTCTTTTAAGGAACCCAACATATACTCCTCAGCTTTCTTATTACTTTGTGCCCTAGTGCTTATTTGATATGCATATCGACTGATGTAATTCCAAAAAATAATTTCAGTTTAATTTTCATCATTACCTTACACATCTTTTAAGTTTCTGTAAGCATTGTCAAAGTAGATATCCCTCTTTACTCTGGTTGACCATCGCATTAGAAGATACTTCCCTGGAATGCACATAATATATTCATAACTCAGAACTAGGATGCAGTGGGAACAAAGCACCCCCATCATTTCAAATTTTTTATAACTACAAGTTACATTTAAGCATGTATTGTCGAAATGGATAGTCCATGTTTTGGAAGAACTTTTATTCTCTAAGTTTCTCACCAAATACTCCATGGGACACATTTATTGTTAATCCACCAACTCCATGCAAAAATTCTTCTTCAAACATTGTATAAGGCTTTCATGTGTAAAACATAGTAGCTTATTTCAGAATTAGATTGGTTTTAACAATAGAATAATTGTTGACTGGCTACACTTGAAATCTTCATCATATTCATTCCATCACCATGTGTCCATAACCTTCTCCAATCCCAAGAAATAATTGGTGATAAAACTTATTGGTTTATAGATTCCATGACATACATTATTCATGGACTCACTATATTGCTTTGATAAGATACCCATACAAAATGAGACTTTGCAGAATGCGTTGGACCACTTGCATCTAATTTTATATAGCTCAAACAACAATGCATGATCATGCAAATTGCCATCTTCTAGCATGGAAGACCAAGCTTGCTCAAACTCTTCCTCTAAATCACACTTACTCAAGCATGTATAAAAGAGACTTTGTACTATTTTATTACTATTAAAGAAATGTACCTTCGATGGAGCTTTCTTAGAAATATGCCATTGACACAACCTATGGCAAGTATACGGTAATACAATTTTGATAACTCTCTCCATTGCCTGATCTTGATCAGTGAATATTGTTATAGGATGTCTGTCATTCATTAACTAGAGAAATGTTTTGAATAGCCATGTGAATGACTCAATTATCTCTTCTAATAGAAAGGCTACTCCAAATAAGACATTTTGCCAGTGATGTTTCACTCCAACAAAAGGTGCATAGAAAAGATAATATTTATTGAGTCGATAACTTGTATCAATAATTATGACATCCTCGAAACAATCATATTCTATCCTTGACATGTCATTGCTCCAAAAAAAATTGACCAAGCTATCTGACTCATCAACTTGGACATCCCATGCAAACATTTCTTCCTCCGCTTGCCTTTCCTTGAACAGTTGTATTATTGCATTTCTATCACCATTCACAATCCTTGATCTTCTTTCTTTTTTGGATCAAACATTTCATCCTCTTGCCTTTCTTGATGATTTATCACCATTCATAATCCTTGATCTTCTTTCTTTTTGGATATAATTGAATGCATCTCTTTTTGTAAAGCCAATATACTCTATGCCACAAAATTCTTCATTAAGATAGTTAAATGCATCAGTTGCTCTAAGTTCAGCCTCTGTCATTAACTTCAACACAGCAGCCTTCTCATCATTGATGCCTCTATATGATCTGGGAAGATGTAGGTCACCCGGCTTTATTAATGAATGATTATGACTTTCTATATATTTTTTTGGCCTTTCAATTCCCATCTAAACCAATAGAAAATTTAATCATGGCCAAACAATCACTCCTCATATCCAATTTTTGAAATTTGACTGAGCATTTTAGATTAACACCGTTCTTCAGACCTACTTTGCACATAAAAAATACTTTGATTTCAAATTCTTCGAGTTCACAATAACAAGTATGATCCTTTCTAACATTGAATCCAGTTTAATTTGCATAATCACAATATAGTTCATATGCCTCCTTTTCATTGTAAACTGTGGTGCCAAGGAGTTTGCCCATAATTGGTTCATGACACATAACGGCCTCATCATCGCATCAGTGATTAACCTCATTTACGCAGACACAAATATGTTTTAGGTGTACACATGGACTACACATGCAAAATAGCTCCAAGAACCCCCAAATTCTTCATGAAACATCTCCAAATAGCTTTTAATAGGATGTATTAAACATATGACAAGCCTCACAGTTGAAAAAAAAATTTAAAATATAGTGTGTACCCTCATGAGAGTATAAAGAGTACACATAGAAAATAACTTCAAAAACTCACAAATTCTTCATGAAATATCTCCAAACAACTTACAAGAGAATGTACTAAATATATGACAAGCGCCACAGTTGAAAAAATTAAAAAATAAATGTACCCTCATGAGAGTATAGAGAGTACACATACAAAATATCCAAATTCTTCATGAAATATCTCTAAATAACTTAAAATAGGATGCACTAAACATATGATAAGTTTCACAGTTAAAATATTGAAACAATAGGGTGTTCGTCATGAGAGTACAGAGAGTACACATACAAAATAGCTCAAAAAACCACCAAATTCTTCAGAAAATATCTCCAAATAGCTTACAATGGGATGTACTCAATATATGACAAGCCCCACAGTTAAAAAATTTAAAAAATGGGGTGTACCCTCATGAAAGTACACATGAAAAATAGCTTCAAAAACCCTCCAAATGTTTCAGGAAACATCTCTAAATAACTTACAATAGGATGTACTAAACATATGATAAACCCCATAGTTGAAAAAATTAAAAAAATGGGGTATACCTTCATGAGAGTATAGAGAGTACACATACAAAATAGCTCCAAAAATTACCAAATGTTTTAGAAAATATCTCCAAATAGCTTATAATAGGATGTACTAAACATATGATAGGCCCCACAGTTGAAAGAATTTAAAAAATAGGGTATACCCTCATAAGAGTATAGAGAGTATACATGTAAAATAGCTCCAAAATTACTAAATTCTTCAAAAAATATCTCCAAACACCTTTACAATGTATTAAACATATGGCAGGCCCCATAGTTAAAAAATTGAAAAAAAAAGTGTACCCTCAAGAGAGTACATAGAGTACACATGCAAAATAGCTCCAAAAACTCTTAAAATTCTTTAGAAAATATCTCTAAATAGCTTACAATATGATGTACTAAATATATGACAAGCCCCATTAAAAATAATTGAAAAATTGGGGTGTACCCTCATGAGAGTACAGAGAGTACACATGAAAACTAGCTCCAAAAATCTCTAAATTCTTAATAAAACATCTTCAAACAACTTACAATATGATGTACTAAAGATATGATAAGCCCTACAATTGAAAAAATAGGGTGTACTCTCATGAGAGTATAGAGAGTACACATGCAAAATAGCTCCAAAAACTACCAAATTTTTCATGAAACATCCCTAAACATCTTACAATAGGATATACTAAACATATGACACACCCCACAATTAAATTTTTTGAAAAAATGGGTGTACCATCATGAGAGTACGGAGAGTACACATGCAAAATAGCTCCAAAAACTACTAAATTCTTTTGAAAATATCTCCAAATAGCTTACAATAGGATATACTAAACATATGACAAGCCTCAGAGTTGAAAAAAAAAAAAAAAGGATGTATCATGAGAGTACAGAGTACACATGAAAAATATCTCTAAATACACTTAAATTCTTCATGAAATCTCCAAACAGCTTACAATATGATATACTAAATATATGATAAGCCACATAGTTAAAATTTTTTTAAAAATGGGGTGTACCCTCATAAGAGTACAGAGAGTACACATACAAAATAGCTTCCAAAATCACCAAATGCTTCAAGAAACATCTCCAAATAGCTTACAATATGATGTGCTAAACATATGACATGCCTCACTAAAAAAAATTAAAATAATAGGGTGTACTCTCATGAGAGTACAGAACATAAAAATAGCACCAAAACCCCACAAATACTTCATGAAACATCTCCAAACTTATAATAGAATTTACTAAACATATGATAGGTCTCACACTTGAAAAAATTGAAAAAATTAGGTGTACCCTCATGAGAGTACAGAGAGTACACATGCAAAATGGTTCTAAAAATATCCAAATTATTTATGAAACATCTTCAAATAGTTTATAATAGAATGTACTAAACTTAAGACAAACCCCACAGTTGAAAAAATTGAAAAAATTGAAAAAATTGAAAAAAATGTGAGTATTCCTTCATGAGAGTATAGAGAGTACATATGCAAAATAGCTCCAAAAACTATCAAATTCTTCAGGAAACATCTCCAAACAGCTTACAATTTGATGTACTAAACATTTGAGAAGCCCCATAGTTGAAAACATTGAAAAAATGGGGTGTACCCTCATGAGAGTACAAAAAGTATGCATGAAAAATAGCTCCAAAAACCCTCAAAGTCCTCTTCCAAAGAACTGCAAATAGTGTAGGAAATATATATTATATAAAATAATTTCAAAGAATATCACTGACTGTTTCAAAAGAAAACTATATATATAAATGGTGGACAAAATTTACCGATGCATTTATATTTAAGACATCATCCGCTAAATTGGTCATAATATCAAGGCTACAACTTCCAAATTCATTCTCCATCTTCATAGTTCTTCCTGAAAATTGAAATGAGATTTTTTTGTTTTTCTTCTTTGAGCTCAGTTCATTTGAAAAAAACATACTATGCCCTAAATTCATTTATATTTTTCTTTTAAATTCTTCCATGCATTCAAATGGTGTTTCTCTCACTGTTTTAATGGGTCGGGTTCAAATAACATTAACGACATCATTACATTACCGCGTTATAAAGTAAGAAAAATCTTATTGTATTACTGGTCATGTGTTAAGATTCGGTTGGCGTCCAGACGTAAAGCTACATCCGGACTCCGCATGTAATATTTTCCCTATAGATTGATGGCTAAAGATTTGGTGACTGATTCCCAAAAGATGCTTAAGATTTTTAGTGATGAGATACAGTATGTAAGGATAAATTATTATCCACCATGCAAGCAAGCTAATGAGGTGTTGGGCCTATCTCCACATTTTCATTTTAATTACTTTGTTTTGCCATATTTTTTACTTATAGATTAAATATTTCTTTTTAACAATTGTGAGATGATGTCATGTTCTCATCAATGAAACATAAAAATTTAAATTATTTATGATATATATATTGCCATTTTTTCTAAACAACACTTACATAAGAAAAGATGTATAAGTGTTTCAAGTATATATATATATATATATATATATATATATATATATATATATATATATATATATATATATATATATATATTTTAAGTATTGATATTCGCTTAACACCCAACAAACCCTAACCAGCCGTCACCCGTGCTCTAGCGATTTCCTTTTCTCCTTTCTTTGTGTGGCTTCTTGATATCTTTTTCTTCTCGATGACCTAGTCTGATTTCAATTTGCTTGAAATGCAAGCCTGTTGATTATGGACTCTACATCGGCTCCCCTTGGGAAACCCAGCCTCCTCTCTTGCAGATGTTAAATTTCCTGAACCCTCGGGAATCTCTAGCTCAAATCACTCCATGGTGTCTAAATCCTTGAAAGATGTTCTTACGGGTAAGACAAAAAACACAGGTGAGTCACTTGAGCTTTTATCTACATCTTTCTGGGGGTGTACCCGCGATCATGTGTGCGGATTCGGTGGTGGAAAAGCTTGCTAAGCCTTTTGAATTTACACTGGTTGGTAAATTTGCACTGTGACATCTTTCTATGGATAACATTAGATCCATTTTTCATAGTCTTAAACTCTCTAGTGTGTTTTCTATTAGATTGATTGATTCGCATGATTCGATTTCTAATGATTTGGATTACTCAGTTTTTCTAGATTCATATTTTATTTTAAGCGATCGTTTGTTGAAATGGACACCACTTTTGACATTAAGGAGGAGTCTCCTATTGTTCCTATCCGGTTGTCCATTCCCAACCTGTGCATTTGTTTAATCCGAATTTCTCTTGCTATGGTTTTTGGTCGCCTTCAATTGGACCAGGTGACTGCTTCTAACACTAGACCTTCTATTGCTCGGATACTTGTTTAGCTGGATAAAACTAAAAAATATCCTAAGGAAATTTGGTTAGGATCAGAAAAATATGGTTTTTTACAAAAGTGGAATTTGAAAACTTTATTGTATTTTGCTCTCATCTTAAAATTCATGAGCATGGATTTTCTGAATATTTTGTGGTTCACCCACACTTAAAAGAAAAATACTATTGTGCCTTCCAAAGCTGCTCCATGTATTAAGGCTCCTTTGATTGAACCACAAAATGTTATGGCCACTAATACACCCGTACCGATATCTGATGTCCATTGCCTTGAGATTCTATCCCCAACCCGGTTCTACGGCTATGCATAACCATTTGCAGGTTGGCACACTTGCTAATAATGATGTGGTTCCTTCTAATGGAAATCACTTACAATGTAATAATATTGGCATTAATGTTACTAATAGCAGCTCTGATTCCCCTATGGTTGTTGATTCCCTAACTAATGAAAATATCCCTACCTCTGTTTCACCATTAACTAAAGGTCAAGTGAATGATCTTGTTGGAATGACTAATGTGAAATATTTAAAGATAGTTTCTACTCCTAATTTACGTATTTATGTTTTTCCAACTTCTAATCCTCTTGTGCTTCTTCTTCTAACCATAACCTAATTCCAAATTTGACCTTACATCATAACAATGAATTAGAAGAAGGTGAAATGGCCTACAACCCCCAGGTGCCTCTTTTCACCAAGCATTTTACTGATCATTCTTTATTTGATGATGAGGCTGTGGATATGGCCAATAATTTTCAGACATTTATAAAAAAGAAAAACAAATCCTCTAAATAAAAATTTCCTAGCTTTGCCAGAGTTACTAGATCCGGCTCCTCTTATAAAAAATAAATGGTCTCTTTCCTCATTTGGAATGCGAAAGGGATTGGTTCCCTCTCTGTTCGCAATAGAATCATTAATTTAGTTCAGACCCATAATATTCTTTCTTGGCCATTTTGGAACCCTTTATCCTACCTCTAACATTCATTCTATTACTAGAATGATTAGTTTTGATAATTTCTTTGCTAACTCGAGTAATAAAATTTGGATTTTCTAGAAAAGTCCTTTTATTTTACATGTTATGCAGGATTTACACCAGGTTGTCAATGTTAAAATGACCTTTGATAACTGCTTTGGATCCTTTGTCCATGCCTCTTGGTAGGTGGTAGAAGATCCGTTAACTTCTCTTCCCAATGCTCCCTAGTTTGTGGGTGGGGACTTTAACACTATCTCTTCCTCTTAACGAGTTGGTGGTAATGCACCTAACCTATTCTCATGGAGGATTTCAATAACATCATCCGGATTGTCACCTTATATTGGTTTTATTGGATCTCATTTCACTTGGAATAATCACGACTATGATAAAGATTAGATTCTATTTAACGATCTATGGATCAATTTTTTTCCTACTACTTCTGTTGAACATCTCAGTAGAACCTTATCCAACCATTCCCCTTTGCTCATCTCTATCAAGGTTAGTGAAGATACCCCCTTTTCTCATAATCCATTTTGGTTTCAAAATATGTGGCTTATGGACGATAGATTTCTGGATGTGGTTGCTAGTAATTGGGGCGATCCTCTCCATCCTGATGATTCTATTATAAGGATGACGAGATTATGGCTTAAATTAAAAAGGCTTAAATAATGCCTCAAATGGTGAAATAAACACTGCTTCAAAAATCACTTTACCAACATTAAAGAATTAGAACATGAGGTTATAGTTTTAGAAGACGCTTCCATTAATGACCCTTCCAAAATTGTCCTATTAAACCAAGCCAAAGATAGGTTAACATGCTACCAAGACATGGAGGAGACCTATTGGAGGCAAAAAGCTTCTTTAAAATAGATATTTGATGGAGATAGAAATACCAAATATTTTCATGCAATGGTTAAAAAGAAAAAGGCTTTCAACCATATTAAAAAAATTAAAATTAATGATGATAGTCGGTGTATCGATAATAAGGAGCTTTGATTCGTATCTCTTTCTTTACTTCCTTATAAAAAATGTGAACTATGATGAGTTATCCGACGTTATCCCTAAGATTATTTCTAATGAAGACAATATGCTTACTTCATTACCCTCGAAGTCAAATAGCTTTCACTTTACGTAATATGAATGATTCTGGTCGACCTGATGGCTTTACTAACTTATTTTTTCCAAAAGTGTATATTATCAAGAAGATTTGATTAAAGTTTTTTTGGATTTTTTTAAAGGGAGTACCCTCCCCAAATACTTTTCTAGCACTTCCATTATCCTAATCCATAAAATAGATAACCCTGAACTTTGGAGCCATTTTAGGCCTATTAGTCTTTGTACCCTTTTTAATAAGCTCATCTTTAAGATTATGGCCAAAAGACTAAGCAATTTGCTCCCTAAAATTATCTCCCCCAACCAAACTGGTTTTGTCAAAGGTCGAACTATCTTTGATAATGTTTTGTTAGCCCAAGAAATTGTTCATGATTTAAATGCTAAGGTTCATTGTGGTAACCTAATTTTTAAGCTGGATATTTCCAAAGCTTATGATAACATTGGTTGGACTTTTCTTTATAAAATTCTAACTTTTTTTGGATTTTCCAATCAATTTATTATACTAATTAAGAATGGTATTGAGAACTCTTGGTTTTCATTACTTATTAATGACAAGGTCCATGGCTTCTTCTCTTCCTCCCATGGGATAAGGCAAGGGGATCCCCTTTCTCTGGCTCTTTTCATTATTGCGGTGGAATATCTCTCTAGAAGCCTTGAGCATATATTTTGTAAAATGCCTACCATATTCTACAAAACTAAGGGTGGTTTTCCCATCTCCCACCTTTGCTTTGCTGACAATTTCATAATATTTTGCAATGGATCTACCTGATATATTAAAAAGTTATGTAAATTCCTTACTTTGTTTGGAAGGAAAAGTGGATTGAAGATTAACCCTGACAAAAGTTATTTTATTGCTAGTCCGTCAATTTCATCACCTAGGATCAATGCCATTAAGAACATTACGGGATTTTCTCATCAAATTCTACCCATCAAGTACCTGGGTACTCCTATATATCGTGGAACGAAAAGATCTTCCCTCTTTGATGATGTTATTCATAAAATATATAAGAAAACTTCCTCTTGGGAGTTCCATTTACTTTCCTTTGGTGCTAGACTTATCCTGATCAAAAGTATTCTTTTCTCCTTGCCTTTCTATCTACTATCCACTATTGTGCCTACCACCTCTATCATTAAAAAGATTAACACACTTATTAACAAATTCTTTTGGGGATCTACCTTGTCTTCTAAAAAAACACATTGGGCTAGCTGGCACAACTATTGTGGGCCTTTGAATGAAGGTGGTTTAGGATGCAAAACCTTAGAAGACTCCATTAAATGCTTCTCATACAAAATGTGGTAGAATCTTAGGAGCAATCATTGCTACTGGTCGCAATTTATGCTCGCCAAATACTGTAAGGGGAAACACCCCCTTATTTGTCGTTTCAAACTTGGGGATTCTCCGGTGTGGAGAAGACTTTGTAATATCAAGTGGGCTGCTGAGAATCTGATCTCCTGGGTGTGAATTTGGGATCATCTTTCTTTTGGCAAGATAATTGGTTGGGTTTGGGTTCTATTGACTCTTTATGAAATACTCATTCTACTGAGAGTCTTAAGGTTAGCCATTTCATTACGCATAACACTTGAGATGTAGCTCAATTGGTTTCCAATGTCCCTAATGAGATCATTAACAAAATCCTTAATATTAATCCAACATATAACAAATCTGACTAAATCCTATTTAAAAATTCCTCCTCTGGAGATTTTGTTCTCAAGGATGTTTGGCACGCTTTGAGACTTAAAACTCAAGAATCATTAGTTTTTACTAAAATATGGAGTAATTCTATCCCTTCCTCTTTCTCGGTTCTAATTTGGCGTATTCTAAAGCACTACATTCCTGTTGATACCTCTCTCCTTAACAAAGGTTTCCATCTTCCTTCCAAATGCTAATGTTGCTTTCACATTGAAATTGTGGATCATGTCTTTTATGAATGGCTCTATTCGCTAAGGTTTGGAGATGGTATGATAGTATGTTAAATACTCTCCTCTTTGATGGATCCCTCTATCCTGCAACTTCTTAAAATTTTCTTTCTTATACTCAAGGGTCATGTCAAAGGTGTGCTATACTACTATCTGGTGGTATATCGGTGGGAAAGAAATGATGCTAAACATCATTGGCATTCCTATGAACTTTCATCTTATTATTGCTAGAACTAAATGTAAAATTACATCTCTTTATAAAGCTGACCTCCTTACTCCCTCTAGCTTCAAAGGATTTAAACATTTGGCTATTAACCTTAGGATTAATATCCCCTCTTCTGAGTTTGAGTATACTCATAAAATTATATATTGGATAAAGCCTAATTATCATGTAATTAAGGTCAACACTGATGGATCAGTTTCTAATGGCCTTTATGGTTGTGGAGGGATTTTAAGAGACTATAGAGGAAAGGTGATTGTACATTTGTTGTTCCTCTAAGACCTTATTCTATTCTATTTTCTGAGCTTTATGGTCTTCACTATGAAATTTCTGTCTACATTCAGAAAAGGATTCAAGAAAATTTGGTTTGAAATTGATGCTCTCCTCCTCTTGGAATTATTAAAATTGGGAGCTCATGGCAATGCTAAAGTTTTCTATTTACTTAACCACACGAGAAGGCTTCTTGCCACCCTTGATTACCATATTTCTCATACTTGTCGGGAAGGTAATTCCTGTGCTAATTTTCTTGCTAATTGGGATGCAAAATCCTCTTCTGTGAATTTATTCTCCAATGATAATATTCCTTCCTTCTTACGGGGGCTTGTGAATTTAGATAAAATGGGTTTTCCCTATGTTAGAAACCTTTAAATTTATTTTATTTTCTGGTTGTTTCAACTGTTTGGTTGGGTGGGGGCTAGCCTCCCATCTTAGGCTTGTGTGCTGCTTTTGTCCCCTCACTTGTTCGAATGGCATTTGGGTCTTTGCTGTTGATTGGATTATTTTACTATTCTATTTGGGTTATGCTGCTATTGATGTTTCATTTTCTATATTTCATGTGCTTTTTATGTATCCCCTTGGTGGCTTCTTCTGGTTGTTTTCCAAGGCTGGTACTTGTTGTAGCTCCAACTACTGGATAGCTTTTCTTGTCCTAATATATGGGTTAAATTTTCTCCTGTTTGGCATTGTGCTCTTCCTTCAATGTCTGAGATTATATCCCCTCACCTTTCTCTATTGTACCTTGGTGAGTCTCCTCTTTTCTCTTATGTGTTCTATTTCTTTATTTTTCCTATATCATTTTTTGTTGGGCTCACTTTGTGGCTTTGTCTGTGCCGGAAGTTATGGTGGTGGTTTGTTGTTTGGTGTTGTGGGTTATTATTTGGTCAACTAAGGATTTTGCTTTTAATATTTCCTATTGTGGAAACTTTAGGCCTGGTTTGAGGGCTTATTTTAGCCAGTATTTTACAATATCATTATGGTTTTGTTGTATGGATGTTCTCACTACTTCTGGTATGCTATGTTCTTTTGGAACCTTTATATTGCTGGCTGCATTCATGCAAGCTTGTCTTGGACTTGGATGCTATTACTTATCCTGCTGACCTTGTTCAAAGTCTATCATTATGGAATGAAACATGGGTGGGTTGTTGTGGGCTGGCATTCTGATATCTGTTGGCACTATTTGGGCTTTCTGTTGATAAAGAAATGATATCTTCCCTTTATCTTTTGTATCTATGGCTTTCATCCTGTATGTTGACCTTGTTATATTTTGGTATACTGCTCATTTTGCCCACACGATTTTCTTCCAATGGATGGATTGTCTCCCCAGGTTTGTAAGCTATGATGGATGATTGAGTTCACCCATTCTTTGCTATATCCTTCCTTTGGTTTTGGATGCACATGGTTGTTCTACCTTGGTGTGAGTGTGTTGGATCTTTGTTCTACAACTCTCCTTTTTTTCTCAATTTTTATGTTTCTTCCACCGATCTAACTTATATCATTTTAATGGTGCTAACTTTTCTCTAGATGTTTGCAGATTCTGTGTTCTTTTCCTAGTGTCATTTCTTTTGAGGTATAAATTTCTTCACTCAACATTCATCTATTAGCCTTGCTTTTTTTTTGTGTATTTTTGCTTTTGGTAGTTTCTTTTTTTTTTATTGTGTGGGTTGTACTTATGGATTCACTCTCAGGATGTTTGTAGTTCTTTGAGCGATAGCTTCCGAGTTTATCTCTTAAGGACCTTGTAACCTTTTTTTAGCAATAAAATTCTATATGGTTCAAATATATATATATATATATATATATATATATATATATATATATATATATATATATATATATATCATAAAGAATATGTTATTTAACTATTACTTATGTGCTTTGTTGTCTTCTTAGAATGACTAATGGAATGTATAAAGGCATTATGCTATTATAAATATGGAGGATGAACTATCAATAGCCATATTTCATGCACCAAGCATTGACACTATGTTGTCTCCTTTCCTTAGCTCGTTAAATGTGATGGAGAGCTTTATAAGACTACTAGCGTCAAAGAGTATACAAGAAAACACCTTTCAAAAAACCTAAATGGGAAGAATTCCTTGGAGTGCATGAAGAAAGAAATGATGGAGGCTTCCTAACCACTACAAATTTATGATAAAAATAGTTTATATGACATATTGTTATTAGAACTATTTTATTATTAAAGTTGAAACAACATTACTACATATTATATAGCATTTTATAATGATTGCTTCTGTAAAAAGTATTTCTTAGTAATTATATGAGGTCATATTTTCATGTGCTTCCATTTCATGAAATTCAAAGCCTTTCATGTGTTATTTAGTTATACTTATTAGAAATACTATATTACATCAAATGCCATAATATGTAAATGTTATTACAATCAACTTATTTATTTTTGGTTGGTCATATCATATATTCTTTAAAGGTGAAATAATTTCTATAATGAATAATAATGACGTTTTTCTTAAATGTTGATAAATTTGAGATGCACTTAAACTCTATTACTATTAGTTGTACCCTTTTTCTATGTTTTTTATGCTTATCTAAGTAGCATGTTATGGTTACCAAATCATTAATATGAGTTTATAGATTTCTTTTTTTACTTCATCTCATTAGATGCACTTAGCTAACATTCTCATGCATTTACATAATGGCAATCAACTCCAAAAATCTTTTAATTTTTTTAATGAATTATCAAACTAGGCTCTTCGTTTACCCAAAGAATGTATTAGTAACAAAAAAACCTCTCAGATGCCAAAACCATGAGATTCTTACCTCTCCAAACCCATCTAAACTAGTTTTACATTAGAAAATCTTTTGTTCAATGCTTAAGGAACTTTGAAATATCAAAGCTTTATTAATTAGAATACTAAGTCCAAACCCCAGCCGGTCCCTCAACCCCCACCAAACCCTAACCTTTCAATCTATTTCAGGAGTTATCTTCAGAATTGTGAGCCAATAAAAATATATATATATTATAAAAAACTCACATTTCACTTTGATATATATTAGCTTCCTAGATAATAAAGGTCTTTCTAAGTGAAAGACTAATAATTGTTAGGCTCTGCTAATTTTACACCTATTTTTCATTATGAGAACTTTCAATTTTTTTCTTTTTTCTCTATTTTATTTTATTTTATCTAGAACTAAGATTCCTACTTCCTACCTTCATCTTAATTATGAAATATATTCTTTTTGTTTTATAATAATAATAATAATAATAATAATAATAATAATAATAATAATAATAAGTGCTCAAATAGTAATTAATTGGATTAATTTTAAACCCAAAATCCTCCTCAACATGAAAAGCCAACATCAAATAAGAATGTTGATCTTAAAACCATCTAACTCAATCAAATATTTCTCTTCTATATGAAGGACGTATAAATCTTTAAAGTTCCAATAACACAATCTTTAAAGAAAAATCACGTTATAAACATTAGGCTTTTTTATATTATTTAATTAAATTATAAATTACATGTTACATATGATATAGGAGTTATATTTTAATCAATACTTCATATATTGTGTTATCCTTTTTTTTAATACATTGATAGCATAAAATTCATTGTATTTTGTGAAATTTTGTTAGGGTTGTGAATGAACCAACCATTCAAGAAGCTACTCATGACTCAGCATGATTAGAACTCATTTATGCTTATTTGATCAACTAATCGAATGAGCTTTAATATTTTGTAAATGCTTGATTGCTAAATGAACCAGCTTGAAAATGTGTTATTTAGTTGATTTACATTAATACTATTGTTCAAAGCTCATTAAGCTCAAGTAAGGCTCAATCAAAGCTTGTTCGTGAACAATATTATTTAAATTTTTATCTTGACCACGTTGATTAAGTTCAACATCTACCACCCATTAAACTCCATGGAGCTAAAGCTTCTTGTCCCAAAAATCATAACTTATTAAAGTGTGCCAATAGTAAAGAAATTGCCAAGATTTTTATCTAAGGAGAGGGGAGTCCTCTTAACTAATGCCATTCAAAAAAGATTCACAAACATGTAGATAAAACCCTTACATGGGCAACCCCCTCTTAATCTATTAGCAATCATAGTAATGAGTCTATAACCTTTTTCTATAGAAAAGATGTGGTTCTTATGATTGTTCATTATGATTGATGTTATCTATTATTCTTAATACATAGTATTCATAATTTAATTCTTTTAAAATTTTCTAATTATTCATATTAGGATATCATTTTAACATCTTTCAATCAATTTTTAATTCCAAAATTATTATTTAGAAAAACTTTATACATGAATGTTCTTATTATTAATCTATATGGACCATCCATTACTAAGTATTAGTCAAAGTTAATATTTCTTAGAAATTCTTTAATTTTATCTAGATTGGATCTAAAATTTTGGTTTCAATAATAGAATTGTGATTAAAAGGATTCTTCGACTTGTTACTCACTATCTTTTTTGGGGTGAGAATATATACCTAAAGTATAAATGAAAGAAATTCATCTTCATAGTTATACTAACAATATAGATACCCACTCTTTTGCACATTTAGCTTCTCTCTCTTTAAGTGCTTCCTAAAAATTGAGTTTTTTCTATGCCTTCTCTCCTTTTTTTTTTTTTGCCTATAAGTAAAAGTCCATGTTCTCCTAGGACCCAATCTTCAACTTGATAAAATCAAGGCAGTCAAAATGTTATTGTGATTAAAAGAGATATCTATTTAATTTTTTTAACTTTTGGATAGTTATGATACATTAAAGTAGGGTCATCAACGAGCCAATTTGAAGATGATCTGAGGCTAGTTCGAGATCAACTTGAAAATTTTAGATAGCTTGAGATTAGCTCAGGATCAATCATTCGATTTTGAGCCATGATGACTTATTTTTTGATCAATTTCGAGTTAACTCATTTTGATTTTAAATCCATTCAACCTAAACTTTTTCAGCTATTTTTGGCTCGAAATCAAATGGATTTGATTTATTTTGATTAAGCTAGCTCGAATTTAATAGAAATTAACTATTAAGAAAATTTTAAAAAGGGAATTGAGTGCATTAAATAAAAGAAAAAAATATGATTTTCCAAGGGATATTATTTATACTTATATGATTACAAGTTTCAACTTAATACATTTAATTTTAAAAATAATTTTGTTATTACAAACTTATAAGTATTATATATAAATTTAAATTTTTTAATAATAAATCAATTTGATCCGATCTCAAGCCTTTCGATTTGATATCTGGCTGTCACGAGATCGGATCAAAAAAAGGTTCGATCCAAATCTTTGCCTCACAGCACAGCTCAATATGTTCGATTCAATCTCAACTAAATTCAAATTTCAATTCAATTTTCTAGCTATCTTTGATTTTCTTGCTAAACTAATAATACATTGCCGCCTCAAGTCCCGATGTGAAACCGAGGGTTGCGTAGTAGTCGACAACCAATATAAAACTTGTCAAACTAATCATGACATGAATCTTTTAAATCATTGTGTTAATGCTAGGGCATCCCCAAGAATGATGGTTGAATACAAAGGAAAATGTGCCACCGCATCGCGCCTGTGTAGTGTTAAATAAGCAAGGGTTTCCACATTATGGACGGATGTGGGCAAAGAAGTTAGTCCATGAAACTAGAATTAGGTTAGATCTTGGAATATAGGTACTCTTACATGTAAATTAATAGAATTAGTAGATATTATGGTTCATAGAAAGATAAATATTTTATGTGTTCAAGAAACTAAATGGGTTGGGGAGAAGGCCAAGGAGATTGATAGTTTAGGTTTTAAACTTTGGTATTCAAGTAGAAGTTAAACTAGAAATAGTGTAGGTGTGATTATAGATAAAAGTTTGAAGGATAATGTTATAAATATTAATAGATGTGGAGATAGAATTATAGCTCTAAAGATTATTGTTGATACTAAGATTATCAATGTTATAAGTGTTTATGCTCCTCAAGTAGGTTTAGATGTAAGCTCAAAAGAAAAAATTTGGAATGAATTAGAGGGATAATACAAAAGATACCTCTTGAAGAAAAAATATTTATTGGAGGAGATTTAAATGGACATGTTGGTAGAGTGGTAGAAGATTTTAAAAGTATTCATGGTGGTTATAAATTTGGAGTGACTAATGAAGAAGGTACTATATTAGATTTTGCCTTAGCTTATGATTTTATAGTTGATAATACTTTATTTAAGAAAAGAGATGAACATATTATTACTTATAAAAATAGATTTAGTAAAACACAGATTGATTATTTTCTGATAAGAAAATAGATTGTTTAGATTGTAAAGATTGTAAGGTCATTCCAAGTGAAAGTTTAAGTACCCAACATCGATTGTTAGTTTTAGATTTTAAGATAAAATATTGTAAGAGGAAAAATAAATCAAATTATTGTCCTAGGATTAGATGGGGACATTTAAAGAACACAAATAAAAATATTTTTAAGAGCAAACTACAAGAGCTTAGAATTTGGGATGTTTATAAGGAAGCTAATGTTATGTGGGTAAAGGTAGTAAGTGAAATTAAGCAAGTTGCTTAAAATGTGCTTGGAGAATCAAAAGGAAAAACTTCTTTTAATAAAAATAGTTGGTGGTGGAGTCAGAATGTGCAAGAAAAGATAAGAAATAAGAAGCATTGTTATAAACCTTGGTTTAAATGTAAAAATTTGGAGAATTGAGAGAGATATAAAATGACCTGTAGAGATTCTAAGAAAGCAATATATGATGCAAAGAATTTAGCTTTTAGTGATTTATACAATAGATTAGATACCAAAGAAGGTGAAAGATATATGTATAAGTTAGCCAACCAAAGAGATATGAGAAGTAAAGACCTAGTTCAAGTGACGTGCATTAAGGATGAAAATAATAAAGTGCTTTTCTTAGAAAAGGATATTGAAAATAGGTGGATGAGGTATTTTGATAAACTTTTCAATGAAAGATATAAAAGTACAATTGATTTTAGCAACCTTAATACCCTTAACATAAATAGAGAATATTATTTTTATCGTCGTATTAGCAAATCTGAAGTTAGAGAAGCTTTAAAGAAAATGAAATGTGAAAAATAGTAGGACCTGATGATATTCCAATTGAAGTGTGGAAATGTTTAGGAGATCAAGGAATTTCTTGGCTTACAAATCTTTTTAATGTTATTTTAAAGACTAAAAAGATGTCAGATGAGTGGAGAAAGAGTTTGTTGGTTCCTATATATAAGAATAAATGTGATGCACAAGAGTGTGAAAATTATAGAAGAATTAAGTTAATGTGTCATACATTAAAATTATGGGAGAGAGTAATTGAGCATAGGTTACGATGTGATACAAAAGTTTCTCACAATCTTTTGGTTTCATGCCGGTAGATCTACTATGGATGATATACATTTGTTAAGAGGATTGATGGAGAAGTATAGAGAAAGTAAGGAGGATCTACATATGATATTTATTGATTTAGAGAAAGCTTATGATAAAGTTTCAAGAGATGTTCTTTGGACGGTTCTAGAACAGAAAGGAGTTAATATTGGTTATATTCAAGTAATTAAGGATATGTATACTAGCTGTCACTTGTGTCCAAACACAAGGAGGATTGACAAAATATTTTCCTATTTGTTGGATTACATCAAGGCTCGCCTTTAAGCCAGATCTTTTTGCTTTAGTTATGGATGTTCTTACTAGGCATTTACAGGAAGATGTACCTTGGTGTATGCTTTTTGTCGATGACATTCTTCTTGTTGATAAGACTAGAGAGGGAGTCTAAGAGAAACTTGAATTATGGAGGTCAACATTAGAGTCTAAAGATTTTCGTTTAAGTAGATCTAAAACTGAGTATATGGAGTGTAATTTTAGTTGTAGAAGTTCTAGTGGTAGTATTGTGACTTTAGGTGAACAAGTCATTAATAAGAGTGAGATTAGATATTTAGGCTCTATTATTCAAAATGATGGTGAAATAGATGGAGATGTTATTAGTAGAATTCAAGTTGGATGGTTGAAGTGGAGGAATGCATCAAGCCTATTGTGTGATAGAAAAGTTCCACTTAAACTTAAAGGAAAATTTTATAAGATGGTGGTAAGACCTGCAATGACTTATGGTGCAGAATGTTGGCCAATAAATGAGAAGCATAAGACTAAGTTAAGTGTTACTTAGATGAGGATGCTTAGGTGGATGAGTGGCTTTACTCTTCGCGATAAAATGTGAAATGAGTATGTTCGGGAAAAAGTTGGAGTAGCTCCGATGGCAGTTAAGATTAGAGAGAGTCGCCTTAGATGGTTTGGCCACATAAAACGTCGACCGTCCAATGACCCGGTTAGGAGATTAGATGCATTATATTTGCCTTATGTTAAGAAAGGTAGAGGTAGGCCTAAAAAGACTTGGTTAAGATGTATAAAAAATGACCTTAATATACTTGAATTAAATGAGAATTTGTCAAATAATAGGACTCAATGGAGACGAAGGATTCATGTATAATCACTATGGGATAAGGCTTGTTGTTGTTGTTGTTGTTGTTGTTGTGGTTTTTGGTTTTTTGTTATTTTTAACACATTGCTTATTTTTTATATCTTTTTTCTTTGAGATTAAGTTTCTCTACTTTGTATTTTCATTACAAAAAGAAAAATATTCTTCTATTGCTTAAAAAAATTTAGTCATATAATTTGTGTAGTTTATTTAAAATTTGAGATTATTTTATTTTTATTTCAGTAAAACTTGTTGCCATATTGGTTGTTTGACAAGAAAGTGAATTTACTTCATTTCTTTAAAAATTTATAAATTTTATTTCAGTAGATGTTTTTATCTAATGAAATATTATTTTTATCATTTAATTATTCCATTATGACAGCTATTATGTCATTTAATAATTATTAAATAATTTTTAACTCCTGCTAAATCTAAATTGATCCTTTTTTATCTGGTAATGATTTTTCCAAAACTCTTAATTAATATGATTAGACGCTCAAACTCGGCTCGTTCACAAGCTTTTGACATTTCGTGCGGTTGGAAACAAAATTAATCTATTGACATGATTTCTTTGACAAATTCGTCAACTCTACTATTTCTAATTTATAGCTATGCATTAATTCTCTCACCACAATATATTTCTTTGATTACGATTTCCTTGAAATATCTTCCAATAACCAAAACATAAGCTTTGACCATTTTTTTGAATTTAAAATTAACTTTTAATTATATTTCTAATAAAACTTTAGTTATTTTAAATATTATAATATTTTATTTAAAATATGAAATATATGATCTAGGAATATCAAATTGTGGCATGCAATTGGAGGAGATTAATTTTATTGATTTAATTTAGTATGATTTCTCAAATTTATCAGATGAAAAAAAAATCAAATATATTCAATGATTTTAAGAGATTGATTGTGCTATAAAACAAGTGAAAACTATTTTTGCTTATTGTTTGTCAATATATCCTAAGTCTTCCGTTGAAAATATTAAATTTGATTTAAAAGCTATTGCTTAATAATTTACATGAAATCAATACTGTCTTGATCGCATTATTTCCAGCGGGGAAGGGCACTGCATCAGTGTAACAGTTTTCTCTATTCTAGAGTTGTCAGCTTAATAATGCTTGAAATTTTCTAGCGTCTTCTTTCCATTATGAATTTCGATGGTATTATTATGAATGAATTTAGTTAAGTTGAATCCTTCTGCCAATTTTCTGCCACCATTATTAGGTCTTCATTTTATTTGATGATGATATGAGATATTTCCTCGTCACCTTTTACTAATCCGATAACATTCAGATTCTATTTTAAGCTCTGAATTAAGGGAGCTTTAGAACGTTGGGTGCTATAAATTTCAGGGCGAGAGCAGCAGGCAATTAAGACAAAAATGAGCTCAAAGTCTACAGACCCTCTCTTGAGTAAGCTCACTCACTTCCAGTGCCCAATGTACAGGAGCTCGCTCGATCAGATCAGATTCCAGAGAGATACTTCAGACCAGAAGCCGGTGCCGCTCCGGTGGCTTCGGCTGACAAAGACGAACTCCCTGTGATCGATCTAATGAAGCTCCTCGATCTAGAGCTCTTCGATAAGAAGGAGCTATCCAAGCTAGGATTGGCATGCAGGGAGTGGGGCTTCTTTCACCTATGCATGCATGCATAATTGTTTGCTAATTTCAACTCAACATTCATCTTATTTTTCTAATAATTTATTCTTAATTGTGATTATGTTTTATGATGTTCTCAGTTAATAAATCATGGGATTCAAGAAGAAGTGATAAAGAAAATAAAAGATGATATTAAGAAGTTCTTCGCGCTTCCCCTAAAAGAAAAAGAGACTATAAAACAGTTACCTGGAAATGTTGATGGTTACGGTCAGATGTTTGTGCATTCAGGAGAACAGAAGTTGGATTGGGCAGATGTTCTCATTCTCAACATCCAGCATTTTGAGAATAGAGACATGGGATTTTGGCCTACTAATCTCACCACATTCAGGTCATTTTGAAGATGTAGCAAAATTTTACTTAATTCAAATTCATAAATTAATTAATATATTGAGGTATCCAATGAAAAAAAATTGAAGAAAACATGTTTTTGGCAATAATTAAATACTTAAGTGAGAAATGTTTCATTAGAAAAGTAAAACAACAAAAGAATGTATGGTATCATGCAATAATATAAAACAATAGAAGGCGTAGGGGTGTGCATTATTTAGTTTTAACCAAAAAATCAAATCGAACCAAAATTTTTGAGTAATTTGGTTCAGTTTTGATCTTAGTAATTTGGATTTTGGTTTTAATTAATGAAAACTTTGGTTTTTGATTTTTGGATCGGTTTGTTAAATAAAATTTTGGATGAAACCAAATAAATCAAAATAATTATATGATATATGGTATTATTAATTTATACATTATAGGCTTATAGTAAGAATTATAAATGGAAACTACTGTTGCTTATTCATTATACAATAAAATATTATGCAATAAATTTTTAAATGTAGCGAACTTCGATTCATCCGAAACCAAACCAAAATAACCGAACCAAATTGTTATTCGGTTTGTTTGATTTTACATTTTATTTGGTCGGTTTGATTCAATATTTTTAGGTATCCAAAACCAATTGGTTTTAAAAATTTATCATCCAATCCATCCTAATCAGCCAAACACACACCCCTAAGAAGGCATTTGACAAAAGAAAATACATAAAGTTAAATAATTTTTATTATGAGGGATTTACATACATACTACACAATACTCATGTATTTATATATCTAACATCTAAACTTTAATTTTTACATATATAACACCCAATTTTCAATATGACATCAAAAATATCATCATTACTCACTTTTAAAGTAAAATACACCTTTTTATGCATAAAAAAATATCAGATACGTAAATATCTACCTTTAGGTTTAGATATATAAATACATAAGAATTGTGTGGTATGTATGTTAATTTTCCTTTTATTATTATATAATGTAAAAGATTAAAAGAAAAGTTGAACCTTTCATAGTCTAAACAAGACTATTTCTAGTTACATATGTATCCCATAAGAATCAAACCACACATTGTTGACAAAAGGCAATGAGAGCTACTAGCAATGACTAAACATATGAAGCAAGTTAAAGCAATCTTTCATGAGAACAAATGGACAAATAGATTTGGTCTATCCATGCATCTAATAATTTTAAGAGGAAACTATGAGTAACTTAATGCTCTTTAGCTATAAATATTGTGATTCTGCATAGAAGAATAGCACCACATAACATTTGAGAAATAAGCACCTCTAAAGTGTCGTATCATAATTTGATATTAAAGAATGAAAACTCTCAAAATTTTTGAGTGGAGAGTAATCGATAATAATTATGCAATTGATAATAAGAGCAACTAGAACTCTGTGACATCATAATGTTGAAATGATAAGAAATGAGATGGACATGTAACTTGACACGCAAATAGCAAAAAACTTCATGAAATACTAATGAGATAGAGACCAACATGGTAAGTACTCAATAAGCAAGGGGACACTAGTTGCCTTTAGCGTTGCCAATACTAATGAAAATCTTAGTCCTATTAGCAACTAAGGAGAAGCACTATTGTAGAAAGAATCTTTTGGACCACATCCAACACATCCAACCAAGGATACATTGGTGGTTCTTAGGCATGATAGGGTTGGGCAAGGTGATCCATGATCACATGGGAAGCTAATGCTAAATCAAAGGAAAAGCACCAATGATGGAGAAGAAATCTTGCGAGGCATTAATATTCACTCTATATATTTAAATTAGGTTCATATATTTCGCAACCAAAGTAACCATTACTTAAGGGTATTGTAAAAATTGAATTTAAAATACTTTCATGCAAAATAAATTTATATTTTATTTAGAATAAAATTAGTGATCAAGGTAAAATATTTTATTTCATACGCTTTCAATTCAACACAATTTTATAGAGGAATTTTATTATGTTGTTAGTATATCTACTTTCTTATTTTATATTTTATTTATAACTTTTATACGCTTATTCATTAATTTGTTACAGGGATTCACTCGACACATATACATCAAAGATTGGTGAAGTTGTTTATTGTCTCTACAAATTGATGGTTAATGATTTGGATGTCGATCCCCAAGTTATGCTTCATATGTTTAGTGGCCAGATACAATATGTTAGGATAAATTACTATCCACCATGCAAGCAGGCTAATATGGTGTTAGGTCTCTCCCCACATGGTGATGGTAGCGCATTAGCAATGCTCTTTCAAGCAAATGATATCCATGGTTTGCAGATAAAGAAAAATGATAAGTGGTTTCTTGTAAAACCATAGCCAAGAACTTTCATCATCAATATTAGTGATATGATGGAGGTAATTATTGAAATAGTTCAAGCATTAAAGTAACCTTTCTTATATTCTTTTAGATAGTCTATTTCACATTTTCCCAACTCACTCCATGTAATGTTTCCTTCTATGAAACATAGATGCTTTTAGAAGGTTGTTATATTGCGGAAGACAACATTGTCCACCATGCCATTTGATGCAACTTTTTATTTTATTTTATTTAATATTATAGCCCTTCTTTAACAGAAATTACACTTAGACTATAATGATCATGTCTTTAGCATAAATAACCACAAGCTATGCCATTCTAAATATGGAATAACTCATGCACCATGATAACCATGGCTAAAAAGTCAATTTAGATTTTGGCGGGAGGATTTTTATTTTCAATAATACTCTCTCTCTCTCTCTCTCCATATATTTATATATCGTTGGTATATACATAGATATACTATTAAACTTATTTTTTTGTCTACCATTCAACTTCTTTAATTTAAAATGGAATTTTTAGAGTTCATCATTAAAAAGTTATCAAGTGTATCAATTATTTATTTGATTTTCTATCTTTTCAACAGATAATGAGTAATGGAAAATATAAAAGCATAGAGCATAGAGCTGTTATAAACATGGAGGAACTATCGACAGCCACATTTCATTCACCAAATATTGATGTTGTGTCGTCTCCTTTTCCCAAACTCATTGATAGTAATGGGGAGCTCTATAAAACTATAAGCGTCAAAGAATATACAGAGAAATACTTTGCATTTAAACTCTAATAATATTATGAAGGTAGGAATCTATTGAATTTACACATTTTTTTAATAAAACCTCTAAATCATCAAATTATCATGTTATAGTACATAAGTTATCAGTTGTATTCTCTCTCTCTCTCTCTCCGTATATTTATATATCATTGGTATATACATAGATATATTATTAAACTTATTTTTTGTCAACCTGCAATATAAAACCATTCAACTTCTTTAATTTAAAATGGAATTTTACAGTTCATCATTTAAAAGTTATCAAGTGTATCAATTATTTATTTGATTTTCTATCTTTTCAACAGATAATGAGTAATGGAAATTATAAAAGCATAGAGCATAGAGCTATTATAAACATGGAGGAGGAGCAACTATCGATAGCCACATTTCATTCACCAAATATTGATGTTGTGCTGTCTCCTTTTCCCAAACTCATTGATAGTTAAAGAATATACATGGAAATACTTTGCAGGAAAACTCAATGGGAAGAACGCCTTAGGAAAGCATCAAGTTGAAGAAATGGAGGGATAATGCCTACTTCTACTTTTGTGATAAAAATATCTCATATAATATTAATAAAATTGAAACAACACTAGCACATGTTGTGTATTATTCCATAACGACTGTTTTATGTAAAAGAAAAATGTTCCTTAGCAATTACATGAGGTCATCTATGTCGTCTACTTTGTATTATAAAGTCAAAGAACTTCCATGAGCTTTTTAGTTTATTATTAGAAATGATATATTATATGAAATGCAATGTTATATGGATATTATTGCAATCCACCATTAAGTTTTTGCGTGCTTATATATATTCTACTTTTATAATGAATAATAATGATTACTTTGTTCAAGATGATGATAAACTTGACGTGCATTTAAACTCTATTAATATTATGAAGGAGGAATCTATTGAATTTACACCTTTTTTTAAATAAAAACTTACCGAAATCAGCAAATTATCATGTTATAGTACATAAGTTGTCATTAGTATGCATGGGCTCATCAAGCTAGTGTACATATCTAATTAAATGGCACTTAGCTAAAATTCTAATACATTTATAAAATGGCAGTGACCCTTAATTTTTTTTTTTTTAAATTTGTTTTATAAGTACTCAAATAGTAATATATTGAGCCCATTTTCGACATGAAATGCATATTCAAATGTGATATTGATCAAAAAATAAATTCTCAAATATTATGAAAGATTTACAGAACTTTAAAAATATAAATAAGAATCATACTAACAATGCCTGACTCATATTATTGTTACTTTTATTATAATCCATGAGCTTGAATTATTACTACATGCACAAATTATCATAATTAACTCTCGAATGCATCAATTGCATGGATGTCCTTCAAGTCATGCCATGATGGCATTCATCTTTAGATGATTATTCTGGCATGATGACTTATCTTCTTCAGTAAGGCCATAACATTAATTATGTCATCAATATAATACAAGGTGGAATTTTCAACTAGTATGTACGTGGATGCATTCATTTTTTCAATACCATCAGTCCAATAACATATAATTAAGAATCTCACATTAATTTTATTATTATTTTTTATTGAATAAAAATTTATTTATTTTACTTCTATTTGATCACATCCTTCCATCATAAGAGATAATATATTTATCTTTATTTTATCTAAACATATTTTTTATCAACATGCTCATTTATTCTAAAAGTCTTCACTTCCTTGTTAAATAATAAAGAATTTAGTTATTATAATAATTGATTTTTTTTAGAATTATTAAAACAAATAAGCAGCATAAATGATGAAATTTACTATGTGCCTGTTTACAATCCAAGTGTGGGCTTCAAAAATTTGCATCCGACTTCTCGATGAAGAGAGTTTGAATTATGTCAGATAAATTTTTAGAAGGCAGATGAAATAGTAGATAAGACACTACCCAGAGATTTCATCCTCATTTTTTGAGGACTTTAGATCTGGTTCCAGGTTTCCTATAGGTTCAAGCACCTATAGTTAATTACCCCTCCTAATATTGAGAGAGAACTCTCGATTAAGGCCAGTCGTTAGATTGCTAATTGCTTAGCATAGTAGCATAATGTAGAGTATAAAATTATAAATTTATGAAATTTATTATTTTAATTTAAACCGGATGGTTGGCGGAATGATGACGTGCCTGATCAAGATCCCATGGTTCCATCATCCTAGCTTGTCATGGTCCCTAGTTTACTTAGTTAGAGGAGGTAGTTGACCTAACCTGACCGAAGGATCCTTGTTAGCAGTTATGTGTTGCATCGTCCAAGAGAACCTTATAGACCTGGGGTGGTGTTTGTCTAATAAGACAAGCTTAAGTCCACCTTAGCTGACAAAAGGCCTTTGTGCCTATCAAATATACCCTATGATTCATAACTTAAAGGGCTGAGCTATTGGGAAACATACGGGCTACAATCATGATCATAATATAGTGAAGCCATTCATGGGCCAAACCAAAAACCAAGACCTTGGTCATAATCGCATTTTATGTGGTGCCATTTAGGGGCAAGACCACATGGACAGAGGACACTGATCATATCCTTACTAGCATGAGATTATCTGAGTTTGAATATAGTGATTTATTTGGCTTGATATTAGCTCCTTTATGAGTTAAAGTTTTCTTAATCTGTCATGCCCAACAAATGATGGTGAATGGGTTGATGAAATGTTTGCTTTAAGTATTTAAATAATAAATTTTATTTAGTTCAAATATTTACTTAATTGAAATTTAGTTTTATGATGAATTAGTTTAGAGCTCAAGTATCTTTTGATGATAATATCCCTCTGAGTTGAGATTTTTAATCAACGCAGCCATCATCGGGGTGGACCTTGTCAACTCTACTGCAATTTAAATTAACATATGACTTATTTGCTAGTAGGGGATCGGGTCTATGACTTATGTGTAATTTAAATTCTTTAGAAAATTAATATCATATTAAATTCATTTAGGAGTCTATGACTTATTTGCTAGTAGGGGATCGGATCTATGACTTATTTGCTAGTAGGGGATCAAGTCTTACGATCTAATGCAATTTAAATTCATTTAGGAGTTGACCATTTAGTATACTTTGTCAACTTTAGTTCAAGCATAGAGGATTAGGTGTACTATGATCACATTTTAAGAAGCTAATATTTATAACCTTTGTTAACTTGAATTAACATATGAAGATATTCATTAACTTGCATGCATATAGTCATAAAGGATTGAATTGATTTATCATTTTTTTAACTCGCACAACATCCTTAGGCACTAAGTTTAAGTACTTGGTATATGTGTGAGGGCCCATGCAGGTATTTTTAACTTAGATAATTTCATCTGATTAATGAAATCATTAATTTTTTTTTGAAAATCATAATTAGACTGAGAATTTTCTAATTTTTGGATTGAAGGAATCTCCATAATTCGTGTAGCGTTTAATTTTGTATCGCCTTTTGTCTGCTTGTACAAAGAATTGTAGATCCCATGGCGAGTGACCATTCTGGTTCTATTTAATCAAATAAAAATTGTTCATTATTTATACTTCATTCATGATTATTGAAATCTTGTCTTTCGGGGATAATTGACACATTCATATTAATGCGCTTTTTAGCTCATCACAAATCTAACTCAAATTACATGAGTTGCTTTGATTCACCCAACATATCATGCAATATAACTTAAGTGATTATTGACAGACTTCGTATATCCTTATTGATGAGCTAGTTAGCTACATTGTAAGTCTTTTTATGAATTTCATTTGGATCCCATTAATTTTGAAGAAAAGTACTTAGATACATTATAAGTCTCATGTGTTTAAGATTTGATTTTAAATGCAAGGTCCAACTGGTTTTTCTAAAAGCTACATTCATGGTTGGTCATGAGTTACTTAATTGAATTTGTGCTAATAAGAGAGCTACCAAATTTCTTTTGCACTTTTATTCTCAATTTGGAATTGGGCATTTAGATTTACCACCAATTATTTATCATTTGGTATTCAATTGAGATCCTTACTCCATTTGACATCAAATGTGATTATTCAAGTGTTCTATTGATATTATTCAATTGATTACTTGTTCATAAATTTAACACTTTGAATATTCAAAGAGAAGCTTTCTCACATAAAAGAAATCAAATCCAATATGGATTTATCCTTAACTCCACATCAAGTTTCATGTTTATTTAAAAACTAAACTTTCAACTTATTGTTATTCACTTGTGAGTTTCACTTGAAATCATTAATTGTGAATCCTATGAGGATGATAGCTTTTATTATTATTATTATCATGATTTTATTGTCTAATAAAATAGCTAGTTAACGAGCTATTAAATAATTCTCTTGCTCGTGGGTATGGAATTAATTTTTGTTGAAAGGAAACTCTTTTGTATAGATCCTCCAATCATACATGCATTTGACTTGGTAATTAACTTGGAATAAAGTAGATGTGACATGAGTTTCACATGTCATACCATTTAAATTTTTTATGAATAGTTTGGTTGAATGTGAGCCTTATCAATTTCTATAAATTAGAGGCCATCATAGCCTATTCACATTCACCATTTGGGAAGAAAGATGGGAAAAAGGATTCTTGTCCCAATGTTCTAGTGTGCATTCAATCTCCTTGCAATTCATTGCAAACTCTTTTCCTTTTGTCTTTATTTCATTTTTTTTAAATTCAAGCTTATGTTTTCTTTATTTAATTTTATAATTTAACACATTCAAATTTCATTTTAGATTATTTATTTTGGATATGATTGATTGATTTTTTTTAGATAAATCTTGATTCCTCCCTTTTTTAAGTCCAAAATTTAGTCCAAATTTTATTTCAGCATAAAGGGCTATGTCGAAGCAGTTTTGGCCAGCCCGTCATGCCTTAATGAGCATGACGGTTGATATTTTGAAACACCTCGGCTGAATATCATCTTGCCACACCCTGATGAGAGTGACTAGGTCTTAAAATCTGCAAAAAGAAACTACTACAATATAATTTATACATATTCATACATTTTTACACATCCACAATCAACGATGATAATAAATTTGCATAACAATGCAGATGATTTGTAACCTATGAGTAATGATGTTCAAATTAATCTTTCTTATAATTTAGAGAAATAGAATAGAAAGAAAATGAAAGGCAAAAGAGGTTCAGTTGAATGAGAGGGGGATCTGGTGAAATATTAAATCGAGAGAAGGAGGGAATTAGATGGGAAAGTGTCGGAGACCGAGAGGAACCTGTCTGATGATGGAGTTCCTTCTCAGCTATGACAAAGAGATGATCGGAGGAGGAATCATGCGTGCGTGTGCTCAATTGGAGGAGGAATCGAGAAGGGCATGCTAAGGGGAACCTACCTGATGACGGAGTTACCTCTTAGTTGTCAAAAAAGGGGTTAAAATGGAGGCGTCGATGGCAAGGTGAAGATGAAAATCCGGGGTAAAGAATAGGGCTTACGGTTTGAAGGGATCACTCGCTTGTAGCTTGTGGTTTTGAAGGGAGGTAAGATGAATGAGAGGGAGAACCAAAATGGGCAAGACTACAATAATGACCAACCTTATGAAGGGATTTGGTTAGCGAGGATGATCTTGTTCGGTTGGGAGGATGGAACAGTAGGTGATGGAATGAATCAAGAGAAAAGAGGACCTTGGTATCTCTTGTGTGGCTCGGTTGAGAGGGAAGGATCAAGTGAGCCTTGCTAGAGAGAGACCAACGGGAAGAGAGGGATATCGAGAGCAGGAGAAAGAGAAAGAACGGGAGAAAGAGAGTGAATGGAGGGAGAGGGATTTTGCTCACCGTGATCCATTGGAATAAGAGAGAGTGAGATGAGAGAAGAATAATAGACAGCTCCTTCAATTCATTTTAAGAGAATAATCAAGATTCAACGAGAAATCTCATGATGGGATTAAGAAGCCCTAATTTCCTAATTAGTTTATTTCCTTAAGAGTTTAGGTAGGATTTTCAAGATATTAAAGTTTTTTATGGCTCAATTTAATTTTAAATTAATTCTAAAATAAAACTAGTTATAAATATTATGTTTATCATATTCAAAATAAATATTGAAAGTTTCCTTATCTTCGTATGACACGATCGCATTGAGATTTATGCAAAATCTTGCTGAAAATAAATCCACATAATATGGGTATCATTTCTAGGTAAATTCGATGTTCTAGATTCAACACTAATCTATTTTATGATCAGAGGTCATTTAGGCAATGTCGAGGTCGATCGAGGCAAATTTGAGGTTAATTTAGGTGTCATTGCACTCTAAAGCTTGCTTTTTTCCCCACGCTTGATTGAATTGTGAAAGGTCTTGTTCAATAGTTTTCGGTGTTTCGACAATAATGACGTCATCTATTTTGTGAAAGGAGCTCATTCGGATAAAATTGAGACCTATCAACTTTGATATGCATGAAATCACCAGTTCTATTTATTTTCCTTCATTGGATGGTAATTGACTAATGTAAAATATCAATTTTAATTGATTTTAATATTTTGAACATGTTCATGCAATTGATTCCATGATCGGAGGACATCTCGATTAATTTTGATCATGATCCATATGCTTTCAACTCTCAGTTTCATGACGATGCATCTAATTCTTGCTAATTTCAACATATTTGCTTAATTAAGCATATGAAAATTACTTATAGGTCAACAAATGCCCCCCAACAAATATGGTGTTTGTATAAAGTTAACCATATTTATTGCAAACTAGTTGACCATATAAGATTTGACCTGGTTTGTCTTTATTGACTCATCAGGTAGGAAGAGAGATACCTTCGGTCATATGCTTAATGCTCTAATGGCTCATCGAAGGTCCTATCTTAATGGTTTGTATATTTGATCTTTCTTTAGCCTTAGCTTCATGTTTAATATGCTTGATGAAGAAATGGATCTTATTTATATTGTGGTTTGGGTTTCTTCTGCCCTAGCTTCAAGCTTGATGGACTTGATGAAGGATTGACCTTATTTGTCTAACTTAACTTGTCAAGAAAATGTGCATACCTTTGGTTCTTTACTTGTTTCTTTTGGCAGACTTATTGAAGGGTTAACCTGATTTGTCTGAATTTACTCTTCAGGAGGATGTGCATACCTTCGGTCCTTTGCTTATTACTTTTGGCGAACTCATTGTAAGATTAACCTGACTTGTCCAAATTCACTTGTTAGGAGGATATGCATACCTTCGGTCCTTTGTTTATTACTTTTGGTGGACTTGTTGAAGAATTAACGATTTATTTGGATTGACTTTTGGGAGGATGTGCACACCTTCGTCCTTTGCTTAGTGCTTTTGGCGAACTTATTGAAGGATGCGATTCGGCGACCTAGTATTCAAGACGAGCATTAGGTCTATGATAAGAATATGTTAGTCCAACACTTGGTATATTAATGGACTGGTTGACTACAAAATTCTCTTAGTTCAGTTATGAGCTTTTACGAACTTCAAGATAGCTTCTTTAGCCCTGTGCTTGCTGCTTTGCCACACTTATTAAAGAAGTTATGTTGGTATTTGCATTGTGGTTGCTTAGATTTCTCCTTAGATCCTCTCTTGATTCGTTGATCAATTGGAAAGATTCTTCAGATCTGGATCACATAAATTCGTTGAGTTGGATCAACTTTGACAACCAAAGGCATTAGACAAACAAGAGTTGGGTTATTTCATTGTGGCCTTTCTTTTATTTTTTCGACTACCACATTTGGGCTTATGAATGAACTTGGAAGCTTTTTCTCTTGATTTTTGAGATTCTGATGAGTTCAGGAGGCGAACCTATAGCCTTTGAAGTTGTCCTCTACATGTCCTGAGTGGACGTAATTTTGCCTATTATTCGTATAATCAGGACTAAACAATTATATATGTCTAATATAAAAAGATTAGATGAGACTTATTATCGATCATATATATATATATATATATATATATATATATATATATATATATATATATATATATATATACTTTCATCTTGGGATATCGTTAGAAACATTATATCAACCTAAATAAATATATAAAAATATCCCTTGTCTTGCAGGGAAAATTTCATCGCAACTCAAGAATGCATTCTCGTAATGCAAGAGAATTTTTAGGGTCATTTCATATATATAATATAAGGAGTCATGAATATAATATTTATCTAATCATGCAATCATATGCACTCAGACATGATACTTCTTGAGATAACGACCATTGATGGGTGGTATGGGTCATCGACCACTCGAATAAATGAGCTGGTAGGCTCCTCCTTCGTATACCATCTCTATGATGTAAAGACATTCTCAATTAGCTTCAAATTTACCACCAATTCTATTGTGATGGATTATCGGTCTTCTTAGCACTAAGACCAACCCTCCTCTTTGAAAAGTTTGAGGATGCACTGTTCCATCAAAGGCTTTAGACATTCTTGCTTGATAGATTTCTAAGCTTTGTTGGGCTTGAAGTCTGATTTCATCAAGCATGTCAAGCTCTTCCATCAGTAAATGGACATTCTCTTCATGAGTGAGATTATACTGGGTAGCTACTCAAAGTGATGGTAGTTTGACTTCTAGTGGCAAGCCGACTCCAAAGTTAAAGCATAAGGAGTGGATTTAGTTGGTGTCTTGTAACTAGTTTGATATGCCGTAGCCTCAACATATTTATATGCCACTCTCTTTTGTTTCTTGTGAGGATCTTTTGAGTAGCTTGATGTTTTTATTAAAATATTCACAAACCATTGGCTCTTGGATTATAAATTGATGAATATCGCTAGTCGATTTTGTATTGATCGGAATTTATAGATCTTTGCACTCTTCAATCTTTGGGCCATTGTCTGAGATGACTCATTGTGGTATATTGAATCTCTAGACAACATTATGAGTGAAGAAGTTGACAACTTGATCAGCAGTAACTTCTTTAAATGGAGCCGCTTCGGCCAGCTTGGAAAAATAATTAGTTGTTGAGATAAAGCGATGCGACCGTTGATGGTGGATCAATAGGTCCAATTATATATGTTCCCCAACACTCAAATGGGCAAGATAGATGCGGATGTAGTGGATTCAGAGGTTGATGAATGATATTGCCATGGACTTGACATTCATAACACCTTTTTGCATGGTCGATACAATCTTTCACCCATTGTTGGCCAATATTAACCCATTCATTGATTTTAATTACCATGTTAGGACCTCATTGGTGTGCCCCACAAAGTCCTTCATGAATTTTAGATATCACTTTATTAGCTTCCTCATTTCCCAAACAACGTAGCCACATTTGTTCAAAAGACCTACAATATAAAGTATCATTGACATAAGCATATCATAGTATTCCCTTCTCCATTTGTGAGGCTAACGATTTGCTTCTTGGAAATTTTCCTTCTTTAAAATAGTTGATGAAGGGTTATCTCCAATCATCTGGTTCTTCTACTATGAAGGAGTCTTGTTTTACTTTGAAAGGTTCTTGAATTTGTGTTCTTTTTGAGTGTCCTTCTGTTGTTTAGTTTTAGATATTTTTGATGGAGTGTGAGGATCAATCATAATTACTTCCTGTTAGTTTGCACTTGATGATCCCTCTTCTAGCGGGGAATATGGATTCACTATAGAACTTGATGGGTGAAAACTTCTATCAACACTTGCTCTTCATGCTTGACATCTCTTTGGATAGCTTAGTTAAGCAGTCTGCTTTACTATTTTTGGATAGAGAGATTTGAGTCAATGTAACATTCAAAATTTTTGTCATTAGCTCAATAACTCGCTTATGATAATAAGCTAACTCAAGCTTAGTGATCTTATAGATTCTAAAAACTTGATTGATGATCAGCTAAGAGTCTCCAAAGATTTGAAAATTTTGGATACCTATGGTAATTGCTTCTTCAAGGCCCACTATCAAAGCCTCATACTCGACTTCATTATTGGTTTAAGGTAAGTCAAGCCATATGATTGTCTTATGATGCCTCCTTCAGGTGTTATGAATATGAGGCCAATATCGGCTCGTGCCTTATGTAGGTTTGTAGGTTGTGCTGGCTTGATCGATGACGCTCCATCAAAATACATCTCTCAGATTTGAAGGTTTTCTCTTCCATTAATAAATAGAAACTGGTCATCAGCCAAGTCATCATTAAGCAGTGAGTCAGTTGGGATAAGATGCGCAGTAAGAAAGTCTACCAAGATCTATCCCTTCATTGCTTTCTGGGGTATGTACGTAATGTTGAATTGTAATAAGAGTACTGCTCATTGAGCTAAATGACCAATCAATATTGGTCTTGTCATCAAGAACTTCAGTGGATTGACCTTTGAGATTAGTGTAATTTTATGAGAAATCTTATATTGACGAAGCTTATGGACTGAATATCAGTGCTAAACAATGCTTCTATTGGAGAGTAGCATACTTCAGCTCCTTCTAACCTTTGACATATGTAATATAACACATTTTCTTTAATTTCTTCATTATGTTGTGTAAGTAAAGCTTCGAGGGACTCCTCTAAGGCTGCAGTGTATAAGATAAGAGGTTTCCCTAGGATAGGAGCTGCTAGAATTGGCATATTGAGTATATACTTTTTAACTCTCTCAAATGCTTCTTGACATTCTTCATCCCATTTGAATGAAGCATTCTTTTTCATTAGCTTCACAAAAGGTTGGCATCTTTCTAATAGGTTTGATATAAAACATCGAATGAATGCGAGTTGTCCTTGTAAAGAGTGAAGCTGGCAAAGGTTCTTCGGTGGAGACATCTCCATGATCTCCTTGATTTTGTTGGGGCCAATCTCAATTCCTCTATGTCTTACAACATATCAAAGAAATTTTCTTGATGACACCCCAAAAAGCACACTTAAGAGGATTCATCTTGAGATCATACTTCCTGATCCTTTCAAAGACAATCTTTAAATCATTCAGGTGATCTTTTCAATTAACTCTTTTAACGGTGAGGTCATCCACGTATCATTCTACTTTATGATGAATCAAGTCATTGAAGATGCGTGTCAAGGCCCTCTAAAATGTAGCTCCAACATTCTTCAATTTGAACGACATGATTGTGTTACTATAAATACCAGTTGGTGTTCTGAATGATCTGTGTTTGTCATCTTCAGGAGCCATCTTGATCTTATTATATCCCGATGATCCATCCATAAAGGAGAACATGTCATAGTTGGAGGTGTTATCTACTAGAAATTCTAACACAGGGAGTGGGAATTCATCTTTTGGGATGCCTTGTTTAAATCTCAAAAGTCGATGCACATTCGAATCTGACCATTCTTCTTCTTTACAGAAACAATGTTGGTTATCTAATCTGCATACTTCTCCTTGCGAATGAAAATTGCTTCAATTAGCTTTTTTTTCCACGACCACTTATTTTTCAACATTTAGCCTCATTATTCTAAGAGCTTGTTTGGCTGGTATTGAATCAAAATTAATAGCTAGCTTGTGAACTGCCATATCAGGGGATAAGTCAGGCATCTCAGAATATGTCCAAGCAAAGCAGTACGTGAATTCAAAAAGCAATGTTTTTATTTCTTCAGCCTTATCATTAAGGAGATGAGCACTAACGAAGGTTGGACGAGGTTCTTCTTTAGTCCCTAAATTAATTAATTTCAATTCATCCATGGTAGACATCTGCCCACCATCTTCAAGTTCTTCAGGTGCCAATTTGGCTTCTACTTCCTCATCAATTATGAGAACGACTTCATAAAAGTCATCTTCAATTTTAGTCTGTTTCAATCTCACTTCCAATTATTGTATAGCAAGTGTTCTTTTGATGATGTCATTATTGAATGTATCCAAGACCCTTAGTGGTATAATTATCACTTCTTCAAGAGGTCCGTGGACTCTTTAAACTCCATAAGTTATCAAAGAAGTGAGCTTGCCATCTATCAGTTTCAACATCGATTCTAAGTTTCTGCATCATCCTTCAAATTTTTGGAGGATAGTATCTCGACATTCTAGTGGGTACCATCTTCTACTGAGTACTTGAATAAGCCATTCAAATCGGTGTTGACATTCTATCTATAGAATGAAGTTCCCAATCTTGCTCTTAAGTAGTGGCGGTGCATAAAAGATTTTAGTTCCTCAATGTTATGAACAAAATATGTGGAAGAACTGGTGTAACTATGAATGAATAATTTATACTAATAAGATAGTAGCCATTCTAGAAGAGACACATTGAACTTCACTTGCATAGATGAACTTAAAATCATAATTGGAATCAATGTTATTTATCTCATTTGCTTTTGTTGAGGGCTCACATTTTTCCTTGAGTTCAACTGGAATATCTTCTTCTCCCTCTGTATCATTGCCCAAATAAGGAACATGCCTCTTCAGCATTGGTGATGTGTCATAAGTTCTAGAGAAATTTAATGCAACATTCTTTCTTTCTTTTCGCTCCTTCTCTTCTTTGGTTTGCTTTGTAGTTTTTGAAGTTAGAGCTATAGATTGTTGAAGCTTACTTTCTTTTAAAAGATAATAGTTTGCATCCTCATAAATTTTGCCCGATGAACTACAAATGGTTGAATAGTGCTAAGAATCTTGTGTTTTGTTTCGTTTCTTATGTACTTCATACATTGATGTAAAGTAGATGGAACCATACCATATTCATGGAGCCAAGGATGGCTTAATAGAGCTTTGAATGAGGTGTCAACAACTATCACATGAAATTTAGCTTGGGTATAGAGTTCTCCAAACCTAAATGATAGAATGAAAGATCTGAGAGTCCTCTTCCCCATTTCATTGAAGCCATGGACCATCAATTTATCTCATCCAAGATGTTGAATGTTTAGGGACAACCACCTAAGTGCTCATAGACTCATAAGATTTACTGATGAATTTGGCTCATTCAAAATTCAATTGATTATAATTCTGCTACTTTCTACAGTTACATATAATGGGCGATTATGTTATGTTGTCCCAAGCATAAGATCTTCTTCAGAGAAAGTGATCATCTGGAGATCTTGAGCTTGCAAAACTTTAGTCATGTGTCATTCAGTAAAATAAGCTTCATATCCCTTCGGATCTTTAAGAGCTTGAATCAAAGTTTCTCAGAGGTCCTTTGACATCAAGAGAGTCTCTTACACACTCAATTATACAAGAATCTTTCTCAGATGTGATAGGATATTATAATTAATTCTTCCACTTGAATTTGCCTTCTTCTTAGGGTCTTTAGAGATGATATCTTCATTAACTTCAATATTTTTGTCTTCATTTCTAGTTTTGTGCTTATTTGATAGCCCTTTGTTTAATGGAAGTGGTAGTATCTTGCCACTCCTTAGTTCCACTCGGGCTGCTTTATTCAACTTAGACTCTTCATATGAGGTAGCTCCTTCAAAGTCACCATCTATCAGGGAGGATTGTGCGGATGCATCAAAGTCACTGCCAAGCTTCAAGTGACTCATTTGGCATTTTTTTGAAGACTCATACTCATCTTTGTCAGTAAAACATAAGTCATCTTTTAAACTGTCTTCCGTTTGTCACACCATCATGCATGACTTTGATGTTATAGGTTTAGGAATTCTCCTGCTTGGCGGGACAAACTTTCTGAGTTCATTTTTGCATTTTACATTTTTCAAAGCTGCTTGATTCAAATTATCCAGGAATGGATCACATTGTGGGTTGTTCGACACCGCAGAAATAGCTCAATGCATCTTTCTAAGAAGCAAGTCTTTATCATTATTTCCCTTTTCATTTGACTCAGTGATTCAAAGTCCTAACATGTAATCAACCAGCCTGCTAGTCTATCTCGTCGGTTGATGATACACATCTAGATTATTGATGATCTTTTGAATTATAGTTCTCTTCTTACTCTTCTTTTTCTTAGCCGACTTCTTTGATTTATGAGGTCTACGTTTAGTAGACTACTCGTCATTCTATGATGAAGTAGCCTTATCAAAATGCCATTGAGAAGCTAAAATGCTTGGTTTAGGCATTTCTTTTATGTCCAATATAGGTTCAAGTGGTGATTTTGACTTAATACTAGGGATATCTTTTAGCTGCTTCAACACTTTCACAGTCTTCTTAAAAACTATTGTCTTCCATTGCTCATCTTTTGTTACTTTTCCTTTTGCCTTCTCTTTCATCAATGGTACTAAAGTGGACATAATCACCATAACAGATTCTCTTTTATGATGGACAAGAACACTATTAGATAGTGTGAATTCACCATTTCTATTTTTTCTCTCCAATCAATCCTTTAAAATATAGCAATCTTTAATTGGGTGGCTAATTACCCAATGATATGGATAATATTTTGGATTATCAGTTTGACCTAACTCTTCGAGTCTTTTGGATTATGGTAATTCTAATCCTACTTTAAGTGCTTGGCAGAATAACTTAGCCACACTCTCCCTCTTGAAAGAGTATTCCTTACTCATTTTGTCTTTTAGAGATGAGTGCACTCGTTCATCATCTCTCATTGATTGCTTTGATTGGGAGTTAACTGATTGTTTTCCCCCTTCATCCATATAAGCAGGCTATTTTTATTTATCAACATTGTAAGTTGCTCGCTTTCCACTACTCTTCTTGTAGGAGGTTGTGTGAGACTCATTCCTCCTTGAGTCTGAGAATTTATTCATCTTTACCATTTCTGAGTGACCCTTTGGTTTTGAGCGATTCAGCTTTTCAAACTTTTCCACTTGATCTAATAACTCTTGCAATGTTGAGATATAGGTCATGCATAAATATGGTGCCATCTTATCGTCAATGTTACCCATCAACATTTGGATTGCATGTGTCCTCTTCTAGCTGTTGTTCACATTTCATGCTCATGTTTCACCAACATGAAATTTATTTAGTCATTGACTCATCTTTCCTTCTTTGTTCTAAGGAGAGGTTAGCAATTGTAATCCTTTGAGTTGCACTAGTGAACCTTTTGATGAACATTATCTCTAATTGAGTAAAAGTCTTGATCGAGTCATTAGAAAATTTATCATACTATTGGAAAGCAGTTGAGGTTAAACTACTAACAAACTAGCGGAATAGTAGTGCATCATTGCCTCTTGTATTGTGACATGTTGCTTTGAGTTGTGCCAGGTGTTGTCTGGGGTTTCCAGTACCATTGAATGTATTGAATTTTAACATCAAATAACTCTTAGGATATGACACTTAATTGTACTCTATCAGGTATGGCCATTGAATGTATTGAATTTTTCTGCCTAGTCAGCAGTAATGACAGCTTTGATCTTTCACATATAATTATTTTCAATTGAGCTGCTATCACGGGCTCAGATACGTTAGGCACATCTTGAGGGATTGATTGAGGTGCTAGTTGATTGCCTTCATTTCTCCCCTCAGGTGCATTGTTTGAAGCTTGAGGCACTGAGTCAACTGGTGGATCGTCAAGTGTAGCATTGGCTATTGGATGGTTGACAGGTGGAATAGATGTTGGCACTGCTACTGCATTTCTCTACATCATCTATAGCATCACATTCATTTGTTCCATCATTTGATTCATCTTTGCATTTAATTGGATGATCTCCTTATCCTTTGCACTCACCTATCATTGCATTCATTTGGGCTAAAGTGGTAGTGTCGGAAAGAAAGAGTTATCCTTCTCTTTTTTGGTTCTTCTTCCTCTTCATCACGAGGCTATGCTTGTAGCTCCTCCTTCATTTGCTGGATTTGGTTCTTCAATATGAATAGGAGGTGTGGCTCCATGCCGTCTATGTTGATGCTATCGTGCACCTGATAGTTCTCTGACGTGATGTACCACATACACTGCTTCCACTTCTATAGTATCCTCATCATATTATTCATCTTATTATAATCTAACTTCAGAACACCTCCTCCATTGAATTTCTTACTCTGGATTCGAGACAAACCTCTCTTCAACCGGAGGGCTATGATCAAAGAAAATTTTATTTTGTGGAGATTCATTTGATTGACGATGCAATTCGCTGGAATGTTCACCTGAGTGTTGACTTTGTAATTCATTATCAGAAGATTTCTTCTTTGGAACCCAATTTTGTCGGTTCTACTCATTGGCTGATTTTTGGGAATGCAAACCAGATGTCACTCATTTTTCTTTATTTTCAACAAATTCTCTTCTGGGCCTTAGACTCCAAGCTTGCTTTCCCTGCCATCGGGATCTTTTGAAAGCAGATTTCTTGACATACGGTCTAAGTGTCATGCTTCGATGGTCACCGTATGGGGTTTGCTTGAATCAGTCATGAGCTCTCACAATAGGTGGTAGTCTACCTTTGGTCCCTTCTCCTCATTAGACTGTTTCCTTAGCAACATTTTGTACTTAATGCACTCCAACATATAAGGTTTCAGGAATTTTCTTTTGGGAATCAGAGCTTGATGTAGTTGTCGGTCCTAAAAATATTGCTTCAACTCACCAGTAGAGCTATTCCTCTTTACCCATTTCAGGTTCCCAAATTTATTCTAGGTGGGAATACTTCTAGTTCTGAGGCTAACGATATAGTATGTTGTTTAGACAGCAGTTGTTGAGCTTGTAGTTCACTATTCATCCCCATTCTCTGCCTTGTTGTTAATTTTTCTCTAGACGAGGAAGCATCATGATCTTGCTTTTTTGGTACAAAAGGTTCAATTGACAGAGTTGTATTTACAGGCATGACTAAGACTTTCTTCCCAGAAATAGTTCTCTTGATAATCAAAGTGTTAGAATATCCCAATCTTTGAAATGCAAAAACTCTATTTTGGGGAGCCCTAGCAATAGTTCTCTGTTGCACATGCTGATGTGCATGACCTACAGATGTATCCTAAGTTGATGTGACATTAGTTCTATCTACGATTGCTGGAAAGTCCACACTACCAAATTGAATGGTAGCTCCAACATCTCGAATGTTCATGATAGCATTAGCCAGATGGATGTTAGGCGACTTAACTTCACAACAAACAAATTGTTATGAAGATCCATATGTAGAAATGAAAGATGGGGATCAATAATCAAAAATAAATATTCTACCCCATACTTTCATAATGTAGATACAACATATTAAAAAATAAAGTAATATATTCAAAAAAAATTTCAAGTAAATAAAATCATACTCAACAAACAATTATGTTCATTAAAGATTTTTTTTATGACTAAACTTCAATTTTGATTACTTATAATACTCCGCTACTACTATACTCCAAATTTGACTAGCCAAAGATGGAAAGAGAAACTAGTCTCCGGTGGAGTCTTCAAAAATTTATGTGCTCAGAAAATTCACATCCGACCTCTCGATGAAGAGAATTTGAATTATGTCAGACAAAATTTCAAAAGGTAGATAAAATAGTAGATAAGACACTACCTAGAGATTTCATCCTCATTTTGTGAGGACTTTAGATCTGGTTCTAGGTTTCCTATAGGTGCAAGCACCTATAGTTAATTACCCTTCCAATATTGAGAGAGAACTCTCGATTAAGGCTAGTCGTTAGATTGCTAATTTCTTAGCATAGTAGCAGCATGTGGAGCATAAAATTATAAATTTATGAAATTCATTATTTTAACTTAAAGCGGATGGTTGGGAGAATGATGACGTGCCCAATCAAGATCTCATGATTTCTTCATCCCAGGCTCTCATGATTTCTAGTCTACTTAGTCAGAGGAGATAGTTGACCCAACTTGATGAATGATCCTTGTTAGCAGCCATGGGTTGTCGTCTAAGAGAACCTTGTAGACCTAAGGTGGTGTTTATCTTAGGAGACAAGCTTAAGTACACCTTAGTGACAAAAGGGCTTTGTTCCTATCAAATATACTCTATGATTTATAATTCAAAGGGCTGAGCCATTGGAGAACATACAGTGGATAGTAATATAGTGGCTTCATAAACCACGTCAGGACCCTAACCGCATTTTATGAGGTACCATTTAGGGGCAAGACTACATGGATAGAAAAAACTGGTCACATCCTTTGAGATTATTTGAGTTTAAATATAGTGATTTATTTGACTTGACATTAACTCTTTTGTGAGCTAGAGTTTTTTTAATCTGTCATCCCCAACAAATGATGGTGGATGGGTGAATGAATTGTTTTCTTTAAGTATTTAAATAAAAAATTTCATTTAGTTCAAATATTTACTTAGTTTAAATTTAGTTTTATGATGAATTAATTTCGAGCTCAAGTATCTTTTGATGATAATATCCTCTCGGTTGATATTTTTAATCAACACGGCTATCATCGGGGTAGACCTTATCAACACTACTTATTTGCTAGTAGGGGATCGGGTCTATGACTTATGTGTAATTTAAATTATCTAGAAAATTGATATCATGATAGACCTTGTCAACTCCATCGTAAATATAAAGGATCGAGTCTTATGATCTAATGTAATTTAAATTCATTTAGGAGTTGATCATTTAGTAGACCTTGTCAACTTTATTTCAAACATAGAGGATTAGGTCTACTATCATCATATTCTGTGAAGCTGAATATTTATATCTTTCATTAACTTGAATTAACATATGAATACATTCATTAACTTGCATGCATATAATCATAAAGGATTGAATTGATTTATCATTTTTTTAACTACGCGTAGCATCCTTAAACACTATGTTTAAGTACTTGGTGTAAGTGTCGGGGCCCATGTAAGTATTTTTAACTTAGATAATTTCATCTAATTAATGAAATCATTTATTTTCTTAAAAATCATAATTAGATTGAGAATTTTCTAATTTTTTGATTGAAGGAAGCTCCATAATTCATGTAGAGTTTAATTTAGTATCGCCTTCTGTCTTCTTATACAAAGAATTGTAGATCCGGTGGTGAATGACCATTCTAGTTCTATTTAATCATATAAAAATATTCTCATTATTTATACTTCATTCATGATTATTAAAATCTTGTCTTTTAGTAATAATTGGCTCATTCATATTAATGCGCTTTTTAGCTCATCACAAATCTAACTCAAATTACATGAGTTTCTTTTGATTCACCCAACATATCATAAAATATAACTTAAGTGATTATTGAAAGACTTTGTATATGCTGATTGATGAGCTAGTTAGCTACATTGTAAGTCCTTTTTTTGAATATCATTGGGATCTCAATAATTTTGAAGATAAGCATTTAGATACATATAAGTCTCATGTGTTTCAGATTTGATTTGAAATTCAAGATCTAAATGGTTCTTTAAAGGCTACATTCATGGTTGGTCATGAGTTACCTAATTGAATTTGTGCTTGTAAGAACATACCAAATTTATTGCACACTTTTATTTTCAAATCAAAAGGATTTCTAGATTGGAAGGTATTGTATTTTGAAGTTCGAATAGTAAAGATAAATTAATAGACTTTATAAAATTATAAAAAATCATTTAAATCAATTGAAACTTTGGAAAATTATAAAAAATTATAAAAATAAAAATAAATATTCATTTTGGAGGTATTTTAGAGAAAACATTAATAAAAGTATTCCCAATTGATTTTGAATAGTAATTAAGTCTTAATTTGGGTTTAATTGAAAACTTAATTAGCTTAATTACTCCCTAATTACTCAAGTAATTAATTCCAAAATTTTTGAGGTTGATTAATGAGATGACCCTACATCCCATAATTTTCTCAAGATTTATTACTTAGTTAATTAAAAAATTAGTTATCTTAGCCTTAATTACTTTCTTAATTAATCAAGTGATTAATTAACATGCTAAACAGTTAGGAAACCATTAATTAAACTTGTCAATCATTGTATAACTATGAAGGAGCATGGGGAATGAGATTGGGACCTCTTTCCTAATCTTTTACAATAAGTTTATTTCATTTGAGTGGAAATTAAAAAATTTGGGATTAAATAATGGTTTAATTCATTAATTAAAATGGCTTAATTAATCAAATTAAAATCATAATTATTCTAGAACTCATCTAATTAAGTTTCTTGGGTAGACTCTTAGGTGTTTAATAACCTAAAAAAATCATAAGGAAATTATAATTAACCCACATGTGGGAGAATTATAAGAGTACTTAATTAAGTTTCTTAACTTAATTAACTATTAATTATGAGCCAATTGCATTAGACATTTTATTTCCTAGGGTCATTGCTGATTTAAATTCCAATTCATGTGCATATCATGTTGGCTCATGATTAATTTGTTAATTACTTTAAGGTAACATAGGTAAGGTTAATTAATAGACTTAACTCATATTACAACCTAATTAACCCATAAAATTAACCTAATTACCTTTTCATTAAACTAAATTAAACCACAAATATGAGAATGGATTAGGATCAGCAAACTTTCCCACATTTAATTAAATTAAGATAGAAAATAAAATGAAAGATGGTATTAACAAGCTTTGGTTTCCTTTAAATGCATTTATTTAATGTGATTGTCCTCAAGAATTAGTTTGATTGAATGAGATTATATGCTTACAATTAGTATTTCCTTTCCAATCATGTTAAATGGTGTATGTCATTTGATTCCATACTTCCATCTCTTTTCAAAATTAATTAAATAAAATAAAATTTTCTTAATATATGTGTGGCTATTATCACTAATAAATCAAAATTATTTTTCCAAAGTTTATAAATCAATTACATTGATTATTGTGATAGTAGTTATGATTGCATATTGGTTTGCATGTGCTTTTAGCTTAGGTATGGGAAGTAAAGCTTTCTTTTCCTTAATTTATGTGTAGTTTTATATGTATTTGAATGTTAATAAGTATATAGTCTGGACATCCCAGGAATACGAGGCTTTAGCTAGCCCCAAGGAGCTCATTTGATTACCTCGGTTCCCTGGTTAACAATGACACATACTTATTTGATTTCATTTACATGTATTTTTACATTAGAATTTGGATGTGACTTTGTTTCATATACATAAATGTTTTAATCAAATAAAAATGCAATTTTTGCATGATTTTATTCCACTTATTTATATATACATTCATATGTAGTGAGATAACAAAGTATATAGTTTGGACATCCCAGGAATTTGAGGCTTTAGCTAGCCCCAAGGAGGTCATTTGATTACCTCACTTCCCTAGTTAACAAAGGCACGTACTTGCTCATTTCTCTTTACATATGTGTGCATATGTGGCTAAAGGATGAAAATCTCTCTTTTCTACTAAAATTACATGAATTCATTATTGGCTAAATGATTGAATTAACTAGTCATATAGTTGGAAGCTTCCTTTCCTACATTCATATATATATATATATATATATATATATATATATATATATATACATATGTTTGAATGCAAATGGGTATATAATTTGGACATCTCGAGAATATGAGGATTTAGCTAGCTCCAAGGAGGTCATTTGATTACCTCACTTCCCTAGTTTAATAATGGCACTTACCCATTTAATTTCATCCTTATCCATTTTTGTATAAGAATTTGGATAGAGTTTTAAATTAATATGATGAAATAGTTCAATCAAATAAAAAAATATAAATTTCAAATGTACACATTCATCATTTAAGTATGCTAAAACATGTTGCATGTATAGATACACTTAGGATTTAATCACATGCATGTTTTGTGTGATGGAAAGGAATGGTTTAATATATGTCATATGATAGTAGTTCAGTTAAGTTAATCTTAAGATGCCTTTCATGTTGGATATGATCATTTAAAGTGAACCTAAACTTAGGATTAATTTAAAATGTGTAATAAGCCATTCACTAAAGAGAACTAAATCAAATTAACATGCTTTAGAAAGTGGCTTAGGGTAGGAATGAAAGAGGAAACCTCTTTTGTTCTCTTTATAACACTTAGTTACTAAGTGTAGGCCATATGAAACAAAAGAAAACAAAAGTAAAATTCTCAAATTAATTAAACCACTTAAATGAAATAAAACTCTTATGATTAAACAACCTTTCACACTTAGAAAATCATAACCTTAATGGCTAGTTAGGACATACCACACAAGCCTTAATACACACACATTAGATTAAGTCACTACTTCTAGCTTTATGTTAGGATGGTGCATGGTGTGATGTATTATTTTAGACTGATGTTAGGGTGTATATTTCATAGACTGGATGGTAGGATGTTGTTAGCCTAATCATATTTTATTCAGGGGATTGTGCTTAAGATATCGCTTAAAAATAAATATAAATGCTCTCTTTTGTAGGTTGCTTAAGCTCCTAAGCGTAATCCAAGTTAGGATAGGTGGGCTTGGTTACTCCAAATTATAAATATAACTATTTGGGTAGTATGTGTGTTTAGCTAACACTTATTTTGCAGGTGTAGTTAGACTTACTTTTCCTATTTTTAATGTAATTTTGAATTAGGAATTAGGATTTGTGTTATGGGGGGTATAGGATCAACATTGGCTAGAGGGCTTTGTCCTGGGAGGCCATGTGATGCCTTTGGAGTGGAACAAATCAAATAAAATGAAAACATGAAGGAAATGAAGAAGAGATGAAGACATGAAGATTTGAAGACCCCCAATAGTCTTCATTTGTAAATTATAATTATTCTCTTAAGCACTTGGTTGCATAAGAGTAGAGCTTCGCTACCCATTTTTATTTTTGGGTTATACGGTGGTACCCAATCGCATCTGCCTTTTATTATTTTGCTAGTGTTATAAAATTTTTTTGATGTTGTGTTTAGTTTGCATCATAAAAATGACATACTTTTCTTAGTTTCTTCAATGTTTGATGTTTGAATGTGCGGCCTGGATGCAGTAGGCTCTTAGGATAAAATTAATTTTTCTACCCCAATTAATCACTCATACTAAAATTTTTTACAATTCATAACCTCACATAAAGCCTAAAACATAAATAAGATAATTAAAATATTTAGCAACCCCCTTATCTGAATGTTGAATGTCTAACAACATGCATATCATATTGTTTCACTCTTGCTAAAGAGAGGGTTTCCATCTTTGCACGATAGGGGAAGGCTTGATCTTTAAGGGTCTCTTCTGTGTTGAAAAAAACCTCTTTCTCACTGATTTAGCCCATAATCAACTTCATTAAGCATTTAGGCATAAAACATCCTATGGTCTTTGTCAAAATGAAATGTCAAAAATCAATTAAAATTTGAAAATATTTCTTATTAAACTAAGTCATTGCTCATACCACTCTTGCTCTAGTCTCTTAGAGTAGGTTTAAGGACTTTAATCTCTTTCTAAATTAATAACAGTCGAACTATCTTTCAAATTCATAAGACTTTCCTACATGGATTAAAGCGTAGGAGGAGTTAGTTGGCCACGTGCAAGCCCGAATGTGGTTTATTCTCTCTTGTGGAGGTAAACTATATACCCATCTTCATTTAGACTTAGGTCATGCTTTGGCTTATGCCAAAGCTCCCTTGATTTCGGATTCAAGGTAGCTATTTGTTTTAGGCTACAAGCATAAATCCTCACCTCTTAATCATTTCGACAATCATATGTTGATGGTTTATAAGCTCTAGCAATCTAACAAGATTTCAACTCTAACAAAATAATTCTCCTCACTTTCAAATATATAAAGCCCAAAATAGGATAGATTGGAATGCTAACTAGATTTCCTAGTGTCATGAGCATTCCCTAATCATTTCCTTTTTTCGATAATAAGTCTTCTCCTTGAGTTTTCCACTTGATTTTTCAATACAACTAATCCTTTGATAGTCTAGCCTTGAAATCTTTGGAGACCCTAATTATCTACTTTAATCGAGAATATTCTTAAGGAATTCCCATTTCTTATGATGTAATTAACTATGGGGGCTTGCCTCCATAGAGAACTTAATGAACCTGGCTTATTATAAATCATGTTTTATTTTTCCATGTAAAGTAGGAGAAAGATCTCTGGTACATTCGAAGACCCATCATGCCTCAGGAGTCCTTATTTGGTGATTAGGATCCATTATAGGGTGATGATTTCTATCTTTTGAGATAGTGTATCATTCCTTAATGTCATACCCAATCACTTCAATAAGTAACCCCTAAGATCTGTGTGATGTTCCACATCTCAAAAATAAACACCACAATCCCTTATTACGGCCTTTGTGGCATGTTGAGACAAACCTATCAGTAATTCAGTCATATTTGGGTGTGTTGAGTCTGACCTTATGCACCCACTTGAGTCTTGAACTTGAGTAGTTGATGGAGGATTTTATCATCGGGCTAATGAGGTGGGGGATCTCTTACTGCGACCTTTGTGGTGTGTTGAGTAAGTAGACCTATCAGCCACTCGGCTATATTTGAGTCTAACCTTATGCACCAACTCGAGCCTTAGATTATATTTTTGGATGGAAGATGTGTCTCCAACTTGATTTGATGAAGTTCGTAAACTTAAAATTTCTCTTTTTGGTCAGTATGACTTTAAGACTCGTAAACTTTGAATACATAATTTGAACATGTATATGAGGATCTCGACCTTAGACATGATGTCAACCCAAATACAAAAGGAGGCCCCCTATCTTATAAGGGAAAGCTTAATATTTTGCTATAAAATTAAAAAAATGTCCCATGTATGACAGGGGGATGTTTGCTTTATTTTGGAAATGCATTCTTGTGTTACAAGAGAATTTCCAAGCAAAACTTACACATGTAATGGCAGTGAGGAATAATTGGTCTTCTCATCACCATGACCAATTCTCCTCCTTGAAAAGTTTGAGGACTCACTGTATGATCAAATGCATTCTTGTGATTATATTTTTATGTGTAATACTTTTTCAAATATTGATCATTGGCAGCATTGGCCTTTCTCATTTGAAATTGATAAGCTGGTATGCTCTTCCATGATATATCTTTTCAATGGCTTATGGCCTTTTCTAATTAGGCTCAAATTTACTACTTACTTTATGGTGAGGATTAATTGGTCTTCTCACCACCAGGATTGATTCCCCTTCTTGAAATATTTGAGGACACACCGTATGATCAAATACTTCAAACATCTTTGCTCAGTAAACATTTAAATTTTGCTAAGCTTGAAGCCTAACTTCGTTAAGCACGTCAGGCTTTTCCATCAGTAGATGGACATTCTCATCTTGAGTGAGATTGTGTTGAATGGCTACTCGAAGTGAAGGTAGTTCAACTTCAAGTGACAAGAGCTTAGCTCAAATATTAAGCATAAGTAGATTTAATGATGCTCGGATGTCGTCACTATTTCTTTAAGGCAATTTTACTTTGATTCTTTGGCCTCCAAATTTGCTCACCTATTTTCCAGGACTTTCTGATGGTGGATTCTTGGACCTATGGTCTAAGTGTTATGCATCGATGCTCATGATTGAAAAGTTTGAGGATGCACCGTATGATCGAATACTTTGGACATCCTCGCTCGGTAGACTTTTAAATTTTGCTAAGCTTGGAGCATAACTTTGTCAAGCATTTCCATCCATAGACGGACATTTTCATCTTGAGTTAGATTGTGCTGAATGGCTACTCGGAGTGAAGGTAGTTCAACTTCAAGTGGCAAGACTACTTTAGCTCCAAATACTAGTGCATAAGAAGTGAATTTTGTGGGAGTACAGTCTAAATGTCACGTTGTTATCTTTCTTTAAGGTAGTTTCACTTCGAGGATTTGGCCTCCAAATTTTCTCACCTTTTTGCCAAGACCTTTTGACAGTGGATTCTTAGACCTATGGTCTAAGTGTCATGCATTGATGCTCCATGTGTGGGACTTGAATTTGTTAACATATTGAGGGGTTGTAGGAGGAGGTCTTCTTGAAGTAACAACTCTAGCCTCCCTGATGAAGACCTTGATATTTTCTTTCATCATACCTTTCTATTTAGCAACTTTGAGGACCGGATTTACTCTTACATATACTCTTTCAGGTTTTCTCACTGAAGGAGCTAGAACTTGATGCTGACAGGTCTGAAAAGACTGTTTGATTTAACTAGTAGAGTTATTCCTCTTTACCCATCTTAGGTTATCAAACCTGTTAATGGTTGGAGCACTCACTTCTGGTTCCACAGCTAAATGTACAATTTTTTGCTTGAGCAATGGCTATTGAGCACACAATTCAGCATTTCTCTTTCTTCACTGCCTCTAGGTTAGCTTGCTTAGATGCTTCATCCTCACTTCTTCTCGAGGCTTGATATATTTATTTTCTTTCTACACGACCTTTGAGCAATTCCGAACATGCGGTTTTGGTGTCACACCCTGATGTTCACTGTGCATGAACTACTTAGGACAGTTATGAGCATTACCCATTGGGAGTAGCCTCTTTAGTGAAGCTTTCTCATTTTTTTTGATAATTAGGCTATAATATTTTTTCTTCATAAGACTCTTCTCCTTCACAACTTTCAGCACCCTATGCACTCTCAAGGACAGAATCTCAAGATGTCTCCTTTGTGGGGTTATAGCTTGGTGTCGCTGCCCTCATAATGATTAGTTGATATCGCCAGTAGAGCTATTCCTTTCACCCTCTTGAGATTTTCAAACTTGTCGTGAGTGGGAACACTCGCTTCTGGCATCAAGTCCAGTCACATGGCTAGTGATTCAGGCACAACTGTTGAGCTTGTAGTTTAGCATTTATTCTCCTTCTTTTCCTTCTACTATATTTTTCTCTAAAAGAGGAGGCTTCAGCATCATGCCTTCCTAGTGTGAAAAGTTGAGCTAACAGAGTGGCCATATTCATAACCATGACTAAAACTTTCTACCCAGTGATGGTTCTTTTCATGACTGATACCTCAAAATGACCCAATCTTTCAAGGAACCTCAATAGCAGTAGTGGCCATTCTAGTTGTCCTCATCCCCTGCACATGTTGGTGTGCACAATATGCAGGTGCTTCAAGTAGAGGATTGTTTATATTAATGATAGCTGAGAAGTTTACACTACCAAATTAAAATGTAGCTCCAGCACCTCCAATATTGATAATAGCATTAGCTAGATAAATGTTGGCTCTACGACCTGGCTACATGATGAACGGTGTGTTCTGAAGATCCATCGATATAGAGAATAAGTAGATTAGTCATAAGAACATAATTGGCTTATATTTAATTTCATTGATAATTGATTCTCTTTTTTCTTTTTAATTTAAATTTTTATCATGTTACACTACTACTATAGCTTAAATTCGACTAGCCAAAGATGAAAAGAGAAACCTCTCCCCAGCAGAGTCACCAAAAATCCATGGGCTTTAAAAATTCATCACCGACATCTCAATTAAGAGAGTTTGATTTATGTCAATAAAATTTTCAGAAGGGAGATGGAATAGTAGATAAGACACTACTTAGAGATTTCACCCTCATTTTGTAAGGACTTTAGATCTTGTTCTAGGTTTCCTGTAGGCACAAGCACCTATAGCTGTGCACCCCTCTAATACTAAGAGAGAACTTTTGATTAAGGCTAGTCATTAGATCATTAAATGCATAGCGTATAGTAGCAGCATGTGGAGCTTTAAAATTTAGATTTATGAAATTCATCATTATTTAACATAAGGCGGATGGTTAAGGGAATGATGATGCGCCCGATCAAGATCCCATGGTTCCATCATCCCGGGCTATCATGATCCCTAGTCTACTTAGTCAAGGAGGTCGAAACTAGGATCCTATTACCATGGGTTACTTCGTCTAAGTAATCCTTGTAGACCTGGGGTGATATTTTTCTAAGAGACAAGTTTAAGTTCACCTTAGCTAACAGAGGGTTTTTTGCCCAATCAAATACATTCTATAATTCACAGCTCAAAGAGCTAAGCCATTGGGGAATATACGGGCTATGGCCGTGACCATAATTTAGTGGTGTTATTTTGTAATAAGCTACTTGGTCAGAGGGCTCTAGTTGTAACCGTCATTTATGTGATGCCATTTTATGGCAAAATCACATGGACAGAGGACACGGGCCACATCTGTATGGGCTTAAGATTATTTGAGTGTGAAAATAGTTATATATTTGATTTGATATTAGTTCTTTGAGTAAAATTTTTCTTAATATATCACTCTCGATAAATGATTATGGAAGGTTGATGTATTATATATTTTTTTTCTTTAAGTTTTTTAAAGATTGAAGATTTTTATTTAGAACATTTATGGTTTAATAACTTATTAAATTCAACAATTTGATTGATACTTGATTTAGATTGACTTGCTCTAGAATTGCAATCACATTTTGATGAAAATATCTCCTCTAGTTGAAATCTCCATTCAACATAGCCATCATCGGGGTTGATGAGTTTGCTTGATCATTTTGTTTATTATTCTAGATCCTATCAACTCTATTAATTTAATAATAGAAGATCATATCTAGATTTACATTTTGATAATTTTACATTTGGGGATATTGAATATAAATATCTTAAATATTTTGATAATAATGGCCCATCCGATTGATATCTTTAATCACCTCAGCCATCATTGGGGAATTAGGAGATACTTGCTATACTGTCATATGATAGAATTAGCTTCTCAAAGATTTTCTCAATGGAGAAAGATATAATATTATTATTAGATTATTTGAACCTTAACCCAATTCACAGACCCAACCGAGAATTAACTCGCGCAACATCCTCAGACACTAAGTTCATGCATTCAACATAATGTCGGGCCCATGTGGGTGCTTAAATCATTTAATTTATTATTTCAGATCTTGTCCACTTTATTAATTTAATAATAGAGGATCAGACTTAGATTTATAATATTTTGAATTTGAGAATATTAAATATAATATCTTAAATATTTTGATAATAGTTATCACTCTAGCTGATATCCTCAATCAACTCAGCCATCATTGGGGTATATAAATCTATTTGGTCATTTAGTTTATTATTCTAGATCTTGTTGACTCTATTAATTTAATAATAAAAGATCAGATCTCAATTTATATTATGAGAATATTGAATATAATGTCTTAAATATTTTGATAATAGTCGCCCCTCCAGTTGATATCTTCAATTAACCTAGCTATCATTGGGAAATATGTATTATTTTGCTATTTAAGATCCTGTCAACTCTATTAATTTAATAATGGAGGATCAGATCTACTGTCATGTGATAAAATTAACTTTTCAAATATTTTAATAAATTAAAATTCTTATAATATTATTATTGGATTTTTAAATTTTGTTAATCCGAACCCGGTTATATGACCCAACCAAAAATCAACCCGTGCAGCATCCTCATACACTAAGTTTAAGCGTTCAGTGTAGTGTCGGGGCCCATGCAGGTGATTGACTGATTTTGGGATACTTGTAAGTATCCATTCATTCAATTTACATCTAACTTGCACATTCATTTCATTTAAACAATTATACATGCTTCAAAACATTTAAAATTGAATTTAAGAAATTCCTCAAAATGCAAGTAAATATTTTCATTTTAAACTTTGCATGAGTTTTAAAACATCATGTTCAAATACTGAGTTGCACTCTATCGAATGCAATATTCTACCACTTAAGTGGTTTATATACATCTCAATGCGATAGGCTCAAATATTGAGTTATCTTGTAATATGTGTAAGTATCCAATTCATTTAATTGAAAGCTCACACAACCTTTGAAGCACTTGGATAAGGCATATGATTACTTCAAAACATATGTAAGCACTCATTCTTTTGTTGAAGCTTTCATATGTACATCAAGACATGTAAATTGAGAGGATGATTTCTTAGCATATGCATGAATATTTGCCTCTTCTAAAATATTTTAAGTCTTCGTACACTTGAATTGAAGCAATGGTGTTTTCCTCCAAGTTCATATATATATATGTCTTTATATATATATATATATATGAATAATTGAATATGAGTATATCTCATAATATATGAAAACGTCATATTGCTGCATTCGAAAGCTTACACAAATTTAAATTAAGTGAAATATCACCTCATCAGACATGCATAAAGTTTGCCTCATTTGAATGTTTGCATGCATATCAAAGGCCTTTAGATTGGATAGAATGAAAATAATACTAGAATATGCACTATGAATCATTTCATTTGGATACTTAGCATGAATCTCAAAGATATAGCTTCACATGAGTTATTTCATGATATAGGCTCTCTTTTTTTTATATATTTCCATGAGATAATGAAATGATTGATATTTGAATGTTTGCTTGTGAATCAAAAAAAATTTTGGGCTAGATAAGAAATGTATCTTTGTAATACAAGTAAGGATCATATGAAATTCCTTCATTTTCATAGCTCACCAATCAATGAATCTCTTTAATTTGGGTATTGTTGACCTCATTTTTAGAATGAGTTCTCAACCCCTCCATCTTAGACATAGGACTTCTTTTAGACTTTAAGAGATCCTTAGTCTTAAGACACATCTAGTGATTAGGTGGACACTCAACCTAACCTAAGAGACTTAGAAGAGTTAGTCATAGGAATAGGTCATGCCTTAGGGGTGTTAGGAAAATCTACCTACCTTATAGCTTGAACCACTTTCCTTACTTCCTTCCTTCAATTCAAACTCCAAATCAAATCAACATGAAACTTAAATCAATTTTAGCCTAATTGATTTTCTCCAAACTCAAATCAATACCATATGATTGAAATCCATGATTGAAGCCCATGATTGAAACCTATGATTAAAACTCCAAGTTCGAAATATTTTCTAAGTCCTTTGATTTTCTGTTAAGGACTTAGCCTAGATCATGTTCTAATCACTTCAAATTCATGAAATTTTCTCATGACCAACTTTTATTCTGATTTATATTCCCATATATAAATGAAATATAAATTCAAATCAATCAAACTAAATCCAAAATTCAAGATCAATTAACAAATCTTTCTAAGTCACCTTTGATTTTCTCTTAAAGACTTAGCCTAGATCATGTTCAAATCACTTCAAACTCATGAATTTTTCTCATAACTCATTTATATTTTCATTTATATTTACATATATAAATGAAATATAAATTCAAATCAATCAAAATAAATCCAAAATTCAAGTTCAAATTCAATCAAAATCCAACCTAATCCTTTCAAGTCAAATTCTTGAACTTAGCCAAATCAACATCAAATCAAGCCAAACTCTTGATTTTCTTTTATGATTCAAACAATCCTTCAATCGTAAATCCAAATATAAATACAAACTTCAATCACTTAACCAAAACTCAATTCAAAAATCAAGCCAAAATCCATTTCATGTTCACCCTTTGAACTTGAAATTATCAAATGAATCAAAACCCATTTGACTTTAAACCACTTGCAAATGGATTTATATTTCAATAATAAGTCCATATGTAAGTTCAATCAAACTCAAATCAAGCTTTGATCAAGCCATTTGACCCACTTATGTTCACTTGACCCAAAGTGACCTAAAGTACCCTTATGAGCCAAATTCTAATCCTAATCAAATTGGATTGAATCAAACTCACCTAAGCCTCTCATCATGATCAACAATCATCATGAGATGATCAATCACTCAAATTGGGTCAAACCAAGTCAAGCCCTTAGGGTTGACCAAGTCAACACTTAGCTAAAATGAAACCCAACATAGCTAAAATCCACCACAGGCAAATTGATTGAAACCAATGATCTAACTTCATTCATGACCAATGTTTGAACTTGACCAAGTCAACATTTGAGCCTAACCTAGCCTAATTGGCCACTTGACCCAACTTGAAATAAAAAGTCAAATATGTCAAAACTTGATCTAAGCCAAATTAATTAAAACCAATGGATCAAGTTCATTCTAAAATAATTTTTGAACTTGACCAAAGCCTTAATTGGCCAACTAGACCTAACCTAGCTCAATTGACCTTAAACCCAACTTGACCTAAAGAGTCATATTGAGCCAAATTCAAACTTAATCAAAATTGATTAGAAATAAAGAAATCAATCCCTTTCAAATGACCAACCAAACTTGAACCTACCCATGACCTAGCTCAAAAGGTCAAATGGGTCAAATTGGTCAACTTGACCGATTTCACCTAAATGAGATCATATGAACCAAATTCAAACCTAAGACAAATTGAATCAAACCAAAGCCACCATAATATTTCAAATGGTCATATGAACTTGACCCATCTCTTGGTTTGACCCAATTTGACTTGGTCAACTTGACCCAAGTTGAGCTATGTTGACCTAAATGGGTCAACATGAGCCAAACCACATCAAACTAACTCCAAATTCAATAAAACTTGGCCAAAACTATTCTCTCATCATATCAAACATACCCAAACTAAAATCAAGGTCAAAGGACCATTTTACCCATAGGCCATAGGATAAATTTTGGCCAATTCCACTTGGAATTTGGTCAATTCCTCTTCATAACCACTTAGCACTCTCTTAGTGGATCAAATGAACACTAAGGAGTGTGGTGCACCCATCCCAATGGGTCAAGCCAAATGTGACCATGTGCATGGAATTGGCCACATGGCAAACCTTCTCCCATCTCCCACTCAATTAAAGCACATGGGGAGTTCACCATTCCACTCCCTGGCCAAAACTGAACTCAAGGACAATCTTAATAGCTTAAGAAACCCACTCCTTGTGGGTAATTGGATCAAAATGACAAAGGGAAGCTAGGTCATCCGATTGCTAAAGGGGGAGATATACTCCCCCTAATTCATTTGAATTTTCACTTCCGCACTGTCGATTGAAGCATAGGAACTCAGAGCAAGCCTTAGAGTCTTCCCAAGCTTCGTAGAGAGGGTTTGAAAATCTCCATTCTCAGTTTCATCACATGAAAATAGGGGAGCCCCACCAAAATCCCAATTTTCTCTACACTCAACCTCCCCTAATTCACTTTGCAAGCACTCTTAGGGAGCATAATCGAGTTTGCCAAAAGCTTCATACAAGTTTTTGAAGCAAGGGAGGAGTGCCCTAGATCAAAGCTGAGCTCAAGTGCAAGTGGCATTGGTCCATAGAACCCTCCACTCAATTTCAAGAGCTCAAACCTTTAGCAAAGCTTCATCTCAACCAGACAAAGCTTCTCCAAGTCAAGCGCACTGGTGATCACCTCTAGCGAGGTTAGCCATTTTTTGAGCTTAAATTCAATGTGGTTTGGATCTTTGTGAAAGAAATTCTCATGGAATAGGATTTTGGCCATTATATGTGATCTAGGATGCATGATGAAGGTGTGAGCCAACTTTTAGCCCAATCCGAGCTTAATCGAGCTCGGATCATGACCTAGAACATGGACGGATCCCCTTTCCCGTAGGGAATTATAGGGATGGATCTCTGGCTGTCCATATATGCATTTTGGATGGATGTCAAGATTAAAATGCATAATATCTTTATTTTTCTCTCTCAGATCTGCTACTTTAATCTCAATCATTCGATCCTTCATCGAGCGGTGAGAAAGCACCATGCGGCCATTCTACGATGTGATGAGTAAAATACCCAATCCCTTCACGCCATGTGTAAAGCGCATGTCGTGTTAGTGGGACACATGGCGCTGAAAAGATTAATAATATAATTAGGATTTAAATAATTCCTAATTAATTACCAAACCTTCTAAAAGTCATATCTAAGTGTAGAAAAATAAAAAAATATGAAATAACTTGCATATGAAAGATAATTGAACATAAAATATTCTAAAATTAATTTCAATGGATTTTGAATAATAATTTTCTATGAATTTAGGTTTTATTAGGAATGTTAATTTGCTAATTACCCTTTAATTACTCCTATGATTAATCCCAAACATTTTGTGCTTAATTAGTGGGATGACTCCTATCTCCCCTAATTTTCTTGGGATTTATTGGTGGCTTAATAAGGGGAATTGCTTGTTCATTTATTAATTAATATGTTAATGTAATTAAGCTTAAATAAGGGCATAATTAGTGGTTTAGCCCTCTGATTTAGTTAATTAAGTTTTTACTAAGTGAATGTGAGATTTAGGGAATTATTTTTGGATAGTTTCCTTGAGATATTCCTTAAACCCCCTTTTCTTCCTTAATCCATCCTTAATTAAGAGTTAATTCACTAATTACTCCCTTAATTAATTTCATAAAATTCTATAACCTTCCATAACTTAATTAATCTATCTTGGATAGATGCTTAGGTGTTCAAGAGCCTAAATTAAGGAAATCAAAACCTCACATGTGAGATGAAATTACTTAAGTAAAAATCCATTAGTTTAATTAATCTTTAATCATGAGCCAAATTGCATTAGGCTTTTTCTTCCTAGGTGCATTGCAAATTTAAATTACTTGTGAGGTTTTATGTCATCTCATTGGCTCATGATTACTTGATTAAATATGCTAAGGTGGTATAGGTAAGGGGTAATTAATACACTTAATTCATACCTTAACCTAATCAAAATATAAAATGGATCTAATTATCTAAAAATTGAACTTAAATATCATACACATGTGGGAATGGGTTAAGAACATCAAACTCACCTCACACTTCTCAAATTAAATCAAACTCAAAACAAAACCAAATCTTCTTTAAAAATAATTTGATTTGCTTTAAGCTTTCTTATTTTATAAGGTTGTCTTTAGGAATTAATTAGGGTGAATGTGTTTACATTCTTTCATCATTTTAGTTCCTTCCCAATAGGCTAAATGTGTATGTCATATGCTGAAAGTGAAATGTTTCCTTTATGTCAAATTGCATTTTTTTGGCTAAAATAAAAATATAAGTGGCTATTATCACTATTAAATCCAAATTATTTTCAAAATATATGAATCAATTATCAAAACTATAAGTGTGTTACTTATATTTTATTTATGAGCTTGTATGTGAGTAAAATATAAGGATGTACTTAGTGTAGTTTTCCTTCTCCTCTCTTTTAGTATAGTTTTGAATAAGATTTGGTAAAGTGTTTAGTTCATTTGAAAAGAACCTAACACTTGCCTATTTCCATCTCCTATTTATTCCTATGCTATTACTTAAAAAGTATACCTACACTTGTACATATAAATTGCATAAACAAAAATAAATCAACCAACACAAACATTTTGCATCCTTTCTTTTCCATTCATTTCTTTTGTGCATATGCTTGTATTTAAGGAAAGTGGTATATTAGTCTAGAAAACTCGGTTGTGAGGCTTTAAGTAGCCCTAAGTAGGTTTTGTAGCTTACACCCCTGGTTAATAATTGTCATACTCACTTATGCCTTTCATATATTCATATGTGCATGTGAAAATTGGATAAGAAACCCTTTTTCTACTTAATGAAAATCTTGCATCGTAAGCATTCAAAATTTCTTGAGTAAACTACTTAGCATTCATTAAAAAGTGTGCTAAATATTCTCACTTGTATGTATAGATATGCTTAGGATTCATCCATATGCATGTTATACATGTTGGAAAAGAAATGAAGTGATGTGTGTTTTATGAATTTAGTTCACTTTACTTAATCTTAAAATGCCTTTCTTTTTGAATAGGTTTGTTTAGAGTTCATCTAAACTTAGGGTTAATTAAAATACATAATAAAATATTCACTAAACATAAATCAACTTTAGAAATTACTTAAGGTAGAGAAGGAAAAAGAAGTTCTCTTCTCTTTTCCCTCTCTTTAAAACTTAGTAATTAATTGTAGGATTCATTCAAAACAAATAAAAAAATACAAAATAAAATCAACCAAAATCAGAAAAAAAATAACTTAAATGAAACCATCCCCTAAGTTGAATACTTTCACATTTAGGAAATACAAACCCTAAAGCCATAGTTAAGCATACAACATAAACCTTGTAAAGCACACATTTAGACTAAGTCACCACTTCTAGCTTTAGGTTAGGGTGGTGCATGGTTTGATGTTTGCTTTTATTTTATGATATATATTTTAGTCAAGATGTTAGGGTGAATGTGTGTAGAATGATTGATAGGGCAATTTAGTCTAATCATTATTTTCTGTAGGAGATTGTGCTTAAGGGGCATTGTAATAAAAAAATATAAATGCTTTTATTGTGCAGGTGCTTATACCCCTAAGAATAATCCAATAGGTCAGGTGGACTTAGTTACCCATGTGTGGGGTGATAAGTCTAATATACGTGCTTGGGATTTGTGTGGATTGTTTAGTTAATCTCTACTTTACAGGTGTTAGCTAGATTTACATTTCCTTTTCATATAATTTTTGCAATTAGGATTTTGGAATGATTGTTATGGGGATTAGGATGAGCATTGGTCATAAGATCTCATCTTATGTACCATGTGAAGCCTTTAGAGCAACCACCTTCCAACCATCGAAAAGAAAGAACCAAAGAAGAAAGAAGAAAAGAAGAAGAAAGAAGAAAAGTATAATGAAGAAATGATGCTTAATGACCCCCATAATAATGAATTCCTTGCTTAATTGTTAATAATCCATTTGTATTCTAGGCTGTATAAGGGCATAGCTAGGCTACCCAATTTATTTTTGGGTTCTTGCGGCGGTGCCTGACCAGAAATGTCCTCTTATTATTTTGTGTTAGTTTTATAAATTGATTGATGATTTGTTTAGCTTGAACATTAAGATTGCATCCTTTTCCTAATTTCTTCCTTACTTGATGTATCTGGATGACAATAAGGCTCTTAGTAAAAAATAAATCTTTTACCAACTCTAATAATTCAAAATAAAAATAAATAACTCATAACCTCACCTAAAGCTTAGGCTAAAATCAAGATAAAAGAATTAGCAACCGCTTAACTAGATGAGTATTTCTTTTGTAGCATCATGCACAAATGCATATTATTTTCACTCTTGATTGGAGGGCTTCCACCTTTGCCAGAGAAACTTGGCTTGACCTTTGAGAGCCATAGTGGAAACACACCTCCTCTCTTCTCTTTGGTTTTGGCTAATAATCTTATTTCTCATGTATTAGGCATATGAATCCTATAAGTCTGAGTCAAATGATTGGACAAAACTAAAAATAATAAGTGATATGACCTGCATTAGATTTAGGTCATTTAAAGCATGTCCTTACATGATCTAGTCTCTTTAGGGAGTGAGTTTAAGGACTTAGTCTCTTTCTAAATAAATAATAGCCTAGCTTTCTTGCATAAAGCATATGACTTACCTATATGAATTTAAAATCATAGGAGGAGTTAGTTGGCAGCCACCCCCTAGTGGCTGTAAGTCCAAATAGTTGGGTGGTTTGTCCTCTCTTGTGGAGGCAAACCAAATACTCATTTTTCTCCTTAGATTTAGGTCGTGCTTTTGTCCCTCGCCAAAGCTCCCTAGATTTATGTTCTAAGGTTGCATCTCCTTTCCATGGGCCATAAGAATAAATTCTCACCTCTTAAGCATTTTCATAATCTTGTGTTATGGAATCATAAGTCCTAAATTTCTAATAAAAATTTAACTCAAATGAATAATTCAATTTCAAAAATATAAAGTCCAACCATAGGATAGTTTGAGATGCTCAGTCGATTTCCAAGCATCATGAACATCTCCTACTTATCTTCCTTTGGCTTCGACAATAACTCCCTCTCTTTGATCAATCTCAATTGCTCTTCTGAATAAACTAACCGATTGATAGTCCTACCTATTGAAATCTTTTGAGACAATGATTATTTACCTTAATCAAGAGTATTCCTAAGGGATCTCATTCCTTAGGATGTAATTAACTATGTGGGCCTTCCCCTAAAGGAAACTTAACAAACCTAATTTAAAATAAACCCTACTTTACTTTTTCATATAAAGTAGGGAAAAGAATACACATGGACCCATTATCCTTAGAGTCATTGTTGAGGTGATTAGGTCCATTGTGACTTATCTTTAGAGATAGTACCTCTCTGTCATACTCGATCACCCTTAATAAGAATATTTGTGAATCTATGTGGTGTCAAAATTGCATAAAAAGAAAAGAAGTATATTTCGATTTTCATTTTATCCCGCATAGAGTGAAGATGGAAGTATATTTCTATTCTTTAGAAATTACTTATAAAAATTTCACCACAGGTATTTTATAATTCAATGAACCATATTGTTTCCATGTCCCACATTTATCATATCTTTCCTACTTCTCATTACATAACATTTAATTGTGTGGCTTCACAATAATTCAAAATAAATTATCGGTGGTGGAGTACTACCACCATTCGATCATATTCTCCTTCTCTTTGATTTTTCCTATGAGAGTCATTGTGAATTTAATGCGTTCAAGAATATTATGTTCATAATTCGAGCTTGATTTTGACTTTTCGATCATTCCTTCAAGCTTAACATTCAGCTCATAGATTTAATTTTAATTTTATTTTGAATTTTCATATATTAATCTTTCATTTATAGTTTGAGATGCTCGATAGATTCAGCTCATAAATGAAAGATTAAGATATGGCAAGCTATGAGAAAATCTATGAAGGTGTTGATGGTGAGTCCTTTAACAAATTCATTGAGCTTGTCGATAATGTCAAACTCTTGATATCAACTGAAGGCTACTTGGCAATGTAGGATCCAGAGGCAGTGGAACTAAGGGTGTTAACGGGAATAGGGATCTCACCCGTGAGGGTCTTGATCTAATTGGCACGGCACAGGGCTTCAGTCTCGATTTGGTCAGCAGCTTTGGTGGCCTCGGCCATAAGTTCCGTGGACTTCTTCGTAGTCTTGGAGACGAGCTACTGTGAGAACTTGGCCGCTCCCTTGGTCAGCTCCTGTGATCATTTCGCTGCCTCCTCTGCCCACATCATCTCCTCGATGAAAACCTGGCTCTGTGTAGACGGCTCGTGCAATCTGTGCTATTAGAGAGAGACGAATGGGAGTGACGGGATTCGAACTGAAGCTGCTCGTTCGGCTTGCAACAGTGACCAAGCGGTCGCTCGGGCAGTAGGGAGAAGAAGAGTTCATCTTTTTACAGTAGAGATGGAAAAAATGAGGCATTTTCCTTGTTCGGCTGGGGATTCCCTATATAGGATCACAAGAGAGAGAGAGAGAGAGAGAGGACGGGAGGGGTTATTTCGGCTTTGGCTTGCAATAGGGAGGGATAAGGTTTAATTAAATGGGGTAGTATGGGGAAGGTGACATGGTGGCTCTTTATTGGATGAATGGTAGGTGGAGCTATGGGGATGGGCGACTGCAAGTTACAAAGCGCTAATTGGATGTGATTAAGAGATAATTAGGTAATTTATCTCGAAATACATGCTAATTTTCATAAAATTTTCAGTGTGACAACTTTAATCAAATTGGATATCTATTCAAAGTAATTTTGATATTCCGGATGCAACGACACAGTTCATTTTAGAATCAAAGATCATTTAGATCAATTCGGTGATGATTTGAGTCACTTTCAGTTCAAAAATGCGCATTATCACTTCTGACCTCTCGATGTTCATATAGACTCGACCGGATAGATTGCGGATAGTCTCATTTGATAGATCTAGATATTTTGAAGCTAACAACATGATCAATTTCATGAATGAAGGTCGTTCGGGTGTCGTCGCGGCCTTTTGACTTTAATATGCGCGTAGCCATTTTGATGGCTCAACCTCTTGATTAGTCGATCGTCGGATTGTGCAAGATGTTTATTTTAATCAATTTCGATGTTTTGAACGTGATTACAAAGTCCATTCATCATCGAAGGTCGTTTGAACTAATTTCGGTGACGTCCACTATATTTCAATTTTGATTTGCGTGATATGGCATCGCCCATTCGAATTCTCTACAAAACATGGTGTACATTGAGATCAACAATATATATATATATAAGAGAGAGAGAGAGAGAGAGAGATTGAATATTTTATACATTTATGTTTATACTCCTCCTAAAATTTATTTTAAAATTCTATCGTTTTAATTTTATTAATTTTTTAATGCTAAAATTATGATATTTTTTTAATTTGATAATTTTTTATGACTAAATACATGATTAAATATTTTGAAAATTCTATACATATTTTTGACATCATGGGCTATCTCTATGAATCATTTTATTTCAAAAATATTATAATTTGATAGTGGAAGAAAATAAAGATAATGCCTTTTTTTGAATATTTTAATTAACTTATTATAAATTTTTGAGAATTTTCTTTTACTTGAATGCTAATTAAAATAAGATAATTTTTTATTGATACTCCTCTAAATATGCAATTCCTTCAAAAAAAAAAAAAAAAAAAGAATTCCTCAAAAGTAATATTTTTAAGGAAAAATGTTAACCTACTTTTGCTAAACAATTATTATATTGCATTATAAGTTTAGAAAAATGCAATAAGAGATCAATTGAGTGAATTTTATGTTATCTTTTATTTCATTAAAAAAGCAACTCCATGATCTTTAAATTTTAATATAACTCTATAATTTTTAATTTCTAACTCTTCATTTATAATATACTCTTGCAAATGTCTCATGAAAAGGGCAAATTGTGTTGAGAACGAGACAAAAAAGTCATCTAAAAATTTTGATCTTTATTTAAACATAGTTGATTTTACATCATATATAAAAATAATCTAACTAAAGTAGATATAGTGATAGAGTTCAATACCATTATGTTTTGCAACACAAGTGATGTCTAGGCGACATCTCATAAATTTTTTAAAATTTTTCAAAGATTAGATCTAGTAGAATGATAGCTTGATTAGAAGAAGATGATCCATCCTCCTCTAAAATTAAATATTTTTTATTAAATAATATTAAACATTGAAAGTGAGGATGTGTTGCTCCTTATTTTTAGATGATGCCTTATGAAATCTTTATAGTGATTTTATTGAATATTTATCAAATTATTGTAGTAGGAAAATAACTTATGACAAAGCTTATGTATAATAACAATTAGTATATTCAAATATTTGTCTTAAGAGGAATTAAGCCTCAAAATAATTTTGATATTGACACAAAACATTGGGTTGTTCTAGAATTTTTGGTTGTTGGAAGTAGATCCTTAAGCTAATAGCAAGATGTATTTCCCTCATATAAAATAGAGTAAATTTGATCCTTGGAATAATGAAGTTGGGTAGTTCTGCTTTTTAAAATATATTTTGGTAATAAGCATCTATAGAGATCCTCTACAAAGGACATTATCCATCACAAAGTTTCTTCTAAGGCTTTTAAATTAGCTTTCTATTTTGATATTTTTAGATAAGTGGAGAATGTATACCCTTTAAAGCTTATGTTTGCATAAGAAGTCTTAGAGTTAGAGTTTAGCGTAGGTCAAACCAGCATTTTAGTAGCTTGGGCGAGTTCCCTAGCTGTCAATGAAGCCATGCACATAACCTCCTCCCTTAATCACTCTAAAATTTCTTTATAATCAAGGCTTCAAGCAGCTATAATGTTGGTGATTTAGGATGGGTTTTGAGGTTTAAAAGATGATGGGAACTCTATAATCACTCTCTTGCATTATGGAAGATATAATAGAAAAAATTGAGTATTGAGGTGCACTAAATTCAACACTAGAAGGCAGGCCTTTTCTTCTTCTATAGCTCTAAACTCATAATAAAATTTGGGCAAGCTCAAGGTTGTTATGTGAGATCACTCTTAAGGTCTTGGATACTTCTAGAATCAATTACTATGACTTGGGAGACCTATTAGAGTGTACTAAAACTAAAGCACTATAATTTAGTCTTACTAGTTTTGGCTACCATATGGGTTTCTAATGATTAACCATGAATATAAATTTATTTTTAGGGTTGTAAATCCATTACATTTACTCAAAGTTAAGTGAAACCAAACTTAAAGCTTCATTTGACAATAAAGATATATAGATGCATAGGGGTTTATAAAGCTAATTAGACATAGCAAATTTGAACAAATTAGTTCATATGAGCTTGTAAGGAGTATGCCATCCTAAATAAATCAGATGCATGTCAAAGTTTGATTAAGAATTTTCTAAATTAATTGGGCTTGGAAAGGCATATTTTCTTAAAATTTGGCTCTTTTAGACCTAAAATGGGTTAGCAAGCTAATTAGTTAATTTCAATGGGTCTTAGATTATCTTATAAGTGTTTAGGGTTAAATGGGACTTATATAATGAGTCCATCAATTTCATTTCATTTTCTTAATTCAAGCTGATGTGGCAAATCAATCAACATTAGACTCAATTGGAATTGGTTTACATTGGACTAGGTTAGGTGTAATCCATCTTAGGCAAGGTTCATCAAGTCTTTATGTTTTTCTTATGTACTAAAGCTTATATAAGGTTAGATTTATGATCGATTTGTGCTCAAGTCAATTTTATCAAATGGGTTATAATGTCTCCAATTAGGCTGTGTTTGGTTAACTATGTTTTGAACAAAATAAATTAATTCAATTGTGACTTAAGTCATCTTGCACCATTGATCTTATTATGATGGTCTTAGGCCAATACAAATCCAATTGGTTTAGGCTAAATTGAAATAATCTACCATTGGTGGTTAAGTTTAGGTAGTCCTAGATCTACATTACATCAAATTTACATATGGCTACATTCACTAAGCTACTCCATCAAATAAGTGTGTTTATAATTACCTTCAATCAAATTGGGATTGTTTCAATGCCATTTAAGATTAAATAGGAAAGTTATCTTTAATAGCTCATATTATGTCACATTAGGCTAAGCATGAAGAAAGTATAACCATATAAAGGCAAATTTAGATAAAGTTGAGTGTAATTAAATTTTTGGGTAACCAAGAGTCTAAAGATTGATTTTAGGTCCCATTGAGCCCATTTAAATCCATATATGACAAATAGCTCTAATAGGTCAAGTTACCGTTAAGTTAGGTCAACTTTTGTTTAATTTGGACTAGATTTGAGAACATATGATCTAAGAGTTTGCTATGTGTTGACCTCATTTTTAGGATGAGCTCTTAACCCCTCCATCTTAGACATAGGACTTCTCTAAGACTTTAAGAGTTCCTTAGTCATAAGACACATCTAGTGATTAAGTGGGCACTCAACCTAGCCCTAGAGGCTTAGAAGAGTTATCCATAGGGTAGGTTATGCCTTAGGGGTGTTAGGAAAATTTGCCTACCCTATAGCTTAACCCAAATTCCTCACTTCCTCTCTTCAAGTCAAAATCAATTCCAACTTTATTGATTTTCTTGAAACTCAAATCATTTCCAAATAATTGAAGCTTATGATTGAAATTCCAAATCAAAAATATTTTCTAAGTCCTTTGTTTCCCTCTCATGGACTTAGCCTAAATCAAATCTAAATCCATTCAAATTCAAGAAATTTTCTAACAACTCATTTATATTCTCATTTATATTCACATATATAAATGAAAAATAAATTCAAATCAATTAAACTAAATCCAAAATCCAAATCCAAATCAAAAATATTTCCTAAGTCCTTTGATTCCCTCTCATGGACTTAGCCTAAATCAAATCTAAATATATTCAAATTCTAGGAATTTTCTCATAACCCATTTATATTCACAATTACAAATGAAATATAAATTAAAATATCAAAACTAAATTCAAAAATCAAATCCAAATTCAATCAAAAATCCAACCTAAGCCTTCAAGTCAAAATCTTGAACTTAGCCAAATCAAATTCAAATCAAGCCAAACCCTTGATTTTTCATCATGATTCAATCAATCCTTCAATCATAGAATCCAAATATAAACATAAACTTCAATCATCATTCCAAAAATAAATTCAAAACTCAAACTCAAATTCAATCAAATTCAACCTAAGCCTTTCAAGTCAAATTCTTGTAGCCAAATCAAATTCAAATTAAGCCAAATCCTTGATTTTTCTTCATGATTCAATCAATCCTACAAACATTAATCCAAATATAAACATAAACTCCAATCATCAAACAAAAACTAAATTGAAAAATCAAACCCAAGTCAAACTCATGTTCATCCTTCTGAACCTGAAATAGTCAAATGAATCAAAACCCATTTGACTTCAAACCACTTGTAATGGATTTATATTTCAATCATAAGTCCATATGTTAGTTCAATCAAACTCAAATCAAACTTTGAGCAAGCTATTTGACCTACTTAGGCTCACTTGACCCAAAGTGACCTGAAGTATCCCTTATGAGCTAAATTCTAATCCTATCCAAATTGGATTGAACTAAGCCTAACTAAGCCTCACATTGTGAGCAACAATCATCATAAGATGATCAATCACTCAAATTGGGTCAAACCAAGTCAAACTTGGTTGACCAAACACTTAAATGAAACCTAAACTAGCCAAAATCCACCATAGGCCAAATTGATTGAAACCATTGATCAAAACTCATTCATGACTAATGTTTGAACTTGACCAAGTCATCATTTGAGCCTAACCTAACTCAATTGGCCACTTGACCCAAGTTGACCTAACTTAACCTAAAAAGTCAAAATGTGTCAAAACTTGATCTAAGTCAAATTGATTGAAACCAATGGGTCAAGTTCATTCCAAATCACTTGTTGAACTTGAACAAAGCTCCAATTGGCCAACTAGACCCAACCTAGCCCAAATGACCTTGAACCGAACTTGACCTAAAAGGTCAAATTGAGCCAAATCCAAATATAAACCAAATTGATTGGAAGCAATGATACCAATCCATTTCAAATGATCAACCAAACATAAACCAATCCATGACCTAACCCAAATAGGTCAAATGGGTCAAGTGGGTCAAATTGGTCAACTTGACCCATTTGACCTAAATGAAATCAAATGAACCAAATTCAAATATAAATCAAATTGAACCAAACCAATGATGTCAAAAAATTTCAAATGGTCATATGAACTTGACCCAACCCTTGGTTTGACCCAATTTGACCAATTGATCAACTTGACATAAGTTGACCCATCTTGAACTAAATGGGTCAACATGAGCCAAATCATATCAAACCAACTCCAAATTCAATGAAACTTGGCCTAACCATTTTCAATCATACCAAATATATTCAAACTAAAATCAAGATCAAATGACCATTTTACCCCTAGCCATAGGGTAACCTAAAATCAAAACTACTTGGAATTTGGTCAATTCATTTTCATGGACATTTGACATCCTCGTAGTGGACAAAATGGTCACTAATAGATATGGTGCACATGACCCATTGGGTTTGGGTCAGCCAAACCCAACCCAAGGTCAAAACCAACCACCCCCATGGAAATGAGCACATGGGAATCCTTCCTCCACTCTTTCAAGCACATGGCACTCCTCCACTACCTCCCTCTGGCCAAACTGAATGCAAGGCCACCTTAAACGGCATAAAAAACCCACTCAAGGAGGTCAATTAGATCAAAATGGCAAAGGAGCTTGCGATCCAATCCTTCAAGGGGGAGATACACTCCCCATAATTTCACATGAATTTTATTCTCTCCTATTTGATTGAAGCATAGGAACTCAGAGGAAGTGATTCCAAGCTCCCCAAAGTTTCCTAGGCATTTTCCATTTCCCCATTTTTGGATATCCTCAAACTAAAAATAGGGGAGCTCAAAGGAAATTTCAACTTAGCCAATACTCAAATACAGTCCAATTCACTTTGCAAGCACCTTGAGGGAACTCATTCTAGCTCACCCAAGCCTTCAGACAAGTTCTCTAAGCAAGGGAGGTGGTACTTCAATCAAGACCGTAAGGAATTGAAGGTGAGCTTGGTCCATAGAGAGATTTACTCAACCCTAAGACTTGAAACTTTTAACAAGGCTTTGTCTCCACTAGACGAAGCTACCTCATCGAGCTCGAGTGCCGGTGATAGTCTCCGGTGAGGTATGCCCTCAAATTGAGCTTAAACTAGCCATGGTGTGGTCCTTTGTGAAAGAAATTCTCACCTCATGAAAGTTTTACCGTTAGATGTAATCTCCCTTACATGATGATGGTGTGGGTTGAATTTGAGTTCAATCCAAGCTCAATCGAGCTCGAATCTTGCCCTAAAGGGTGGATGATGTCCTCTCCCACAGGGAAGATCAGTGATGGATCTTGCATCCATGCATTTTGGATGGATGGCCATGATCTAGACGTGTAGGATCCATGGATTAATCCCATAAAAACTATGTGTTGATCTCAGCCATCTGATCCTTGATCGGATGGATGGGGAGAAAGCACATAGTGCCGCCACTGATGCAGTGCTACGATGAGATAACTTACGTGGCCTATCCCATCGCGCCATGTGGAAGTGTGCGACATCATCCTCCATGTGGTGCCGACGTGATTAGCCATATAATTAAGGGATTAATTACTTAATAAGCTATAAAACATCAAATATTCACAGCTAATTGTAGAAAAATCTTAAAAATACAAAGTAAAATGCATTGGAAAGCAAATTCAAAGAGGAATATTCTAAAATTAATTTCACTTGATTTTGAAATAGTGATATTTTCTGAATTAGGGTTCTATTGAATGTAATTTACATTAATTACTCCGATTAATTCCAAACTTCTTAGGGTTGATTAATGGGATGACCTCTACCTTCCATTATTTTATTCGAATTTATTAATGACTTAATTAGGATAATTGCTTAGCTCTTTCCTAATTACTCTCTTAATCCATTAAATGGTTAATTAACCTTTGAATTAGTGATAAATTTACCAATTAACTTTTCTAATTACCTTAGGCGAGTGAACTTAGGGAATGATATTAGGTGTTCTTTCCCATATCTTTTTCCCAAAGTTTATTTCATTTGGTTTAAAATGTAATTAAGTTGCAAAATTAATTAAATAATTTAATCATTCAATAAAATGGCTTAATTAATCAAAATTTTAAAATCAAAACATTCCAGAACTTAATTAATTCATCTTGGGTAGATGCTTAGGTGTTCAACCTAAGTAGCTTAAGGAAATAAAAATCCAACCCATATGTGTGGGAAGGCTTATGAAAGTACTTAAATTAAACACTTTAATTTAATTAATCACTAATTGTGAGCCAATTGCATTAGGCCCTTTCTTTCCTAGGTGCATTGTTGACTTAAATTCCTTGTGTGGTTTTATGTCATACCATTGGCTCATAATTATGTGATTAAATATATTAAAGTGGTGTAGGTAAGGGATAATTAACACACTTAATTCACACCTTAACCTAGCCAAGGCATAAAATTGACCTAATCACCTAAAAATTGAACTTAAATAACTCACACATGGGAGAATGGGTTAGGACCAGCAAACTCATCTCACATTTTAAATTGAAATCAAACTCAAATAAAATTTAAACTCTCCTTAAAATAAATTTGAATTTACTTTAAATAATCTTATTCATAGGATTGTGTTAAGGAATTAATTAGGGTGAATGAACTTACATTGCTTTCATCACTTTATTTCTTTCCTAATATGCTAAATGTGTATGCCATATGAAAATCATGCATTCATGCTTTTAAAAATCAAATTAAAAATGAAATGTTTCTTTTATGTCAAATTGCATATTTTGGCTAAAATAAGAATATGAATGGCGATTATCACTATTAAAACTAAAATTATTTTTGAAACTTATAAATCAATAATTAAAATTGAAAGGTATGCTACTTATGATTACTTATAAGCTTTCATGTGAGTAGAAATATAAAGATATGCATAGTGTAGTATTCTTTCTCTTTTCTTTTAGAATAGTTTTGAATAGAATTTGACAAAGTAAATAATTCATTTGTAAAGAACACAACACTTTCTTAAATCCTTTCCTATTCATTCCTATGTTATTACTTAAGAAGGACATCCACACTTGCATGTATAAATCGCATAAACAAATCAAACAAATAAACATAAACTTTTGCATCTTTCTTTTTCCATTCATTTCTTTTATACATGCATATGTATTTAAAGAAAGTGGTATATTAGTCTGGACAACCCCAGGGTTACAAGGATTTAAGTAGCCCTAAGTAGATATTGTACCTTACACCCCTAATGCTATAATGGTGCCATACACTTTTGCCTTTCATACATATAAATGTGGATGTGAACAATGGATAAAAAGAAATTTGTCTTTTCTACTTAATAAAAATCATGCATCATAAAGCATCCCAATTTTCTTAAGTAACACTTCTTAGCATTCATCATTAAGGTGTGTTAAACATTCCCATTTGTATGTATAGATATGCTTAGGATTCATCCATATGCATGTTATACATGTTGGGAAAGAAATAATGTGTTGTGTGTTTTGTGATATTATTTCACTTTATTTAATCTTAAAATGTCTTTCTCTTTGGATAGGTTTGTTTAGAGAAAATATAAACTTAGGATTAATTAAAACACATAATAAAATATTCACTAAACAAAAATCAAGCATGAATCTACTTTAGAAATTACTTAAGGTATGGAAGGAAAGAGAAGTTCTCTTCTCTTTTCTCTCTCTTTACAACTTAGTAATTAATTGTAGGTTCATTCAAACCAAAACAAATAATCAAATAAAAATCAACTAAATTAATCAAAAAACTTAAATGAAATCACCCTCTATGTTGAACTTTTCACACTTAGAAATTTAAACCCTAAAGCCTAGCTAAGCATATCACACAAACCTTTTAAAGCACACATAGTAAGCCACCATTTCTAACTTTAGGTTAGGGCAGTGCATGGTTTGATACTTTGCTTTTATTTTGTGATGTTTGTTTTAGTCTAATATTAGGGTGTATGTGTGTAGACTGAATGGTAGGATGATTTTTTCTAATTATTGTCTTCTGCAGGGAATTATGCTTAAGTGGCGCTGTAATAAAAATATAAATATTTCTTTTGCTATGCAGGTGCTTATACCCCTAAGCATAATCCAATAGGCCAGGTGGACTTGGTTACCTATGTGTGGGGTTTTAAGTCCAATTTATATATATACATGCTTGGGATTGTATGGTTTGTTTGGCTAATCTCTATTTAGTAGGTGTTAGTTAGAATTCCTTTTTTCCACTTTCATGTAAATTTGTAATTAGGATTTTGGAATGATTGTTATGGGAGATTCGGATGAGCATTGGTTATAAGATTACATATTATGTACCATGTGAAACCTTTCGAGCAACCATATTCCAACCATCCAAAAGAAGAAACCAAAAGAAGAAAGAAGAAATAAGAAAAGAAGAAAAGAAGAAAGAAGAAGTGAAGAATGAAGACCCCCATAACATGAATTCCTTGCTTTATTGTAATTTATTCATTTATAATCCGGGTTGTATAAGGGTAGAGCTCGACTACCCAATTTATTTTTGGGTTTGTACGGTGGAGCCCGACACAAATGGCCTTTCATTCTTTTGTGCTAGTTTTATAAATTGATTTATGTTTATTTAACTTGTGCATTAAGATGGCATATTTTCCTAGTTTTTTTCTTACTTTGATGTATGGCCTTGATGACGATTAGGCTCTTAAAAAAAATAAATTTTCTATTAAATTAATCAACTCAAAACTAAAAAATTAAACAACTCATAACCTCACCTAAAGCTATTATAAATCAATATAAAAGAATTAACAACCCCTTAGCTCGATGTTGTCTTACTTTTATAACATCATGCATAAAAGCATATTATTTTACTCTTGAATGGAGGGCTTCCACCTTTGCTAAAGAACTTGGCTTGACCTATGAGAGCCATGGTGGAAACACACCTCCTTATCTTGCTGATTTTGGCCCATAATCTAATTTCTCATGCATTAAGGATATGAATCTTAAAGCCTGTGTCAAATTGATTGTCCAAAATAAAAATAAAACATATAAAAAATTGGCATTAGATTTAAGTCATTAAAAGCATGCCCTTACATGATCTAGTCTCTTAAGGAGTGTGTTTAAGGACTTAGTATCTTTCTAAATAAATAATAATAACTTAGCTATCTTGCAAAAGCATTTGACTTGTATTTAAAATGTATAGGAGTAGTTAATTAGCGGCCACCCCCAGGCGGTTGTAAGTCCAACAGTCGGGTAATTTATTCTCTCTTGTGGAGGTCAACCAAATACATATCTTCATCTTAGATTTAGGTCATGATTTTTGGCCCTCATCAAAGCTCCCTAGATTTAGGTTTAGAGGTTGTTATTTCCCTTTGCAGGTTACGAGCATAAATCCTCACCTCTTAGGCATTTTTGTGACCTTGTATCATAGAATTGTAAGCCCTTCATTTCTAATAAAAATTGAACCCAAATAAATTAATTCAATTTCAAAAATGTAAAGCCCACCATAGGGTAGTTTAGGATGCTTACTACTATTCCTAGTATCTTAAGCATCCCCTACTTGTTTCCATTTGGCTTCGATAAAAACTCCCTCCTCTTAATCGACCCCACTTGACTTTCTAAAAATTCATTTACCTTAATAGAGAGTATTCCTAAGAAATCCTATTCCATATGATGTAATTAACTATGGGGGCTTGCCCGTGTAGGGAATTTAACGGACCCAGTTTAAAATAAACACTATTTTACTTTTTTATATAAAGTAGGGAAGAATCTTTGGTATATTCCGAAGAACCATAGTCCTTAGAAGTCCTTATTGAGGTGATTAGGTCCATTGTAGGGTGGTGACTTCTATCTTTCGAGATAATACACCTCTCCTCAATATCATACCCGATCACTCTAATAAGAACATATGTGGATCTGCGTGGCGTCCAACAAGGCATATATTTTTATCTTCATTTATCCTTTTCAAAAAGGATAGATGAAGATGAGAATTTTATTCAACACATATTTTTTTGGCAATTCCACTAGGGAAGGTTCCTCTCTCCATCTTTGGTAAATGATCGTTATTTCCAAGTATTGATAGTGAGTTTGGGCTTTTTTATGAATCCAATACTATCTTTCTTTCCGTTGGAACTTAGCTTAGTTCATCCTTAAGTTAAGCTAGCCAACATCTTTAGGTTTTAGGACCTCACCTCGTGTTAGTCTTAAAACTCCCATTGGGTTCCCCAATGGGTGAAAATAAAAATCTTTAATAAAAAGAAAATGATTAAAGACTTCCTCCTTACCATTTTTATAGTAAGGAAATGTTCATTCTAAAAATAAAGACAAAATAAATCCTTCATAAAAGTCTTTCTTTTGAAAAGTACCTTTTTAAAATGCACTTAATAAAATATTTGCACAACATCTAACAATTTTTATAATTGTTACATGTTGAAACATTTCAAGAAATAAAACCAACAACCATAATTTTCAAAAGCACAAATAAACTTATTCACTCAATTTATTTTGATGAAGACTTCATTTTCAAAAATAAAATTCCAACAATACTAAACTTTGAAAAAGCACAAAATTTGAAGGTGGGCCTTTCCATCCAATACATCCAAATATGTTGGATGGATGTTACTTTTTCAAGCAAAATTACAACTTTGATATTCCACTCAACACATTCCACATGTTTCAAGTTGGAATTTTCACCCTTTCAAAAAGCACATATGAAATCTCTCCATTAAATATACCCACATTTATTGAATGGAAGTTTTTTTCAACCAAAATCAAAAATAAAATCTCCTTAAGCACATATGAAACCTCTCCATTCAATATACCCACATATGTTGAGTGGAGATTTCATTTCCAATCAAAATCAAAAATATACTTTCAAAAAGCACATATGAACATATCCATTCAATACACCCAAATTTATTGAATGAAAATTTCATTTCCAAATAAAATAACATTACTTGGAAATGCCACTTAACATATTCCACATATGATTAAGTTTGCATTTCCTGTTTCAAAAAGAAATAATCACACACAAAAATATATCTTTTGAAAAATGAAACATAAGTGATTTCTATCTTACATGCCCAAATTTGTTAAATGGAAATCTCTCTTTCAAAATATGTTTGGAACTTTACTCTAGCATACCCCATTTGCTAAAGTGAAGTCTCCCTTTTTCAAAACAAAATTTGAAACACATTTGTGGAATTTCATTTAGCATACTAAAATTTGCTAAGTGAAATCCTCATTTCACAAAAATTCAAAACACATTGGAACTTCATTTTAGCATACCACATTTGCTAAAGTGAAGTCTCCATTTTTCAAAACAAAATCCAAAACAAAAAGTAACACTTTTGGAACTTCATTCTTTAGCGTACCATATTTGCTAAAGTGAAGTCTCCATTTTCAAAACAAAATACAAAACACAAAAATTTGAAACACATTTTTGGAATTTCATTTAGCATACTCAAATTTGCTAAGTGAAATCTCCATTTCACAAAATTTCAAAACACATTGGAACTTCATTCTAGCATACCACATTTGTTAAAGTGAAGACTCCATTTTCAAAACAAAACCCAAAACACAAAAAATTTAAACACATTTTTGGAATTTTATTTAGCATACTCAAATTTGCTAAGTGAATTCTCCATTTCTCAAATTTTCAAAACACATTGGAACTTCATTCTAGCATACCATATTTGCTAAAGTGAAGACTCCATTTTCAAACAAAACCCAAAACACAAAAATTTGAAACACAATTTTGGAATTTCATTTAGCATATTCAAATTTGCTAATTGAAATCTCCATTTTACAAAATTTCAAAACACATTGGAACTTAATTCTAGCATACCACATTTGCTAAAGTGAAGTCTCCATTTTCAAAACAAATTCAAAACACAAAAATTTGAAACACATTATTGAAATTTCATTTAGCATACTCAAATTTGCTAAGTGAAATCTCCATTTCACAAAATTTAGAACACATTGGAACCTCATTTTAGCATACCACATTTGCTAAAATGATGTCTCTATTTTCAAAACAAAATCCAAAATAAAAGAAACATATTGGAACTTCATTCTAGCATACCACATTTGCTAAAGTGAGCTCTCCATTCTCAAAAATCAAAATCTCCAAAAAAATCAAAATAAAGACATTGGGATTTTCTTAGCATACCCAAATTTGCTAAGAGTTCTATTTTCAAAATCTTTCAAAAGTAAAACACACTTGGATTCTCCATTTTAGCACACCCAAATTTGCTAAATGAAGATTCCATTTTTCAAAATCACAAATGATCCACAAAACAAAGCAAATAAGAAAAAAGAAGAAATTTTTTTCAAACACCTCACCTAGCATACTTAAATTTGCTAAGTGGGGAAATTCCAAAAATCAAAATTTAAAATTAAAATGAATTGACCCTTTACTTTAACATACCCAAATTTGTTAAATAAAGGTTCCTCAAAATCAAAAATCAAAATTCAAACATGAACCTATGGAAGCATCTCTCCAAAAATATTTGAACCCATTTTCAACATACCCAAATTTGTTGAAAATGGATTCTAAATTCAAAATTTCTTCTTTCCAATCAAATCTCAAAATCTATTCTAAATCTATTTGAGCCTGACTTAACACTTTCAAGATATTTAGTATGGGTTCAAATTCAAAATTCAAATCAACAAAGCAAGAAAATTTGATTCAAGTTTGTTTTCAACATTACAGTTACAGTCAGTTTTTTAGTCTTAGTTCAGTATAGCTTGATTCAATGGCATCACCCAAGTATGTGTTCACTTTTCCCCATGGGATGGATCTAGCCCTGGATCAGGCCAGTGTTCCCCACTCTGATTATGCCCACCTCATTCACTTTGGATGAGGTTTTGAGGGGGTCTGGATTACATGTGAGGGGACCTCCCTCATAACTGTTAGTAGGAGCATAGTGGTTGAGCAGGAGCCAGTCATTCGGGTTGACATGTTGTTAGATTCTAAGATTCCCTTGATGAAGAGGAAGCGTGGCGTTCCACAAAGTGTCAATGCAGCCACTTGTGGTTCCTTGTCTTTGCCTCAATTAGGGTTAGCACCCACACACTAGCACCCTTAAAGGGGAAGTATCCCCTGATCCTAGGGATTGTCTCCCCTGCTTTTGAGGTTGGGTCTAGCTCTTACTCTACTCACCCTACCAGGACCCAAAGGAGAAACAAGAATTGCATGATAAAGTGGTACCACACTCATATTGCTAGATAGATGGAGGTAGACACACGATCTATTGTTGAGGAGTTGCCCACTTTAGTTTTCCCGTTGGTTACAACAAACTTGTTCCATCCTCTATCTAGGTCTGATAGAGAGGATGTCAGAAGATTTCTACTTTGCCTCCACCAGTAGTGCATTTCTAGGCTCCTATGAGATCGTACCGGAGGATAGTTATGCCGTTGGTGAGCTTCTGGACGATCGGTCGGCTCAAATTGATTTGATCCATTATCCCCATAGCATGGAAGCATAGATAAGAGAGGGCGGGGAGGCCCAATACTCTGTTCATATCACCCGGTAGGAGAGATATGACGACTCTACACTTTTAATTTTGATTAGCACGCTACCTGCATCAATCATACCGACAACATTCTGCTCATGGGGATTACACATCATAGGAGAGTAGCTCCTATCTTGAGAGAGTTGGTGGTGCCTCCACCACACCGCTCTACCCCCGCCCACCATCTCCGATCCATGTTCCAGTTCCACCAAAGGCCATGAAGGATGCATCTGGGGAGAAGCGAACCCCGTTGGTGATCTAGCTACGATCGAGAGATCCCATCCTATATACACCTACATGTAGGTCGAAGCTCTCCTTGACCTTCCCGAAGTGGTGAAGAGGAATGCACCAAGCATAGTGGTCATCCCTTCACCACCACCATCGCAGTAGGACATAGAGATGGTTGTAGTAGTTGCTGAAGGAGAGGGTGATAGTTCAGTCGCACATATGATGATAGATTCTCCTAGGAGTGTCACCCCATATAGATTCAGTGATAGTCAGGATCGTATTTCGTGCAACGAGTATAGCCCTCACAGGGTTAAGTCTCCAACAGTAGAGGAGGTCCGGTGCCTCACAGTACATGATAATGATCCCACCACCGGTCAGCCAAAGTCATTTGTGTTAGTTCAGATAGATCATTCTCTAGAGGATATAGTAGCCCATTATCTTATGGAGAAGAAAGAAATCCTAGGATATGACTGGTCTGATGAGGAGAAGATCAGCTTCAATCCTAATGAAGATGATTTATCAAGAGACTTAGTAGGGTTTGCATGGTAGATATTAGGAGATCCCTCCTTAGAGAGCAGTAGACTATGGAAGGTGTTGAGGAGAAGAAGACACAGCCTACTTGACCCAACACCTCCTTTAGTAGATAAAGAAAAAAGATGAAAAAATTGATAGGAGGAGAAGAGGTTGAAATATTTGCTAGTAGCTATCTTAGCACTTCAAAACCAAGCCCCAATAGTTCATCCTACTATAGTTGAAACTAGTCGAAGTTGGTGCATGTCTTGATCCAACCAAGACTTACCTCTAGAGAGGTAGCACCAAACATGTATAGAAGGTAGTGGATAGTACCTCCATACAAGAAAAATATATCAAGAGCATGGTTGAGCAAAAGTAAAGAAGCATTGGCTCAAGGCCAAGGAGGATCATCCGTTCTAAAGGGTAGACCCTACCGAGGAATTCGATGTAATTCTATATCCTAAGGGTTTTGTGCTATCTTCTTTCAAGAGTTTTGATGGTAGTGGGAACTCGAGGTAGCACATTATGCATTTCAGAGCTAGTTGTTGCAACGCTAATGGCAGTGATACTTTACTCTTCCATCTCTTCATTAGTAGCTTAGCGGGTATAGCATTTGACTGGTACATTGAACTTCCCAATAATTCAGTGAAGACTTTTGCTAAGTTGGAGCAACTCTTTATCAAGAGGTTTGCTGGAGCTCAGCAAAGGGTCATTGTGAGTCCCTTATTGATTACATTCTCATATGATGTAATTTAAGTATGAAATGCGAACCTTAGCTGTCTGAATAGCATGCCAACGAGATTCTGCTTAAGAATATCCATGGCCTGGTCACCTTCATGCTCAAAGGTTTCACCATTAAAACTTTTGAGAAATTAATCAATAAGGCGGTTAGCTTGCAAGGAGAAGCCAAACAGTTACCTTCTTTAGATCTACCAACAAAGCCAAAGTTACAGAAGGTATATGAGAAGAAGCGGTGATAGAAAGGGATAGGGAAACAATCCGTGAGAGCAATTTGAGAGACCTCATGCTCCATAACATCTGCTTCCACCTCCTACCACCACCGGTAGCCCTACCACGCCACAATAGCCTCCATGAGCCTCCACCGCCTCCTCCTCAGCCACATCATCAGCAGCAATGGTACACATACCCACGCCAGGTAGCTATGGTCCACCCTCAATTGGATAAATTTAATAAGCCTTATTCATCTAAGAGGGAGGTAATCAGAAATATCTTTAAGAATCTCTTAAAGAAGCTTGATTTTAGCTACCCAAACCTAAGAGATAGGAGGAAGTGGGTAAAAGCGATGATCTTAACTTTTCCCCTACTAGCATATGCTAGGTCATATTTTGGAAGATTGCTTCACATTCAAGGACTGGCTTGAACAAAGCTTCAAGATCGGTGCTATAGTTATCCTAAAGGAATACCTTGTGGAACAACCATCCAATTCCATTAGGGTAATCCTTGGGGATACTTGCGATCCTTCCAAAACCAAAGAAGGTTGGGATATCTCCTTATCCAAAACCTCTAAAAAAATTTTCTTGAAGATCAAGAAACCTTTCTTGCAGGTGCCTGAGCCAGCTCAAACCTCCAACATCAAGGAAGGTTTGCAAGTTGCCAGAGCCAACTCAGGCAAAAGGGGGAGCTCAGCAGTAGTAGCAGAAGTAGCAGCATGTGCTAGCCTTGGATAGCAGAGTAGCACAACCACCAACCGAATTCAGCCTCCAGTCCACCGTTGTAGCTATTACATCAGCAACTACCTCTACTTCAGCTAGTTCTTCTTCTTCTAGTAGACATATTATATCAGTGGATGAGGGCATCAAATCCCTCACCCCTCTTACTTTACTTGATTTATGTTATGTACCTCCTATCAAATCCAAGAAATTGAAGAATAAAACTAGCTTAAATTATATCTGTGTCACTTCTGATGGGTTGTCTAAATCTATTCCTAATGATAAAGTTTCAAATATAAATAACAACTATAATAATTTTGATCTTCCTCTTTCTGATTCAGAGTTGGATTTTTCTACTCTGAATACTATAGCTTCGCCTCTTGAGATAGACTTGGAATCATCCAATTTTGAGGGTCCCATAGAAGAACCTGTAGGTGAGCCTGATATGCAAGTAGAATCTTCCATTGCCACAAAGATCATCAAAGTCAACCTCCGTAGTGGCAAGGTTCTACCTCCTAGGGCAGCACCTCAAGATAGAGGGAAATAAATCATTGGTTCAGAGGATCGAGTAACCCCTCCATAGGATGCTCCACTTTTGGATATTCTTATGGAGGATCAGCCTAAGGTGGACTACAATGTCCTCTCTCACCTCAAAAATTTTCCATCTAAGCTAAGCATATACGATGCCCTTGTCTTATCCAAAGAGATGAGGGAATCACTAATCAAGGCTCTCTTGATCTTGAGATATGCTTAGCTCAGCTGATCGCTATTAGTGAGGATGCACATTATTCCAAAGAAGCTCAGGGAGTCACTTTCATAGATGAAGACTTTCTTCTGTGGGACATGGAGCACAACCGTCTTCTCTACATTATAGTTAACATGGGCAGATTCAGACTTTTCAGAGTTCTCATCGATCTAGGTGCATCGGTGAACATTATGAGTCTAAAGACCCTTGCCTATTTGAGGATCGACATCTCCACACTCTGAGGAGATCGGATGATGTTGAGAGGATTCAATGAACAAGGTGAGAGGGCTTTAAGTTCCATAGTGTTACCTTTGAGATAGGTGACTGGAAGACTGAAGCCAAGTTTTATATCATTGATTTGAATACTTCATTCACCGCTTTGCTTAGAGGCCTGGATACATTAGAACAGATGATTCCATCCTCCTCCACGCTGCATCAAGTTCAGAAGGATGGGATAAGCCATTTTTTTAGTTAGAGGTTGAGATATATGAGGATGCGACCTACTATCTTCCTCAAAATACCCTTTATCATGAACTTGGACAAAATTCAAATTCAAAAGAGAAAAGAAAACAAAGAAAAAGAAAAGAAAAAGAAAGAGAAAAGAAGAATGAAAATCCAAGTGAACAAGAAAGGGAAATTTAAGAAGAAATAGAGCAGCATATCACATTCCACTCACAATTCATTTCATCATATGGACATGTGGGTAGCATGGCTTGACCTCCACTAGGCAGAAGTAGAGGCAGAAATAGAGGTAGTTCTAGAGGTGGAAGACCCCTGGTTGACCATCAGCCAATAGGAGTTATGTTTCAGTTCATAGGATTACCCTTACTATTCACATAGACTTGGAATCCATCTCGGAGGATGAGTCTAATATGATTATACTAGCCAACCTCTCTCAGTGGGTTTCATTGGAGGTGACACTCGAGCAGGACATGATGAAGATGGCCTCAGACAAAACAAAGTGTTCAAATCAAATGTATGTAAAACTATCAGGCAGTAGTTAGAAACCTTAGCTCTAACCTCACTTTCATCTCAAAAAATTAAAGGTTTAGTAGTTAAGGAAGCCCCTCAGTCTTCGAGTGATATGAAGCTAAAAAGATTATTTTTTGGGATCATCCTCCTCAACTCCTGAAGTTCATGTAAAACTTGAGAAGAATTCATATAAAGAATTAATGGAATTACCTTTTGATTAGTACTTGCCTTGTGTTCTTAATCTTGTAAAGAAGGGTTTGATTCCTTATTCATGGTATAAACACAGGTCAAAATACTTCAAAAATCTAAGGAACAACACAGGTAGGGATGCATGATCAAGATCAGGACTAAGATTCGATATAGTGGGTCTAGTTGATGATAATGATTACTACTTAGTTATCACCAACCATCTGGAGTCTAATAGGTTCTTTTCACACCAAACTAACTCTTATGAGGATGTGTGTTTAGAAATCTCAGATGATCCAGATGATCTCCAAATCAAAGATGCACCACCAGAATTTGAAGAGGAGATCCATTCAATAATTGACAAGCTTAAAGAAATTAACCTGGGATAAAAGAAAATCCACGCGACATACATCATTATTCTTGAATGAAGAAGAAACAAATGACTTAGTTAGGCTATTGGCTGAGTTTAAGGACTATTTTGCATGGAGTTATGAAGAGATGCTGGATTATCTCGACATCCACAAAACTAGCAATAGATCCTAAGTGATAACCCTATCAAGCAAGCTCCTAGATATGCGATTAGAAATCGAACAATAGGTCATTTTTTGAAGTCAAGTGATCGATATTGGTTTCATTGGGGAAAAAAAATACCCCTAGTTAGCGGTCATCCAAGTTAAGAAGAAGAATGGCCAAATACATATGCATCAATTTAAAGGACTTAAATAAGGCAAGTCCTAAGGATGAGTTTCCTTTTCCTATACCAGAATTAATGGTGAACATTGCCTAATCTTATGGATGGGTCATCTGGCTATAACCAAATTAACATGGCCCTCGAGGCTGAAAGAAACAATACTTTTTGAACCCGAATCAGAATCTATTGTTATAGGTTCATGCCTTTCATCCTTAAAAATGCTGGTGCTACATACCAATGGGCCATGACTCAGATCTTCAATGAACTCATCCATCATCAGGTTGAGTGCTATGTTGATGACTTAGTAGTCAAGAGTAGAGAAAAGGAAGACCATCTCTTAGACTTGAGAGTAGTTTTTAAATGGTTAAGACAACATAACCTCAAAATGAATCCCCTAAAGTATGCATTCAAAGTAGCTTCCAGGAAATTCCTTGGGTTTATTATCTGACACTGGGGAATAAAAAATAGATCTAGAAAAGATCAAAGCTATCTTAGAAATGCCACCTCCAAGGATGGTTGGTGTATCTAAGATATTTTATTTCCAACCTATCGAGGAGATGCAAGCCATTCTCAGCACTTATTAAAAAGTATGCAAAGTTCAAGTGAGATGATAAGTGCTAGCATGCATTTGAAGATATCAAGCAGTATTTGGTGAAGCCATCAGTTCTTGTAGCCCCTATCCCTGGCAGGCCACTCATCCTCTACTTTGCTGCATTGGATGACTCTCTCAGTGCTCTGTTGGCCCAAGCCAACAATGAAGGAAGAGTGCTCTACTACCTCGCCATCTCCTAATTCTGAAGTGAACTACCACCTATTGAGAAACATTGCCTAGCTTTAATCTTTGCTTAAAAAATCTATGACATATATGCTTTCTCATAAGGTGAACTTTATTTTAACTAATCCACTGATTCTCATGACATGGCCAATGCTATCCGGATGTTTGGCTTCCATGATTCTCTCATAGTTTGATATCACATTCATACCGGCGAAAAGGACAAGCACTTTTTTAGCGAACCCACTTTATCGATTCTTTGCTTAGTGACAATCTCCCTGATGAACAAATCATGAACTTAGGGGAGGTTAACAATGGTCGATGGGAGATGTATTTTGATGGTGCAGCCTCTTTCCATAAAGGGGAAGCACCATGATCTACTCTTCCATGAAAGTTAGGGGTAGGAATAGTTCTCTTAACTCTAGACCGTGATGTGATGAGATTCTCATACTATCTTTCCAATCCCTGCACCAACAATGAAGCTGAGTATGAGGCTTTAATTGCCAGTCTAGAGTTAGCTATCAAAGTGAGTGTCAAGAGCATCAACATCTTTGATGATTCTCAATTGGTCAGCAATCAGATTGTCATGTCCTACAAGGTTCTCAAACCCAAGCTTCGTCACTACCATAAGTATACCATGAAACTATTGGCCCAAATCCCTGAAGTCACCATCTACAAGGTTCCCCGAGTAGAGAACACTGTAGCAGATGCTTTGGCCAAACTTGCCAAAGAATTGGCATGTCCGGAAGATGAGTCCATTCCAGTAAGGGTCCAAAACAGACAAGTCCTATTCCTTATTGATGCCAAACTCACCTAGAGACTCTCTCTTGAAGGGGAGGTTGCCATTGCATATTAGGACAAGGAGCTAGATTGGAGGAAACCATTCATAGACTATTTGAACACAAACTACCTTAAGAAAAGTTATAAGCCCATCAAGTGAAACAGGGAGCTCTCTCCTATGCTCACATTTATGGCACTCAGTATTGACGGTCCTTTAATTAAATGTGGTTATGTTGTTTTGATGAGCACAAACCCATGGCATTATAACTAAGGTACATTCAGGTCTGTGTGGAGCACATCAATCTAGTTTAAAGATAAAGACGAAGATCAAGAGACTAGGATACTACTGGCCTTCAATGATTACAGACTGCATGGATGTAGCTAGGAGATGCCATTAGTGTCAGGTACATGGTGTGGTCCTACATCAACCACCCAACATTCTACACCCTACATTGGCCTCATGGTCATTTGAGTGTTGGGGTACTGATATTGTGAGTACAATCAATCCTCCTTCTTCCAAGGATCATTGGTTTATCTTAGTTGCCACCAACTACTTTTCCAAGTGGAGGAAATCACTTAGAGGTCACAACATGTTTCAATTTTGGGAACCATATCAGAGGTTCGGTGCCTCATGAATTATATATCGATAATGGTACTGCATTCAAAAGCACCAAGATCAATAACTTCACTAGGAGACACATAGATTGGAGATACTCACCATCTACTACCTGAGTAAATGGTTTAGGTAAGCATTCAACAAAACTCTCATCCAAATATTAAAGAAGACTCTTGATGATAACAAGCGGCATTGGAATGAGTAGTTAGTTGAATGGTTGTGGGTCTACTGCACCACATGCCGAACTTCAACTCAATCTACCCCTTTTCATTAGTGTATGGGTTTGAAGCCATTTTACCCTTAGAAGTTCAACTCCCATCACTAAGGATAGCATTGGGTAGAAAGATCACTATAGAGAAAAATGCAAAGTTATGGTTATAAGAGCTCGAAAGTTTGGAGGAGAGTTGCCTATGGGTGTGCTAGAACCTTGAGTTGTACAAGGCCAAAATGATTCAAGCTCATAACAAGTTGGTCCGCCCTAGGTCTTTCCATGTAGGAGAACTTGTATTAGTCCTAAAGAGACCAATTATTTCCCATCAAAATATGGGAGGCAAGTTTGAACCCACTTAGGAAGGCCCCTATGATATAGAGAAGGCCTACCAAGGAGGATCTTATCAGCTCATTGATTGTAAAGGGGAAGACCCGATGCTTCCAATTAATGGGCTCTATTTGAAGAAATATTACCCATAAAATATGTTTGAAAATAATTATCAACAAAAGAGTAAAAATCTAATTCCATTTCATTAAAATCTTCTCTTCTTTCGAAGAGTTGTTTGTTTATCTTGCGAATCCACCATGACTTCTCTAAGTTAGGTGTAAGAATCCCCCAGAGGCATCCTATCCCTCTTTCATAACACAAACACAATCAAACATAATCTCCCAGCACTATTAGAATAGGTATGAGAGAACTCAAAAGGCATCCTATTTTGATTACCCATAAAATATGTTTGAAAATAATTATCAACAAAAGAACAAAAATCTAATTCCATTTCATCAAAATCTTCTCTTCTTTCGAAGAGTTGTTTTTTTATCTTGTGAATCTACCATAACGTGTATGAGTTAGGTGTAAGAATCCCCCAGAGGCATCCTATCCCTCTTTCACAATACAAACATAATCAAACACAATCTCCTAGCACTATTAGAATAGGTATGAGAGAACCCAAGAGGCATCCTATTTCGATTAGCACAACTGAGGTAGGTGTAAGGGAACCCAAGAGGCATCCTACTCTATTTAACATAAGAACAAAAACTAAACATATATCTATTATCTCAAGCTATTTTGTTCTGAAAGCAAGCCCCTGTGGCACTCACTCATTAGTTGCTCTAGGTCGAGTCTATATGCTATCTTGCTAGTATGTCATCCCAATGGTCACTTGTTTAGAAGATGTGAGTCCCCCTACTTTCTTCCTAACTTGACCATTGTAAAATAATGAGCACCTTGTTAGTATCGTAGACTTCTCTGCCCAGCCAGTAAGCTATCTCATGTTGATTTTGTTTAAGAAGATGTGAGTCCCTGTGCTTTCTTCTTGAACTAATCATCATGATTTGACTAGGTCAAGTAAGATTTAGGGTAATTCCCCTAGAGGCTCCTTTTCTCTTGACTATATTTTAGTCGATGTAAGTCCCCTAGTGGCATTCAATCAGTAGTCGCTTTAAGATAGATAGCACATGTCGAGCTGAACACAAACTATCCCATCAATCAATTTTGCTATAGGAGGATATGAGTCCCTGAGCTTTCTTCCTATGCTGATTATTGTAAATCGATGGCAACCTTAGGTTGGTTGATATTCACTATGCTGATAGCAACTCACTCGGTGGATACAACACTCTTGGGAGATGTGAGTCCTCGAGCTTTCTCCTTGATTTGGCCATCAATACTTATTTGATATATGACTAACCTGTCATCTTCTCTAGGGTTTTGGATCAAGCCCTTAGTGGCCCCTCTCCTTGTGGGCACTCTATTTGGATGACATACTTTGTGACCCACCCCATTTAGACATGTGGTGAAAATTTCATATGAGATTTCTAAAAGAATAAGATATATACTCCCATCTTCACTCTATGTGAGATAAAATGAGGATGGAAATGTGCATCTTCTTCTTTTATGTTATTTGACATCACGTAGATCCAAAGATGTTCTTATTGAAGGTGATCGGATATGACATTGAGGAGAGGTGTACTAACTCAAAAGATAGAAGTCATCACCCTACAATAGACCTAATCACCTCAATAAGGACTTCTTAGGACAATGGGTCTGCATGTGTACTAAAGATTCTTCCCCCACTTTACATGGAAAAGTAAAGTAGGGTTTATTTTAAATCTTAAGTTTATAAAGCCCCATAAAGTTACATATCCTAAGGGACGGGATCCCAGAATACTCTGATTAAGGTAAATGATCATTATCTCCAAAGATTTTAATAGGTTGGACTATCAATCGATTAGCTTATTTTGGAAGATCAAATGAGATTGATCAAAGAGAGGGAGTTATTATTGAAGCCAAAAAAAGATAAGTAGGAGATTCCCACAATGTTAGGAAGCCTAGGGAGCATCTCAAACTATCCAATGGTTGGGCTTTACATTTTTGAAATTGATTTAATTTGTTTGAGTTGAATTTTTAATTAGAGATTTAGGACTTATGATTCCATAACACAAGATTAAGAAAATCCCTAAGAGGTGAGAATTTATGCTTATGGACCATGAAAGGGGATAAGCAACCTCAGAATCTAAATCAAGGGAGCTTTGGTGAGGGCCAAAAGTGTGACCTAAATCTAAGGAAAAAATGGGTATTCATTTTTCCTCCACAAGAGAGGCAAACCACTCAACCGTTTGGACTTACAACCTCTTGGGGGTGGCTGCCATCAAACTCCTCCTACGATTTTACATTCATGTAGGCAAGTCATATGCTTTATGCAAGATAACAAGGGTGTTATTTATTTATAAAGAGACTAAGTCCTTAAACTCACTCGCTAAAGAGACTAGATCATATAAATGTATGCTTCAAATGACCTAAATCTAATGCAATTCAGATTTCATATTATTTTTATTTTTTGACAATCATTTTCACTCAAACTAGTAGGACTCATCAGCCTAATGCATGAGAAATGAGATTATTGGCCAAAATTAGTGAGAAGAGAGGAGGTGTGTTTCCACCATGGCTCTCAAAGGTCAAGCCAAGTTTCTCTCGCAAAGGTGGAAATTGTCCAATCAAGAGTGAAAATAATATGCATTTGTGCATGATGTTATAAAAGAAGTACTCAACCAGCTAAGGAGTTACTAATTCTTTTATCTTGATTTTAGCCTAAGCTATAGATGAGGTTACGAGTTCTTTATTTTTAGTTTTTAATTGTTAAATTTGGTAAAAGATTTATTTTTCCTTAAGAGCCTAATCCACATCCAAGTGTTGGCTAAAAATTCCTATAGAGGATTCGCCTTCAAATCTATGGGGAAAAATGAAAGAGGCAACACCTATATAAAAATTCATCTTGGTTTAAATAGAAAGGACTATCAATTGATTAGTTTTTATTTGAAGTTCAAATGAGATTGATTGAAAAGAGGGAGTTATTATCGAAGCCAAAATGGAAGATAAGCAGGAGATGCTCGCGATCCTATGATACCTAGTGAGCATCTCAAACTATCCTAAAATTGGGTTTTATATTTTGGAAATTGATTTAGTTTTTTTAAGTTTCATTTTTTTATTAGAATTTTAGGACTTAAGATTCATTAACATAAGAAACTACCTAAGAGGTGAGAAATTAAGCTTATGGACCACAAAGGGGAGAAGCAAGCTCAGAACCTAAATCTAGGGAGCTTCGGCGAGGGCCGTAAGCACAACCTAAATCTAAGGTGAAAAATGGGTAATTGGTTTGCCTCCACAAGAGAGGACAAACCACCCGATAGCTTGGACTTACAACCGCCTAGGGGTGGCCGCCAACTAACTCCTCTTACAATTTTAAATACTTGTAGGCAAGTCTTTTGCTTATGCAAGATAGCTAGGCTATTTTTATTTAGAAAGAGACTAAGTCCTTAAACTCACTCTTTAAAGAGACCAGATCATGTAAAGGGACATGCTTCAAATGACTTAATCTAATGTAATTCAAATATTATTTTATTTTCATTTTTGTACAATCATTTTGACTCAGACTAATAGGATTTTTATGACTAATGCATGATAAATCAAATTATTGGCCAAAATTAGCAAGAAGGGAGGAGTTGAGTTTCCACGATGACCCTCAAAGGTCGAGTTGGGTTCTCTGGAAAAGGTGGAAGCCCTCAAATCAAAAGTGAAATAAGATGCATTTATTCATGATATTACAAAGAAATGCTCATCCAGCTATGGGGTTGCTAATTATTTTATCTTGATTTTAAACCAAAGCTTTAGGTGAGGTTATGAGTTGTTTAATTTTATTTTGAGTTGTTAAGTTGGGTAAAAGATTTATTTTTTCCTTAAAAAGCCTAATCCACATCGAGGACATACATGAAGTGAGGAAGGAACTAGGAAAATCATGCCACATAATGCAAAAGCTAAACAAATTATCAATCAATTTATAAATCTAATAGCAAAATGAATAAATGGCCATTGTGATCGGGCACCACCGCACAAACTCAAAAATATCAAATTGGGTAGTTGAGCTCTATGCTTATACAACCTGAAATACAAATTAATTAAATTATAATTAAGAAAAAGGAATTCATTGTTATGGGGTCTTCAAGCTTCATTATTCTTTCTTCTTTCTTCTTTCTTTCTTCTTCATTTCTTCTTTTCTTCTTTGGTTCCTTTTTTGGATGGTTGGAAGGTGGATGCTCCAAGGCTTCACATGGTTCATAAGATAGGATCTTATGACTAATTCTTATCCTAATCCCCATAACAAATCATTCTAAAATCCAAATTATACAAATTTTTACTTGAAAAGGAAAAGTGGAAATCTAACTAACACTTGCAAATCAAAGGTTAGCTAAATCACACCGCACAAATTCCAAGCATGTATATTAGAGCTATCACCCCACACATGGGTGATTAAGTCCACCTGGCCTAAGGATTATGCAAAGGGGTTAAGCACCTGCAAGCAAGAAGCAGTTATATTTTTATTTATGATAGCACCCCTTAAGCACAATCCCTTATATAAAAGAATAATTATACTAAGAACATCCTACCATTCATTTTATGAGCATACACCCTAACATTCAGTCTAAAACATATATCACAAAACAAAACAAACTTCAAACTATGCACAAACCTAACCTAAGTCTAGAAGTGGTGACTTAGGCTAATGTGTGTGCTTTGAAGGTTTGTGTGGTATGCTTAGCTATGAATTTAGGTTCAAATTTTCTAACTGTGAAGAACATATTCAACTTAGAGGAGGGTTTCATTTAAGTTATTTAATCATTTTGGGTTAATTTTATATTATGTTTGATTTGGTTTAAGTGAAACCTATAATTAATTACAAAGTTATGAAGAGAGGGAAAGAGAAGAGAACCTCTCTTATCTTCCCTAACTTAAGTAATTGCTAAAGTAGATTCACATTTTAGTTTCATTTAGGTGAAAGTTTTAATTAAATCTTTTAATTAATCCTAAGTTTAGATAAACTCTAAACAAACCTATTCTAAAAGAAAGATATTTTAAGATTAAATAAAATGAATCAAAATTCACATAACACACATTACTTTAGTTCTTTCCCAACATATATAACATGCATATGGATGGACCCTAAGAATATCTATACATGCAAATGAGAGTAGTTAACACAATTTATGATGCATGCTAAGTAATTCATTTAAGAAAATTTAAAAACTAAATATGCATGATTTTTCTTAAGTAGAAAAGGTTTTCCTTATCCAAAATTTCACAAACATACATGAAAGTTAGAAAGGCATAAGTGAGTATAACGTCATTGTTAACCAGAGGTGTAAGGTACAAGACCTACTTAGGGCTACTTAAAGCATCACAATCTTAAGGTTGTCCAGACAAACATACCACTTTCCTTAAGTACAAACATGTATATAAAAGAAATGAAATAGAAAAGAAAAATGCAAAAGTTATTTAATGGATTCGTTTTTGTTTATGCAATTTATACAAGAAAGTATAGTCAACCCTTCTTAGGTGAGAGCATAGGGATGAATAGGGTATGTAATTAAGTAAGTGTTGGGTTCTTTTCAAATGAACCCTACATCTTACTAACTCCTATTCAAAACCATACCAACATAAGAGAGAAAGGAAACCTATGCTAAACATTCTTTTATAATCTATCACATACAAGCTTATAATTAAAGCATAAGTAGCACACTTTTAGATTTGGTATTTAATTTATGTATTTTAAAAAAATAATTTGGATTTAGTAGTGATAATTTCCATTCATATTTTACTATAGCAAACACATGCACATTTGACTTAAAGTAAACAACTCTATTTTAAGATTTGAAAAAGGAAGTTATGAATGCATGAAATCACATGGCACATAACTTAACATGATAGGAAAGATCCAAAATATTGAAATCATGCAAACAAACTCACTTTACTTAAATCCTAAAGACATTCTTATGGAATAAGAAATTTTAGAATAAATCCAAGTGAATTTCAAAATGAATTTTGTTTAGTTTGAAGTTTGATTTAATTTTGTAAAGGTAAAATGATTTTTCTGTTCCTAACCCATTCCCGCATGTGTTTGATATTTTCGTTTAATTTTTATACAATTAGATATATTTTTATGTGTTGATTAGGTTAAGGTATGAAATAAGTGACTTAATTAACCCTTACCTACCCCACCTTAAAATAATTAACTAAATAAGTATGAGCCAATGAGATGACCTTAATCAACCATAATCATAGTGTAAAACCACTAATCACAACTTAATTACCCTTAATTAATGTGAAAGGGATAATAAAATGAAATGAAATTTCCCATGAGCCTCAATAAATCTCAAGAAAATTAGGGAGGAGAGGTCATCCGCTAAAATGAACCCCATAAATTTGAGATTAATTGATGACCTAATTAAAGGATAATTAGCTAATTAAAATTCCTAAAGAAACCCAAATTCAGAGAAAAGTGTAATTAAAAATCCATTGAAATCATTTTTAAAATATTCTAGATGAAATCATCTTCCATAACATTTTTCCTTCTATTTTTCTAATTTTTCTAGAGGGAATTATAAATTTTAGAAGTTCTCTAAATTAATTAGGAATTAATTAATATATTTAACTAATCCCTGATTAACCCCTAGTTCACTGACATGATTGCGATTCGGCAGTGACAGTGAGGGGACAACTTATGTTGTCACCTCACAAAGGTGATGGTGGCGCATGCACTTAAATTCTCTATCGTCCAATGAAAGATTGGATGACTAAGGATCTCCGTAGTTTATAAAGGATAAATGAAATCTAAACATGTTAAATAATCTCAGCCATCCATCTAAAATGCACGGATGGACGACTGAGATGAGCCAAGTTCTTTCCCTTGATCAACAAAGATCATCCATGATCATGGGAAAGAACCAATCTTGATCTAGCATGAAATCACACAAAATTTAACCCACACCATCTAGAGATATAGAGCGGCAAATCCAACAGTCAAAATTTGATGAGGTGAAAATTTCTTTCACAAAGCTCCTCACCACATTGAGTTTAGTGATCAAAAACTTCCATACCTCATTGGAGGTGATCACCGGTGCTCGAGATCGATGAGATAGCTTCATCTGATGGAGACGAAGCCCTGTTGAAATTCTTTGGCCTTTGGTTTGAGTGGATTGATGGGTGGACCAACACCACTTCACTTGGGCTTCAGGTTTGATCCAATCGAGCTCCTTCTTTCCTTTAGAACTTCAAAGAGAGCTTAGACAAAATTTTTTTGACCCTCTAATGGAGTGTGCAAGAGTAATTGGATTCAAATGGAGTGTAGAAGAAATTGGTAATTCACTCTACCTCCCCTATTTTTGCACTATACAAAATCAAGAAATAGGGAATTCTAATCCTCTCTAAGAAACTTGGGAGTGCACTCTGATGATTGCTCTAGGTTCCTTAGCTTCAATCGACAGAGGGCAAGTGAAAATTTCATTGAATTAGGGGGAGTATATCCTCTATGGAAATCGGATGACCAACACCTCCTTTACTATTTTGATCCAATTGATGAGATTAGAGAGTTTATTTCGACTATTTTGAGTGTGCACATGGTCAGTTTGATCCAAGGAATGGATTACCAACTTCCCATGTGCTTGAATTGAACTTAAGATAGAATTTAAAATTTTCAATTTTGATCCAAGGGGTCAGGTTTGGTCTAGGGACCAAACGGGATGACCCAAATCTATTGGGTTTGGTGCACCACTCATAACTAACTCACTTAAGCTTTTAAGAAAGCCTCAAGTGATTGTGAAGAGGATATGACCAAAATACCCATGGGTTAGGCCAAAATTTGCTCTATGGACTAGGGGTAGAATGGTCATTTTACTATTTTTCCACTTTGGACATGTTGGATATGTGGAGAAACTAGGTTTGGCCAAGTTTCATTTGATTTGGAATCCATTTGATAGGGTTTGGCTCATGTTGACCCATTTAGTTCAAAATGGGTCAAGTTGACCAATTGGTCAAATTGGATCAAACCAAGGGTTGGGTCAAGTTCATATGACTATTTGAAATGTTTTGGTGGCTTTGTATTGATTCAATTTGGTATATATTTTATTTTGGCTCATATGACTTCATTTAGTCAAATGGGTCAAGTTGACCTATTTGACCCATTTGACCTATTTGGGGTAGCTCAAGGGTAGGTTTAGGTTAGGTTAGTCATATGGAATAGATTGGTATCTTTGTTTCCAACCAATTTATGTTAAGTTTAATTTTGGCTCAGCATAACCCTTTCAGGTCATGTTAGGTCTAAGGTCAATTGGGCTAGGTTAGGTCTAGTTGGCCAATTAAGGCTTTGGTCAAGTTCCACAAGTGATTTGGGATGGATTGACCCATTGGTTTCAATCAATTTAGCTTAGATCACATTTTGACACATTTTGACCCTTTAGGTCAAAATGGGTCAACTTGGGTCAAGTAGGCCAATTGGGATATTTTAGGCTCAAATGTTGGCTTGGTCAAGTTCAATCACAAGTCATGAGTGAACTTAGATCAATGGTTTCAATTACTTTGGCCTATGGTGGAATTTGGCTATGTAAGGTTTCATTTTAGGTTAAGTGTTGACTTGGTCAACCTTTAGGTTTGACTTAGTTTGATCCAATTTGGTTAATTGATTATCCCATGATGATTGTTGATCATGATGAGAAGGCTATATGAGTTTGGTTCAATCCAATTTGGTTAGGATCAAGTTGGCTCATATGGTACTTTAGGTCACTTTGGTCAAGTGAGCCTAAGTGGGTCAAGCTTGGTCAAAACTTGATTTGAAGTTGGTTGATCTTGTATATGGAGTTATGATTGAAATATAAATCCATTTGCAAGTGGTTTGAAGTCAAATCAATTTTGATCCATTTGAAAATTTCATATTCAAAGGAAGAATATGACGGGTTTTGGGTTTGATTTTTGATTTAGATTTTGATTGAATGATTGAAGTTTAGATATATATATATGAGCTCATGATTATAGGATTGATTGTACTCTGATAGAAAATCAAGGGTTTGGCTTGATTCGAAAGTGTTTTGGCTTGAAAGGCTTAGATTTGATTTTGAGTGGATTTGAGTTTGATTCTTGGAATTGGTTTCGATTGTTTGAATTTATATTTCATTTATATAAGTGAATATAAATGAGAATATAAATTGACCATGAGAAAATTTCAAGGATTTGAAGTGGTTAGATCATGATTTTAGGTTAAATCCATTAAAGGGAATTTAAGGGAATTTTTAAATTGAATTTAATTTTTGAGTTGGATTGGATTGATTTATATTTATATTTCATTTATATATGAGAATATAAATGAGGATATAAATAAGTTTTGAGAAAATCCCATAAGTTTGAATTGATTTGATCAAGATTTAGGTTAAATCCATTAATGGAAAATTAAGGGATTTAAGGGAATTTCAAAGATTTTAAATTTGGAATTTAATTTTTGCCTTTGATTTGATTGATTTATATTTATATTTCATTTATATATAAGAATATAAATAAGTTTTGAGAAAATCCTATGAGTTTGAACTGATTTGATCAAGATTTAGAGTTGATTTTGGATAAGTCCTTTACTAGAAAATAAAAGGGACTTAAAGAAAATTTTCATGAATTTATTTATAATTTTGAGTTTAGTTGGATGGGTTTGAATTTAGATATCATTTATATATGTGAATATAAATTAAAGTATAAATGATTTATGAGAAAATCTCAAAGATTTGAATTGGCTTGAATCATAATTTTGGTTAAGTCCTTAAGGGAAAATTAAGGACTTTGACAAAATTTGGACTTATGAATTTTTGATGGATTTTGATCATGGGTTTCAATCATGGAATTGAAACATAGAATTGATTTGAGTTTGGAGAAAATCAAATAGAATTGATTTAGAGTTTGACTTGAAAGAAGGAAAGTGAGGAATGGTTTAAGCTAAAGGTTAGGAAATTTTCCTAACACCAAGGCATGACCTATTCCAATGGCTAACTCTTCTAAGTATTCTAGGGCTATGTTGGAGTGTCAACCTAAACACTAGATGTGTCTTAAGAATAAGGAACTCTTAAAGTCTAAGAGAAATCCTGAGCCTAAGATGGAGGGGTTGAGGGCTCATTATAAAAATGAGGTCAACACTAGGCCATACATAAAGCAAGGAAGAAACTAAGAAAATGGTGCCACTTAATGCACAAGCTAAACAAATCACAATCAATTTATAAAGCTAATCATAAAAGAATAAGAGGCCATTATGGTTAGATACCATCACACATATTAGAAAACAAATTGGGTAGCTGAGCTCTACCATTATACAACCTGGATTATAAATGAATTAAATACAATTAAGCAAGGAACTCATTATTATGGGGGTCTTCAAGCATCATTTCTTCATTCTTCTTTTCTTCTTTCTTCTTTGGTTCCTTCTTTTGGATGGTTGGAAGGTGGATGTTCCAAAGCCTTCACATGGTGCATAAGATGAGATCTTATGACCAATGCTTATCCTAATCCCCATAACAATCATTCCAAAATCCTAATTGCAAAAATTATATGAAAAATAAATGTAAATCTAGCTTAAACCTGCAAAATGAAGGTCAACTAAATAAACCACCAAATCTCAAGCATGTATATTGATTTATCACCCCACACATGGGTGACTAAGCCCACCTGGCCTATTGGATTATGCTTAGGGGAATAAGCACATGCACAGCAAAAGCATTTATATCTTTATTTATTACAGAGCCCCTTAAGCAGAATCCCCTACAGAAAATAATGGTTAGACTAAGATCACCCTAACATTCATTCAATGCACAATCATCCTAACATCCAGACTAAAATATATATCACAAAATAAAAGCAAGCATCATACCATGCTTCGCCCTAACCTAAAGCTAGAAGTGATGACTTAGCCTAATGTGTGTGCTTTAGAGGTTTGTATGTTATGCTTAGCTATGGCTTTAAGTTAGAATATTCTAAGTGTGAAGAATGTTCCAACTTAGAGAAGGGTTTAATTTAAGTGATTTAAGTGCTTTGGATTGATTTTATTTTATGTTTTGATTGGGTTGAAGTGAATCCTACAATTAATTATTAAGTTATAAAGAGAGGGAAAGAGAAGAGAACTTCTTCCCCCCTAACCTAAGTAATTTCTAAAGGATTCATATTTAGTTTTGTTTATTGAATATTTTAATTAAGTGTTTTAATTAATCCTAAGTTTAGATGAACTCTAATCAAACCTATTCAAAAAGATAGGCATTTTAATATTAAATACAATAAACTAAATTTACAAAACACACATCACTTCATTTCTTTCCCAACATGTATTAACATGCATATGAATGGATCCTAAGCATATCAATACATACCAAATGGGAATGTTTATCACACTTTATGATGCATGCTAGGTGATGTTTACTTAAGAAAATTTGAATATTTATGATGCATGGTTTTCATTAAGTACAAAAGGGATTTCTTATCCAATTTTCACATATACATATGGATGTATGAAAGGCATAAGTGAGTATGACACCATTGTTAACCAGAGATGTAAGGTACAAGACCTACTTAGGGCTACTGAAAGCCTCACAACCTTGGGGTTGTCCAGACTAATATATCACTTTCCTTAAATACAAGCCTGTGTGCAAAAGAAATGAATGGAAAAGAAAGAATGCAAAAAATTATATTAGTTTATTTATTTTTGTTTATGAAATTTATATATACAAGCATAGGTGTCCTTCTTAAGTAATAGCATAGGAATGAATAGGATTTGGAATTAGGCAAGTGTTAGGTTCTTTTCAAATGAACCATACACCTTGCTAAATCCTATTCAAAATTATGCTAAAAAAGAGGAGAAGGAAAACCTACACTAAGCATATCCTTATATTTTACTCACATGAAAACTTATAAGTAAGATATAAGTGACACACTTTTAGTTTTGATAATTGATTCATATGTTTTGAAAATAATTTGAATTTAATAGTTATAATAGCCACTCATATTCTTACTTTAGCCAACATATGCAATTTGACATAAAGGAAACAGTTTCATTTTAAATTTGATTTTTGAAAAGCATGGATGCATGAAACCATATGACACACATATTTAACATGTTGGGGAAGAACTAAAGTAATGAAAGCATGTAAACACATTCACTTTAATTAAACACCAAAGATAATCTTACGAAATAAGAAAGCTTAAAGTAAATCAAAGTTTATTTAATATAATTTTTGTTTGATTTTGGATTTGATTTAATTTTTAAAATATGAAGTAAGTTTCTATTCCTAACCCATTCCCACATATGTTTAATATTTTTATTCAATTTTTAGATGATTTGATTCATTTTATTTTTTTGATTAGGTTAACGTATAAATTAATCATGTTAATTACCCCTTACCTACACCACCTTAGCATGGTTAATGAAATAATTATGATCCAATGAGATGATATAAAACCTCGCAAGGAATTTAAATTTGCCATGCAGCTAGGAAGAAATGGGTCTAATGCAATTTGGCTCATGATTAATGATTAATTAAGCAAAGGGGTTTAACTTAAGTAATTTCAAAACACTCCCTCACACATATGACTTGAATTTTGATTTTCTTAATTGAACTTAGGCACTTGAACACCTAAGCATCTACCCCAAGTAGATTAATTAAGTTCTAGAAAGTTTTAAAATTTTAAGAAATTAATTAAGAGGATAATTAGTGAATTAGCCCTTAATTAAGAGAGGATTAAGAAAGAAAATGGGGTTTAAAGAATAGCTTAAGGGAAATGCCCCACAAATTATTCTCTAAACCTCTTATTTACTAAAATAGATCTTAATCAACTTCAATAAAGGGTTAAACCACTAATCAAACCCTCAATTAACCTTAATTACATTAAGGGGTAATTAGGAAATGAATTAGCAATTTTCCCAATTAAACCACCAATAAATCCCAAGAAAATTAGGGGAGGCAGAAGTCATTTCCCAAAATACTCTCAAGAAGTTTGAGAATAATCAGAGGATTAATTAGCAAGTAATTAGTAAATTCAGATTTTTAATAAAACCCAAAATCAGAGAAAGATAATATTTAAAATCCATTAAAACTAATTTTAGAATATTCTAAGTTGAATTATCTTTTAGTGGCAATTTACCTCATATTTTACTGATTTTTCTTTTAAGAGATATGAATTTTTAAAGTTTTAATGATTAATTATAATTAAATAAACCCTAATTAATTCATTAATCCAACGGTGCACCACGCATGCAGTTGACTCAACTCACCACACATGCAGCTAACTCAGCTGTGCTTTACACGCAATAAGCTTTGAGTGGCTACTTAAATGTCAGATCATAGCGCTGTGTGGTCGCGACGCTACACGCATTTTCCTTCGTCGTTTGATCAAGGATCAAATGGCTAGAATTTAATTCATAGTTTAGAGGGGATAAATTAGATCTAAAGCATGTGTTTGATCTTGACCGTCCATCCAAAATGCGCGGATGGATGGCCAGAGATCCGTCCCTACCAAGGCCTGTGATCCATGGAGACTATCCATGTTTTATGCCTAATTCGAGCTTAATTGAGCTTGGATTGGGATGAAATCTTGCACACACCATCTAACCCTAATGACAAGCACATCTAATGTTTGAAATATCATGCCATTAAAATTTCATTCACAAAGCTCCACACCACATTGAGTTTAGTGGTCAAAAAATGTCTAACACACCGGAGGTGATCACTGGCACTCGACTCCCTTGGAGGAGCTTTGTCTGGTTGAGACGAAGCTTTGGTGAAAGTTATAGCTCTTGAGGTTGAGTGGATAGCTCTATGGACCAACTCCTCCTCCAAGTGAGCTCAGTTTTGATTGAAGTGGATCTCCCCTTGCTTTTGGAGGTTGGGAAAAAGGTTGGGCAAGCTCGACTTGATCCTCTGATGGAGTGTGCAAAGTGAATTTGGTGGAGTTTGAGTGTAGAGGAAGTTTGCAATTCAATGAACCTCCCCTATTTTTAAAGGATGAAAACTGAGAAATGTTAAATTCAATCTCCCTCTAGGAAGCTTAGAACTCTTACTAATGGCTCCTCTCACTCTCTAAGCTTCAATCGATAATGAAGAAGTTAAGTTTCAAATGAATTAGGGGGAGTATATCTCCCCGTTTGGCAATCGGACGGTTGAAGCTTCACATGTCATTTTGATCCAATTGCCAAGATTGAAAGGGTTGTTTGAGCTATTCGAGGCTTGCACATGGTCGATTTGGGCTAAGGAGTGTAATGGTAACTCCCCATGTGCTCAAATTGAGTGGGAGCATGATTCCCATGTGGTCAATTTGAGCCATATGCTCGATTTTGGCCTTGGGTCAAGTTGGGCTGACCCTAACCCATTGGGTTGGGTGCACCACCCTCCATAGGGTTTACTTAACCTATAAGAGTATCAAGTAGGTATGAAGAGGAATTGACCAAATTTCCCATGGATTTGACAAAAATTTGTTCTATGGCCTAGAGGTAAAATGGTTATTTGGCTGATTCTTGAATTTGGATATGTTGGGTTTGTTGAGAAAATAGGTTGGGCCATGTTTCATTGGATTTGGAGTTCATTTGGTATGGTTTGGCTCATGTTGATCCATTTAGGTCAGAATGGGTCAACTTGGGTCAAGTTGACCAATTGGCCAAATTGGGTTAAACCAAGGATTGGGTCAAGTTCATATGACCATTTGAGATGTTTTAGTGGCTTTGGTTTGATTCAAATTAGTTTAGATTTGAATTTGGTTCATATGCTTCATTTAGGTCAAATGGGTCAAGTTGACCAATTTGACCCATTTGACCTATTTGAGCTAGGTCATGGGTAGTTTTAGGTTTGGTTAGTCATATGAAGTATATTGGTATCTTTGTTTCCAATTAATTTTGGTTAAGTTTGAATTTGGCTCAACATGACCCTTTTGGTCAAGTTGGGGTTAAGGCTAGTAGGTTTAGTTGGCCAATTGAGGCTTTGGTCAAGTTCAACAAATGATTTGGAATGAACTTGACCCATTGGTTTCAATCAATTTGGCTTAGATCAAGTTTTGACCTATTTTGACTTTTTAGGTCAAGTTGGGTCAACTTGGGACAAGTGGCCAATTGGGCTAGGTTAGGCTCAAATGTTGACTTGGTCAAGTTCAAACATAGTTCATGAATGAACTTAGATTATTGGTTTCAATCACTTTGGCCTATGGTTGATTTTGGCTATGTTGTGTTTCATTTTGGCTAAGTGTTGACTTAGTCAACCCTTAGGTTTGACTTTGTTTGACCCAATTTGATTGATTGATCATCCCATGATAATTGTTGATCATAATGAGAGATATAGGTGAGTTTGATTCAATCCAATTTGGTCAAGATTAAAATTTGGCTCATAAAGGATACTTTAAGTCACTTTGGGTCAAGTGAGCCTAAGTGGGTCAAATGGCTTGGTCAAAGCTTGATTTGAGTTTGATTGAACTTGTATATGAAGTAATGATTGAAATATAAATTCATTTGCAAGTGGTGTGAAGTCAAATGAGTTTTGATTCATTTGACAATTTCATATTCAAGGAAGAACATGAATGGATTTAGGGTTTGATTTGTGAATTGAGTTTTGATTAAGTGATTGAAGTTTGTATTTATATTTGATTCATGATTGTAGGATTGATTGAATCATGAAGAAAATCAAGAGTTTGGCTTGATTTGAAATTGATTTGGCTAAGTTCAAGATTTTGACTTGAAAGGCTTAGGTTGAAATTTGAATGAATTTGAGTTTGATTTTTGGAAGTGGTTTTGATTGTTTGAGTTTATATTTCATTTATATATGTGAATATAAATGAGAATATAAATGGGTTATGAGAAAATTTCAAGGATTTGAAATGATTTGATCATGATCTAGGCTAAGTCCTTAAGAGAGAGATTAGGGATTTAGGAAAGATTTGGAATTTTGAATTTGAATTTTAGATTTAGTTTGATTGATTTGAATTTATATTTCATTTATATTTGTCAATATAAATGATAATATAAGTGGATTATGAGAAAATTTCATGAGTTTGACTTGGTTTGATCATGATTTAGGCTAAGTCTTTAAGAGGAAACTTAAAGGGCTTAGGAAATTTTGGAGTTTTTGATTTAATTTTGAGTTTAGTTTGATTGATTTGAATTTATATTTCATTTTAATATGTGAATATAAATGAGAATATAAATGAGTTATGAGAAAATTTCATAAATTTAATTGATTTGAACATGATTTAGGCTAAGTCCTTAAGAGAGGAAATTAAGGATTTAGGAAATTTTAGAGTTTTGGATTGATTTTTAGATTTAGTTTGAATAATTTGAATTTATATTTCATTTATATATGTGAATATAAATGAGAATATAAATGAGTTATGAGAAAATTCTAAGAATTTGAATTGACTTAGATTTGATTTAGGCTAAGTCCTTAAGAGGGAATTAAGGACTTAAGAATGATTTTGAATTAGGAATTTGAATTTGAATTTTGATTTGATTGGTTTCAATTTATATTTGAATATAAATGAGAATATAAAAGAGTTATGAGAAGATCTCATGAGTTTGAGGTGATTTAGATTTGATTTTGAGTAAGTCCATGAAGGGAAAATCAAGGACTTAGGCAAGATTTGAAATTTGGAATTTCAACTTGGAATTCAATCATGAATTTCAATCATGGATCTCAATCATGGATTTAAATCATGTGGCATTGGTTTGAGTTTAGAAAAAAATCAAATTAGATTGATTTGGAGTTCAACTTGATGGAAGGAAGTAAGGAAAGTGGTTCAAGCTAAGGGTACGAAAATTTTCCTAACACCCCTAAGGCATGACCTATTCTTATGACTAACTCTTCTAAGTCTCTAGGGCTAGGTCGAGTGTCCACCTAATCACTAGATGTGTCCTAAGACTAAGAAACTCTTAAAGCCTAAGAGAAGTTCTATGTCTAAGATGGAGGGGTTGAGAGCTCATTCTAAAAATAAGGACAACAAAGGGTGCCCAATAGGTGTGGTGTGACGGATATGGAACACTGCACATGATTGGTGTTGACCAAAATGATCAACAACACCAAAAGATCATAAGCGCTAACAGGAACAATCTATCCCTAACCTAAGGTGTAGAAAGGTTCCAGATCTTAGTGCAATGATGCTCTACTTATTTTAGAGATATAAGAGAGGGAAGGAGGAATCATCTTGGGATAGAGTATGTGAACCTTCCACTAGGGAAGCAGGTTCAAGTCATCCACAAAGGGATGAGAGGTTTGATTTGATTTAAGTCTTGAGAAGAAATTTTCACTAGGGAAGAGGATTGAATTATTTTCAATTTTTATATTTGGATTTTTGGGATGGATCATATTGGTTTGCGATGGACTGCACTGAGTAGGAGTCATGGAGGCCTATACCTAATTCAGATTTACCAATCCAAAGGGGTAGTCTCTAAACACATAGTAGGACTAGCCAACCAAAGGGATGTCTTTTGGTATACATAGTTGTACTAGGAAGAAAGCATAGTAGACTTACAACCTCCAAAGCAAGGACCAGTTGCTGGGGTAATCTATTTGCAAGGAAACAGACTAAACTAACCTAAGGCTAACTATTGAGTGAATGTCATTGGGGACTTAGATCAACTCAAAGATAGATAAAAATAGATTTCATTTTTAGATTTATTTTGATTATGATGGATCCCATCATTGGAACGCAGAAAAGAGCCATAGAGGCCTAACTTAGATTTATCAATCTAAATTGAGTAGTAGACCAACCACTGGGTAGGACTATCCAATCAAAGGGATGCCTTTTGATTTACAATGGTCAACTCTTAAGAAGAAAGCTTGGGACTTACATCTTCTAGAAACAAGGAACCACTAGGGTGGTTGGCTACTTTGGGCAACAAATTGAACCTAACCAAAGGCTGACTATTGAGTGAATGCCACGAGGGGACTTAAATAAACTCAAGGATAGTCAAGATTAATTTCATTTTTGGTTTGTTTGATGGATTATGTTGATTTGCGATGGGTCAAACTGAGAAGGAGCTGATAGTAGCCTAGACCTACCTCAGATTTACTAAACCAAATAGAGTAGCTTCCTGGCCGGTGGGAGAGCTATCCGACCAAAGGAGTGTCATTCAGTTTGCAATGATCAATTTAAGGGAAGAAAGCTCAGGGACTCACATCTTTCACTACAAAAGACCACTAGGGTGATCAGTTTCTTTGGGCAATAAATTGAACCCAACCTAAGGCTGCCCGTCGGTTTGAGACAGTCATGCTAGAAAGAATGCATAAGATTATTATAACTTTCAAAGAGAAATGACTGTTGAGGTAACCTACTTATGGCAGAACAAATTGAACCCGACCTAAGGGTGACTACGGAGTGAGTACCGACTTGAGGATTTACCTCAACTCAGGTAGTCAGACAATTCCTATAGGGAGTTCTGCTGACACTACCCTAAAGATAGGATGCTTGCTTGGGAACCCTTTGGGGGCTTGAATTCCTAATCCACAAGTGAATATTTATTTATTTTATTGTGGACTCTATTAGTTTGCAAGGTATCAAACTGAGAAGAAGCATATATTAGCCTAAATCTATCTTAGATTTATTGAACCAAGGGAGAATATGTGCATCCGCTGAATAAATTCTCCAACCACAGGGGTGGCTACTTGGAAAAGGGGATTGTCCAATCCAACAGTAACCCGGGTAGTGTCTAAATGGGGTCACAAAGGATGTGATCCAAATAGAGCACCCACAAAGGATAGGGTCATTAAGGGCTTAATCCAAAACTCTGAAGAAGATGACATGGCTAGTCATATATCAAATAGGTATTCGGTGGCCAACTCAAGGAGAAAGCTCGGGGACTCACATCTACCAAGAGTGGTGTATCCACCGGGTGAGTTGTTGCCAGCATAGTGAACATCAACCGACTGAAGTTGCCCATTGGTTTATAATAATAAGCCTAGGAAGAAAGCTCGGGGACTCACATACTTCTATAGCAGAACTGATTGTTGGGATAGTCTTCACCATTGTCAACTTAGGCTATTGAAAATGCTACGGGGCTTATTTCAACTCAAATGTAGTTAATAGGAAAGAAGCATCTAGGGGACATATCCTAAACCTTAATTATACTCAACCTAGTTAGTGCATGATGACTAGTTCAAGAACAAAGCATGGGGACTCACATCTTCTTAAGCAAACTCAACTTGAGGTAGCTTACTGGCTGGGCAGTGGAGTCTACTATATTGATAAGGCACTCATTGGTTTGTAATGATCAAGTTAGGAAGAAAGCTCTGGGACTCACATCCTCCAATAAATGACCACTGAGGTGTGTGGTGAAAATATATATTCTTTTGATAAATTTCTTGCCTTCAACTATCCCCCTTCCCTTTCAGAAAAGAAGGATAAATGAAAATAGAAATATATAAAATAATATTTCTCCTTATTATGACACCACATAGATCCGTAGATATTCTCATTGAGGGTGATCGAATATGACATTGAGAGAGGTGTACTATCTCGAAAGATAGAAGTCACCACCATACAATGGACCTAATCACCTTAATAAGGACTCCTAAGGATAATGGGTCTGCATATGTACCATAGATTCTTTCCCTACTTTACATGGAAAAGTAAAGTAAGGTTTATTTTAAACCAAGTTCATTAAGTTCCCTAAGGGGCAAGCCCCCATAGTTAATTACATACTAAGGGATGAGATCGCTTAGGAATACTCGATTAAAGTAGATGATCATTATCTTCAAAGATTTTAATAGGTAATACTATCAATCGATTAGTTTATTTTGGAAGATCAAATGGGGTTGATCAAAGAGAGGGAGTTATTATCAAACCAAAAGAAAGATAAGTAGGAGATGCCCATGATGCTAGAAAATCTAAAGAGCATCTCAAACTATCTTATGATTGGGCTTTATATTTTTGAAATTGATTTAGTTTATTTGAGTTCAATTTATCATTAGAAGTTTTGAACTTATGACTCCATAACACAAGATTAAGGAAATGCCTAAGAAGAGAGGATTTAAACTTATGACCCACAAAAGAGAGAAGCAACCTCAAAACTAAATCTAGGGAGCTTTGGCGAGGGACAAAAGGATAACCTAAGTCTAAGGAAAAATGGGCATTTGGTTTGCCTCCAAAAGAAGATAAACCACCCAACTGCTTGGACTTATAACCGCCTGGAGGTGGCTGCCAACTAACTTGTCCTACAATTTTAGATACATGTAAGTAAGTCTTATGCTTTATGCAAGATGGCTAGGTTGTTATTTATTTAGAAAGAGACTAAGTCCTTAAACTCACTCCATAAAGATACTAGATCATGTAAAGATATGCATCAAATGACCTAAATCTAATGTAATTTAGATTTCATTTTATTTTCATTCTTGGACAATTATTTTGACTCGGGCTAATAGGATTCAAATGCCTAATGCATGAGAAATGAGATTATTGGCCAAAATCAGCGAGAAGGGAGGATATGTCCTTCCACCATGGCTCTCAAAGGTCAAGCCAAGTTTCTCTGGCAAAGGTGAAAGCCCTCCAATTAAGAGTGAAATAATATGCATTTGTTCATGATGTTATAAAAGAAGTACTCATCCAGCTAAGGGGTTGCAAATTCTTTTATCTTGATTTTAACCTAATCTTTAGGTGAGGTTATGAGTTCTTTATTTTTAGTTTTGAATTATTAAATTTGGTAGAAGATTTATTTTTCCTAAGAGCCTAATCCACATCCAGGCCATACATAAAGCAAGGAAGAAACTAGGAAAAGGATCTCACTTAATGCACAAGCTAAACAAATCATCAATCAATTCGTAAAGCTAATCGCAAAAAGAATAAGAGGCCATTGTGGTACCACCGCACAAACCCAAAAAATAAATTGGGTAGTCGAGCTCTACCCTTATACAACCCGGATTACAAATGAATTAAATACAATTAAGCAAGGAATTCATTATTATGGGGGTCTTCAAGCTTCATTTCTTCATTATTTTTCTTCTTTCTTCTTTGGTTCCTTCTTTTGGATGGTTGGAAGGTGGATGCTCTAAAAGACTTCACATGGTGCATAAGATGAAATCTTATGACCAATTCTCATCCTAATACCCATAAGAATCATTCAAAAATCCTAATTTCAAAATTTACATGAAAATATAAAGTAATTCTAGCTAACACGTGTAAAACAAAGATTAGCTAAATAAATCACCAAATCCCAAGCATGTATATTGGACTTATCACCCCACACATGGGTGACTAAGTCCATCTATCCTATTGGATTATGCTTAGGGGTATAAGCACCTGCATAGCATAAGCATTTATATTTTTATTTATTACAGTGGCCCTTAAGCACAATCCCCTGTAGAAAACAATTGTTAGACTAAGATTGCCCTACCATTCATTCTACACACATACATCCTAACATCCAGACTAAAATAGATATCACAAAATAAAAGCAAATATCAAACCATGCACTGCCCTAACCTAAAACTAGAAGTGGTGACTTAGTCTAATATGTGTGCTTTGGAGGTTTGGGTGATATGCTTAGCTATGTCTTTAAGCTAGAATTTTCTAAGTGTGAAGCATGTTCAACTTAGAGGAGGGTTTCATTTAAATGATTTAGTTTATTTAGGTTGATATTTATTTCATATTTTGATTAGGTTCAAGTGAATCCTACAATTATTTACTAAGTTATAAAGAGAGACAAAGAGAAGAGAACTTCTCTTTCCTTCCCTAACCTAAGTAATTTCTAAAGTAGATTCATATTTTAGTTTCATTTAGTAAATATTTTAATTAGGTGTTTTAATTAATCTTAAGTTTAGATGAACTCTAAACAAACCCATTCAAAAATAAAGATGTTTTAAGATTAATTAAAATGAACTAAATTCACAAAACATACATCACTTCATTTCTTTCCCAACATGAATAACATGCATATGGATGAGTCCTAAGCATATCTATACATACAAATGAGAATGTTTAACACACTTTATGATGCATGCTAGGTAATTTATTTAAGGAATTTGAAAGTTTATGATGCATGAATTTCATTAAGTAGAAAAGGGATTTCTTAACCAATTTTCACATGCACACATGAAAGTAAGAAATACATAAGTGAGTACAGCACCATTGTTAACAAGAGGTGTAAGGTACAAGACCTACTTAGGGCTACTTAAAGCCTCACAACCTCAATTTTTTCAAACTAATATACCACTTTCCTTAAATACAAGCATATGTACAAAAGAAATGATTGGAAAAGAAAGAATGCAAAAATTTATATTAGTTGATTTATTTTGTTTATGCAATTTATATGTGCAATCATAGGTATCCTCCTTAAGTGATAGTATAGGAAAGAATAGAATATGGAATTAGGCAAGTGTTACGTTCTCTTCAAATGAACCATACACCTTGCCAAATCCGATTCAAAACTATACTAAAAGAGAGGAGAGGGAAGACCTACACTAAGCACACCCTTACATTTTACTCACATGCAAGTTTATAAGTAAGATATAAGTAACACTCTTTTAGTTTTGATAATTGATTCACATATTTTGAAAATAATTTGAATTTAATAGTGATAATAGCCACTCATATTCTTACTATAGCCAACACATGCAATTTTGGCATAAAGTAAATATTTTCATTTTAAATTTGACTTTTGAAAAGCATGGATGCATGAAACCATATGACATACATATTTAGCATGTTGGAGGAGAATTAAAGCAATGAAAGCTTGTAGAAACATTCACTTTAATTAAATCCTAAAGACAATCTTATGAAAAAAGAAAGCTTAAAGTAAATCAAAGTTTTTTTAATATGTTTTTTGTTTGATTTTGAATTTGATTTAATTTTGAAAATGTGAGTTGAGTTTGTCATTCCTAACCCATTCCCACATGTGTTTGACATTTTTTTTAATATTTAGATGATTAGGTTCATTTTAGATTTTGATTAGGTTAAGGTATGAATTAAACATGTTAATTAACCCTTACCTACACCACTTTAGCATAGTTAACCAAATAATTATGAGCCAATGAGATGACATAAAACCTCACAAAAAATTTAAATTTGCAATGCACCTAGGAAGAAAAGGGCCTAATGCAATTTGGCTCATGATTAATGGTTAATTAAGCTAAGGGGTTTAACTTAAGTAATTTCAAAAATATCCCTCTCACATATGAGTTGAGTTTTGATTTCCTTAATTGAACTTAGGCTCTTGGACACCTAAGCATCTACCCAAAGTAGATTAGTTAAGTTCTAGAAAGTTTTAGAAATTTTAAGAAATTAATTAAGAGGGTAATTAGTTAATTAGCCCTTAATTAAGAGAAGATTAGAAGGAAAAGGGGTTTAGAGAATAGTTTAGTGGAAATGCCCTAAAATTATTCTAAACCTCCTATTCACTGGATCAAACCTTAATCAACTTTGATAAGGGATTAAAACACTAATTAAACCCTTAATTATTATTAATTACATAAAAGGGGTAATTAAAAATGCATTAGTAATTTCCCAATTAAGCCATCAATAAATCCCAAGAAAATTAGGGGAGGCAGAAGTCATCCCCCAAAATATACCCAAGAAGTTTGAGATCAATCAATAGACTAATTAGGGAGTAATTAACAAATTAAGATTTTCAATAAAAGGAAAAATTAGAGAAAGAGACAATTCAAAATCTATTAAAACAAATTTTAGAATATTCTAGATTGACTTATTTTTAAGTGGCAATTTACCTCATATTTTTTCTTATTTTTCTTTAAAGAGATGAGTTTTTGAAGTTTAGAGGATTAATTAGAATTATCTAAAACCTGATTAATCCCTTAATCTAATGGTGTGACACGCGATGGCTGAGTCAAGTGCGCTTTACACGGGTCACTCAATGAGCGGACACTTAAACATCACGTCATAACATGTGTGGCAGTGGTGCTACACAGTTTTATATCTATCGTTCGTTCAAGGATCGAACGGCCAGGAATTAACTCACAATTTTAGAAGGATAAATAGGATTTAAAACTTGCATTTAATCTCAGTCGTCCATCCAAAATGCACATATGGATGGCCAGAGATTCACCCCTACCAAGCTCTATGAACCATGGAGGTCATCCATGTTCTAGAGTAAGATCTAAGCTCGATTGAGCTCAGATCATGCTAAAATCTTGCACACACCATCATCAAGCAATGTAGATCACATCCAATAGTTGAAACTTCATGCCATTAACATTTCTTTCACAAAGGACCAACACACCTTAAGTCTAGTGATCAAAAAATGCCATACCTCATCGGAGGTGATCACCGATGCTCAATTCCCTTGGAGGAGCTTCATCTGGTTGAGATAAAGTTGTGGTGAAAGAATTAGCTCCTGAGGTTGAGTAGATTAGTCTATGGACCACCACTCCTCCTTGTGAGCTCAGTTTTGATTTAAGTGGATCTCCCCTTGCCTTTGGAACTTGGGAAATAGGTTGGACAAGCTCGACTTCACCCTCTGATGGAGTGTGCAAAGTGAATTTGGTGGAATTTGACTATAGAGGAAATTTTCAATTCAATGGACTTCCCTTATTTTCAAAGGATGAAAATCGAGAAATGTAAGCTTCAAATCCCTTCTAGAGAGCTTAGGAACACTCAAGATTGCTTCCTATGACTCTCTAACACTCAATTGATGGTGAGCACATAAGAATTGAAGTGAATTAAGGGGAGTATATCTCCCCTTATGGCAATCAGACGGCCGAAGCATTGTTTGCCATTTTGATCTAATTGCCAAGATTGGAAGGGTTGTTGGAGCTATTAGAAGTTTGCACATGGTTGGTTTGGGCTAAGGAGTTGAGCGATAACTTCCCATGTGCTTCAAATTGAGTGGAGGGAGGTTTCACACATGGCCAATTTGGGCCATGTGGTCAATTTTGGCCTTGGGTCCATTTGGGCTGACCCAAACCCATTGGCTTGGGTGCACTACCCTCCATAGGATTTACTTGACTTAATAGGAAGGTATCAAGTAGATATGAAGAGGGCTTGACCAAATTCCCCATGGATTCGACCAAACTTTCTTGGATGGCCTAGAGGTAGAATGGTCATTTGATTGATTTTTGAATTTTGATATGTTTGGTGTGTTGAGAAAATAGGTTTGGCTAAGTTTCATTTGATTTGGAGTTCATTTGATATGGTTTGACTCTTGTTGACCCATTTAAGTCAAAATGGGTCAACTTGGGTCAAGTTGACCAATTGGTCAAATTATGTCAAACCAAGGGTTGGGTCAAGTTCATATGACCATTTGAAATATTTTGGTGGCTTTGGTTTGATTCAATTTGGTTTAGGTTTGATTTTGGTTCATATGACTTCATTTAGGTCAAATGGGTCAAGTTGACCAATTTGACCTATTTGAGCTAGGTCATGGGTAGATTTAAGTTTGGTTAGTCATATAAAGTGGATTGGTATCTTTATTTTCAATCAATTTTGGTTAAGTTTGAATTTGGATCAATCAACATGACTTTAGTCAAGTTGGGTTCAAGGTCAATTGGTTATGTCTAGTTGGCCAATTGAGGCTTTGGTCAAGTTCAACAAGTGATTTGGAATTAACTTGACCCATTGGTTTCAATCAATTTGGTTTAGATCAAGTTTTGACACATTGACTTTTAGGTCAAGTTGCTTAACTCAAGTGGGTCAATTGGGTTAGGTTAGGCTCAAATGTTGACTTGGTCATGTTCAAACATAGGTCATGAATGAACTTAGATCAATAGTTTCAATCAATTTAGCCTATGATAGATTTTGGCTATGTTGGGTTTCATTTTGGCTAAGTGTTGACTTGGTCAAACCTTAGGTTTGACTTGGTTTGACCCAATTTGATTGATTGATCATCTCATGATGATTGTTGATCATGATGAGAGGCATAGGTGAGTTTGATTCAATCCAATTTAGTTAGGATTAGAATTAGGCTCATAAGGGTACTTTGGTCACTTTGGGTCAAGTGAGCCTAAGTTGATCAAATGGCTTGGTCAAAGCTTAATTTGAGTTTGATTGAACTTATATATGGACTTATGATTGAAATATTATACCATTTGCAAGTGGTTTGAAGTCAAATGGGTTTTGATTCATTTGATAATTTCATATTTAAAGGAAGAACACGAAAGGATTTGGGGTTTGATTTTTGAAATGGATTTTGGTTAAGTGATTGAAGCTTGTATTTATATTCAGATTCATGATTGTAGGGTTGATTTAATCATGAAGGAAGATCAAGAGTTTGGCTTGATTTGAAGTTGATTTGGCAAAGTTGAAGATTTTGACTTGAAAGGCTTAGGTTAGATTTTGAGTGGATTTGAGTTTGATTTTTGGAATTGGTTTTGATTGTTTGAATTTATATTTCATTTATATATGTGAATATAAATGAGAATATAAATGGGTCATGAAAAAATTTCAAGGATTTGAAGTGATTTGATCATGATCTAGTCTAAGTATTTTAAGAGGGAATTTAAAGGACTTAGTAAATTTTGGAGTAGGGATTTGATATTTTTTTTTTTAGTTTAGTTTGATTGATTTGAATTTATATTTCATTTATATAAGTGAATATAAATGATAATATAAATGTTTTATTAGAAAATTTCATAAGTTTGGAATGATTTGATCATGATTGATGCTAAGTCTTTTAAGAGGAAATTTAAAAGAACTTAAGAAATTTTGGAGTAAGGATTTGATTTTTTGAGTTTAGTTTGATTGATTTGTATTTATGTTTCATTTATATATGTGAATATAAATGAGAATATAAATGGGTTATGAGAAAAATTCATGATTTTGGAATGATTTGATCATAATTTAGGCTAAGTCCTTAAAAAGGAGATTAAGGACTTAAGAAGGATTTTAAATTTGGAATTTAATTTTGAATTTAATTTGATTGATTTATATTTATATTTCAATTATATATGTGAATATAAGTGATAATATAAATAAGTTATGAGAAAATATCATGAGTTTGAATTGATTTGATCATGATTTAGGCTAAGTCTTTTAAGAGGAAATTTAAAAGGACTTAGGAAATTTTGGAGTTTTGGATTTTATTTTTTGAGTTTAGTTTGACTAATTTGTATTTATATTTCATTTATATATATGAATATAAATGAGATTATAAATAATTTATTAGAAAATCTCATGACTTTGAATTGGTTTTATTTGATTTAGGCTTAGTCTTTAAAAAAAGGAAATTAAAGATTTAGAAAAAATTTTGAATTTGGAGTTTGAAATTTTGAGTTTAGTTTGATTGGCTTGAATTTAAATTTCATTTATATATCTGAATATAAATGAGAATATAAATGAATTATGAGAAAATCTTATGAGGTTGAATTAGTTTGATCATGATTTAGGCTAAGTCCTTAAAAGAAGATTAAGGACTTAAGAAAGATTTGGACTTAGGAATTTCATTCATGGTTTCAATCATGGATTTCAATTATGTATTTCAATCACATGGAGTTGATTTGAGTTTGGAGAAAATCAAATAAGATTGATTTGGAGTTTGACTTGAAGGAAGGAAGGTGAGGAATGGTTCAAGCTAAGGGTAGGAAATTTTCCTAACACCCCTAAGGCATGACCTATTCCTATGGCTAACTCTTCTAAGTCTCTAGGACTAGGTTGAGTGTCCACCTAATCAACTAGATGTATCTTAAGACTAAGGAAAATTTTAAAGTCTAAGAGGAATTCTATGTCTAAGATGGAGGGGTTGAGAGCTCATTCTAAAAATTAGGTCAACAAAGGGCACCCAATTAGTGTGGTGTGACTGACAAGCACTAACAGAGATGATCTACTCCTAACCCGAGGTGTAAAAGGAATCCAAAACTTGATGCAATGTGGCTCTACTTATGTCAAGGACATAAGAGAGGGAAGGAGGAATCTACTAGGATAAAATATGTGAACCTTCCACTAGGGAAGCAGGTTCAGGTCATCCACAAAATGATGAGGGGTTTGATTTGATTTAAGTCTCACTAAGGAGAAATCTCCACTAGGGAAAAGAGTTGAATTTGTTTTAATTTTTAGATTTGGATTTTTTTGAGATGAACCATGTTGATTTACGATGGATCACACTGAGTAGGAGCCATGGAGTCCTAGACCTACCTCAGATTTACCAATCCAAAGGGGTAGTCTACTAAACATGTAGTAGGACTAGCCAACCAAAAGGATGCCTTTTGGTATGCAAAGATTGTAAGAAAGCTAGTAGACTTACATCCTCCAAAGTAGAACATTTTGGGTATTCTATTGGCAAGATAACAGATTGAACCAAACCTAGGGCTGACTATTGAGTGAATGTCACTGGGGGACTTATATCAGCTCAAAGATAGTCAAGATTAATTTCATTTTTAGACTTGTTTATTTTAATGTATTATGTCAATTTGTGATGGATCAAACTGAGAAGGAGCTTATATCAGCCTAGACTTGTCTCACATTTACTAAACCAAAGGGAGTAGCTTCCTGGCCAATGGGAGAACTATTTGACCAAAATAGTGCCTTTCGATTTGTAATGTTCATTTCAAGGGAAGAAAGCACGGGACTCACATCTTCCAAAATAAGGAGCCACTAGGGTAATTAGTTTCTTTGGGCAACAAATTGAACGACCTAGGGTTGACTATTGAATGAATGTCGCTAGGGGACTTAAATCAACTCAAAGATAGTCAAAGATTAATTTCATTTTTAGTTTTGCTTATTTTGATGGATTCCATTGGTTCGTGATGGATCACACTGAGAAGGAGCTTATATCAGCCTAGACCTATCTCAGATTTACTGAACTAAAAGGAGAAGCTTATCGGTCGATGGGAGAACTATCCGACCAAAGGAGTGCCTTTCAGTTTGCAATGATCAATTCAAGGGAAGAAAGCTCGGGACACACATCTTCCACTAGAAAAGAACACTAAGGCGATTGGTTACTTTGGGCAACAAATCAAAATCGACCTAAAGTTGCCCGAATAATTTGTGATAACCATGCTAGAAAGAATGTGTTATAGTCTTACATCTTCCAAAGCAAAATGGTCACGGGTAACCGCTTATGAAAAATAGATTGAACCCACCTAAGGGTGACTACGAGTGAGTACCGACTGGGATTTATCTTAACTCGTAGTCAAGAAATTTCTATGGAGTTCTCGACCCGCCCTAAAGATAGATACCGCTAGAAAGGGCCCTTTGGGGGCTTGAATTCCTAATCCATAAGCAAATTAATTTTAATTATTTATTTAGTTTGTTTTATCATGGACCCTATTAGTTTGTGAGGGATCAAATTGAGAAGGAGCTTATATCAGCCTAGACCTATCTTAGATTTACTAACTAAGGAGAATCTATACATCCGCTGAACAAATTCTCCCCCACAGGGTTGGCTACTAGGAAAAGGGAACTTTCCAATCCAAAAGTAACTCGGGTAGTGTCTAAATGGGGTTATAGAGGACTTGATCCAAATAGAGTGCCCAAGGGATGGGCCGCTAAGGGTTTAATCTATAACCCTGAAGAAAATGACATGGCTAGTCATATATCCAATGGGTATTCGGTGGCCAACTCAAGGAGAAAGCGTGGGGCCTCATATCTACCAAGAGTGGTGTATCCACCGGGTGTGTCACTGTCAGCATAGCAAACATCAACCAACCTAAGGTGCTCCAACAATCGCCTAGAAGAAAGCTCGGGACTCACATCCTCCCATAATGGAACTAATCATCGGATAGTTTGTCTTCTCACTGTGTTATCCCACCTGTGGTAACTATCGAAAGTGAATGCCACCGGGGACTGACTCAAAAGTAGTTAAGAGGAAAGGAGCCCTGGGTGACTTATCATAAACCTCAAAAGTAGTCAAGAGTACTCAACCTACAACCTAGTTAGTGCATGATGGATAGTTCAAGAAGAAAGCACAGGGACTCATATCTCCTTAAGCAAAGTCAACATGAGGTAGCTTACTGGTTGGGTAGCAAAGTCTACCATACTAACAAGGTGCTCGTTGGCTTGTAATGGTCAAGTTAAGAAGATATCTCAGAGACTCACATCTTCCAAACAAATGGCCACTAAGGTAGCATACTAGCAAGGTAGCATGTAGACCCGACCTAGAGCGGCTAATGAGTGAGTGCCATTGGGGGCTTGCTCCCACATAAAAATAACTAAAGATAAAATATTTATTTTTGTGTTTATGCATGTGTCAAAAGGAATAAGACACCTCTAGGGGACTCTTACACCTACCTTAAACATGCTGGTGGATTTGATGAAATGGTGCCATGGATGGTAAACAGGATTCCCACTAAGAAAGGATGCCACTTGGGTTCTCTCACACATAACTTAGTTATGCTAATCGAAATAGAAAGTCACTCAGGTTCTCTTACACCTATTCTAATAGCATCAAAAAATTATGTTTGTGTTGTAAAAGAGGGATAGGATGCCACTAGGGGACTCTTACACCTACCCTAGACACGTCATGACAAATTTGCAAGACAAGCAAATAATGCTATGAAAGAAGAGAAGATTTGATGAATGGAATCAGATTTTTTGTTCTTTTTATTAATAATTATTTTCAAACATGATTTATTTCATGGGTAATATTTCTTTAAATAGAGCCCATTAATTGGAAGCATCATGTGTTCCCCTTTATAATCAATAAGGCGATAAGATCCTCTTGGTAGGCATCTTTATGACATAGGGGCCTTCCCAAGTGGGTTCAAACTTGCCTCCCATCTTTTTTGACAGCAAATTGGTCTCTTAGGACTAACACAAGTTCTCTACTGAAAGACCTAGGGTGGACCACTTGTTGTGAGCTTGAATCATTTTGGCCTTGTACAACTCGAGGTTGAATGCATGTGACTCTCCTAAACCTTTGAGCTCTTCTAACTGCATTGCATTGCTCAGTGATCTTGTTACCCAATGCTATCCTTAGTGATGGGAGTTGAACTTCTAATGGGAATGGCTTATACACTAAGGAAAAATGGGGTAGGCGAGTTGGAGTTGTATATGGTGCTAGGCCACAGCTTCAACATGCTCATTCCTATCATTTATTATCATCAAGAGTCTTCTTCAATAGATGAGAGTTTTGTTGAATGCTTCGCTAAGCCATTTGCTCTAGTAGTAGATGGTGGAGTATCTTCAATCTACTGTCTTCAAGTGTTGATCTTTTGCTTTTTTAAATGTAGTACCATTATCGGATATAATTCATTGAGGCACCCGAACCTATGATATGGTTCCTAAAAATTGAAGCACATGGTGAGTTGTGACCTCTCAGTGGGATGGCTTCTCCACTTGGAAAAGTAGTTGGTGGGTAAGATGAAGATGATGCCCTTGGAAGAAGGAGGATCGATCAGACCCACAATATCGATACCCCAACACTCAAATGGCTAAGAGGCCAATAAAGGGTATAGAATGTTGGGTGGTTGGTGGAGGACCACATTGTGCACCTGACACTGATGGCATCTCCTAGCTACATCCATGCAGTTTATAATCATCGAAGGCCAATAATATCTGATCTTCATCTTTCTTGAGACCAAATTGATGCTCCATAGACCAGTGTACCTCGGTTACAACATGCCTTGCTTCATGTTATCTAAATAGCACCACATTTGGTCAAAGGACGGGGTGTGCCATCAACAAGAGTAGGAGAGAGCTCTCTATTTCACACTGATGGGCTTGTCTTTTCTTGAGGTAGTTTTGGTGTTCAAATATCTATGAAGCGGTTGCCTCAATCCAATTCCTTGTTCCATTTTGGCAATGAACCTCCCCTTCAAGAGAAAGTCTCTTGATGAGTTCAACATCAATAAGGGATAAGACTTGTCTATTTTGGACCCTTATTGAAATGGACTCATCTTCCGACAATTCTTTGCAAGTTTGGCCAAAGCATCTACTCATTCTTTGCTTTCGGGGAACCTTGTAGATGGTGACTTGAATTTGGGCCAACAACTTCATGGTATACTCATAGTGTGAAACTTGGGTTTGAGAACCTTGTAGGAACGACAATTTGGTTGATGACCAATTGAGAATCCAGATATTGATGCTCTTGACACTAAGTGATGGCTAACTCAGGGCGAAAATCAAAGCCTCATACTCGTTATTGGCGTAGGGGTTGGAAAGATAGTATGAGAATCTCATCACATTGGTTTGGAGTTAGAAGAACTATTCTACCACCTTTCAGAGAATAGATGTGGTGCTTCCCCTTTGAAAGAAGCGCACCATCAAAATACATCTCCCATCGGGTTGCCACCTCCCCTAAGTTCATGATTTGTTCATTAGGAGATCATCACTAAGAGAGAATCGGAAGTGGGTGTGTCTTGAAATTTACTAGTTCTATCCTTTTACATGGAGGGAGTACAAATGTGATATCAAACTGTGAGAGAATCATGGACCAGCATGCTAAACATCCGGATAGCATTGGTCATGTCATGAGATACTATAGTGGATTTATTCTGGAGATCAAGTTCACCTTACGAGAAAGCATGTATTGTCATAGCTTTTGGGAAGCAAAGATCAAAGCTAGGCAATGTTTCTCAATAGGTGGATAGTTCTTGAGGATCAGATGATGGTTGAGAGGTAGAGAGTGTTCTCCTTCATCTTGGCTTGGGCCAATAATAGAGCAGAGAGAGTCATCCAATGCAATGTAAGAATGAGTGGCTGCGGGATAGAGGCTACAACTAGAGGCTTCACCAAGTATCTTGATGTCTTGAAAATTATTACTTATCATCCACTTGAACTTGGCATCCTTTTGACAAGTGTTGAAAATGCATCTCCCCAATAGGTTGAGATAAAGCGTCTTAGATGCAACCATCCTTGAAGGATCAGTTGAGTTAAACTCTTAGGAGGTGGCATTTCTAAGATAGCTTTAATCTTTTAGGATCTATTTCTATTCCCCATGTCAACAACAAACCCAAAGAATTTCTCAAGCTACTCAATGCACACTTGATTCATTTTGAGGTTATATTATCTTAACCATTGAAAACTACTCTCAAGTCAAAGAGGAGGTCTTCCTTTTTTCTGCTTTTAAGTACTAGATTATTAACATAGCACTCAACCTAATGATGGATGAGCTCATTGAAGATCTGAGTGATGGCCCATTAATATGTAGCACTAATATTTTTAAGGCCAAAAGGCATGAACCTATAATAGAAGATTTCGATTGAGGTTCAGAAAGCAATGTTTCTTTCATCCTCAGGAGACATCTTGATTTGGTTGTAGCCATATGACCCATCCATGAAATAGAAGACTGCATGAGATGAGGAGATGTCCACCATTAATTCTGGTATATGAATAGGAAACTCATCCTTAGGACATGCCTTATTTAAGTCCCTAAAATCATGCATGTGAATTTGGCCATTCTTCTTCTTAATTGGATGACACAGCTAACCGGTAGGATATTTTTCTTCCACGATGAAACCAGATCAATCAATTTCTTGACTTAAATGACATTGTTGTTCTAATCGCATGCGTCTAGGAGCTTGCTTAATAGGTAGCATTAGGGTCTATTGCTAGCTTGTGGACTACGTCGAGATAATCAGCATCTCTTCATAACTCCATGCAGTAGTCTTTAAACTCAATCAATAGCCTAACTAAGTCATTGGTTTCTTCTTCATTGATGATGGGTGATGTATGTGGCGATTTTCTATCCGAGGTTGATTTCTTTAAGCTTGTCAATTATTGAATGAATCTCCTCTTCAAATTAGTGGTGCCTCTTTGATTTGGAGATCATCTATCATCTAAGATTTCTAAACACACATTCTCATAAGAGTTGGGGTTGTGAGAAGAACTATCGACTCCAAATGATTGGTAACAACTAAGCGTAATCATCATCATCTGGACCCAATGAATCTAGTCCACTCTTGATTATGCTTCCACTGTATTGTTCCATAGCTTTTCAAAGTACTCGACTATGCTTGGACCATGTATGAGGAACTAAACCTTTACGTATAAGATTATGAGCACAAGGTGAGTAAAAGTCAAATGGTAATTCCATTAATTCTTTAAATGAATCCTCCTCAAGTTCTACATCAACTTCAGGACTTGAGAATGATGATCCCAAAAAGAATCTCTTCTACTTATTATCACTAGAAGAGTTAGGGACTTCCTTAACTACCAAACCTTCAACTTTCTAAGATGTAAGTTAGGTTAGAGCTAAGGTTCTCAACTGCTGCCTAATAGTCTCACATAAATTTGATTTGAATACTTTGCTTTGTTTGAAGGCCTAGTCTTCATCTCTATCTAGATTGAAAGTCACCTCCAATGGAACCGGAGGGGTTTGGTATACTAATCACATTAGACTCATCCTCAGGGATTCCAAGTCTATGTGAATAGTAGGGGTACTCTATGAACTGGAACACGACCTCTATTGGTGATGGCAACTAGAGGTCTTCCACCTCTAGAGCGCCTCTATGCCTCTACCTGCACTTGTGGAGGTTGAGCCATCCTACCCACATGTCCATATGATGGAATGAACTATGGGTGAAATGTGCATGCGGATCTATTTCTTCTTCAATTCCCCTTTCTTGTTCACTTGGACTTTCATTTTTCTTTTCTTTTTCTATTGGATTTTCATTTTCTTCATTTTCTCTCTCTTTTGATTTTTAGTTTGAATTATGTCCAAGTTCATGAGAAAGGGTGTTTTCAGGAAGATAGTAGGTCGCATCCTCATAAATTTTGACCTCTTTAACTGAAAATGGTTTGTCATCTCCATTGACATGATATTAAATCCTCTTTTTTTGAACTTGATGCACTGATGGAGAGAGGATGGAATGATCTTATTCTTATGTATCGAAAGCATACCAAATAAAGAAGTGAATGAAGTATTCGAATCAATGATGTAGGAATTGGCTTCAGTCTTTCAGTCACCTATAGAACCTAAAGTTTGCTCACCTTGTTCATTGAATCCTCTCAACATCATCTGATCTCCTCAAAGTGTGGAGATGTCGATCCTCAAATAGGCAAGGGTTTTTAGACTCATAATGTTCACCGATGCACCTGGATCAATGAGAACTCGAAAGTCTAAAACTCCCATGTTGATTGTGATATGTAGAGACGGTTGCTCCAAGTCCCGAAGGTCTTCATGTGAAGGTGATCCCTGCTTCTTTTGTATAATGTGCCTCCTCACCTATAGCGTCAAGCTAAGCATATTTCGTGATCAAGGAGAGCCTTGATTAGTGATTCCCTCATCTCTTTGGATAAGACAAGGGCATCGATATGCTTAGCTTAGATGGCAACTTTCTTAGATGAGAAAGGAAATTGTAGTCCACCTGGATCCCCACAAGCATAGGGGTGGAGCATCGTGGAAGGGCTTCAAATCTGTACTAATGAATTGTTCCCTATCTTGAGGTGTTGCCCTAGGAGGTAGAACCTGCCACTATGGAGGTTGACTTGTGATCTCTGGGTGGTAATGGAAGGTTCTACCGCATCTGCTCACCTACGCTTCTTATGGGAACCCTTAGAATCAGATGATTCCAAGTCTATCTCAAGCAACGAACCTGTAGTATTTAGAGTATGAAAGTCCAAATTATGAATCAGAAAGAGGATGATCAAAATTGTTATAGTTATTTTGACTTGAAGAGTTATCATTAAGAATAAAAGAAGAAAACCCATCAGAATTGACACAGATGTATATAGCTTTATTCTTCAATTTCTTGGATTTATTTGGAGGTATAAAGTAGAAATCAAGTAAAGTGAGTGGGGTAAGAGATTTGATGCCATTATCTATCGATTCAAGAGTTTTACTAGTAGAACAAGAAGAGCTAGTTGAAGTGGAAGAAGTCAGGTGTGAAGTAACCAGATGGAGGTTGGAATTGACGGGTTGTGCTAATGGGCTATCCCGTCGACATATATACGCCTTGCCTTTCCTCGAAGTTGGCAGCAACTTGCAAACCTTCATTTATGTAGGTTGACTCGTGCACGCAAGGAAAAGATTCTTGATCTTATGGATGATCTTCCTAGAGGTTTTGGATAAAGAAATATCCCAACCTTTTTTAGTTTTGGAAAGATCACATGTATCCCCAAGGATTACCCTAATGGAACTGGATGGTTCCACAAGGTATTCTTAAGATAACTACAGCACTGGTCTTGAAACTATGTTCAAGCCAGTCCTTGAAGGCGAAGAAATCCACCAAAATATGGCTTAGCAAATGGTAGGGGCAAAAGTTAGGATCATTTCTTTTGCCTACTTCATCTCTCCTAGGCTCGGGTAGCTAAAAATCAAGCTTCTTTAAGAGATTCTTAAAGATTTTCCTGGTGACCTCCCTATTAAATGAACAAGATTTGTTAATCTTATCTAAAAGAGTAGGTGGACCATAGCTACTGTATGTGTGTCCCGCTATTAGTGGAATGGTGGAGGGGGTGATGATGGCCTGGAGGTGTGGAGGTCGAAGGGCGCCTTGGGGTCAAAGAGGTGGAGGCCGAGGTCATGGTCTCTCTGACCGATCTTTAGCTAGTTTCTTCCCTTATCGCTACTACTCCGCTTTTTCTCATAGACCTTCTATGGGTTTGCTTTGGGAAACTGATCTTAAAAAGGAAACTATTTGGCCTCTCCTTGTAGACTAGCCGCCTTGTTGATTATCTTCTCAAATGTCTTGAGAGTGAAGCCCTTAAGCATGAAGGTGATCAAGCCATGGATATTCTTTAGAAGAATCTCAATGGCATGATGTTTAGACAACTACAGCTCACATTTCATACTCAGGTTATGCCATTGGAGAATATAATCAACAAGGGACTCACCTGGGTGTTGTTGCACTACAATAAGATCACCTATAGTAACCCTTTGTTGAGCTCCAGCAAACCTCTTGATATAGTTGCTCCAACACAGCAAATGTCTTTACTGAACAATTGAGAAGGTCAACATACCAATCAAAAGAGATCCCTGCTAGGACACTAATGAAGAGGTAGAATAGCAAAGTGTCAGCTACCACCGGTGTTGCAGCAACTGACCTTGAAGTGTGCGATATGCTATCTTGGGTTTCCACTGCCATCGAAGCTTTTGAAGGAAGGTGGCATTAAACCCTTAGGATATTGGATTGTATTGAATTCCTTCGGGTAGGGTCTACCCTTTAGAACCAATGATCCTCCCTGGGCTTGAGACAACGCTTCATTTGCTGCTCAACCATAGATTTGATATCTTTTTCTTGAATGGAGGTACTTTCCACTACCTTCCTATACATGGTAGTGCTACCTTGATCAATAGAAGTAAGATTTTGGCTGGGTCCAAGACAAGCACTAACTCAGCCGATGGCAAGATAAACTTCTAAGGGTTATTAAAATATTTACTTAACAAGTCCTCTCCGCCATGCCATATCTATCTTCTCACGCTTTTCAATCAAGCGGTGTTTTATTCTTTCCATGCTTTCGCCATTTCATTTCTAATCTTTGCGAAATACTGAAGTATTTCTTTCTTGGGAGCACTTTCATCTGAAAAATATTTTTTTAATCAATGTGATCACTATTGTACTGTATTTCGCTCAGTTGGAGAGTCAAGTGGACATTACTGATGAGAGACACTCGACTGCTCAAGTAGAGGTGACACTAGAGGTTCCACTATCTCTGGATGAAGATGGACTATCATCTACTACCTCTAAAATATCACCGCCAACTCCACATCCTCACGATGTGGTTGGTGAAGGGATGACCACTATGCTTTGGGGTCTCACTCTTCGCACCACCATCGGGCGTAATATGTAGAGAGCTCACCACCATAATAGGTGTAGATGAAGTATGATCCTCTCAGAATCACCAACGGGTGTGCTTCTCCCCGAATATGGCCTTCATGGCCTTTGATGGCACTAAAGATGTTGTGACCTAGACTGGTGATGGCAAATGAGGGGTAGAGCGGTGTGGTGGAGACACACCACTCTATAAATAGAGTTATCCTCCCATGATGGTCCCAAAGAAGTAGGATGCTACCTAGGTGTGCAGCAGATGGAAAATCAACAAGTGAAGTTTTGATTGGAGATTGAACCTCTGCCTCTCCCTACTAGTAATGTCAGCAGATGTATGGGCCTCTCTGGCCCTCTCCTGATGAATATTTTTGCCCACACTACAGGGGATGATGGATCTCAGATCAAATTTAGCTCTGGACTATGAACGTATGTAAGCTCCATCCGGCAGGCACATTGAGGTCGCATACAACCTCGCCCAGTAACCGATGGATGGACCACTAGTGGAGGTGATGTGCGAATCCTCCTAACATCCTCTCTATCTGACCCAAAGAGAGTATGAAATTAGTTTGTTGTAAGCAATGGTGAAGTCAAAATGGGAAACTCAATAAATGCAATCACTCCATCTCCTGAAATCCTAGTGTTCCTTCACGTATTGCAGAGGATGAGGAATGAGAGCTAGACCCATGCTCAAAAGTAGGGGAGGCAATCCCAAGATCAAGGGAGCCTTACCCTTATAGGGTACTGATGAGAGGGTGTTAGCCCTCACTAGAGAACCACAAGAAACCACAAGGCGTACTGAAACTAGGGCTGGCACTACTAGCACTCTTCAATGAGGATATGTTAGAATGAGAAGGTAGATCAATATGGATGATCAACTTCTTCCCAACCACCATGGTCCTACTGATAGTTGTAAGGGGAGTGCCCTCACATGTAATCCTCACTCCCTCAAATCCCCTACCAAAATGGATAAGGTGTGTATGATCCAATCAAGGGAAGTTGTCCTGGTCCAAGGCCAAATCCATGCCATGAGGGAAAGTGAAAACAAGTTTCTATGAGCCTGCCATTTCAGATCAAATGCAAAAATTGAAGAACTGAGCTGTAGCTGTACTATAATGATGGTGAGAAACTACAATAGAAAATGAGCTTGGATCGAATTTCTATTTTTGTTGATTCTTGAATTTCTATTGAATATTTGAACCCACGTCCAACATCTTGGAAGTGTTATTGGGGTTCAAATGGATTTGAGAAGATTTAGAAATTTGATTGAAAGAGAAATTTTTTTAATATGAATCCAACTTCAACAAATTTGGGTATGTTAAAAAGTGGATTCAAATATTTTTAGAAGGATGCTTCCATAGGTTCATGTTTGTTTGAATTTAGATTTTTATTTTGAGGATCCTTTCCTTTAACAAATTTGGGTATGTTAAAGTAAGGGTCAATTGATTTTATTTTGATTTGGAGTTTTACTTAGAAAATTTGGGTATGCTAAGTGAAGCGTTCAAAAATAATTACTTCTTTTAGGTGAATTGTTGTTTGATTATAAAAATTGGAATTCCCACTTAGCAAGTTTAGGTATGCTAAGTGAAGAACCCAAGTGTATTTTGTTTGATTTTGAAAATAGGATTCTTAGCAAATTTGAGTATGCTAAGAAGATCCTAAGGTGTTTCATTTATTTTGTTTTTTTTAAAAGCAGAGACTTTATTTTAGCAAATACGGTATGCTAAAGATGAAGTCCATCTTAATGGAAATTTCACTTAGCAAATTTGTGTATGCTAAATGAAATTCCAAAAGATGTGTTTGAAGATTTTATGTTTTGATTTGATTTTGAAAATGTAAACTTCTCTTTAGCAAATTTGGTATGTTAAAGAGTGGAGTTCCAAAGGTGCTTAAAAAGTTTTGGTTTTTTTGAATTTGGAGAGTTCACTTAACAAATTTGATCATGCTAAATGAAGTTCCAAATGTGTTTGGAAGAAAATTTTTTTTTGAATTTGGAGACTTCACTTAGCAAATTTGGGTATACTAAATGAAGTTCCAAAAGTGTTTGAAAATTTTTGGTGTTGAGTATGGAGACTTCACTTAGCAAATTTGAGTATGCTAAATGAAGTTCCAAATGTGTTTGAAAAGTTTTTGATTTTGAATTTGGAGACTTCACTTAGCAAATTTATTATGCTAAATGAAGTTCCAAATGTGTTTCAAAATTTTTGGTTTTGAGTATGGAGACTTCAGTTAGCAAATTTGAGTATGCTAAATGAAGTTTCAAATGTATTTGAAAATTTTTGATTTTAAATTTGGAGACTTCACTTAGCAAATTTGATTATACTAAATGAAGTTCCAAATGTGTTTGAAAACTTTTGGTTTTGAGTTTGGAGACTTCACCTAGCAAATTTGAGTATGCTAAATGAAGTTTCAAATGTGTCTGAAAATTTTTTATTTTGAATTTGAAACTTCACTTAGCAAATTTGAGTATGCTAAATGAAGTTCTCAATGTATCTGAAAATTTTTGATTTTGAATTTGGAGAATTCACTTAGCAAATTTCATTATGCTAAATGAAGTTCCAAATGTGTTTGAATTTTGAAAATATGATTGTTAAGTTTTGATTTTTGAAAAGGATCCATTCAACAAATTTGGGTATGTAGGAATGGAAATCAATCTTATTTTTGAAATGAAAAAAATTTGTTTTGTGCGTGATTATTTCTTTTTAAAGGAGGGAATTTCAACTTAATCATATATGGATATGTTTATGGGAGATTTTTAAATGATTTTATTATTATCTGGGAATGAAATCTTCATTCAATAAATTTGATTATATTAAATGTAGATGTTCATATGTGCTTTTGAAAAATTTAATTTTGTTTGGAAATGAAACTTCCACTCAATAGATGTGAGTGTATTGAATGGAAAGGTTCATGTGTGCCTTTTGAAAGTTTTTTTTTTATTTTTAATTTTGATTTTGATTTTTGGAAAGATGATTATTCATTTTATTTTGAAAATGAAATCTTCATCAAAATGTATTGAAGGAAGATGTTCATTTGTGCTTTTGGAAAAGGTTGTTAGTTTTATTTTAAAGATTCCTACATGTAACAATTATGAGAATTGTTAAATGAGGGTGATTTAAGAAAATTTTTGTGGAAAATATTTTATTATGTGCATTTTTTTTTTGAAAGAGTGCTTTTGTAAAGCAAGATTCTTATGAAAAATTTATTTTGTTTTTATTATTTTAGAATGAACCTTTCCTTATCATAAAAATGATAAGGAGGAAGTATTTAGATGTTTTCTTTTAATTTAGATCATTTTATTTTTACCCATTGAGAACCCAATGGTGGTTTTTAGACCAACACGGAGTGAGGTCCTAAAACCTAAAGATGTTGGCTAACTAAACTTAAGGATGAAATAAGCTAACTGCCAAAGGAAATAAAGATAGTCTCAGATTCACACCAAAGTACAAACCCACTATACTTGAAAATAATGATCATTTACCAAAGATGGAGAGAGGAACCATCCCCAGCGGAGTCACCAGAAAAATTGGTGAAAATATATATTCTCTTGATACATTTCTTACCTTCATCTATCCCCCTTCCCTTTCAAAAAAGTAGGATAAATGAAAACATAAATATATAAAAGAATATTACACCTTGTTGGGACACCATGTAGAATCACAGATGTTCTCATTGAGGGAGATCGGGTACAACATTGAGGAGAGGTGTACTATCTCGAAAGATATAAGTCACCACCATACAATGTATCTAATCACCTCAACAATGACTCCTAAGGACAATGGGTATGAATATGTACCAAAGATTCTTCCCCTACTTTACATGGAAAAGTAAAGTAAGATTTATTTTAAACCAGGTTCATTAAGTTCCCTACAGGGCCAAGCCCCCATTGTTAATTACATCCTAAGGGACGGGATCCCTTAGGAATACTCTCGATTAAGGTAAATGATCATTATCTTCAAAGATTTCAATAGGTATGGACTATCATTTGATTAATTTAGTTTGAAAGATTAAATGGGGTTGATCAAAGAGAGGGAGTTATTATCGCCAAAAGAAAGATAAGTAAGAGATGCCCATGTTGCTAAGAAACCTACAAGCATCTCAAACTATCATATGATTGGGCTTTACATTTTTGAAATTGATTTAGTTTATTTGAGTTGAATTTTTTAATAGAAATTTAGGACTTATGATTTCATAACACAAGATTAAGAAATGCCCAAGAGGCGGAGATTTAAACTTATGACCCAGAAAGGGGAGAAGAAATCTTAGAACCTAAATCAAGGGAGCTTTGGTGAGGGCCAAAAGCACAACCTAAATCTAAGGAAAAAATTAGCATTTCATTTGCCTCCATAAGAGAGGACAAACCACCCAACTGCTTGGACTTACAACCACCTAGGGGTGGATACCAACTAACTCCTCCTATGATTTTAAATACATGTAGGAAAGTCTTATGCTTTATGCAAGATGGCTAGGCTATTATTTATTTAGAAAGAGACTAAGTCCTTAAACTCACTCCCTAAAGAGACTAGATCATGTAAGGACATGCTTCAAATGACCTAAATCTAATGCAATTCAAATTTCATTTTATTTTCATTCTTGGACAATTATTTTGACTTAGGCTAATAGGATTCATATACCTAATGCATGAGAAATGAGATTATTGGCCAAAATTAGCGAGAAGGGAGGAGGTGTCTTTCCACCATGGATCTTAAAGGTCAAGCCAAGTTTCTCTGGAAAAGGTGAAAGCCCTCTAATCAAGATTGAAAATAATATGCATTTGTCAATGATGTTATAAAAGAAGTACTCATCCAGCTAAGGGGTTGCTAATTCATTTATCTTGATTTTAACCTAAGCTTTAGGTGAGGTTATGAGTTTTTTATTTTTAGTTTTGAATTATTAAATTTGGTAGAAGATTTATTTTTTACTAAGAGCGTAATCCACATCTAGGCCATATATATAAAGCAAGGAAGAAACTAGTAAAAGGATGTGGTCGGGTACCACCGCACAAACTCGAAAACAAATTGGGTAGTCGAGCTATGCCCTTATATAACCCATATTCCAAATGAATTAAGTACAATTAAGCATGGAATTCATTGGGGTCTTCAAGATTCATTTCTTTTTTCTTCTTTCTTCTTATTTTTCTTCTTTCTTCTTTGGTTCCTTCTTTGGATCATTGGAAGGTGGATGCTCCAAAACATGGTGCATAAGATGAAATATTATGACCAATGCTCATCCTAATCCCCATAATAATCATTCCAAAATTTAATTGCAAAATTTACATGAAAAAAGTAAGTAATTCTAGCTAACACCTACAAAATTGAGATTAGCTAAACAAACCACCAAATCCCAAGCATTTATATTGGACTTATCACCCCACACATGGGTGACTAAGTCCACTGCCTATTGGATTATGCTTAGGAGTATAAGTAGCTACACAGTAAAAATAATTATATTTTATTTATTACAGTGCCCCTTAAGCACAATCCCCTACAGAAGATAATGGTTAGACTAAGATCGCCCTACCATTCATTCTATGCACATACATCCTAACATCCAGACTAAAATATATATCACAAAACAAAAGCAAACATCAAACCATGCACCTCCCTAACCTGAAGCTCGAAGTTGTGACTTAGTCTAATGTGTGTGCTTTGGAGGTTTGTGTGGTATGCTTAGCTATGGCTTTATATTATAATTTTCTAAGTGTGAAGAATGTTCAACTTAGAGGAGGGTTTCATTTAAATGATTTAGTTGATTTAGGTTGATTTTTATTTCATGTTTTGATTAGGTTCAAGTGAATCCTACAATTAATTACTATGTTATAAAGAGAGGGAAAGAGAAGAAAACTTCTTTTTCCTTCCCCAACCTAAATAATTTCTAAAGTAGATTCATATTTTAGTTTTGTTTAGTAAATATTTTAATTGGGTGTTTTAATTAATCCTAAGTTTAGATGAACTTTAAACAAACCCATTCAAAAAATGCATTTTAAGATTAATTAAAATGAACTAAATTCAAAAAACATACACCACTTCATTTCTCATGTTCTTACTTTAGCCAACACATGCAATTTTGACATAAAGTAAACATTTTCATTTTGAATTTAACTTTTGAAATGCATGGATGCTTGAAACCATATGACACACATATTTAGCTTTGCTATTCCTAACTTATTCTCACATATGTTTAGTATTTTTATTCAATTTTTAGATGATTAGATTCATTTTATATCTTGATTTTATTAAGGTATAAATTAATCATTTTAATTACCCCTTACCTACACCACCTTAGCATAGTTAATCAAATAATAATGAGCCAATGAGATGACATAAAATCTCACAAAGAATTTAAATTTTCAATGCACCTAGGAAGAAAGGGTCATAATGCAATTTGGCTCATGATTAATGATTAATTAAGCTAAAGGGTTTAACTTAAGTAATTTTGAAACACCCCTCACACATATGAGTTAAATTTTGATTTCTTTAATTAAACTTAGGATACTTTAGGTCACTTTGGGTCAAGTGAGCCTAAGCGGGTCAAATGGCCTGGTCAAAGCTTGATTTGAGTTTTTATTGAACTTGTATAAGGACTTATGTTTGAAATATAAATCCATTTACAAGTGGTTTGAAGTTAAATGGTTTTGATTCATTTGACAATTTCATATTCAAAGAAAGAACATGAATGGATTTGGGGTTTGATTTTTGAATTGAGGTTTGATTAAGTGATTGAAGTTTGTATTTATATTTAGATTCATAATTGTAGGATTGATTGAATCATGAAGAAAAATCAAGAGTTTGGCTTAATTTGAAATTGATTTGGCTAAGTTCAAGATTTTGACTTGAAAGGCTTAGGTTGTATTTTGAATGAATTTGAGTTTTATTTTTGGTAGTGATTTTGATTGTTTGAGTTTATATGTCATTTATATATGTGAATATAAATGAGAATATAAATTGGTTTTGAGAAAATTTCAAGGATTTGAAATGATTTGATCATGATCTAGACTAAGTCCTTAAGACAAAGATTAAGGATTTAAGAAAGATTTGGGATTTTGAATTTGAATTTTTTTGAAATTGAATTTTGGATTTAGTTTGAATAATTTAAATTTATATATGTCAATATAAATGATAATATGAATGGATTATGACAATATTTCATGAGTTTGAATTGGTTTGATCATGATTTAGGCTGTCATTAAAAGGAAACTTAAAGGACTTTGGAAATTTTTGAGTTTTGGATTTGATTTTTGAGCTTAGTTTAATTGATTTGAACTTTTATTTCATTTATATATATGAATATCAATGTTTTATGAGAAAATTTTATTAATTTGAATTGATTTGAACATGATTTAGGCTAAGTCCTTAGGAGAGGAAATTAAGGATTTAGGAAATTTTGGAGTTTTAGTTTTGACTTTTGGATTTAGTTTGATTGGTTTGAATTTATATTTCATTTATATATGTGAATATAAATGAGAATATAAAGAGTTGTGAGAAAATTCCAAGAATTTAAATTGAATTAGATTTGATTTAGGCTAAGTCCTTAAGACAAAATTAAGGACTTAAGAGTGATTTTGAATAAGAAATTTCAATTTAAATTTTGATTTGATTGGTTTGAATTTATATTTCATTTTTTATATGTAAATATAAATGAGAATATAAATGAGTTATGAGAAGATCTCATGAGTTTGAGGTGATTTAGATTTGATTTTGACTAAGTCCAAGAAGGGAAAATCAAGGACTTATGCAAGATTTGGAATTTGAATTTCAACTTGGAATTCAATCGTGGATTTCAATCATGGATCTCAATCATAGATTTCAATCATATATTTCAATCATGTGGAATTGGTTTGAGTTTGGAGAAAAATCAAATAAGATTGATTTGGAGTTTGACTTCAAGGAAGGAAGTAAAAAAGTGGTTGAAGCTAAGGGTAGGAAAATTTTCCTAACACCCTTAAGGCATGACCTATTCATATGGCTAACTCATCTAAGTCTCTAGGGCTAGGTTGAGTGTCCACCTAATCACTAGATGTGTCCTAAGATTAAGGAACTCTTAAAGTCTAAGAGAAGTCCTATGTCTAAGATGGAGGAGTTGAGAGCTCATTCTAAAAATGAGATCAACAAGACACTACCCGGGTTACTCTTGGATTGGACAATCCCCCTTTCCTAGTATCCAACCCTCTGATTGGAGAATGTGTTCAGCAGATGCGAAATTCTCCCTTGGTTTGGTAAATCTAAGATTGGTCTAGACTGATATAAGCTCCTTCTTAGTTTGATCCCTCGCAAACTAATAGGGTCCACGATAAATAAACTAAACAAACAAACAAACAAACAAATTAATATTTGCTTGTGGATTAGGAATTCAAGCCCCAAAGGGCTCCTTTTCCCAAGTAGGCATCCTATCTTTAGGACAGTGTCAACAGAACTTCCTATGAATTACCTAACTACCTGAGTTGAGATAAATCCTAAGGTCGATACTCACTTTGTAGTCGCCCTTAGGTCAGGTTCAATCTATTTTTCCACAAGTAGGTTATCCCGACAGTCATTCTACTTTGAAAGATGTAAGATTATGATGCATTCTCTGGAAGAGAGGCCAACAGCATGCAACCGGAACGAAGTACATTGTTTCCCAAAGCAATTGATAACCCTAGTGGTCTTTCATAGTGAAAGATATGAGTCCCCAAGCTTTCTTCCCTTAAGTTGATCATTGCAAATCGAAAGGCACTCCTTTGGTCGGATAGTTCTCCCATCGATCGAGAAGCTATTCCCTTTAGTTCAAAATATCTGAGATAGGTATAGGCTAATATAAGCTCCTCCTCAGTGTGATCCATCGCTAACCAACGAATCCATCAAAATAAATAAATTCAAAATAAAATTAATCTTGACTATCTTTGAGCTAATTTAAATCCCCAGCGGCATTCACTCAATAGTTAGCCCTAGGATGGGTTCGATCAATTACCTTAACAACTGATCACCCCAATGGTTCCTTATTTTGGAAGATATGAGTCCTCGCTTTCTTCCTAACTTGATAATTGCACAAAGGCATCCCTTTGGTTGGATATTCCTACCTTGTGGTTGGTAGACTACTCCCTTTGGATTGGTAAGTCTAAGTTAGGTCTAGGCCTCCACAACCCCTATTCAGTGTAGTCCATCGCAAACTAATGGAACCTATCAAAAATAAGCAATTAATCTTGACTATCCTTAAGTTGATTTAAGTCCCCCAGTGACATTCACTCAATAATCAACTTAAGGTTGGGTCTAATCTGTTGCCTTGCCAATGGATCACCACAGCAACTGGTCCCTACTTTGGAGGTTGTAAGTCTACTACACTTTCTTCCTAGTACAACTACTGCACACAAAAGGCGATCCCTTTGGTTGGCTAGTCCTGCTATGTGTTTGGTAGACTACCCCTTTGGATTGGTAAATCTGAGTTAGGTCTAGGCCTCTATGGCTCCTACTTAGTGCAATCCATCACAAACCAATAGGGTTCATCTTAAAATTCAAAATTAAAAATTTTAAATAAACTCAACCCTCCTCCCCCAGTGGAGTCAAAACAAAACAAACAAACAACAATCAATCAATCAAAATCATTTGCTTCTCCTTGTGAGATGTAAATCTTTCTAGCTCCGTAGCAGATCTCAAATTCTAATCCCTCAATAGATTTCACAACCTCTTCTCTGTAGTGGATGACTTAAACTTGCTCCCCAGTGGAGGGTTCACTTCTCTATCCCTAGTGGAGATGAAACAAACACAATTAAAAAAATTAAATAAATCAATTCAATTTATCCTCAGTGAGACTCAAATCAAACCTCTCATCCCCTTGTGGATGATTTGATCTATTTCCTTAGTGGAAGGTTCACATACATTATCCCTAGTGATTCCCCTTTCCTCTCTTATGTCCTTGGCATAAGTAGAGTCACATTGCATTAAGTTTTGGATTCCTTCTACACCTTAGGTTAGGAGTAGATCATCTTTGTTAGTGCTTGTAATCGCCAATGTTGTTGATCATTTTGGTCAACCAATACATTGTTCCCTTGTCACACCACACCTATTGCCCTTTTGTTGACCTCATTTTTAGGATGAGCTCTCAACCCCTCCATCTTAGACATAGGATTTCTCTTAGACTTTAAGAGTTCCTTAGTCATAAGACGCCTAGTGATTAGGTGGACACTTAACCTATCCCTAGAGACTTAGAAAAGTTAGCCATAGGGATATGTTATGCCTTAGGGGTGTTAGGAAAATTTTCCTTCCCTATAGCTTAACCCAAATTCCTCACTTCTTCCCTTCAAGTCAAAGTCAAATCAATTCCAACCTGATTGATTTTCTCCAAACTCAAACCATTTCCAAATGATTGAAGCTTAGGATTGAAATTCCAAATCAAACATATTTCATAAGTCCATTGTTTCCCTCTCATGGACTTAGCCTAAATCAAATCTAAATTCATTCAAATTCAAGAAATTTTCTCAAAACTCATTTATATTCTCATTTATATTCACATATATAAAAGAAATATAAATTCAAATCAATCAAACTAAATCCAAATCAAAAATATTTCATAAGTCCTTTGATTCCCTCTCATGGACTTAGCCTAAATCAAATCTAAAACAATTTAAATTCAAGGAATTTTCTCATAACCCATTTATATTCTCATTTATATTCACAAATATAAATGAAATATAAGTTCAAATATCAAAAATAAATCCAAAGTCAATCAAAAATCCAACCTAAGCCTTCAAGTCAAAATCTTGAACTTAGCCAAATCAAATTCAAATTAAGCCCTACCCTTGATTTTTCTTCATGATTCAATCAATCCTTCAATCATGAATCCAAATATAAACATAAAATTCAATCATCAATTCAAAAATAAATTCATAACTCAAACTCAAATTCAATCAAAATTCAACTTAAGCCTTTCAAGTCAAATTCTTGAACTTAGCCAAATCAATTTCAAATCAAGCCAAACCGTTGATTTTTCTTCATGATTAAATCAATCCTACAGTCATGAATCCAAATATAAACATAAACTCCAATCATCAAACCAAAACTAAATTCAAAAATCAAACCCAAGTCAAACTCATGTTCACCCCTTTTGAACCTGAAATAGTCAAATGAATCAAAACCCATTTGACTTCAAATCACTTGCAAATGGATTTATATTTCAATCATAAGTCCATATGTGAGTTCAATCAAACTCAAATCAAACTTTGGTCTAGTCATTTGACCTACTTAGGCTCACTTGACCCAAAGTGACCTAAAGTACCCTTATGAGCCAAATTTTAATCAACATAAATTGAATTGAACTAAGCCCAACTAAACCTCACATTGTGAGCAATAATCATCATAAGATGATCAATCACTCAAATTGGGTCAAACTAAGTTAAACCTAATGGTTGGCCAAGTCAACACTTAGCTAAAATGAAACATAAACTAGCCAAAATCCACCATAGGCCAAACTGATTGAAATCATTGATCAAAACTCATTCATGACCAATGTTTGAACTTGACCAAGTCATCATTTAAGCCTAATCTAGCATAATTGGCCACTTTGGGTTGACCCAACTTGACCTAAAAAGTCAAAATATATTAAAACTTGATCTAAGCCAAATTGATTGAAATCAATGGGTCAAGTTCATTCCAAATCACTTGTTGAACTTGGCCAAAGCCCCAATTGGCCAACTAGACCCAACCTAGCCCAATTGACCTTGAACCAACTTGACCTAAAAGGTCAAATTGAGCCAAATCTAAATATAAACCAAATTGATAGGAAACAAAGATACAAATCCATTTCAAATGATCAACCAAATATAAATCAACCCATGACTTAACCTAAATAGGTTAAATGGGTCAAATTGTCAACTTGACCCATTTGACCTAAATGAAATCAAATGAACCAAATTTAAATATAAATCAAATTGAACCAAACCAATGATGCCAAATATTTCAAATGGTCATATGAACTTGACCCAACCCTTGGTTTGACCCAATTTGACCAATTGGTCAACTTGACACAAGTTGACCCATTTAGGACTTGACACAAGTTGACCCATTTTGACCTAAATGGGTCAACATGAGCAAAATCATATCAAACAAACTCCAAATTCAATGAAACTTGGCCTAACCCATTTTTCAATCATACCAAATATATTCAAACTAAAATCAAGGTTAAATGATTATTTTACCCCTAGGCCATAAGGTAAATTAAAATCAAAACAACTTGGAATTTGGTCAATTCCTTTTCATGGACATTTGACATCCTCTTAGTGGACCAGATGGTCAATAATAGATTGGTGCACATGACCCATTAAGTTTGGGTCAACCAAAGCCAATCCAAGGTCAAAATCGACCACCCCCATGGAAATGAGCACATGAGAAGCCTTCCTCCACTCATTTCAAGCACATGGCACTCCTCCACTACCTCCTTCTTTCCAAACCGAATGCAAGGCCAACCTAAACGGCCTAACAAACCCACTCAAGGAGGTCAATTGGATCATAATGGCAAAAGAGCTTGCACCGTCTGATCCTTCAAGGGGGAGAAATACTCCCCCTAATTTCACTTGATTTCTATTCTCTCCTATTCGATTGAAGCATAAAGACTCAAAGGAACTGATTCCAAGCTCCCCAAAGTTTCCTAGGAATTTTCCATTTCCCCATTTTTAGATTTCTTCAAACAGAAAATAGGGGAGCTCAAAGGAAATTCAAACTTAGCCAATACTCAAATTCAATCCAATTCACTTTGTAAGCACCTTGAGGGAACTCAATCGAGCTCACCCAAGCCTTCACACAAGTTCTCCAAGCAAGGGAGGTGGTACTGCAATCAAGGATGCAAGGAATTGAAGGTGAGCCTGGTCCATAGAGAGATCTACTCAACCCCAAGGCTTGAAACTTTCAACAGAGCTTCGTCTCCACTAGACGAAGCTACCTCATCGAACTCGAGCGCCGGTGAAAGCCTCTAGCAAGGTATGCCCTCAGATCGAGCTTAAACTATCCATGGTGTGGTCTTTGTGAAAGAAACTCATGAGAATTTGACCGTTAGATGTAATCTCCCTTACATGATGATGGTGTAGATTGAATTTGGGTTCAATCTAAGCTCAATTAAGCTCGGATCTTGCCCTAAAAAGGTGAATGGATGTCCTCTCCTACAGGGAATATCAGTAATAGATCATGGGCCATTCATTCACATTTTAGATGGACGATCATGATCTAGACATGTAGGATCCATGGATTAACCTCTTAAGAACCGCATGCTTGATCTTAGCCATCCGATCTTTGATCAGACATATAGGAGAAAGCACGTAGAGCCACCGCTGATGCGGTCGCTATGATGTGACAACTTAAGTGGCCTATCCCATCACGCCACATGGAAAGTATACCTCGTCAGCCTCCACATGACGCCAACGAGATTAGCCATATAATTAAGTGATTAATTACTTAATAAACTTTAAAACTTCAAATATTCATAACTAATTGTAGAAAAATCAAAAATATAAAATAAAAAGCATTAGAAAGGCAATTCAAAGAGGAATATTATAAAATTAATTTCACTTGATTTTGAATAGTGATATTTTTGAATTATGGTTTTATTGAATGTAATTATGTTAATTACTCCCTAATTAGTCCACTTATTAATTCCAAACTTCCTAAGGTTGATTAATGGGATGACCTCTACCTCCCATGATTTTCTTGGAATTTATTAATGGCTTAATTAAAGTAATTGCTTGACTCATTCTTAATTACTCTCTTAATCCATTAAATGGTTAATTAACCTTTTAAATAGTGATAAATTCACCAATTAACTTTGCTAATTACCTTAGGATAGTGAGTGAACTTAGGGAATGAGATTACGGGTTCTTTCCATATCTTTTTTCCTAAGTTTATTTCATTTGATTTAGCAAAATTAATTAAATACTTTAATCATTCAATAAAATGGCTTAATTAATCAAAATTTCAAAATCAAAACATTCTAGAACTTAATAAATTCATCTTGGGTAGATGCTTAGGTGTTCAATAACCTAAGTAGCTTAAGAAATCAAAATCCAACCCATATATGTGGGAAGGGTTATGAAAGTACTTAAATCAAACCCTTTAATTTGATTAATTACTAATTGTGAGCCAATTACATTAAACCCTTTCTTTCCTAGGTGCATTGTTGATTTAAATTCTTTATGTGATTTTATGTCATATCATTAGATCATAATTATGTGATTAAATATATTAAAGTGGTGTAGGTAAGGGGTAATTAACATACTTAATTCACACCTTAACCTAACCAAGGCATAAAATTGACCTAATCACCTAAAAATTGAACTTAAATAGCTCACACATGGGGAAATGGGTTAGGACCAGCAAACTCATCTCACATTTCTTAAATTAAAATCAAACTCAAATAAAATACAAACTCTCCGTAAAATAAATTTGAATTACTTTAAATAATCTTATTCATAGGAATTAATTAGGGTGAATGAACTTATATTACTTTCATCACTTTATTTCTTTCCTAATACGATAAATGTGTATGTAATATGAAAATCATGCATTTATGTTTTTTAAAATCAAATTAAAAATGAAATGTTTCCTTTATGTCAAATTGCATGTTTTGGCTAAAATAAGAATATGAATGGCTATTATCACTATTAAATCTAAAATTATTTTCAAAACTTATAAATCAATTATCAAAACTGAAAAGTATGCTACTTATGATTACTTATAAGCTTGCATGTGAGTAGAAATATAAAGATATGCATAGTGTTTTCTCTCTTTCTTTTAGCATAGTTTTGAATAGGATTTGGCAAAGTGTATAGTTCATTTGAAAGAACACAACACTTGATTAAACCCTTTCCTATTCATTCTTATGTTATTACTTAAGAAGAAAATCCACACTTGCATGTATAAATTGCATAAACAAATCAAACAAATAAACATAAACTTTTGCATCTTTCTTCTTCCATTCATTTCTTTTGTACATGCATATGTATTTAAGAAAAGTGGTATATTAGTCTGGACAACCCCGAGATTGTGAGACTTTAAGTAGCCCTAAGTAGATCTTGTACCTTACACCCCTAGTACTAACAATGGCGTCGTACTCACTTATGTCTTTCATACATACAAATGTGTATGTGAAAAATGGATAAAAAGAAATCCCTCTTTTCTACTTAATGAAAATCATGCATCATAAAGCATCCTAATTTTCTTAAGTAATAATACTTAGAATTCATCATTAAGGTGTGCTAAACATTACCATTTGTATGTATTGATAAGCTTAGGATTCATCCATATCCATGTTATACATGTTAGAAAGAAATAAAGTGTTGTGTGTTTTGTGATAATTCACTTTTACTTAATCTTAAAATACCTTTCACTTTGAATAGATTTTTAAGAGAAAATCTAAACTTAGGATTAACTAAAATACATAATAAAACATTCACTAAAAAAAAATTAAACATGAATCTACTTTAGAAATTACTTAAGGAAGGAAAGAGAAGTTCTCTTCTCTTTTCCCTCTCTTTATAACTTAGTAATTAATTGTAGGTTCATTCAAACCTAAACAAATCATCAAATAAAAATCAACTAAATCAATCAAACAACTTAAATGAAATCACCCTCTAAGTTAAACTTTTCACACTTAGAAAATTTAAAACTTAAAGCATAGCTAAGCATACCACACAAACCTTTTAAAGTACACAAATTAGACTAAGTCACCATTTCTAGCTTTAGGTTAGGGTGGTGCATGGTTTGATACTTTGCTTTTATTTTGTGATATTTTATTTTAGTCTGGATGTTAGGGTGTATGTGCGGTGCATGGTATGATTAAGTCTTCATTGTCTTCTGCATGGGATTATGCTTAAGGGGCGCTTTAATAAAAATATAAAATTTATTTTTGTTGTGCATATGCTTATACCCTAAGCATAATCCAATAGGTCAAGTGGACTTGGTTACCCATGTGGGGTACTAAGTCCAATTTATATATATATACATGCTTGGGATTATATGGTTTGTTTGGCAAATCTCTATTTTATAGGTGTAGTTAGATTTTTTTTTTTCATTTTCATGTAATTTTGTAATTAGAATTTTGGAATGATTGTTATGGTGGATTAGGATGAGCATTGGTTATAAGATTACATCTTATGTACCATGTGAAACTTTTGGTGCAACCATATTCCAATTATCCAAAAGAAGGAACCAAAAGAAGAAAGAAGAAAGAAGAAAAGAAGAAAGAAGAAGTGAAGAATGAAGACCCCCATAACATGAATTCCTTGCTTTATTGTAATTTATTTACTTGTAATTAGGGTTGTATAAGGGTAGAGCTCAGCTACCCAATTTGTTATCGGTTTGTGGTGGAGCCTAATCACAAATGACCTTTTTGCTCTTTCGTGCTAGTTTTATAAATTGATTGATGTTTGTTTAACTTGTGCATTAAGATGGCATATTTTCTTAGTTTCTTCCTTGCTTTGATGTATGACATGGATGACGATTAGGTTCTTAGAAAAAAAATAAATCTTCTACCAAATTAATCAACTCAAAACTAAAAATAAATAAATAACTCATAACCTCACCTAAAGCTTAAGTTATAAATCAAGATAAAATTATTAATAACCATTAGCTGGATGTTGTCATACTTTTATAATATCATGCATAAAAGCATATTATTTCACTCTTGATTAAAGGGCTTCCACCTTTGCCAGAGAACTTGGCTTGACCTGTGAGAGCCATGGTGGAAACACACCTCTTTATCTTTCTGATTTTGGCCCATAATCTAATTTCTCATGCATTAGGCATATGAATCCTAAAGCTTGTGCCAAATTGATTGTCCAAAATGAAAATAAAATATGTGAAAATTTCGCATTAGATTTAAGTCATTAAAAGCATGCCCTTACATGATCTAATCTCTAAGGGAGTGTTTAAAGAGTTAGTCTCTTTCTAAATAAATAATAATAGCTTAACTATCTTATAAAAGCATTTGACTTGCTTACATGTATTGAAAATCGTAAGAGAGTTAACTGGCGGCCACCCTCAGGCAGTTGTAAGTCTAATAGTCAGGTGGTTTATTCTCTCTTATGGAGGTAAACCAAATTCTCATCTTCACCTCAGATTTTATCTTTTTGGCCTTACCAAAGCTCCCTAGATTTAGGTTCAGAGGTTGTTTGCAGACTACAAGCATAAGTCCTCAGCTCTTAGGTATTTCTGTGATCTTATATCATGGAAGTGTAAGCCATACATTTCTAATAAAAATTCAACTCAAATAAGTTAATTCAATTTCAAAAATGTAAAGCCTAATCATAGGGTAATTTAGGATGCTTATTAGGCTTCCTAGTATCTTAAGCATCCCATACTTATTTTAATTTGGCTTTGATAAGAACTCCCTCCTCTTGATTGATCCCACTTGACTTTCTAAAAAACAAACCAATCGATTGATAGTCTTACCTTTTGAAATCTTTGGAGATAATGATCATTTACCTTAATCGAGTATTTCTAAGGAATCTATCCCTTAGGATGTAATTAACTATGGGGGCTTGCCTTTGTAGTGAAATTAATGAACTCGATTTAAAATAAACCCTGCTTTACTTTTTCCATGTAAAGTAGGGGAAGATTTTCTGATATATTCTAAAGACCCATAGTCCTTAGGAGTCCTTATTGAGGTGATTAGGTCTATTGTAGGGTGGTGACTTCTATCTTTTGAGATAGTACACATATCCTCAATGTAGTACCCATCATCCTAATAAGAACATCTGTGGATCTGTGGCATCCAACAAGGCATATATTTTTGTCTTCATTTATCCTTTTCAAAAAGGATAGATGAAGATAAGAATATTATTCACCACACTACATTACATATATTCTACCATGTTAAGACTAAGTCAACCAAAGTGTAGGTGTGGTTTAAGGTGAAACTAGATTATGGCTTACCAAGTTGAGTCAATGGTCAAGCTATATTAACCTTAAGGTCTAATTTGATTCATTTGAGTTCCATATAGGTTAGAGGTAAGGATTTCACTAGATGAGTTTATCAACTAAGGCTTGGGTCAAACATAGTGGGTCATAGGATCACTAATTCATAATTCAGTCCAACACCTTCCTAAGGTTTGGTTAGGCTAAGAAAGGTATGTATAGGGTTTAATGTCCCTTATTATTATTGTGTAAGGTTTCATTATGGCTAATGGGTTTACAATAATTAATAATGTCTATATGTTAAGTTTCATAAAAAGCTAAGGTCATCAAGAAAACTCACCTTCTAGATCTATAACATATGGGTGCAAAGAATTATAGATAAAATTTATGGATTTCTTTTAGTCTATGGTTAGTACAAGTCTAAAAGATAACTCAACTAGGTTAAGCTTGATTATGATTTCATTAGGTCCTACTGAGTTTGTTAGGATAAGAAAGGGATGCATAAGGTTTAATGTCCCTTATGATTATTGTGTAATGGTTCATTATGGCTAATGGGTTTACAGTAATTAATGATGCCTATATGTTATGTTTCATAAAGAGCTAAGGTCATCAAAAAAACTCACCTTCTAGATCTATAACATATGGGTGCAAAGAATTATAGATAAAATTTATGGATTTCTTTTAGTCTTTGGTTAGTATAAGTCTAAAAGATAACTCAACTAGGTTAAGCTTGATTACGATTTCATTAGGTCCTACTTAGTTTGTAAGGCAATGTTTGACTAACACACTAAGATCTTTAATAGTTTTGGTCATTCTAGGTTGAATCTAAAAATCAATTGAGTCTTGACCCAATTAATTAAGTAAGCATTGAAACCTCAATCAATCAAAAGGTATACTACATATTGGTATAAAAATGTGAATAGTTATCTCTAGAGTAAAATCTCCACTAAGAGAAAGTTGTTTATCAATATCAACTCTCTTATTTGATGAAACAATTAAGTTGATTCTATCACTAAGAGACTTTCATGAATTCTATGGTATTATATTAGTTTAATTTTTAGCCAAATCATCATCACTTATGTTTAAGAGGAATTTGAATTTCATAATAGATGCACTAGCTTTTGCATCAATTTTCTACAATTTGGAGACTTTTGAAAGAGATAAAATGTTGTCAATGCAAGTAGAGGTCACCTCCTTTTTGAAAGAAACATAAATACCAAACTCTAAATGATACATTTTCATTGAGTCTTATTAGTAAGATTATAAAAAATACAATGGTATATTTAGGAATAATATAATGTTTTGATTGTTTAGAATTTATCAAACATATTAGCTTGCTTATAGATTCTAAGTATGCTTAGAGAATATCATCAAAGATTATCCAACCCAAGTGAGGATGAATTGAAACAACCCAACTCAATCAAATTGCTCATCCCTCTCGCACAAGCCAATAGAGTGCCCTAAAATCATTAAGGCATAGATGCAATAGTTATAATCAATCCACAATTAATAACATGATGATAACTTTCATTGCATGACAATAATATGAGCTATTTACCATGTAAATTGATCTCAATTGAAAACTAATTTGCTACCTAATTGCTAACCTAAAATAAATTTTATGATTTTTTGATGACATATAGATGCCACATATCATCCTTCCATTGACTCAGACGCTTACAATTAGATTTTATGTGGCTCCAAATAACTACTCTCTCTCTCTCTCTCTCTCTCTCTCTCTTTCTCTCTCTCTCTATGTGTGTGTGTGTGTGAATTATTGTGTTTCTTAAACTCCACTATTATATGAATTATTCATCTATAACAAATTCTCTTATGAAGAAGATTATATCTAAGATTTTCATCATTGACATATGATTGTATTAAAATAATGATAATTAGTGACACATTTTTTTTATAATTTGCTCTTAGAAATATGCTTTTAGAAGATGGGTATATCTTGTTTGATTTTTGGTCTAATAAATTTGTAATTCACACAAAAGATTGATGCTTTTGAAAACTCAAAAAATTGACTACATGCTATTGAAACCATATTTTCAAATCCAACTCAATTATTTGTGGGGGGAGAGAACCCCAAACATAAAGAGAAATGATGGAAGAAATAAATGCTTCCATTGAAATCGATAAAAGACTGAGAAAAGACATTCAAGAGAATTAAGCTCTTCTTATAATGTTTATACTGTTTCACTCTAAAAAATAAAAAATAATAATAATAATAATTGTTGTAGAGAACCAGTTGTGATAGAATAAAACTTTACACTTTAGCTTCAGTGGAAAATCCAGCATACACGTAGATAATTGAAAATAAAATAAGGAACTCTAGAATCTTTTACGTGGAAAAATCCTAGGAAGAGGGTAAAAAATTAATGGGCCTAGCCTAGTAAAAATCTTCCACTATATATCTATTTCGGAGTACAAAGTTTTCGATACGGGATTACAGAATTGTATATGAGAAAGCCTGAAAATGGGAATCCTAGAATCGAACCACAATTTGCGCTGTGGTTAGTAGAACAATTGTTGGTGGCGTTGGTGATGGTGAACAAGGCGGTCGGTCGACGATGGTGATGACGGTGAAGATGGTCGGCAACGGCTATGGCAGTGGACCGGAGATGGTGGTTGGCGACGGTGGTTGGTAGTGATGACAAATGACGATGGTTGACGGCGACCGCGGTAGGTGGTGATGGCAAGGTGATTAGCGACAACGATGTGGTCGACCGACGGCGATGGTTACAACGCGTGGTCGGCGACCGTTGAGTGGTGGCATGATTATGCTTGGAGGATTTTCAAGCTTTAGAGCTCTCTCTCTTCTCTTTAGCTTGGGCTCCCCCTTATGTGAAGAACGAGAAGTTATTTATAGATTAGAGGAGTGACATAAATGATTCCTTCGATCATTTGATATATTTTAAGTATTTGAATTCTCAAATGAAGTCAGAATTAGGAGATCTTAGGCTTGTTTGATCCAGCTCGACAAGACACTCAATTTGACTATAAACACTCCATATTTAGGAGTCGACTGATATCGCAAAATTTTCAATAATATTTTAAGCTTGATGCACACGTAATCGACAACATCAAGATTCGTGCTTTGTTAGTGGAATTTTCAGTGTCATATCAGTTGTCTCCCTATTTTTGGATCATATTACTTATTTCATCCAAAAATATATTAATTTTTTTTAAATAAAATAACTTTACTTATTATTACGATTTGTAATTACATATGTTATATGTATTAATTTATTTATTAACTAATTAATTATCAATGTTTATTTATTTGATTATACATATATATATATATATATATATATATATATATATATATATATATATATATATATATATATATATATATATATATATATATATATATATATATATATATATATATATATATATATATAATGAGGAGATAATGAGATGGAGAGGATTTTTTTAATTAAATGTAATAATGAGGAGAGGATTTTTTTTTAAATTAAATGACATAATGAGAAGAGATTTTTTTTTCTAAATAAATGTCATAATGAGGAGAGGTTTTTTTTTTTAAATTAAATGTCATAATGAGAAGAGATTTTTTTTTTAAATTTACTCTCTCTTTCCCGCTACAGTGGATCTATAAAACCCCTTATGGTCAAGTAAGGAAACACAACTCTCATATGCTCTAGTGTTCTTCTGCGTTAGATGAGAAATTATCTAGCATAAGTTCAAGGGCGGAGTAAAATTTATTTATTTATTTTTTTTTTTTTTGTCACCGAAGTTCTGACCTTCTTCTTAAAAGAAGGTCATTCGCTCTTGATCACCCGTTCATACGAGACTCGTTTTCCCTCGAGAGCATCAACGGTCATCGCCGATCGACGGTTTGAAGCGATTAACCCATACCATCTGGCTAGGCTCGATTTTCCTAGAAAGAGGCATCCTCGTCGGACCGATGGATTTGAGGCGATCAAGGCTGTAGAGTTCATATGGCGAGGCTCCGCCCTCGAAGAGGCCCAACCGCCTCGTCGGACCGACCGGGTTCGAAGGTGATCAAGGCTCATAGTTCATACGATAAGGCACCAATTTTTCCTCGAAAGAGGCGTCAAATGTCCTCGTCGGACCGACCGGGTTCGAAGGCGATCAAGGCCCGTAGTTCATACGACGAGGCTCCGATTTTCCCTTGAAAGATACATCAACTGTTCTCTTCGGATCAACTTGGTTTGAAGGCGATCAAGGCCTGTAGCTCATACGGCGAGGCTTTGGTTTTTCTTTGAAAGAGGCGTCAACTATCCTCATCAGATCGACCGGGTTTGGAGGCGATCAAGTCCCGTAGTTCATATGGAGAGGCTCTGATTTTCCTGAAAGAGGCGTCAACTGTCCTCGTCGGATCGACCGGGTTTGGAGGCGATCAATGCCCGTAGTTCATACAGCGAGGATCCGCTTTTTCCTCGAAAGAGACGTCAATTGTCCTCGTCGGACCGACCGAGTTTGGAGGCGATCAAGGCCCGTAGCTCATACGGCGAGGCCCCGGTTTTCCCTCGAAAGAGGCATCAACTATTCTCGTCGGACCGACTGGGTTTGGAGGCGATCAAGGCCCGTAGTTCATACGACAAGGCTCCGGTTTACCCTCGAAAGAGGCATCAACTGTCCTCATCGGACCGACTAGGTTTGGAATCGATCAAGGACAGTAGCTCATACGGCGAGGCTCCGATTTTCCCTCGAAAGAGGCGTCAACTGTTCTCGTCAGACTGACTGGGCTCGGAGGAGATCAAGGCCCGTAGGTCATATTGGTTTTCCTGACGGGCCAAACTTGTGTCTGAGAACCCATGGTAGAATAAAACTTCACCCCTTAGCTTCAATGGAAAATACAGCACGCACACAGATAGTTGAAAACAAAATAAGGAACTCCAGAAATTTTTACATGGAAAACCAGAATAGGTAAAATCACCTGCCAGCAAAAAAATCTTCCACTATGTATCTGTTTGAGTACAAAGTTTTCCGACACGGATTACAAAATTGATATGAGAAAGCGATAATGGGAATCCTAATCGTAACGACAGTATGCTGGGTATTAATGTTGTGTTTGTTGGTGGTTAGCAAAAACACGATGGTGTGATGACAGATCGGCAATGACGATCCGGTAATGGTAGTGGCAATGACGACGGTGGTCGACAATGGTGGTTGGTGGTGATGACAGACGACGGTGGTCGACAATGGGCGAGAACCGGCCAGGCGATGGTGATGGTCCGGTGGTGGGACCAAAGCGGCAAATCGACGACGTTTGTTGGCGACCGACGGCGGTGGTCGACGACCGTCGAGTGGTGGCACGATTATGCTGGGAGGATTTTCGCTTTAGTTTTCTTCTTTAACTGCCCCTCATGTGAAGAATGAGAGAGATTAGGACCTTTCTTTAAATACATGCAAAATCCAAACCACTTCATCGGACGGCTCGAAATATTTTCTTCGATCATCTAATGTATTTTAAGTATTTGAATGCTCAAATGAAGTCAGAATTAGGAGATCTTGGTTTTTTATCCGCTCGTCACAAGACGCCGATTTATAAACACTCCATATTTAGGAGCCGACCGATATCGTAAATTTTCAATAATATTTTAAGCTTTGATTTAGTGACTCGAATCGACATTCTTTACATCAAGATTCGGCTTTGATTAGTGAAATTTTCAGTGTTATATCAATAATAATAATAATAATAATAATAATAATAATAATAATAATAATAATAATAATAATAATAACATGCCTTCTAAGAGTTCTGCTTCTGAAAATGCTATTGAAAATTTAGATAAAAATCACATTAATTATGTGAAAATTAGTCAAAGAAATCGCATTCAATATAAGACTCAACTTGTGACGGAATTAACAGCATTAAACAGACAATTTTTATTTTTTATTTTTTTTGGAAGAAATAAATTGAGTGCAATTAAATCCATTTAAGAGCGAGAAAGGGCAAATGAGAATTTTAGACTTACTGTGAATCATTTATATTCAAATTTGTCAATGAAACAATTATGCTAGAAAGGAAATTTAATATCTTCATCAAAATTAAAATAAATGATATGACTAATTTATTATTTTGCTGTCATTAGAACTGAATCGTAATTATATGATTAAAGATTTATGATTTGTTTTGTAGATTTTAAGTCATCTAAACGATTAAAAATTAATACTATTTCAACAGTTCGAAGATTCAAACTTTGATTCTTCATATTTTTTTTAATTTATAAATGATCAAATATGTACAGTTGAATCATACTGATTGGAATTGATTTATGTTTTGATCAATGCGAGGCAACTAACCTATTTAAATCTTTAGACTGTTGACTGAGATTACGAGTTCAAGATTATAAGCATGCAATTTTGTTGACTTCTAAATTAAATTTTTGTTAAATTAATAATAGGTCAACCTGCTCGTCATGTGTGTGCACGTGACTATATGGAAAAGGTGGCAACACTGTGAAGGCAATTAACGACAGCCATATATATATATATATATATATATATAGCTGATTAAATGTCTAATCAAATATATGAGGGTATTACACCATCGGTAACGGCACGCCATGTGAACACTCTATGGTCATAGATAATGTTTTAATAATTTTAGCAGACATTGAATCGGAATATTCAATATTCAAGAATTTAAGTAAATGCGAAATTCTTCGTATATATATATATTTTTTGAAGCATAAAATCTCTGTTATTAAAATAAAAATACAAAGTTGGAATATTAGACTCCATTTAAAAAAAAAAGCTCAATAAGTAATTCAAATGGCTTAATCTATAGAGAAAGGTAAAAAATGAGTTCTTCTAATAACATTTTTTTTTCTTTCTTTTGAGCCATATATAGAATGAGAGAAGATTCCTTGAAGTAAGTGGTATAATCCATAGAGAGATTAATTGTCTTCTGATATGATATTAGTAGTGATAAAATTATAATTTATCTGTGCTTTGACTAATCATGCAAGTTGATTTTTTAAAATGGAGATAAACGATTAATAATTTATGAGACTTTTAAATGCATAGTATATATCATAGATATATGCTTTATTTTTTTGTCTATCATTTATAATTTATCTGTGCTTTCAATAGAGGCAAGTGAATAGCATTTTTCTTGATATTGAAGTACCATATCCAATAATGCAGCATTTTTTATTTATTTAGATAACTTAAGTATCATCCTTCTTTAGCCATCTTCTAACCCAACTCTTAGAATATGAAAAAAAAAATTCTCATCATAAAAATAAAATAAAATTTATATTCACACTATAACAATGGAGGGACCAACCCAAAATTTGTTAGTGAACTACTTGGCTAATTGCCAAATCTGAGGATTGCACATCAAGAGGAAAATCGGGATGCAATGACCCAGTATCTTAATGTATTGATCTCATATGAAGGCAATCTATTTTAGCACCTTAAAATCTTATAAATTGATATCATTCTATTAGTAACAATTTTCCAAGGAATTAAATATTATCAATTATTACTGTGATTTTAATTATAAAAAAAAAACTAAGAGGATTGGAATGCAAATAGTATTGAGATTTAAGCTGAGCCAAGGTTATCATATATTCAAATTAGCAAGATTAAGGCCTATGAGTAAGATTAGATTCATAAAATATTATCAAGTTTACCCAAAATTCATCTAGGCATAATGGGTCAATGGTATATGAATGCATTGAGAAGATTATAAAGGCTCAAACTGAATTTATTAATATAATTAGACAAACCAACTTAATTGCTTCCGGACCCTAGTAGCCATCAAATTATGATAATTATAACTGTGATAATTAATGGAATCTAAATTATTCACGATGACACTAAGCCATGCATAACTATACATATTTACAAGGAGTAGAATAAGTCAATATTGTTGACCATAAATTTAGTGGAGATCAATGTAACATCAAGATGTTTTCCATATGCTCTCTTCTAAGAAATTGCATAAGTCTAGGCTTTTTGGATTTGTCATGTTAGGTTGTTAAGCTAAAAAAAAAATTAACCTAAAAAAGGTAGTTGAACCAACCCAATTATGAGGTGCTCTATTAACAACCATGAATTAAATCTTCTAGAGTTAGCCCCATAACTTCAAAAGAGGGGAAGAAAACTAAAAAAATTTTTGATAGATGATTTTTAAGAAAAACATAGAAATATACAAGACTTTTAATCTATATGTAAGAAAAGAAGTGACCACAAAAAGAATGTGAGATAACCTAACTAATTATACGTAATTAAAGCTACTTAGTTTTAGACTTACAATCATGTATGGGTCAGATTGGCACTTTTTAACATATTAAGATTTCCTAAACATAATGAAGATCACATATATTTAATTTTTTATCCTCTTGATTATGATATTCAATGTTGGTTATTGTCCTTAGGTGAAGGCCTTTGATGCATGCTTGACTTGGCCATATTATGGATGTAAACTAGCATTAAAGAATCTTGATCATTGTTTAGCTATATCTTATACCTCCTCTAAGAGATTTAAAAGAGTAAACATAATTTAAAATATTTGGCTAGGGAGACCCTTAATTTTTAAATTTAAAATTTTAAATCAATTTTTAAAATATTTATCAATTTTATTAAAATTGATAGAAAATAATTTACCTTATGAGCATAACATAAAGTAGTCTATAGCTCAAACAATCATATTACAATAAACAACAAGTAAATAAAATAAATACTATGTTGTGATAGCTCTGAAAATAAGTATTAGACTAGTGCAATTGGGAAATATTCAACTAATACATACCTAGAATAAAAATAAAAAAGGGAAGTAGCTAAGTTCTACTTAATAAGATCTGATAATTTAAATAATAAATTATAAATCTTGATTTTCCTCTGCTCCTTTTTTTTCAAGTTTAAATTATGCACATATTCATCACTAATTTGATTAATTGCTTATATTGGTTCGAAAAATATTGCTTACATTTTACTTTGCATATAACATTCTAAAAATACATTGAAAAAAAATCATAAAACTAATTGGAGCCATCATCGCACAACAAAACTATAACATCAGCACAAATAAAAGTAAAAGTAATGGCTATACATTAGATACTTGTAGTTAAATGTCTCTATCTTAATGCATCCAAATAATAAAGTGGCATAATGCATTACAAAGTAAATAAAAAATCAATCTCAAATTATAATCACACTCAAAGTAATCTCATTAATTTCCAGCATTAAATGATTTACACATCAAAATAATCTAACCACATCTCCCTTTAATTAACACATTTTTAAAATGCATCCTTTCTTTAATTCAATTTTGATTGAAATAATCAATATACTAACAAATTATGATAGAAAGAAATTTTAATAGGATTGATTTATGAATCAAATTTTGTAGTAAAAAAATAAGGGGGATTAACCTACATACCATGGCAAACATAAGTATTTATGTATCTAACACCCTAGAACTTTAATTTATACTCATAACATCTAAAATTTCGCTACCATCGTAAATTTATCTCTCTGTTCTCTCTCCATAAAAATCGTGCGACTCAACACATTTGTTATGCACATGATTTTGATGAAAACGGAATGGAGCTAGTAGCCAATTTGCATTGGTAGCAAAGTTTTATGTGGTATGCTTGCAAAATAAATTTTATTACATGGAGAGTCCAAATGTAGATCTAATAATATAATGTCAAATGATACTCAATCAATACATAATTGATGCGTATTAAATATATAGTGATGTCTATTGAATGTAATTTATTTTTTTATTTATTTATCAAACTAATCATTGTTGCGTGCTAGAAAACCAGTTGTAGTAGAGTAAAAGTTTACGCCTTAGCTTTGTTGCGGAGTCCAACACACACATATGTTTGAAGAATTAATAATAAAACTCCAGAATTTTTACGTGAAAAACCTCGAAAAGAGGGAAAAAAATCACAGCTAGTAAAATCTTCAACACGTGTCTATTTGAGTACAAAATTTTCTCGATAGATTACAGAATTGTATATGAGAAGGGCTGACAATGGGAATCCCAGAATCAGACAACAACAGCTATATAGCCATGGTTAAAGTGTAACAGTTGCTAGTGGTAGTAGATGATGGTGAACAACGGGGATCAACGACCGACGATGACGGTTATCGGTGGTGGTGACCGGCGATGGTCGGCGGCGATGACCGGTGATGGTAGTTGGCGGCGGTGATCGGTGACGGTGGTCGACGGCAATGCCCGATCGGTGATTGGCAATGGCGGCGGCAGTGGCATGATGTCTGGCGGTCCGATGACGGTGGTCAGCGAGATAACCGAGGGCGAGTTGGCAACGGCGAGATTTATGGTGGTGGCCGATGACATTGGTTGGCGATGGTGGCAGCAGCGGCAAGTAGTCGATGGTGGAAGCGCGTCAGTAGTCGGCGGATGACCGGCGGCGATGGTGGTGACCGGGTAGCCGATGAAGGTCGGCCGGTGGTGACCGATGGCGGCGGCGATGGTGATGACTTATTAATGACCTGCGGTGGTACGGCAATGGCGGGCGGCGATGGTGGTCGGCGAGGGGTGGTCGGCAGGTCAGTGGTAACGATTATGCTTGGAGGATTTTCAAGCTTTAGAGCTCTCTCCTCTCTTTAGCTTAGCCTCCCCTCATGTGAAGAATGAGGGGCTATTTATAGATTTGAGGGGTGACATTTTTATAAATACATGCAAAACTCGTACCACTCTACTTCATCGGATGACTCAAAATGATTCATTTGATCATTTGATGTATTTTAAGTATTTGAATGCTCAAATGAAGTCAGAATTATGAGATCTTGGGCTTGTTAGATCCGGCTCGTCGAGACGCTCGATTTGACTATAAACACTCTATGTTTAAGAGCTATTTAGGGATTTAATTGATATCTCAAAGTTTCCAATGATATTTTAAGTGTTTGATCTCGACCAGTTTCAACTTAGGATCAACTTTTCTTTTGACATCACGATTCGTGCTTCGACTAGTAGTATCTTAAGTGTCATATCAATCATCAACATTGCTTTGAATTAACTTGAATAATTTTTATTTTAATTACTTTGTTTTTCCATATTCTTGACTATAGATTAATATTTTTTTTTTTACAATTGTGAGATGATGCCATGTTCTCATCTACGACATAAATACTTAAATATTTAAATTCTTTATGATATTACATCTACCATGCCATTTGATGTGCCATTGTTTAGTTTTCTTAAGCCAAAGTTATAACTCTTCTTAAACACCACTTACACATCTTATATATATATATATATATATATATATATATATATATATATATATATATATATATATATATATATATATATATATATATATATATATACATCAATACAAAATCATTGATTTTCATAAACTAGCACATTTTAGAGTTTGTCATAAAGAAAAGAATATATTATGTATAACTATTACTTATGTGCTTTGTTGACTTCTTCGCAGATAATGACTAATGGAAAGTATAAAAGCATTGAGCATAGGGCTATTATAAATATGGAGGATGAATGACTGTCAATAGCCACATTTCATGCACCAAGCATTGACACTATGTTGTCTCCTTTCCCTGAGCTCGTTAAATGTGATGGAGAGCTTTATAAGACTACTAGCGTCAAAGAGTATACAAGAAAATACCTTATAGAAAGCTAATTGGGAAAAATTCCTTGGAGAGCATGAAGTTAAAGAAATGATGGAGGCTTCCTAACCACAACAAATTTATGATAAAATAATTTATATGCTATATTGTTATTAGAACTGTTTTATTATTAAAGTTGAAACAACATTACGACATATTATATAGCATTTTATAATGACTGCTTCAGTAAAAAATATTTCTTAGTAATTATATGAGGTCCAATTTTCATGTGCTTCTATTACATGAAATTCAAAACCTTTCATGTGTTATTTAGTTATACTTATTAGAATTAATATATTACATCAAATGCCCTATTATATAAATATTATTACAATCAACTTATTTATTTTTGGTTGGTTATATCATATATTCATTAAAGGTGAAGTAATTTCTATAATGAATAATAATGATTTTTCTAAATGTTGATAAATTTGATATGAACTTAAACTCTATTACTATTAGTTGTACCTTTTTTAAAATCTTTTTATACTCATCTAAGTAGCATGTTATGGTGAACAAAACATTAATATGAGTTTCTAGATTTTTTTTTTTTTTTTTTTTGTTTCATCTCATTAGATACACTTAGCTAACATTATGATACATTTATATAATGACAATCAACTTCAATAATATTTTTAATGAATTATCAAACTAGGCTCTTCATTTACCCAAAGAATGTATTAGTAACCAAAAAACCTCTAAGATGCCAAAACCATGAGATTCTTATCACTCCAAACCTAACTAAACTAGTTTTGTATTATAAAATTTATCATTTGAGGTTGTCATTTTCTCTCCCTAACTACTTCAATCCAAACCACAATAATACTATGGGCTTCGAAAATTTGCCACCGACCTCTCGACAACTTGAATTTAAGAGAGTGATTTAAGTGTCGATATAATTTTTCGAAGGCAGATAGAATAGTAGATAAGACACTAACCAGAGATTTCACCCTCATTTGGTGAGGACTTTAGATCTGGTTCCGTTTCCTAAAGCAAGCCCTATAGTTAATTACCCTCCCACAAGTGAGAGAGAAGAAAGTCACTTAATGTATATAAGAAGATAGAGTTTTAGAATTTAAGATTATGAAATTCATCATTCCAGCTTAAACCAGATGGTTGGGGGAACAATGGCGTGCTAGATCTAGAACCCATGGTTCCATCATCCCTCGTCGATCCCTCTACTTATGAGGAGGTAGTCGACTCAACCCGACCAGATCCTCATCAAGAACATGGTTACGTCGTCCAAGAAATCCTTGTAGACTGAGGTGGCGTTTGTCACAAGAGATAATTTTGCCTAATCGTAAGGCTTTTGCCCTATTATGATTCACAACTCAAAGGATGAGCAACGATCGTAATATAATGGAGTCTTACGGCCAAATCACCGATCGGAGGACTCGTCAGAATCGCATCATCTGTGGAACCTACTGGCCAAGTCATGCAGTCAAAGGACATATGCCACATCCTTACTAGCATGAGATTGATTGAGAGTGAATATAATAGAACACTTAATTCGACATTAGTTCCATTATAAGCTAGAGTTTTCTTAATTTTTCACCTCCGACAAACAATTATGGAAGGTGGATAGATTGAGTTTGTTTTGAAGCTTTTAAATATTAAATATCATTTAAACAATTTTTAGATTCATACTTAATTTGTGTTAATTTTATTTAAAATTAGAATCATATTTTGATAGAAGTATCCCCTCGAGTTGTAATCACAATTCAACACAGCCATCATCAAGGTACTTACTTGATTAATTCGAATATATTTGAGAAGTTTAAATCTTGTCAATTCTGTTTAGCTCATAATAGAGGATCAGATCTACTGTCACATAACAGAATTAGCTTCTCAGATAATTTACTAAGTTGAAACTCTTATAATAGATTTTTAGGTTTTGCTAACCCGGACCTAGTCCTAAGACTAAACCGGGAAGGAACCTACGCAGCATCCTTAGATACTTGAATTTAAACATTCAGCATAGTGTCGAGGCCCATGTGGGTATATTTAACAATGCCTTAATTAACGCCTTCCGTTCGCTTGTACGATGTCCTGCAAATCTGGTGGCGTTGTGTTATTTTAATTTTTAATTTTGCATTTATACAAATGTAGAATTATTTTCATTTGATTCTTCATTTTTTACACTTGGAAATATTCAATGAAAAGCTTTATTCATCCTCATAGACATAAGGAGTTTCATTTATGATCATATAGATATTCTAAACGTATTGAAAATAACACTCCTTTCTTTTCTTTTCAAATTCTTTAATGAATCACCAAATGATCTAACCATTCATATTTACCAATGAGTCATTTAATTAAGCTCTCATTTTTAAACCAAATTATGGAGCATAATACAAATTTGTTTGCGAGCTATTTTTATTCATTCTATTGCTTGAAGTTAAGCTTTCAAATTCCATGGAATTCTATTGAGATCACTTATAAATTTCATTTGAACTCCATGATTGAAGTCTATGTTTCAATTCATAAGAAATTTTCAATGTTTAGATCAAACCTTCTCTGAAATTATGTGGGGCATAATGTCACAAGGTTATTTATATATATATATCAATGAAACTTAAACTTTATTTCAAATCTAACAGATCTAATTGAATTCAGTGATCTCTTCTTTGTTTGAAGCATAGCATTTAATTTATTTATAAATCATTGAATCCCCACTCAAATTCATCTATGAATTATTTAATCTCTTTTAAATTCATCTCATGGTCTTCTTGAAAATCATTTCAATTCTAAGTTATAAAGAAAAGACTTTATAAATAATCCCTTTTTATTATGCTCACATTTATATTTATTTTGTATATTCATTTGACTTGCTTAATGAAATTTTAATTCCATATTGTTTCATTATTTTATTGTGTTTCCTTTTCTTATATGAATCTTGATTCTTTCTTTTTCTTTCCCCCTTTTTTTTCTAAGTCTAAAAATTTGATAAAATTTTAACAGCATTTCGGCTAGGGGGAACAACATCTAACAGATGTTGGCTTACTCGGTACACCCTAATGAGCATAGCGAGTAGTGTCTTGTGACACTGCAGCAAATTTTTCAACTCGTCACGCTCTAATGAGCATGACGAGGCCTTCAAACCAGCTAAAGAAACAAACATATTGTGGTGAAAATATTTTTGCCTTCATCTATCCTCTTGGAGAGGATAAATGAAAACAGAAATATACGCCTTTTGGTTGGGACACCACATAGATCCGCAGATGTTCTTATTAGGGTGATAGGGTACGACATTGAGAAGAGGTGTACTATCTTAAAAGACAGAAGACACCACCCTACAATAGACCTAATCACCTCAATAAGGACTCCTAAGGACAATGGGTTTGCATATGTACCAGAGATTATTCCCCTACTTTACATGAAAAAGTAAAGTAGGGTTTATTTTAAATTGGGTTTGTTAAGTTCTCTATGAAGGCAAGCCCCCATAGTTAATTACATCTTACGGAATAAGATTCCTCAAGAATACTCTCGATTAAGGTAAATGATCATTGTCTCCAAAAATTTCAATAAGTAGGACTATCAATCGATTAGTTTATTTTTGGCAAATCAAATGGGATCGCTCAAGAGGAGGGAATTCTTATCGAAGCCAAATGGAGATGAGTAGGGGATATTTAGGATACTAGGAAGCCTAGTAAACATCTCAAACTATCCTATGGTTGGGTTTTACATTTTTGAAATTGAATTACTTATTTGAGTTATATTTTTATTAGAATTTTAAGGCTTATAATTCCACAATGCACTGTTATGAAAATGCCTAAGAGGTGAGGATTTATTCTTATTGCCCATAGAAGGGAGAAGCAATCTCAGAAACTAAATCTAGGGAGCTTTGGCGAGGGCCAAAAGCATGACTCAAATCTAAGGAAAAAAATGGGCATTCAGTTTGCCTCTGTAAGAGGGGACAAACCACCCGACTGCTTGGACTTACAATTGCCTGGAGGTGGCTTCCAACTAACTCCTCCTACAATTTTAAATTCATGTAGGCAAGTCATATACTTTATACAAGATAACTGAGTTGTTATTTATTTAGAAAGAGACTAAGTCTTTAAACTCACTTCCTAAAGAGATTAGATCATATAAGGGCATGCTTCAAATGACCTAAAACTAATGCAAATCATATTACATATTATTTTCATTTTTAGACAATCATTTGACTCAGACTTATAGGATTCATATGTCTAATGCATCAGAAGTAAGATTATTGGCCAGAATCAGCGAGAAGGGAGGAGGTGTGTTTCCACCATGGTTCTCAAAAGTCAAGCCAAGTTTCTCTGGCAAAGGTGGAAGCCCTCCAATCAAGAGTGAAACAAGATTCTTTTGTGCATGATGTTATAAAATAAATACTCATCCAGCTATGGGGTTGTTAATTCTTTTATCTTGATTTTAACTTAGGCTTTAAATGAGGATATGAGTTATTTTTTTAAAATTTTGAATTGATTAATTTGGTAGAAGATTTATTTTTCTCTAAGAGCCTAATCGTCATCCAAGCCATACATCAAAGCAAGGAAGTAACTAAGAAAACATGTCATCTCTAATGCACAAGCTAAACAAAATATCAAATATTTTATAAAGCTAACGTAAAAGAATAAAGGCTAAGTGTGGTCGGGCACTACCGCACAAACCCAAAAATAAATTGGGTAGCCGAGCTCTACACTTATACAACCTGGATTATAAATGAATTAATTACAATTAACCAAGGAAATCATACTATGGTGGTCTCCAAGTTTCATTTCTTCATGCTTCTTTTCTTCTTTCTTCTTCTTTTCTTCTTTCTTTTTGGTTCCTTCTTTTGGATGGTTGGAAGGTGGATGTTCCAAAGGCTTCACATGATACATAAGGCATAGTCTTATAACTAATGTTCATCCTAATATCCCATAACAATCATTCCAAAATCTTAATTGCAAAAGTACATGAGAAGGAAAAAAGTAAATCTAACTAAAATATACAAAACAGAGATTAGCTAAACAAACCACACACTCCCAAGCATGTATATAAATAAATTGGACTTAACACACCACACATGGGTAACCAAGTCCGCCTAGCCTATTTTTGGATTATGCTTAATGGTATAAACAACCTGCACATCAAAAGTAGTTATATTTTTATTAAAGCATTCCTTAAGCACAATCCCCTGTAGAAGATAATAATTAGACTAAATCATCCTACCATTCATTCTATGCACATACACCTTAACATCCAGACTAAAATATCACATCTCAAAATAAAAGCAAACATCAAATCATGCACCGCCCTAACATAGGACTAGAAGTGGTGACTTAGCCTAATGTGCGTGCCATGTAAGGTTTGTGTGGTATGCTTAGCTAGGCTTTAAGGTTATGGTTTTCTAAGTGTGAAAAGATTCAACTTATAAGGGTGGTCTCATTTAAGTTGTTTAGTTGTTATGGGTTAATTTTATTTGATGATTTGATTTGTTTTGATTGAACCTACTTAATTACTAAAGGTTGTAAAGAGAGGAAAAAAGAAGATAACTTCTCTTTCCTCCCTACCTTAAGTGATTTCTAAGGTAGATTCATTAATGATTTTTTTAGTAAATATTTTATTATGCATTTTAATTAATCCTAAGTTTAGATTTCCTCTAAATAAACCTATTCAAAAAGAAAGGCATTTTAAGATTAAATAAAGTGAATTACTATCACAAAATGCACAACATTTTATTTCTTTCTCACATGTGTATAACATGCATATGAATGGATCCTAAACATATATATACATATAAATGGGAATGTTTAGCATACTTTATGATGAATGCTAAGTGTGTTACTTAAGAAAATTTGAATGCTTTATGATGCATGATTTTCATTAAGTAGAAAAGAGATTTTCTTATCCTTTTTTAACATGCACACATGTATGTATGAAAGGCATAAGTGAGTATGGTGTCATTGTTAACCAGGGGTGTAAGGTACAAGACCTACTGAGGGCTACTTAAAGCCTCGTAATCCTAGGGTTGTCTAGACTAATATATCAATTTCCTTAAATACAAGCATATGTATAAAAATAAATGCATGGAAAGAGAATGTTAAGTGAATTACTTGAGAATATTTGAATGCTTTATGATGCATGATTTTTATTAAGTAGAAAAGAGGTTTTTTTATCCATTTTCCACATGCAAACATGTATGTATGAAAGACATAAGTGAGTATGGTGTCATTGTTAACCAGGGGTGTAAGGTACAAAATCTACTTAGGGCTACTTAAAGCCTTGCAACCCCTGGGTTGTCGAGACTAATATACCATTTTCCTTAAGTACAAGCATATGTACAAAAGAAATGAATGAAAAAGAGAAATACAAAAGTTTGTATTTGTTTATTTGATTTGTTTATGTAATTTATATGTGTAGGTGTGGATGTCCTTTAAGTAATATCATAGGGATGAATAGGAATGGAGTTAGGCAAGTGTTATGTTCTTTTCAAATGAACTATATACTTTGCCAAATCCTATTCAAAACTATGCTAAAAGAAAAGAGAGGAGAAGTATACTATGCACTTCTTCATATTTATATCCACATGCAAACTTATAAATAATTATAAGTAGCACACTTTCAAGTTTAGGTATTTGATTTATAGATTTTGAAAATAGTTTTGGATTTAATAGTGATAATAGCCAATCATATTTTTTACTTTAGCCAAAACATGCAATTTAACATAAAGAAAATATTTCATTTTGAATTTGATTTTTGAAAAGCATGAATGTATGATTTTCATATGACATACACATTTAGCATGCTAGAAAATAAATAAAGTGATGTAATCATGTAATTTCATTCACTCTAATTAATTCTTAAAGATAATCTTATGAAGTAAGATCATTTAAAGGGAATCAAAAGTTGTTTAAAGAGACTTTCAGTTTGCTTTGAGTTTGATTTGAATTAGAAAAGTGTGAGAAGGTTTACTAGTCCTTACCCATTCCCACATGTGTGTATTATTTTAGTTTAATTTTTAAGTGATTAGATTAATTTTATGCTTTGGTTAGGTTAAGGTGTATATTAAGTTCATTAATTACCCCTTACCTATACCACTTTAATTATGAGCCAATGTATGACATAAAACCACAAGGAATTTAAATATGCAATGCAATCTAGGAAAGAAAGGTACCTAATGCAATTGGCTCATAATTAATGATTAATTAAGCTAAAGGGTTTAATTTAATTACTTTCATAACCTTTCCCAATCATATGGGTTAGGTATGATTTCCTTAAGTTTACGTAGGTTATTGAACACCTAAGTATCTACCCAAGAAGGATTGATGAAGTTTCTAGATTTAATTTTGGTTTTGAGAATTTTATTTGATTAATTAAGTAGATCATTAGTGGATTAACCCTTAATTAGATTCAGATTAAGGAAGAAAGAGGGTCTAGGGAATAGCTTAAGAAAAATATCTCAAAATCATTCTATAAACCTCCTAATCACTTAAACAAAGTGTAATTATCTTAATAAAGAATGAAACCATTGTTCACATGCTTAATTAAACTTAATTACATTAAGAGAGTGATTAGTGATTCATTAATTAATTTTCCTGATTAACTCATTAATAAATTCTAAAAAAATTAGGGGAGGCAGAAGGCATCCCACTAAACATGCTTGAGAAGATTGGAATTAATTAATGAAATCATTAGGGAGTAATTAGGGTTATTAAGTTTTCAAATAAATCTTATTTAAGGAAAATCTACTGTTCAAATTCAATTAGAAATACTTTTATTGGATTGTCCTCTGAATTATCTTTAAAATGAACCTAAGTTTGTATTTTTAGATTTTTCTATAATTAGTTATGAATTTAGAAAGTTTCAATTGATTTAAGTCATTTTTTATGAATTCTACTAATTTATTTTATTAATATAAATTATTTGACACACAAAATTTAATATCTTTTAATCCAAAGGTCATTTTGACATGAAATTTTTAAAATCAACTACTTATTTTATTGATCGAACATTGATAAAAATCAACTACTTATTTTATTAAAATTTAATTGTATAAATAATATTGGTTCAGCTCAATTCCTAATTCTAGTTAGTTTTTGAGCCTTTTCAACAAATTTAGGAATAGATCTTATAATTTACCTCAGCACCTCATTTTCATCATCTAAATAATAGGCAATCAATCAAATTTTAATATTTGATGTATAACACTTATGGGAATGATACTTTGCACACTTTGTATTATTTAAGATGATCATATACTCTTATACTTACACGCATGCTTTATCTTGCACTACTATCTCTCAAAGGTGTGTACCCCCATTACATGAAACATAGTGGTATTAGAAAAGAGAGGACTTGTCAACTCCCTTGGACCAATCTTGGTCATAATTTGAGATCTTTCAATCTAATTAAGTTGGTTTCAAACATACTTAGATTTGCATATTTTGGTCTTATAAGATTTATCTTGTTAAAATGCAACAAATCAAGTATAAACTTATTAGAATCATAATTTGGATAATTTTTAAAGTACTAATTAAAGTCTTTGAGTTTAATTTGGAGTGATCTTGGATTAAAAAAGTACAAAAATTCTTGCTTGATTAGGTTGACTTTGCAAGCTATATCAATATTACTTTTAATAATAATAACAACTAAATAGCTCATAAATCATTTTAGATTAATTTCATGACTGTCGAGAAGCACATGCTTTTATTTGATATGATACATTAGTAACACAAATCTGGCCATAAATTACACAAACATTATTGTCAATAAGATGGTCATTTCTTCATAGTTAAGTTAAGATATCTATATGATAAGAACATTGTTTTTTTGTTGTACTATTTTTGATCTAAAATTTAACTATGCTGCTCAAAATTTTGCAGAAAATCAATGGTTTGTTGATTTAATGAAGAAAAGGTTGGTCATACTCGTTAATTACGAGCTTACTTTAGCTTACTTTTTGAAATAGCTTAATGAATGTAGAGTACCATCTAAAATGAATTGGTACTAGGGTGTTCAAATGATATCTTAACATTTCATCTAATTATAGAACACATATTTTGTAAAATAGAAGTACATAACGCATCACTGTATGACTACCAATAGCATTTCTTTTACACAAAGAAAACATTTTGAAATATTACATAATATGAGCCATTATTATTTCATCCTTAAAATTGAAGAAGCATTAATTTAAGATAACTTTAAACCCAAATGTCAATAAAATTTATTTAATTAATGAGTTACACAGTAACATGAGATGGGATCTATTCACCTTTTTATTTGATTAATAATAATATATATATTTATACCTCAATTATTATTCCATATTTTATTCTATTTTCATTTCTTTAATTTCATTCTCTCTAGGGCATTCTTTCCATTTAGATTTCTGAAAAGTACTCTCTTGTATAATCTCCAAGCTTATTGTCTTGTAGAGTTCTCACACTTTGAATGAGCTCGAGAAAGACGCAACACAACATCTGTATTTGGTAAATGAAATGTGGCTATTGACAATCGCTCATCTTCCTTGTTTATAATAGCCCTATGCTCTATGCTTTTATACATTCCATTAGTCAATATCTGTTGAGAAGATAAAAAAGAAAATAAATAATAAAATAAAATATATTTTGATGATGAACTTCAAAAGATACCGATTTAATAAAGGTTTAATGTTTTCCATCATAACACATTATGATGCACAAAGATAAAAAAGGACACAAGTGCATCTTAAACATACACTGGGCATGATTGTTTTCCTTAAAAATTTAAATATAGATATATATATATATATATATATATATATATATATATATATATATATATATAAGAGAGATAATATGATGTATTAGATATGGTATCTATGGGTATTTAAGTATGTACTTTGTGTGAGGTCTAATACAACATGACAACCTTCTAAAATTTGTGTATCGTAGATGAACATACAAAGTTCCTTTCAACAAGATCTTAGTTGAATTTCAAATCATAGTTCTCATCATGCATGACTTAGCATGTTTAGAATTAATGACATGACTTGTGGATATTCCAAGCTTGATACATGTTAATAATGAACTAATAGTTGTTCCAATGTTGTCCAAGATGATTTATAATATTTTATAAAAATTAAAAATCTAAAAAAAAATTGACACATGAAATGTCTTGGCAGCCATGATGTCCTTTAGTGTTTGAAAATATAAGTGCCAAGCATGATGTTCAAGATAGCACAATATGCTTTATAGATGTAAATATAATATATCTTAATACTATTTCTAACATTTTATCATCTCATAATTCGCAAAAATTTTAAAAAAAAATTAGTAAAAATTAGAAGGTGATTTTAAAGCTAAAAAAATATTTCAATAATTACCTCCAACATATCACCAATATTGATGATGAATGCTCCTGGTTTTGGTTTAACAAGTAACCACTTGCCATTTTTCTTTATTTGTAAACCATTGACATCATTTGCTTGCAAGAGTATCGTTAATGCAATACCATCACTATGTGGGGAGAGACCTAACACCTTATTGCTTACATGGTGGATAGTAATTTATCCTTACCGATTGCATCTGTCCACTAAAATTTTAAGCATGGATTGAGGATCAATCCCCAAATCCTTAGCCATCAATTTATATAAACAATCAACAACTTTTTCAATCTTCAATGTATATAGCTCAAGTGTATCCCTGTTAACACAATAATAGATGTGAATACAAGAGTCAAGAGTAAAGAAAAAGACTAAAGAAGAAAAAAGTTTCTCTTTATATATCTTGTAAAATTGTTTTTATAAAATTTATCAATGGCCATCTTGTTGCAATTAATCAAAGTAGACATAAGTAAAATTTTAATTGCTATCCTTAAGTTAATGGGAACCTGAATGAAGATGGAATGGTAGGCCAAAATCTCATGTCCTTATGAGGCTTGGTGACAAGCGTTAGCATGTCTGCCCAGTCTAACTTCTGTTCCTCTGAATGTACAAACATTTGACCATAACCTTCTATTAGTCCGGGTAACTGTTTAATTGCCTCTTTTTCTTTGAGTGGAAGCTCGAAGAACTCCATGATATCATTCTTTGTTTTCTCTATCATTTCTTTTGTAATTCCATGATTTATCAGCTATTCCAAATTTGAGAAAAAAAAATATTTGTATATTAAAATGAACTTTAAAAAACTTGCATGGCGCAAGCTATAATGATTATAAGAAAGAAGTAAATATGAATATATACCTGGAAGAAGCCCCACTCCCTGCATGCCAATCCTAGTCTGGAGAGCTCCTCCTCATCGAAGTGCTCCTGATCGATGAGTTTCACTAGATCGATCACCGGAAGCTCATCGTCATCAATGGAGTCCACCGGAGCAGCTTCAGCTTCCGGCCCAAGTATCTCTCTGGAATCTCAGTGGGCGAGACGGAAGCAGCAAGCTCTTGCACATTTGGCACTGTCAGGGTGGCACCTAACTCAAGATGAGTTGATAACTCCGGAGCCATTGTTTTACTAGCCTGCTACTGCTCTTCCTCGATCCCCTCTAACTTATACCTTATTTTGATCTTATTACATCCTATAGGTTTACAGGTCTATTTATAATGGATGCCAACTCTAGTTGAAAGCAGATATAACGTAGACAGTTGTAAATAAAATCGCAAGACGGTAAGTGGAAGTCAATCAAAACATGGCGTTTACTTTGTTCAAGAAGATGGCTGGAGTTTTCAAAATTGATGAAGTTTCTCAGTACGTAATTCGTGGTTCTTGAGTTCTCTTGAATGCATTTTCTCAATATGAATTATGAATTTTCCTGTACATCTTTTAAGTGACGTTTATTCTCATTATGTTTTCAAATACAGCACGCAAATGTGGAAAATGGGTCTCATACATGATGCATTAGTGACACATCATATATATATATATATATATATATATATAATATATATATATATATATATATATATATATATATATATATGTATATATATATGTATATATGTATATATATATATGTATATATATGTATATATGTATTATATATATGTATATATGTATATATATATGTATATATATATATATGTATATGTATATATATTATATATGATATATATATATATAGATATGTATATATATATAGATATATATTTTTTTTAAATTAAGTATCATTAAAACCTTAATTATGTAATTAAGTATTGCTAAAAAAAATTTAAAAATAGGTATAGTCGCCCAATTAGTGGGCGATTAGGTAGCCACGGATACGACGTGGCGTGGCTTAGCCACGTTAATCTGAGGCCAGTTGCCCACTAAGTGGGCGACTGGCCGTGGATCTAAAATAGGGCCGATCGAACCCGATCGGCCCTATTTCCTCCTCCTCCCTCTCTGTTGCGTTCGATTCGCCCCCGACCGAGGATTCTGCCGCCCCCAAGAGCACCGCCCGCCGGTTTTGCCCTTCCGAGCATGCTCCTCTCCGTCTCGAAGCTTCGACCGCATTTAACCGCCGACATTGTGTGCCTTCTCGGGTATCGAAAGAAACTTTCTTTCTTCCGACAACGCATTCACGCCATTATTTGACTTCCTCTCCCATCTAGCAACCGTTGGAAGCCAACATTAGCTTCCGGCGGCTCCATTTTGTTCAGGGAAGTTTCTTATGGCGGATTCTACCATATTTTGCACACATTCCCGTCGTTCTTCGTGAACACACAGTAAATCTCTATTTCTATCCATTTATAAATTAATAGAGTATGTGTGCTAGGGATTAGAGTTGTATGGTAGAATTTTGTTTAGGATTTGATTTGCAGGTTTGTGTTAGCGTTGCGGTTCAAGTCATAAGTAGCTGAGTGTAGTATTATTTAGGGTGTCGATTGATATAAATTTATGATTATTTATGTAGTTTATTTTGCAAGTATGAATATAGAATTTTTTCGCTAATCCTTTTCTATGGAGTCGAACTAAGTATCGATGAGCAATTTAGTCCAAGTTATGTGGGAGTTCTAAATCATCCAGTTAAGATTCTGCGTCATAGCACCTTACTGGAATTGAAGCAAAGAATTATGAGAACCTTGAATATTGATTCAGAGCGTCACACAATCACTCTTACATGTCATTATCCGGTGGGTAACAGATTTATAGCTTCTGTTATATTTGATGATGACATTTGCGAAGTTACACTGGACGAAGCTTCCCGTCAGATATTAGTGTTGTATGTCGAAGTGGAGGATGTTAATGTTGCAACCACATCAACTGATCTGGTAATAAGGTTAGTAGATATACCACTGACGCATACATATGATTTCATCGCACATGCACCTCTAGCGATAGAATGCAGCTTTGATGAGTTAATTCCCAGGTAATACATTGTCAACCTTTCCTCGTTTATACTTGTAATAATTAATATGATAGTTTGTCATCCAACTTATGAGTTTTGTGATAGCGATGATGTTGTTTATCGTTCAGAGAAACCATATGTGCCTCAGAGTGCTGCAGGCGATGATGAGTATCAGACTATGAGCAGTGGTTCAAGTAGTGAATCTGAGCAGGATATTAGTGATGATGACTATTCACTTGGGGTAGAAGCCACTATGCTTTGGAATGTAGACAGTCATGATCTTTTAAAATATCCTTCACTCTGAAATATTGATGGTGAGAGTCAGATGTTGTCCACAAATGAGTATGTCTGGATGTGTCAAACTACGAGAGAGTGGGACAATGATATTTACTTTGACGGTCCATCTGACAAAATTGTCCTAACATATGATATTAAAATCTCAGGTTACCTTGTCGAAAGTATGTGTTTCACAAGTAAATGGAGTCTTCAATTTGTTGTTGTTGGGTGGTGCATAGTAAATAATGTTTAATTTCAAATAGTTACCTCTAACCAAAAGAACTACACGGTTGTATGCGTACAACATGATAGTCCTACAAGACTATGTAACTGGCGTTTGCATTGTAGCAGCAGCAGACGCTTAGGGGGTGCTTGGAGAATATCCAGAGTTGGGAAAAATCATAGATGTATCAATGCAATAAGTGCAGCCGGTCATCGACAGTGCAATTCAAAATTCATAGCTTACTATATTATACCTGTGATCAGGCATTAGATAAATCTGAAACCTAAGGAGATTATAGATAGAATGGAGTCAAAATTCAATGTTAAAGTTTCATACATGAAGGCTTGGGATGCAAGGCGTAAGGCAATAAAAGCAATATTTGGCTAGGAAGAGTCTTATAGAACTCTAAGTCTTTATATGGAATCACTTGCGATTTACCTAGTATAGTCTAGCATACGGCTAGCTTTGGGCATTTGGTCCTTCAATCATGGGCTGGAGTGCCAGAGGACGGTACTTTTTTTTGTTAGGCAAGTATCGGTAATGCTATTAACCGTTAGAATCGATGAAAATAATGGGTTGTTTCCAGTAGCCTTTGCTGTTGTGGAGTCCAAGTCTATTGATTCCTGATTGTGGTTCTTGATATGCCTACATGATATGCTACCTGTTGTGTCTGCTAGACATGATCTATGCATAATATCTAATAAACATGTTGATTTATTATATGGATGTGGAGAAGTGTTTCCATGGATAGCTCACAGGCACTGTTTGCGTCATCGGCATGAAAATTTTAAAAAGGTAATACATAGATTGGGGATTGGTGATGTTGAATTTCTATGATAGAAGATGTATATGGCAGGAAATACTAATGATATCCGTCAGTTCAATCGTTTCATGTTAGATATTAAAAATGTAAAAGAAGAAGCTCACAAATGGCTTGTGGAGCGCGACCCTGTTAAATGGTCACTTGTACATGACGGAGGCATTACATGTTTAGGATAGTCTATTTGTGCGTTTGTACTACATTTGTTCTTATATATTTCATTTTTATTTCTAAATCATCAATTTATGTAAATACTTGTACTCACTTCTTGGAATGAAAACTTGTAAATAAAAAAACTCATTTTTGTCATTGTTGTGAAAGCTCTCATAAGATTCAGTTTTTGTAGTTCTTTACCATCACGGAATGCATGAAGCTTGTACTGAGTTTCACTATCGTTAAGGAGGGAGTTTGTGAACAATCTCCAGCTAGTGAAATTATAAAACAGGTATTTGTTGGGCATGAAAGTAGTCCAGGTTGAAGGTTGAACTGTATTTAAAATCTTTAGGGTCTTGTGAAATATTAATTTGTATTATTTACTATTTTCAATAAAAAATAAAAATTAATATGTCATAGTCAACTTCGATCGTGCTAAAAAATACAACTAGCCTATGATCGATATGTCACTTTACTTATTTAGACCATATATAATTAAGGTCATCTTTTAAACTGCTATTTTCCATTTTTTTTAAAAACTGATATATATTTATCTATTTCAAAAAAATTACTTTAAAATCATTGAACTAAGATGACATATCCTAGTTTAATTGAATCTTCACGATAAGACTAAAAAAGGGAAAATAAAAAATGCTAAAGATGCACAAAACGAAGGCAAACATTTTGTCACTTAGATATTTCATGCATGTATAGTTGCCTTCTTGGTTTAATTCATCATTTGCAAGTCAACATAGTTTAGCTTCATTTCTATTTAACAAAATTTTAAATTCTCTATTAGTTTCTCAAAGCACCAATTAATTTCCCACCCACCCCAAACCCCTTCAACTCCTCTTAAGGTGCCATATTCACTCAACATCATAAAGACAATGTTTTTTGCATAGGAACAACCACTCAATGATGCTTTCTGATGATGACTTAGATTCAAGTTTGAGAGTAGATATGAAAGATGAAAACACTTTTAAAGATGTTGATGAGTAATAGATATAGTTCTCTTGAGGGAGGTTTTTATACATTTGTATGCATTGGAGGTTACTTTAGTAAAGTGAGTTCAAGATGTCTGAAATCACCCAACCATAAGGGCGAGTTTAAAACACTAATGCATCACCTTTAGAGAAGGCCTTTGGTGAAGCATTTGTGAATTTATAGTTGTTGATGAAGAAGATAATGTTGGGTAAAACATGTTGGCCAAGATGGTAGAAGTTGTGAAAGGAGTTTGATCATGTTACATAACAAAATTTCTACTTCCCTTAAAGTTGCCATTGAGATTGAGAAAGCAAAGGGAAGGAGCTAAAAGTTTGCAATACAATTGATACAAACTTAACTAGTAAATTAATGCCCTTTTGCATTGCTTATTGAGTTTTCTTAAGAAGTTTTCCAATAAGTGAATGCAATGAAGATTTATGAGCTTTTAAAAATAACTTTTGATTTAATATTAATAATATCCACACCTATTTTTAATTTAAATCAACACATGCAATTTGACATAAAAAGAATCATTTTATTTAGTTAATTTTAAAAGAAATGAATGCATGATTATATATGGTAAGCAACATTTAACATAATTGGAAAGAAATAAAGGAACATAAGCACATAATCTCATTCATTCCAATTAATTCCTAAGGACGATCATACTAAATAAGGCTATTTAAAACAAACTAAAGTTCTTTAATGTTATTTCATCTTTATGCTTGATTTGAGTTAAGGAAATTGAAAGAGGTTTGCTGGTCCTAATCCCATTCCCCATGTGTGAGTTAATTTTGGTTCAAGGAAGAAGTAATTAGGTTGATTTTATGGTTTAATTAGGTTAGGGTAAAAATTAAGCCAATTAATTAACCCTTACCTACATCACCATAAGTTAATTAACCAATTAATAATGAGCTAATATGATATGCAACCACATGGAAAGTAAATTTGCATTGCTCCTAAGAAATGAATGGGGCCTATTGCAATCGACTCATGATTAATAGTTAATTAAGCTTGAGGGATCTCTCTTAACTACTTTTTATGGTTTTCTCACACATGTGAGCTAACCATAATTTCATTATCTCCTAGGTTATTGAACACCCAAAGAGCTACCTAAGATTAAATTAGAGAAATAGATTCAATTGAATTAATTAAGTTCACTAATTAACTAATTAAACCTTAATTAACCTTAACCAATCAAAAGGAGATGGGCTTAGAGAAAGAGACAAAAAAGAGAGACTAAATCTCAATCCCTAAATCATTTCAATTAGTTAATTAAGGTTCATGTATGATTTATAATTTTGATTAATCTTATTAATTATTTAATTAAGGGGTGTTAATTAATTAATTATTTAAGAGGGATTAGAGGAGACTTAAAGAAAAGATTGGAAGAGGGAGTCCCAATCCATTAACTAGACTTCATCATCATTAACACAGGTTAATAAGCTTAATTGATTGATTAATTTACTGTTCATTTGCATAATTATCACTAATTACATTAAGAAAATGATTAAGGCTTAATCCATTAGTTTCCTAATTAAGCAACTAATAAAATCCCAAAAAAATAGGGGAGGCAGAGGTCATTCTCCTAAAATTGCACAAAAAGTTTAAGATTAATTAGATGTTTAATTAGAGAGAAATTATTCTAATTACATTTCAAATTAAACCTTAATTAAGTCAAATCTGGTATTTAAAATCAGTTAATAATAATTTTCTTGGATTCTACACTGAAATATGTTTAAAATGAGCCTAAGTTTGTATTTTTTAGATTTTTCTAGAATTAGTTATGAATTTAAGAAGTTTCATAATTAAAAACTAATTAATTAGCCCTAATTAAAATCTTAATCCTATCGGGCCATGTGGCAGCTAATGCGGCACACTTTCCACATGACGCGACGTGATTCTCTATTTAAGTTGTCAGATCCAAGTGCTGACTCGGATGGTGGCGCACGTGATAACTCTATGGACCATCCGATCTGAGATCGGATGGCCACGATTAAATTAGCGATTTTGAGGGATTAATCAGAGGCTCTAAGCATGATTTGATTAGGACCATCCATCTTGATCATGCGGGATGGACGGTCCATGATCTATCTTCTCTTGAGTGTTGAGAAATGGCTACCATCCATTGATTGTCGCTCGATTCGAGCTCACCCGAGCTTGAATGGAGATGAAAATGATCCCACACCTTTGGGGAAGCACAACAATCAAATCCAATAGTGGAAATCACCTGACATGAAAATTTCTTTCACAAAAGACCAACCTATTTTCATTCAAGGATCAGCTTCAATGGCATACCTCACCGGAGCTTATGACTAGCAGTTCTAAAGATTGAGGAAGCTTCGTTTGGTAAAAACGAAGCTCTATTGAGCCACATGAGCTTTGATTTGGTGTAATTTGCTTGGAAGACCAAAGCACTATACGTAGGTGGTCGGGCTTGATCAAACGATACCCTCCAGCTGTCGAGAAGCTTGGGAAATAATTCATTCTTGCTTGCTTCGCTCCAAAGAAGGTGTGTGCAAAGTTAATTGCACTTTGGTGGAGATTTGAGCAAATGGGAATCGAAGGTGGCCTCCCCTATTTTGGTTTTACGTAAAACTGAGAATGGGGATTTTGAGAAGCTTGGGAAGGCTTGGAAATTGCACTGGGAACTCTCTCATTAGCAGCTAGGGTTGAATTGAGTGTGAGTGCGTGAGTTTGAGTGAGAATGAGGGGGGTATACCCCCCTCATTCCTTAGATCAGATAGTCATGGCTTGTTTGGCTTCTCCTTGATCAATTGGCCACATTAGAGGTTAATGGAGGTCCTCGGCTGCATGATGTGGCTCGATTTGGTGACAGTGAAGGTGGTCGCCAAGGGAGTAGTGGGTGTTCTATGGCGTTTGGAAAGCTCTAATGGGGATGGAGATGATTTCACCTTCCCATGGATCATGGCCAACCCAACCACCTTTAGTCAGTCAACCATGATCCTAGGTGCCTATGTGGACCTATTATTGGGTGCCAAGTGGCTCGGGGGAGAAATTGACCTAATGAGCATGTGGCTTATCTCATGGAATGCCCTAAACCCAAGGGCAAATTGGTCATTTGGCTATTGGTTTGATTTGGGCAGATTTGTGTTGGGTCAAAAGTGGGTTAGCGCAAATTTCAAGTGGTTTGGAGTTTATTTGATTTAATTTGGCTTGCTTTGACCTATTTAGGTCAAATTGGGTTATGTTGGGTCAAATTAATCAATTGGTCAAATTGGGTCAAACCAAGAGTTGGGTCAAGTTTACGTGACCAAGTGGAGTGTATTGGTGTCATTGGTTTAATTTAATTTTCTTTTGGATTTGGTTATGGCTCATTTGGATTCATATAGGTCAAATGGGTCAAGTTGACCAATTTGACCAATTTGACCAAATTAGGATAGGTTAGGTGTTGAGTCAAGCTCAATTGACTAATTGAAAATGATTGTAGCCTTTGATTTGGTTTAATTTAGAATTAGTTTGGATATTGGCTAATTTGATCCTTTAGGTCAATTTAAGTTAGGTCAAGTTGACTAATTGGTCAATTTGGGCTTAATTATGACTTTGGTCAAGTTCAATAATCTATTTGGAATGAACTTGAGCCATTGGTTGCAATCAATTTAAATCAAATCATGATTTGACCCATTTTATCTTTTTAGGCCAATTTGGGTCAACTTGGATCAAATGGCTAATTAAGCTTGATTTGGCTCAATTGGAGGTTCGGTCATGTTCAATCATTGATTATGAATGGGTTTGAATCAATGGTTTTAATCAATTTGGCATATGGTAGATTTTGGCTAGTTTGGGTTTCATTTAGGCTAAATGTTGACTTGGTCAATGAACTAGGTTGACTTGGTTTGACCTAATTCAAGATAATTGATCAACCTAGGATGATTGTTGATCATGTTGTGAGGTTTGGATGGGCTTAGTTCAATCCAATTTTGGTTGAATTAGAACTTGGCTCAAAAAGGTCTTTTAGGTCACTTTGGTTCAAGTGGACATAAATGGGTTAATTGGCTTGATCATGGCTTGATTCAAGTTTAGTTATGTTGATAAATGGGTTTGAGATGGAAATATAAATCCAATTGTAAGTGATTTGGATCCATATGGATTTTGGTTCATATGACAATTTCAAGTTAAAAAGGGCTAACTTGGTTTGATCTGGTTAGGTTTTTTGATAATGATGGTTTATGTTTATATTTGATACAATGATTGAATCATGAATAAATCCATGGGTTTTGATTTGATTTGGATAGGATTTGACCAAGTTCCAAGACTTGGCTTAAAAGGGTATAAATTGGATTTTGGTTTGATTTTGGATTTATTTTTGGCTATTTAAATTTGTACTCCATTTATATTTAAAAATATAAATGAAGATATAAATGATTCTTGAAAAAATCACTTAGGTTTGGAGTGATTTGGATTTAAGGCTAAGTCCATAAGATGAAATAAAAGGGTTTAAGAAAGATTTTAGGATTTGAATTCAATCATGGATTTCAATCATTCGATTTGGAATTGATTTATGATTTGGATTTGGAATTTGAAAATGAATTTGAGGTTTGTTTTGCAAGAAGGAAGCAAGGATCGAGTTCAATGCAAGTCTTCCTAAATCCTAAGGCATACCATTCCTATGGCTAAACCATCTAGGTCTCTAGGCTTAAGTTAAGTGTTCACCTAATCACTAGAAGTATCTTATGACTAAGAAACTCTTAGTGTCTAGAAGAGTCCTACATCTAAGAAGTGGAGGTTGAGATCTCACTCCAAAATTTAGGCCAACAATGGGACTTCACCCTCTTCTTTTTTGATTTGGCCCATAACTTATTTCAACATGCATTTAGGCATATAAAATCCTATGGTCTGTGTCAAAATAAAGAGTCTAAAATCAAATAAAATTTTATAAAATTTGCATTAGACTAAGTCATTACTCATACCACTCATGCTCTAGTCTCTTAGGGAGTGGGTTTAATGACTTTAGTTTCTTTATAAATTATAACATTCTAACCATCTTGCAAAATATATTCTACCACATGATTTTAAAATGCAGAAGGAGTTAGTTGGCTGCCACTCCATGCGATTATAACTCCAGCAATCTGGTTTTCCCTCTCTTGTGGAGGTAAACAATATACCCATTTTTGCCTTAGATTTAGGATGTGCTTTGGCCCTTGCTAAAGCTCCTTATATTTAGGATCTGAGGTTGTTATTTCCTTTGGGATACAGGCATAAATCCTCACCTCTTAGACATTTTTATAATCTTGTATTGTGCAATTATAAGTCTAGCTTTTTAATAAAATTTTAAATCAGACATATAATTTCTCCTTAATTTTAAATATATAAAGCCTAACCATAAGATAGTTTGGAATGCTCACTAGGTTTCCTAGTATCATGAGCATTCCTTACTCATCTCCTTTAGCTTCAATAATAAGTCTCTTCTTTTGATCTATCTCACTAAATTTTCTAAATATAACTAATTTATTGATAGTCCTATCTTTGAAATCTTTGGAGACAATAATTACTTACTTTATTTGAGAGTATTCCCAAGGAACTCACCTTCCTCAAGATATAATTAACTATGGGGGCTTGCCCCCATAAGAAACTTTAGAACCCGATTTAAGTAAACCCTATTTCATTCATCCCTATAAAGTAGGAGAAACTTTTCTGGTATATTTGTAGACCATCATGCCTCAAGAGTCCTTATTAGGTGATTAAGTCCATTGTAGGGTACTAATTTTATCTTTGAGATAGTACACTATTCCCTGATGTTGTATCGATCACCTCAATAAGTACACCCTCAGATCTGCATGGTCTCCTCCCCCCCCCCACACACACACACACACATGATATGCAAAAATAAATACCATATATTTTTCTAGTGTGTCCACTAGGGAAGTTTTCTCTCTTCATCTCTAGTAGATAATTGTTGTCTCCAAACATCGATAGTGGACTTGTATTTCATATAAGTCCAAGACAATCTTTCCTTCCATTGGCACTTAGCTTATTTAATTCTTAAGCATAGCTAGCCAACATCCTCTAGGTTTTAGGACCTCGCACCATGTAGGTCTTGAAACCCCTATTAACTCTCAAATAGGTAAAATAAATAAATAAAATTAACTCATGGAAGGAGATGAAAAAAATTTAGAACCTCCTCACCACTAGCTTGGTGAGGCAAGGTTCATCTTAATATCTATGAAAATGAAACTTTTATAAAATATCACTTTCCAAAAGCACTTTTTCAAAATTCACATAACAAAAGATCTTGCACAAAATTCATAAGAAACTTTCAAAAAGCACAGAACTCATATAACTAAACCTCATTTAACAATCCCCATGATTGTTACATGGAGGTTCTTTTCAAAATCAAAATCATTTTTTGAAAGCACATTTTTAAAAATAGTTATCTCCATTCAAAATGCTCAAATTTGCTGAATGAGGATTCTATTTTCAAATGAAATCATAGCATAAAATTGAAACTCCGCTTAACATATTTCACATATGCTAAAATTGGAGTTTCTCTCTTTTTCAAAAGCACACTTTTGAAAATGACCACCTTCATTCAACATACCCAAATTTGTTGAATGAAGATTCTATTTTCAAATAAAATCATAGCATAAAAAAATTGAAACTTCACTTAACAAAATTCACATATGCTAAAGATGAAGCTTCTCTCTTTTCAAAAACAAAAAATCCACACAAAAAATCAAGACATATCTTGAAATCCATTTGACACACCCAAATTTGTCAAATGAGAATTCCCCTTTCTTTTGGAAAATCAAATAAGTGGAATTCTATTTGACACACTCACATTTGTCGAATAGGGTTCTTCTTTTCCATAGTCTTGAAAATTAAAATACATTGGACTTCATTTCACATACCCAAATTTGTCAAATGAAGATCCCATTTTCAAAAAAATCAAAAAATAAATTGAACCCTATCTAACATACCAAAATTTGTTAAATAGATTTCTCTCTTTCAAAATCATAAATACACTTGACTCCTACTTAACATAAAAATTTTGTTAAGTAAGAGTCTCATTTTCAAATCATGACACACTTTCTTCATACTTAACATACCAATTTTGTTAAGTAAGAATCATTTTAAAAGCAAAATCACATTTGGTTTTCCACTTAACATATCAAATTTGTTAAGTAGGAACCTCATTATCAAAAGCAAATCATATCACATTTGACTTTCACTTAACATATCAAATTTGTTAAGCAAGAGTCTCATTTTCAAAACACAAACCATATCACATTTGGCTTTCACTTAACATATCAAATTTGTTAAGTGAGAGTCTCATTTTCAAAACAAATCATAAACACATTTTGATTCCACTTAACATACCAATTTTGTTAAGTGAGTGTCTCATTTTTAAAACACAAATCATAAACACATTTGGTTTTCTACTTAACATACCAAATTTGTTAAGCAAGGATCTCATTTTCAAATTAAACAAGCATAATTCAAACCACATTTGGCTTTCACTTAACATACCAAATTTGTTAAGTGAGAGTCTTATTTTTCAAAAATAAATCATAACACATTTGATTCTAAGTTAAGATATCAAATTTGTTAAGTAAGAGTCTCACATCATATCACATTTGGGTTTCACTTAACATACCAAATTTGTTAAATGAGAGTCTCATTTCAAACACAAATCAAATCACATTTGGTTCTTACTTAACATACCAAATTTGTTAAGTAAGAGCCTCATTTTCAAATCAAACTAGCACATATCAAACACATTTATCCTATACTTAACAATACCAAATTTGTTAAGTAAGAAGATCCACTTTAAAATCACATCAACATATATCACACACATAATCAACCACCACAAGCAAAGATTTTTCACAAAAATTTTGAACATACAATCAAAACCTTCCTTAGCATACCTAAATTACTAGTAAAAGTTTTTCAAAATCAAAATTTTCAAACAAGATAACAACACAAATATCTTCAAAGGTCTCTCCAAATATCTGAACCCTACCCAACCTACTTAAATTGGTTGAGTATGGGTTCTAAATCAAAATCATATGGCAAAGTCTCTCCTCTAATTATCAAAATCTCTCGAATGAGCCCCACTTAACATAGCTAAATTTGTTGAGTGTGGGTTCAAATTTTCAAATCAAGTCTAAAAGTTATTTCTGAAGGTCAATACCAAAGCAAGAGACTGATTCAATTATGTTTTCAACAAATGCAGAGTTTCAGCTCAGTCAGTTTCTGTTCAGCTCAGTTCGGCATACATGGCTTCTAGCAAGTTTGTGTTCTCCTTCCCGACTAGTGTTGACTTCGCCCTGGATCAAGCCGAGCTCACCTTGACCACTGCATCAATGCTTTGGTTTTGATTGAGGTGGAGTTACTTGTGAGGGAACACCTCGGTTAGTAGGGAGGAGGTGGGGACATACACCACTTAATCGCTTTGACATACCTTGATCCCGAGTTCCCTCCATTGAAGAGGAAGGTAGTGGTCCTTAGAAAGAGCGTAGATTCGACAATCAATCAAGACTAGCGCTGTGGGTTCCCCTATCTATTCCACCAGTTGTTCAACCTGTTGCCCCGACGAGATCTAACACCTCCTCGTTGGCCCCCTCAAAGGGGAAGGCTATCTTGGCTTCCGAGATAGTCTTCCCTACCTTCGAGGTAGGTTCCAGCCCCCACTCCCACTGACTCACCCAACACAATACAGAGCTAGAAGATCGACATCAGGGAGAGATGTAGAGGCAGAGGTAGCATCTCATATTGCAGATGAGGGTTCAGCCCGAAAGGTGTCCCCATAATTAGTGGTAGTAGATTTCATCCTCTCTCAGGCCTAGATGGAAAGGATGACTACAGGAGGATTGTAATGTCACCTCCACCACTAGCTTATGATGAGATGATAGCTAGGGAGAGGAAGAGACCCTATGCTGGATTACGGTTAGTCATCCATCAGATAGGCAGAGCCCACAAATACTCAAAGTTCAGTGCATTGTTTGACTTAAGGTCGATGATCCTGGAGTGTCGGATCAATCAAATACACTATTGTGGATGTAGGCCTGGCAGTCAGTAGCCTCCATTATTGTAGATTTCCCATGTCAGCAGGCTACCAGAGCTGACCATTTTGACAATATAGTACTCATTGGCACAATCAGTCATAGGAAGATAGCCTCGGCTCTGTCTCCACCCGCCTTGCATCATCTACCTTGCCAAGACATATTCTAGCATCCTCTATGTTGTCCAAGGCATAGAAGTCAGCATCGAGGGAGAAGAAAGCCCCATTGGTGATCCAGTTACAACCTCAGGGACCCATTCCATCTACTCCACCCATTGAGGTGAGGTCAAGCTCTCTTTCTCAACCTTCCACTTCAACTGTGGTGAAGAAGGAATGGAAACCCAAGAGTGACATAGTCATTCCACCACCTCCACCATAGTTGGAAGTAGTAGTAGTAGCATAGAGGGAGGGAGACAGTTCCACAGTTCCCATGGCAGTAGATCCCCCCAGAGACAGTACTCCACTGGTAGTCAGTCATAAGCATGTATCTTCTAGAGAGCATAGTCCTCATAGAGATAACACTCCAGTGGAAAGCATTGTCAAATGCATTTTTGTTAGTGAGCATAGCCCTACTACCGGCCAGCTGCGAGGGTTCATGCTGGCATAGTTAGATCGTTCGTTAGATGACATTCTAGCATAGTACTTTACAGAAAAGACAGAAATCCTAGGAAGCGATAGGTCAGATTATGAGGAGGGAAAGGTTAGTTTTGACTTCGATGAGGATGATTTGTTGGAGGACTCAATCAAAGTCCACATAGTCGATACCACGAGCTCCCTCCATAGAGACTAGAAGAGTCAGGAAGGTATTATGGTTGAAGAGGATGACACCATCCATTCAACCCAACACCTCCTTCAACAGCTTAGATAGAGAGATGATCACATTGAAAAGATGTGGAAGAAAATTGAGATTTGATGGCGGTTTCAGCATTGCAAAACTTAGCCCTAGTTTCACAGCCTTCTTCCATAGTAGCTGACAGGGCAGAGTTGGCACATACCTCAGATCATCCTAGATGTATTCCCTCAGAGGAAGATAGTGGTATCTTGCATAAGAAGGTGATGGATAGTATCTCCATATATGAGAAGGCTATTAAGCACATGATGGAATAATAGGTGAGGGAAGTACTGGCGCAAGCCTGAGGTGGCTCATCTGTTCCAAAGGGTAGACCCTACCCAGAGGAATTTGATGCGATCTTATATCCTAAGGTTTTCTGTCTCCTTCTTTCAAAATCTTTGATTACAGTGGGAACCCTCGCCAACATACAGCACATTTCAGGGCTGGTTATTGCAACACCGGAGGTAGTGACACCCTTCTTTTTAGATTATTAGTTAGTAGTTTATCAGGTGTTGTGTTTGATTGGCATGTCAAACTGCTCAATGGTTCGGTAAAGATATTTTTTGAGTTTGAGCACCTCTTCATCAAGAGGTTTTCTGTAGCTCAACAAAGGGTTACTGTAGGAAACCTTATTGTAGCAAAGCAAAATCCCAATGCGTCCCTTATTGATTACATTTTCTAGTGGGAAAACCTGAGTATGAAATGCGAACCACAACTGTCTGAACATCACGCCATAGAGATTCTCCTCAAGGACATCAATTTCCAAGTCTCTTTCATGCCCAAGTGGTTTACAATCAAAACCTTTGAGAAACTAATCAACAAGGAGGTTAGTCTATAAGAGGAAGCCTATTAGTTACCTTCCTTGGACCAGTCAGCCAAGCCCAAACCTCAGAAGGCATTTGAGAAGAAGCCAGGGGTAGTTAAAGTAATTGATCAGGGGAAGCAGCTAGCTAGGGTTTAGTTAGATAGGCCTCAAACTCAACAGCCTCCTCTGCCACCACCTCGACCATCATACCGACCACCTCAATTGCCACAATGGCCTCCACTATCACCTCCTCATCAGCATCCTCAGTAGAAGTATTCCTATCCACCACCAGGTAGTTATTACTTACCTACTCTTGTTGATGGATTGAATAAGCCTTATTCATTCAAGAGGGAGGTAGTCAGTAAGAGTGGTAAAAATCTCTTAAAGAAGCTTGATTTCTAGCTACCAGAGCCTAAGAGGCTGGAGGAAGTGGGCATGAACCATGATCCAAACTATAACCCTACCACCACATGTTAGGCTATGTCTTAGAAGATTGCATTACCTTTAAGGACTGGTTTGAGCGTAGCTATAAGTCAGGTGCCACCATCATCCCCAAAGAATACCTATTAGAACAACCTTATAATTATGTTAAAGTAATCATCAGGGATACATGCGATCCTCTTAAGATAAAGGAAGGTTGGGATATCTCCCTATTTCAAACCTCCAAGAAAATTATTTCTAAGATCAAGAAACTACCCTTTCAGGTGCCTGAAATAGCTCAAACCTCCAACTCCAAGGAAGTTTTGCAAGTTGCTAAGGATAAATTGAGGGAGGTAGGAGCCCAGCAGCAGCAGGGACATCTTCCACTTGTCCGGGATAATATAGTAGAGCAACCACTGACCGGTTCCAACACTCTTTCCATAGTTGTAGCTACATTTCCTCCAGTTAGCTCTTCTTCTAGTAGTCATATTATATCAATGGAGGGGGTGCCAAATCCCTTACCCATCTTACTTACTTGATTTCTACTTTGTACCTCCATCCAAATCTAAGAAATCAATGAAGAAAGCTGATTCCACTTACATTTGTGTCGCTTCTGGTGATTTGCCTGTGTTTATTCCTTTAAAAAACTCTCAGAGTCTAATTAATAATAACTCTAATTCTGATCACTCTTCTTCTTTTAATTTAGAAATGGATTATCCATTCCTGAATCACTTGGGTTCGCCCATTGAGATTGATTTAGAGTCATCCGACTCAAATGATCCCATAGAAGAAGCTATAGGTGAACTGAAGCAGTATAACTTTTCACTAAACCATCTCATGAAATCATCAAGTGAACCTCAGGTAAAGTTCTACCTCCTAGAGTAGCACCTCAAGATAAGGGTAAGTAAGTCATTGGTTAAAGCGAGCAGACAGCCCCTCCATAAGATGCTCCACCTATGGATATGCTTATGGAGGACCAACCCAAAGTGGACTACAATATCCTCACTCAATTGAGAAAGTTGCCACCTAAGCTAAGCATATATAATGTCCTTGTCTTATCCAAAGAGATGAGGGAGTCATTAATCAAGGTCCTTCTTGATCCAAAAATATGGTTAGCTTAGCTGATCACTATTTGAGAGGAGGCATGTTATTCAACAGAAGCCTATGGAGTTACATTCACCGATGAAGACCATCTTTTCGAGACAAACAAACACAACCGTCCCCTCTACATCATAGTGGACATGGGCAAATTCAGACTCTCTAGGGTGTTACTTCATCAAGGTGCATCATTGAATATTATCAATCTAAAGACCCTTGTCTACCTAAGGATTGACATCTCTAAACTTCGAGAAGATCGGATGATGTTCAGAGGATTTAATGAGCAAGGGGAGAGAGCTTTAGGCTCCATAGTGTTGCCACTAGAGATAGATGATTGGAAGATAGAAGTCAAGTTCTACATACTTGATCTGGATACATCTTTCACTTTTTGGTTCCTTGGATACATGAGAACAAGATGGTTATATCCTCTCTACATCAGTGCATAAAGTTTTGAAGAGGTGGAATTGAATACTATATTAAAGGAGACTTGAAGCCATTTTTAGTTAGAGAGGTCAAGATATATGAGGACGCGACCTACTATATTCCTCAAAATCAAAAAGTCAATTCTTGTGAACTTAGTCAAAGTCCAAAAACAAAAGAAGAAGAAAAGAAAAATAAAAATAAAATGAAAAATAAAATGCAAGTAAGCGAGAATTAGACACTGAGGAAGAAGTAGATCCAGATGTTAGATTTCACCCACAGTTCATTTCTCCATATGAAAACACATTGGTAGGATGACTCGACCCCAACTAGGTAGAGGAAGGGGCAGATCTAGAGGTAGTTCTAGAGGCAGAAGACCTCCTTGCTAGTGGTCAGCTAGTAGGAGTTATGTTCCATCTCACAGGAGTACCCCCGCTATCCACATAGACTTAGAATCTAGTTCAGAGGATGAGTCTCATGTGGTTAGCACACCAATCAACCCCTCTCATTGTGTCCCATTGGAGGTGACATTCTAGCTAGATAGCGATGAAGACTAGGCCTCCAAGAAAAGCATGAATGTATCCAAGTTAGTATTATGTAAAATAGTCAGGTAGTAGTTGGGAACCTTAGCTCTAACCCCACTTTCCTCTCAAAAAGTTGAGAGTTTGGTAGTTAAATAGGCCCCCAAGTCATCCATTGATCTCAAGCCAAAGTGGTTTTTGTTGGGAGCATCATCCTCAAGTCAGGAAGCTGATATAGAACTTGACGATGATTCATACAAAGATTTAATACAATTACCTTTCAATTGGTATTTACCTTGTGTTCTTAACTTAGAAAATAAGGGATTAATCTCACATACTTGGTCTAAACATAGGTCAAATTACTTTGAAAGGCTATGGGACAACCAAAGCAAATATCCTCAATCAAGACCAAGAATTCGATATAATAGAATCGATGATAATTTGCCTAGTCATCAAATCATTTCGAGTTTGATAGGTTCTTTTCAAATCATGCTAACACTTATGAGGAGGTGTGTTTAGAAACTTTAGATGATTCAAATGATTTTGAAGTCAAGGATGCACTGCCATAGTTTGAAGAAGAAATCAAATCAACCATCTATGAACTCAAAGAGATTAACTTAGGAATAAAAGAAGATCCACAGCCAACATACATCAGTTCCTTGTTGAATGAAGAAGAAACTATGACTTAGTTAGGCTATTGATTGAGTTTAAGGACTGCTTTGTATGGAGTTATGAAGAAATGCCTAGTTTTTCTCCTAACATACCAGTCCACAAACTAGCAATAGATCATAAAGCTAACATTATCAAGCAAACTCCTTGACACATGCGATTAAATGTTAAGCAATAGCTCATTTTTGAAATCAAGAAATTGATCGATGCTGGCTTTATTAGGGAAAAAATATCCTACCTGGTTGGCCAATGTCGTTCCAATTAAGAAGAAGAATTGTCAAATTTGCATATGCATCAATTTTAGGGATCTAAATAAGGCATGTACAAAGGATGAATTTCCACTACCTATACCAAAGCTGATGGTGGACATTGCCTCATCTCATGCAATATTAACTTTCATGGATGGGTCATTTGGCTACAACCAAATTAAGATGGCCCATGAGGATGAGAAAAATACTGCCCTTCGAACCCCGATCGAAATCTATTATTATAAGGTCATGCCCTTCGGCCTTAAAAATGCTAGTGCTATATACTAGCGGGCCATGGCTCAAATCTTCAATGAACTCATTCAACATCAAGTCGAGTGTTATGCTGATGATCTTGTAGTCAAAAGTAAAGAAAGGGAAGACCACCTCTTTGACTTGAGAGTAGTTTTTGAAAGGTTACAATAATTTAACCTTAAAATGAATCTCCTGAAGTGTGCATTTGGAGTAGCTTCAGAAAAATTCCTTGGGTTTGTTGTCCGACGCCGTGGAATAGAAATCAATCTTGAGAAGAATAAGGCTATCTTAGAAATGCCACCCCCTAAAAGTCTAACTCAACTTAGATCATTCCAAGGGTGGTTGGCATATCTAAAATGCTTCATTTCCAATCTATCAGGGAGATGCCAGCCATTTTTAGCACTTATCATAAAGGATATTAAGTTCAAGAAGGATGACAAGTGCCAGCATGTTTTTGAAGACATCAAGCACTACCTGATGATGCTACCAGTTCTAGCATCCCCTATCCCGGGCAAGCCACTGATATTATATACTGCTACATTAGATGACTCCCTTGGCACTTTGTTGGCCCAAATAAATGATGAAGGAAAAGAGAATGCACTCTACTATCTTAGTCATCATCTAATCCCTATTGAGGAAAACTACCCACCTATTAAAAGCACTACCTAGCTTTAATCATTGTATCCCAAAAGCTATGGCATTATATGCTTTCTCATAAGGTGAACTTGATCTCTATGATTAATCCACTACAATATCTCATGACTTTGCCAATGCTATCTGGATGATTGGTGTATTGTTCCATGATTTTGTCATAGTTTGACATCACTTTCGTACCCCTCCATGCGATAAAAGGACAAGCACTAGTGGATTTCTTAACAACACACCCATTTCCTGCTGATTCTCCGCTTAGTGATAACCTCCCTGATGAACAAATCATGAATTTATGGGACACTAAAATTCACCGCTGGAGATGTATTTTGATGGTGCAGCTTCCTTTCAAATAGGAGAAGAACCACAATTTTCTCTTCCAGGAGAAGCAGGGGTAGGAATAGTTCTCCTAACTCCGGACCGCGATGTGATGAGATTCTCATTTCATCTGTCCAATCCATGCACCAATAATGAAGACAAATATGAGGATATGATTGTCGGTCAAGTTACATTATGCTTCCAAAGCATCAACATCTTTAGAGATTCTCAATTAGTTATCAACCAAATTGATGGGTCTTATAAAGTTCTAAAGCCTAAGCTCCATCATTACCACAAGTATACCATGGAGTTGTTGGCTCAAATCCTAGAGGTTACCATCTACAAGATTTCTCAAGGAGAAAACACAGCAGCATATGCATTGGCCAAGCTTGCCAAAGAGTTGGCATGTCTGGAAGATAAGCCCATACCAATAAAAGTCTAAAATTGACAAGTATTATCCCTTGTTGACGCTGAAGTCATCAAGAGACTATCTTTTGAAGGGGAGGTTGCCGTTGTCAAAAAGGATGACGTGTCTGACTGGAGGCAACCGTTCATGGATTATCAAACTATAGGCAAACTACCTAAAAGGAAGTCATTAACCCATCAGGTGAAGCAAAGAGCTCTTACATGCTCATGGATGGCACCTTATACTGCGTCCTTCGATCATATGTGGTTATGTTTGGACAAATATGAAGCTCATAAGATCAAAGTACACTCGTTTTATGCACATCAATCTGGTCATGAAAAGCCAAGATCAAGAGACTATGATACTACTAGCCTTTATTGAAAACAGACTACATGGACATAGTTAGGAGATGCCACCAATGTCAGGAGCATGGTGTGGTCCTACACCAATCACCCAACATTCAACTTCCTACATTGGCCTCATGGCCATTTTAGTGTTGGGGTACCGACATAGTGGGTCTGATTGAACCTCCTTCTTCCAAGGGTCATCAATTCATTCTGGCCACCACTACTTTTCTAAGTGGGCAGAGACAATCCCACTCAGAGAGGTCATAACTCAAAGAATCGCTGCTTTTTAAGAACCATATTGTATATAGGTATAGGGTGCCTCGATGAATTATATTCGATAATGGAACTGCATTCAAGAGCACTAAAATCAATAGCTTTGCTCAGAGACACAACATAAATTGGAGATATTCTACCATCTATTACCCAAGGGAAAATGGATTAGCATAAGCCTTCAACAAAACTCTCATCCCTATATTAAAGAAGACACTTGATGGTAAGAAGTGGCAGTGGCATGAGTAGTTAGTTGAAGCCTTGTGGGCTTACCACACCACATACAAGACTCTAACTCAATCTACCCCATTCTCCTTAATGTATGGGCCTGAAGTAGTTTTACCATTAGAAGTTCAACTCCCATCATTAAGGATAGCTGTGAGTAGTAAAATCACAATAGAGCACAGTTACTTAGAAGAGCTCGAAGGTTTAGAGGAGAGACACATCTGGGCATGCTAGATCCTCAAGTTGTATAAAGCTAAAATGATTCAAGCTCACAATAAGTTGGTTGGTCATAGAGCTTTTCAAGTAAGAGAGCTTATTTCACTTCTAAGAAGACCAATTGTTGCCATCGAAGGATGGCAGGCAAAGTTTGAACCCACTTTGGAAAGCCCCTTCACCATAGACAAGGCCTACTAAGAAGGATCTTATCAGCTTATAAATTATAAGGAGAGTGCCCAATGCTTCCAATCAATGGGCTCTACCTAAAGAAATACTATTCATAAATCTTATTTGAAAAATAATTATCAATGAAATTTTTTTTCATCTCAAACTTCATCTCTTCATATTGGTTAGAAATATTTTTGCTTGTGAATCTGCCACGATGAGTTCAGGGTAGGTGTAAGGAAGTCAAGCGGCGTCCTATCATTTAACAACACAACACCAACACAAACTACAAACAATCACATTAGACAAATGCATATCTTTTATCTCAGGCTATTTTGATGTGGGATAAAGCTCTCTGTGACACTCACTCATTAGTTGTTCTAGGTCGCATTAACAAACTACATTGCTAGTGTGTCACCCCAGTGGTCACTTGTCTGGAGGATGTAAGTCTACAAGCTTTTTTCCTAACATGACCATTTCAAATGGTGCCTTGTTAGTTTGGTACTTACTACTGTAAGCTACCCCATGTTGACTTTATTTAAGAGGATGTAAGCCTACACACTTTCTTCTTGAACTAGCCATCATGCATTGATTGGGTCAACTATATTTGAGGGTTAGGATAAGTCCCCTAGTGGCCCCTTCCTCTTAACTACTTCAAGTGTCAATCCCAGACTCCCACTTGTTAGTCGCCCTAGATCGGATAGCATCTGTTTCACCGATGACAGACTATCTCGATGATCATTTTCATCTGTGAAGATGTTATTCTACAAGATTTCTTCTCATACTGATCATCATAAATAGATGGGAACCTTAGGTGGGTTGGTTATCACCATGCTGATGGCGACCCACCCGGTGGATACATTACTCATTGCAGATGTAAGTCTACAAGCTTTCTCCCAGAGTTGGCCACCGTATACCTATAGGCTTTCTTTTACAAGGTCCTGGATAAAGCACCTAGTGGCACCTCCCCTATGGGAACTCTATCTAAATCACATCCTTAACAACCCCATTTAGACACTACCCCTATTACTCTTGGATTGGATAGTCCCCCTTTCCTAGTAACCACCCTTGTGGTTGGAGAATTTATCTTGTAGATATGCAGATTCTCCTTTGGTCCAGTAAGTCTAAGATAGGACTAGGCTGATATAAGCCCTTTCTCAGTGTGGTCCCTCGCACACCAACAGAGTCCACACAAATATATAAAACAAAATAATGTATATTTTCACTTGTGGATTAGGAGAAAAGCCCCTAGTGGTACTTTTTCCCAAGTAGGCATCCTATCATTAGGACAATGTCAGCAAAACTCCCTATAGGAATCGCCTGACTACTTTTGAGTTGAGATAAATCCCCAGGTTGGCACTCTCTCAATAATCACTCTTAGGTCTGGTTTGACTTATTATGCCACCAACAAGTGACCCTGTCGATTATCCTTGCTTTGGAAGATGTAAGTCTATTATGCATTCAATCCAGCATGACCGTTGCACACCGATGGGCAGCCTTAGGTCATGTTTGATTTGTTGTGCTATCAACCGATCACCCTAGTGATTTCTTGTTTAGGAGTTATAAGTCTACAAGCTTTCTCCCTGACATAAACATTGTACACCAAAATGCACCCTTTAGGTTGAATAGCTCTACCTCGTGGCCAATAGACTATCCCTTTGGGTTTGTAAATCTAAGATAGGACTAGGCTGATATTATCCCCTTCTTAGTGGATCCATCACACACCGATAGGGTCCATCTAAAATGAAATTAATTTTGACTATTCTTGAGTCGATATGAATCCACAGCGACATTCACTCAATAGTCTCCTTAGGTCGGGTTCGATTTGTTGTGCTAGCAATCGATCACCCTAGTGGTTCCTTATTTAGGAGGAAGTAAGTCTACAAGATTTCTTCCTAACTTAACCATTTCACACCGAAAGGCACCCCTTTGGTTGGTTAGCTCTACCTAATGGCTGGTAGACTTTCCCTTTGAATTTGTAAATCTAAGATAGGCCTTGGCTGATATTAGCCCCTTCTTAGTGGATCCATCGCACACCGACATTGTTCGTTTTATTAAATCTGCCATCCCTCCCCAAAGAAATTCATATATTAAACCCATCTTATCCTCCTCTGGATCATATCTCTAGCGGATGTGCCCTCAAAATCAAAATCACATCCTCTTCCTAATGGAGTTCCATCATAAACAAATCAAATTCCCATCCCTAGCTGATACTTTGAACCGGCTTCCCTAGTGGAATGTTCATGCACCCATCCCTGATGGGTTATGAATCCTAATCCCTAGTGGAACTTTTCTTCCCAAATCCAATCACATTTCTCCTTGGTGAGGCACAAATCATATCCTCTGGCCAGTGGAGCCCCACAAACCAGATCAAATTCTATTCTTAGATAACTTGAACTTCTTCACTAGTGGAAGGTTCACATGCTTGATCCTCAGTAGATCCTTCCTTCCTCTCTTATGCCCTTGGCATAAGTTGAGTTGCATAGCACTAAGATCTTGATTTTTTCAACATCCCTTGTTTAGAGGTAGATAGTTCCTATTAGAGCTTACAATCCTTCAGACGTTGTTGATCATCTCAGTCAACAATATGTGTCTCGTTAGTTACACCACATTGGGCACCATTTTGTTAACCTCACTTTTGGAGTGAGTTCTCAACTCCCTCATCATAAGTCTAGGACTCTTGCAGACACTAAGAGCTCCTTAGTCTTAAGACACTTTTAGTGATTAGGTGAACACTTAACCTAAGCCTAGAGACTTAGAAGGATTAGCCATAGAAATAGGTCATGACTTAGGGATTTAGGAAAACTTGCCTACCCTATAGCCTTAAACCCAATCCATGCTTCCTTCCTTAAATCCAATTCAAATCCAAATCATAAATAAATTCCAAATCAAAATGATTAAAACCCATGATCAAATCCAAATTCCAAAACCTTCATAAGCCCTTTGATTTTATCTTATGGACTTAGCCTTAACTAAATTCAAATCAACCCCAATTCAATTGATTTTTTTGTCAAATATCAATTCAATCTCAAATCAAATTACAATTCCAAATCACATGATTGAAACCAATGATCAAATTTAAATTCTAAAATCCCTTCCTAAGCCATATGAACCACCTTCATAAGCTTAGCCAAAACCCCCTTTAAATCAAACTTGGTTGATTTCTTTATAAATCAATCATTCCTTCATTTACATTCACAAATATAAATGAAATCTTAATTCAAATGAGTCAAATCAAATCAAACCAAATCAAGGCCTTTCTTAAGCCCCATGGACTTACCTCGATAAGCTTAATCAAATCTCAACCCAAATTAACCCAAACTCAATTGATTTCTTTATAAACCAATCATTCCTTCATTTATATTCACAAATATAAATGAAACCCACCCTCTAATGAACCAAAAATAAATCAAACCAAACTAATTCCCTACTTAAGCCTTTTTTGCCTTCATCCTTAAACTTAGTCAAATTTGCTTCCAAATCACTCCAAACTCAAATGATTTTCTCATAAATCATTTATATCTTCATTTATATTTTCAAATATAAATGAAATATAAATCAAAATGGCCAAACCCAAATCAAATCAAATTTCCAATTTTAGCCTTTTAAGCCAATTTCTTCAACTTGGCCTAATCATATCCAAATCAATTCAAAACCCATGGATTTCTTCATGAACCAACCATTCCTACAATCACTCACCTAAATATAAAGATAAACTACAATTATCAAATCAAACTCAAGTCAACCCAAGTTAAACTCAAGTTAGCCTTTTTGACTTGAAAATTTCAAATGAGCCAAAATCTATCATAGTGCAAACCAATTGTTGATTGGATTTATATTTTATCATAAATCCATATATACAAGTTCAATTAAACTTGAATCAAGCCAAAACCAAACCAATTAACCATTTTGGTCCACTTGACCCAAAGTGACCTAAAGACCCTTTTTGAACCAAGTTCTAATCCAACCCAAATTGGATTGAATTAAGCCCATCCACACCTTATATCATGATCAACAATCATCCTCTATGATAAACTATCTTGAATTGGATCAAACCAAGTCAAGTTGGTCCTTTGACCAAGTTAACTTTTAGCTCAAATGATACCTAAACTAGCTAAAACCTACCATATACCAAATTGATTGAAACCATTGATTCAAACCCATTCATAATCAATGATTGAACATTATCAAACCTTGAATTGAGCCAAACTAAGTCCAATTGATCATTTGACCTGAGTTGACCCAAATTGGCCTAAATAGCCAAAATGGGTCAAATCATGATTTGATCCAAATTGATTGCAACCAATGGCTCAAGTTCTTTCCAAATCATTTATTGAACGTCACCAAAGCCATGATTGAGCTCATTTTGACCAATTGGTCAACTTGACCCAATCTAGCTCAAAGGGTCAAATTGGCCAAAATCCAAATTAAACCCAAATCAAACCAAACCAAAGCGAATCATTTTCAATTAACCAATTGAACACAGAGCCAACACCTAACCCAAATTTGATCAAATTGGTCAAATTATCCCATTTGACCTATTTGAATCTAAATGAGCCAAAATCAAACCTATGCCAAATTAATCAAAACCACTTGAACCAAAACTCTTTAATTCATCATTTGAACCTAATCAAGTCTTGGTTTGATCCAATTTGACCAATTGGTCAACCCAACATGAACCCATATGAACCCATTTGACCAAATGAAGCCAAAGCACCCAAAAATAACCCATGGGACCTAAGGGCTGACCAAACTCAAACCCAAGTTGATCCTAGGTCAGCCCAAAGTCATCCCAAAGCAAGTGTGTCCCACCCAAGCAATGGACCATTGGTTAAGCCCTCTTTCCATTGTATTTTTCCTTTAAAAGTCAAGTCAACTCATCACCACCATACCCTTAAAGCACTCAAGTGAGGCTCAACCTGACCCACCTAGCTCACCTAACCCACCCTAGGTCCTCCATAGACCAATGGGAGGTGAGTTACTTCACCTCTTATACAAATCGAGCACTCCATGGATTCAAGCCATGGAACCTTTGCACATCAGCTCTTGGGCAGCCTCCCATTACCTCCTCCACTAATCGTCAAGCCACATGGATGTGAGTGTGACCTCTTCAGCATCTTGACGATAGCCTGCTGGCCAAAAGGAGCCAACCCATCCCGTTCATCCTTCACACTCAATTTCGGGGTATACACCCCAATTGGGGGATTCATCACCATTCACACTAGGATAGCCCCTTGAGAGATTTCAAAATCCCAAAGAGTTTCCTAGAGCATTCCAAAGCCTCCTGAGCTTGCATTCCTTTCTCTCATGCACAGCTGAAATAAGGGAGGCCAATCCGAAGTCCCCTTTGCTCAATCCTTCACTAAACCTCAATCAACCTTTCACACACCATCACCACACCTCGTCGAGCAATATTAAGTCATTTCCTAAGATTCCAAGCTACCGGAGGTCCAAGTTTGATTGAAGCCGAAGCTATTATGTGCATGGAATGGCATCCGAGTGGCTCACTTCAAATTAAGGTTCAAGCTTCTCAATAGAGCTTCACCACCTAAAGCTACCTCTCCCTCCCCGCAACATTAGCTAAGGTAATTCCTCAAAACTATCGGCTTTGGAAAAAGTGAATGATCCTTTTTGAAGGAAATTTGTATGTCATGCATTTTTTATCATTGGACATGTTGACCTTCATCTCCTGATGGTGTGGGATCAATTTGACTCCGCTCTAGTGAGCTAGGCCCGAAGAAAGATAGAAGGCTTTTATCCATTGCAAAGAGACAAATCACGGGTCATCCATTCTGTGTGATCGAATAGATGGTCTTGGTCTGATCACGTTAGATCTGCCTTTCTCCTTGGATCGATCATGGTCATCGATCTTAGATCGATGGTCCGGAAAGCCGCAGTCGACATCCGATTTGATAACCTAAATAGCCTATCCCATCACACCATGTGTAAAGTGCATCGCATTAGCAGCTATGTACAGGATTAGGTGTTAATTAGGTTTAATTAATCCATTTTAAGGCTAAAACTTCTAAAATTCATAATTAATCCTAGAAAAATCTAAAAAATATAAATAAGGGCTCATTTGAAAGTTATTTCAGAGGAGAATCCAAGAAAATTATTATTTATTAATTTTAAAAGTAATTTTTCTTAATTAAGGTTTAATTAAAAATTTAATTAGCCTAATTACTCTCTCATTAATTATCCAATTATTTTCAAACATTTTAGAGATGTTTAGGGGATGACCCTGCCCTATATTTCTTGGAATTTATTAGATATTTAATTAGAAAATTGATTGATTAAGCCTTAATTACTCTCATACCTTAATTAATGATAATTAAGCAAATGAATTGTAAATTAATCCATTAATTAAGTTCATTAGCCTCTATTAACAATGGAGAAACTTAGGGAAATGGATTATGACCCCTCTTCCAATCTTTTCCTTAAGCCTTCTTCATTCTCTCTTTAAAAATTAATTAATTAAGACTCATTAATTAATTAATTAAATAAATCAAAACCCAAATCATATATGAACTTTAATTAACTAATTGAAAATATTTAGGGATTGAGACTTAGGCTTCCTTCTTCATCTCTTTCCCTAAGCCCATTTCATATTGTTGATTAAGGATAATTAGATTTAATTAGATAATTGATGAACTTAATTAACTTGATTAAATCTACCTTCTCTAATTAACTCTTGGGTAGCTATTTGGGTGTTCAATAACCAGAGCTAATAAAATTATGGTTAGCTCACAAGTCGTAATTAAGTAAGCCCCTTAAGCTTAACTAACTATTATTATGAGCCAATTACATTAGACCACTTTCATTTCTTAGAGAATTTAATTTACTTTTCTATGTCATTACATCTCATGTTGGTATTCATTAATTAGTTAATTAACTTAAGGTGATATAGGTAAAGGTTTAATTAATTGATTTAATTCATACCTCAACCTAATCAAGCCATAAAAATCATCTAATTGCTTTTCATTGAATCAAATTAACTCACACATGGGGAATGAGATTAGGATTAGCAAACCTCTTTCACATTTCCTAAATCAAATCAAACATAAAAAAAAATGGTTTTAATAAAATTTGATTTGTTTTAAATGATCTTATTTAATATGATTGTCCTTAGGAATTGGTTGGAATGAAATTACATGCTTGTGTTTCTATATTTCTTTCCATTCATATTAAAATGTTGTATGTCACTTGTAGTCATCCATTCATTTCTTTCAAATTAGTTAAATGAAAATGATTTCCTTTATGTCAATTTGCAAGCATTGACTTAATTAAAAATATGTGTGGCTATTATCACTATTAAATCTCAAATGTATTTTCAAATGCTTATTAATGAATAAACATATATATATATATATATATATATATATATATATATATATATATATATATATATATATATATATATATATATATATATATATATATATATATATATATATATATATATATATATATATATATATAGCAATAGGATCTTTCTCATTCGAATATAAGCTTGATGTATGAAATGAAATCTCTTTCTTTCATTCATGTTGATTTGAATAAGTTTGAATGTTAATGGGTATATTAGTCGGACATCCAGGACAACGGCTTTAGAAAGCCCCAAGGAGGTTCCTCCCTCACTCCCCTGGTGTAGAACAATGACGGCGTACTCATTTGACTTCATTCTTATGCATCTTAACATTAGAATGTGGATAGAGTTTTAATTCATTTATATAAATAAATCAAGTCAATTATATTCTACTTTTGCATGGGTTTCTATTCTTATAGTTTCTTATACATCCATATGTATTTAAGAATAGCGGGTATATTATTCTGGACATCCCAAGGATGCACAACTTTAAGTAGCCCTAAGGAGGTTCCTACATCACTCCCCTAGTGCAGAACAATGGCGACATACTTGCTTAAAACTTTCATACATTTGAATGTATATTTAGCTAATGAATGACAAACCCACTTTTCTATTAAAAAGACATGCATTCATATTTTGTTCAAGTGATTGGATTGATTAGTCATATGATTTAGAGCTCTTTTCTTATGCTTTTACATAAGAATTTAGATAAAGCTTTAAATTAATATGATAAAATAATTCAACCAAATGAAACATCAATTCAAAGTACATTTGCTTACATTCATCATTTAAGTGTGCTAAAATATAGTGCATGTATAGTTATGTTTAGGACTTAATCATATGCATGCTACATATATATGATAGAAAGAAATGGAAAAATATGTGTTATGTGATAGTAATTAATTCTAATTAATTTTAAGATGCCTTTCTTATTGAATGAGATTATTTAAAGTGAACCTAAACCTAGGATTAACTATAATATGTAATAAGTCATTCACTAAATAGAATTGATTAATTAATTTTCTTTAAATGTGAGTTAAGGTAGGGATGAAAGAGAGTGATCCTCTCTTTTCTTCTCTTTATAACACTTAGTTGTTAAGTGTAAGCCAAGATGAAATAAAAGAAAATATTAAGTAAAATTCACAAATTAATTAAGCCACTTAAGGTGAAACCATCCTTCATAATTAAATATCTTTATATTTAGAAAATTTTAACCCTAAAGCCTAATTAGGACATACCACACAAGCCTTAACACACATAATAGATTAGGTCACCACTTCTAGCTTTAAGTTAGGGCGGTGCATGATTTGATGTATGTTTTGTTTTGTGATGTATTATAAACTTGAATGTGAAATTATAAATATTTTTTTAGATTGTGCTTAAATAAAATAAATATCTCTTTTGTGCTTAACCCAGCATGTGACTTGGTTACCCATATGCGGTGCTAAGTCCAAATTTTATATATTTACTTGAGTATATAGTGTATTTAGCTATCTTATTTTGCAGAGTAGTTAGATTTACTTTTCCTATTTTTAATGTAATTATGCAATTAGGAATTAGTGTTATGAGGGATTGGGATGAGTGATGGAGAAGGCTTTATCCCAGACCCCATGATGCCTTTGAAGCGAATCAAATCCAAATAAAGAAATGGAGCAAAGACATGAACATGCGGATATGAAGATATGAAGACCCTATAGCATTTATTTATAAATGTAATTATTCTTTACATTACCGGGTTGTATAAGGGTATCGACTACCCACTTCTTTTCAAGTTTATGCGGTAACTAATCATTATTCTTTCATGTTGAGTTTATAAATTGTTTGATGCTTTGTTTACAATTGTGCAATAGAAATGGCATGTCATTTCTAGTTTCTTCATATCTGATGATTTAATGTGTGGCCTCAGCTCAAATAAATGTTTTACCCCAATCACAACTCATATCTAATTCTCTAAATAACTCATAACCTCATTTAAAATCTAAGTATTAAATCAAGATAATTAAATGATTTAGCAACCCTTTAGCTAAATGTCATATCTCTAATATCATACATGCATCTTCTACCACTCTTGTGAAATGAGGGCCCCATTCTTACACATATGGGTAACACTTGACCTATCAGAGCAACTCCTACTGATGGTTCTTCACCATCTTCTTTCTTGATTTGGCCCATAACTTATTTCAACATGCATTTAGGCATATAAAATTTTATGGCCTGTGTCAAAATAAAGAGTCCAAAATCAATAAATTTAATAAAATTTGCATTAGACTAAGTCATTACTCATACCACTAATGCTCCAGTCTCTTAGGGAGTGGGTTTAAGGACTTTAGTTTCTTTCTAAATAATAACATCCTAACCATCTTGCAAAACATATGACTTAACTACATGGTTTTAAAACATAGGAGGAGTTAGCTGGCAGCCACTCCAAGCGGTTATAAGTCCAACAGTCGGGTGATTTACCCTCTCCTATGGAGGTAAATAATATACCCATTTTCACCTTAGATTTAGGACGTGCATTGGCCTTTGCTAAAGCTCCCCAGATTTAGGATCTAAGGTTGTTGTTTCTTTTTGGGATACAAGCATAAATCCTTACCTCTTAAGCACATAATCTTGTATTGTGCAATTATAAGTCCTAGCTTTCTAATAAAATATCTACTCAAACATATAATTTCTCCTCAATTTCAAACATATAAAGCCTAACCATAAGATAGTTTGGAATGCTCACTAAGTTTCCTAGTATCATGAGCATTCCCTACTCATCTGCTTTGGCTTCGATAATAAGTCTCTCCTTTTGACCTATCCCAATTGATTTTCTAAATATAACCAATTTATTGATAGTCTTATCTTTAAAATCTTTGAAGATAATAATTACCCACTTTAATGGAGAGTATTCCTAAGAAACTCACCTTCCTTATGATGTAATTAACTATGGGGCTTTCCCTCATAGGGAACTTTTGAACCCGGTTTAAATAAACCCTACTTTATTCATCCATGAAAATTAGGGAAAAAAATCTATGGTATATTCGGAGACCCATCATGCCTTAGGAGTCCTTATTAGGTGATTAGGTCCATTGTAGGGTAGTGATTTCTATCTTTTGAGATAGTGCACTATTCTTTAATGTCATACCTGATCACCTCAATAAGTACCCTTAGATCATGGTTCCCCCCCCCCCAAACACATACATGATAACCAAAAATAAACACCACACTTACATGTGTGAGAAAATCATAAAAGTAATTAAATAAATCCCTTAAGCTTAATTAACTACTAATTATGAGCTAATTGCATTAAACCCCTTTCATTTCTTGGAATCATTGCTAATTTACTTTTTCATATGGTTGCATCTCATGTTAGCTCATCATTATTTAGTTAATTAACTTAAGGTGATGAGGTAAAGTTAATTAATTGATTTAATGCAACTTAATCAATCCATAAAACCATCTAAATACTTTTCATTAAATCAAATTAACTCTCACATATGAAATGGGTTTAGGATTAGCAAATCTCATTCATATTTCATAGATCAAATCAAACATAAAGATCAAAAATGGTTTTAAGAAACATTGGTTTATTTTAAATAAACTTATTTAATATGATGTCCTTAGGAATTAGTTAGATTGAATGAAATTGCATGCTTCTTTATTTCTTTCCAATCATGTTAAAATGTTGTTTGCCACTTGTAGTCATGCATTCATTTCTTTTAAAAATTAAATAAAATGATTTCCTTTATGTCAAATTTGCATGTGTTGACTTAATTACAAATATGTGTGGCTATTATCACTATTTCTTCTCAAATGTATTTTCAAAAGCTTATTAATGAATTATAATATATATATATATATATATATATATATTATGATTTTAATTACATATACATAGGAGGTGCATGTGAATATAAGCTTAGTTTATGAAGTGAAGTCTTTTTCTTACATTCATATGTTGATTTGCATAAGTTTGAATGTTAATAGGTATATTAGTCTACACATCCCGGGGACACATAACTTTAAGTAACCCCAAGGAGGATCCTACCTCACTCCCCTGGTGCAGAATAATGGTGACATACTTGTTTGATTTCATTCTTATGCATTTTGAGATTAGAATTTGAATAGAGCTTTAATTCATTCACACAAATGAATCAAACAAATCAAATACTATTTTTGCATGATTTTCATTCTTATAGTTGTTTATACATTCATATGTATTTAATAATAGTGGGTATATTAGTTTGGACATCCCGGGGATGTATGACTTTAAGTAGCCCCAAGGAGGTTCCTACCTCATTTCCCTGGTGCAGAACAATGGTGACATACTTGCTTAAAACTTTCATACATTTTAATGTGTGTTTAGCTAATGAACAAAAATCTCATTTTTTTTATTAAAAAGACATGCACTCATATTTTTTTCAAGTGGTTGGATTGATTAGTCATATAATTTAGAGTTCTTTTATTATACTTTTGTATAACATTTTAGATAGAACTTTAAATTAACATGACAAAATAATTCAACAAAATGAAACATCAATTCAAAGTACATTTGCATATATTCATAATTTAAGTATGCTAAGATACAAACTGTAGGTATGGCTATGTTTAAGACTTAATTATATGCATGTTATATATGATATAAAGAAAGGAAGAAAGATGTGTTGTGTGATAGTAATTAACTCCAATTAATCTTAAGATGCCTTTCTTATTGGATGAGATTATTCAAAAGTGAACCTAAGCCTAGGTCTAATTAAAATATGTAATAAGCCATTCACTAAAGAGAATTGATTAATTAATTTGCTTTAGTTGTGACTTAAGGTAGGAATGAAAGAGAGTTATCCTCTCTTTTCTTCTCTTTATAACACTTAGTTGTTAAGTGTAAGCCAAATGGAACCAAAAGAAAATAAGAATTCCTAAATCAATTAAGTCATTTAAAGTGAAACCACCCTTCATAATTAAATCTCTTCATGCTTAGGAAATTACAACAATGTATAGTTAGAACATGTCACACAAGCCTTGATACACACACATTAGATTAAGTCACTTCTAGCTTTATCTTAGAGCAGTGCATGGTTTGATGTATGTTTGGTTTTATTATATATTATTATAGACTAGATGTTAGGGTGTATGCTTTGTAGACTGGATGTTAGGATGTGATTAGCATAATCATGCTTTCTGCAGAAGATTGTGCTTAAGGGTCGCATAAAATAAATATAAATGCTCTCTTTTACAAATTGCTTAACCCCTAAGAATAATCTAAATTAAGACATGTGGACTTGGTTACCAAGGTGCAGGGTGCTAAGTCCAAATTATACACATAACTGCTTAAGTTGTATGATGTGTTTAGCTAACACTTACTTTATAAGTGTAGTTAGATTTACTTTTCTTATTTTTAATGTAATCATGCATTAGGAATTAGGATTAGTATTATGGGGGATTAGGATGAGCGGTGGCTAGAAGGCTTTGTCCTGGGTAGCCCCATGATGCCTTTGAAGCAAGCAAATCCAAACAAAAAAATGGAGGAGATATGAAGATATGAAGAACCCCCCAATTTCTTATTTGTAAAAAATTGAAATTATTCTTTCATATACCAGTTGTATAAGGGTAGAGCTTTTCATTTCTCTATTCGGTTATACGGCTACACTACACCGATATTATTCTTTCAAATTATTTGATGCTTTGTTTACAATTGTGCAACAAAAATTGCATGTCTTTTTTTGTTTCTTCATATATGATGATTTAATGTGTGGCTAGATCCGCTTAGGCTCTTAAGGAAAAATAAACTTTTTACCCCAATCACAACTCATAATCTAATCTTCTAAATAACTCATAACCTTATTTAAAGTCTAGGTATTAAATCAAGATAATTAAAAGATTTAACAACCCCTTAGTTAAATGTTGTATATTTAATATCATGCATATCATCTTTTTTCAATATTGCTAAGAGAGGATTTCCATCCTTGCATGATTGGGGAAGACTTGACCTTTGAGGGCCTCCCTTATGATGGAAAATACCTCTTTCTCTCTGATTTAACCAATAACTCTATTTCATCATGCATTTAGGCATATACAAATTTTATAGCCTGTGTCAAAATGAAAAGTACAAAATTAAATAAAAATTGATAGCATTAGACTAAGTCATTATTCATATCACTCATGCTCTAGTCTCTTAGGGAGTGGGTTTAAGGACTTTAGTTTCTTTATAAATAATGACATCCTAACCATCTTGCAAAATATATGACTTGACCACATGGTTTTAAAATGTAGGAGTTTGCTTGCTGTCACTCAAGGCGGTTATAAGTCCAGCAGTCTGGTGGTTTACCCTCTCTTGTGGAGGTAAATAATATACCCATTTTTTTGCCATAGATTTAGGACATTCTTTAGCCCTCGCTAAAGCTCCTTAGATTTAGGATCTGAGGTTGTTGTTTTCCCCTGAGCATAAATCTCACCTCTTACGCATTTTCACAACCTTGCATTGTGGAATCATAAGTCCTAGCTTTCTATTAAATTTTGACTCAAATACATAATTCTCCTCAATTTCAAATATATAAAGCCCAACCATATGATATATTGGAATGCTCACTAGGTTGTCTTAGTATCATGAGTATTCCCTTCTCGACTCCTTTGGCTTCAATAAATAAGTCTCTCCTTTTGATCTATCCCACTTAATTTTTTAAATATAACCAATTTATTGATAGTCCTATCTTTGAAATATTTGGAGACAATAATTTCATACATTAATCGAGAGTATTCCAAAGGGACTCAACATCCTTAGGATGTAATTAACTATGGGGGCTTGACCCCATAAGGAACTTTAGAACCTGGTTTAAATAAACCCTGCTTTATTTATCCATGTAAAGTAGGGAAAAAGTCTCTGGTATCCGAAGGCCCATCATGCCTTAAGAGTCATTATTAAGGTGATTAGGTCCATTGTAGGGTAGTGATTTCTATCTTTTGAGATAGTGCACTATTCCTTAATGTCATACCCGATCACCGACCTCAAATCTGTGTGGTGTCCCCCATATGCACACACATCAAAAGAACAAACACCACATATTTTTCTAGATTCTGCAAGGGATGGTTCTTCTCTCCATCAATAGTAGACAATTTTTGTCTCCAAGCATCGATAATGGACTTGTATTTCATATAAGTCCAAGACTATCTTTCCTTCCATTGGCACTTAGCTTATTTTATTCTTAAGCAAAGCTAGTCAACATCCTCTAGGTTTTAGGACCTCACTCTTGTCTTGAAACCCCCAATAGGTGAATAATAAAATTAATTAATGAAAGGAGATGACAAAAACTTAGAACCTCCTCACCACAAGCTCAGAGAGGCAAGGTTCATCTTATATTTAAGAGAATAAACTCTTTTGTAAAATGTCACTTTCCAAAAGATACTTTTCAAAATTCACATAACAAAAGATCTTGCACAAAATCCATAAGAAACTTTCAAAAAGCACAAAACTCATATAACCAAATCTCATCTAACAATCCCCATGATTGCTACATGGACGTTCTTTTCAAAAATCAAAATCAAAATCATTTTTCAAAAGCATCTTTTTGAAAATAGTTATCTCTAGTCAACTTGCTCAAATTTTTTGAATAAAGAATCTATTTTCAAATAAAATCATAGCATAAGATTAAAACTCCACTTAACATATTTCATAGATGCTAAAGTTGGAGTTTCCCTCATTTTTAAAAAGCACACTTTTGGAAATAACCACCTCCATTAAACATGCTCAAATTTGTTGAAGAAAGATTATCTTTTCAAATAAAATCATATCATAAAATTGAAACTCCACTTAACATATTTCACACATGATAGAGTTGAAGTTTCTCTCTTTTTGAAAGCAAGAAATCACACATGAAAGCAAGACATATCTTTGAACTCTATTTAACATACCTAAATTTGTTAAATAGATTTTTCTTTTTCAAAAATCATATCACATTTGACTCCCACTTAACATTCCAAATTTGTTAAGTAAGAGTCTCATTTTTAAAAAATATATTTGATTCCAACTTAACATACCAAATATGTTAAGTGAGAGTCTCATTTTCAAAAATCATATCACATTTGATTCCTACTTAACATACCAAAAAGAATCCCATTTTCAAAAATCATATCACATTTGACTTCCACTTATCATACCAAATTTGTTAAGTGAGAGTCTCATTTTCAAAATATACATTTGATTCCTACTTAACATACCAAATTTGTTAAGTAAGAATCTCATCTTCAAATCATAACACACTTGATTCAACTTAACATACCAAATTTCTTAAGTAGGGACCTCTTTTCAAAAGCAAATTAAATCACATTTGGCTCCCATTTAACATACCAAATTTGTTAAGTGAGAGCCTCAATTTCAAAACACAAATCATATGCATTTGGCTCCCCTTAACATACCAAATTTGTTAAGTGGGGTCTCATCAAATCACAAATCATATCACATTTGAATTTTACTTAACATACCAAATTTGTTAAGTGAGAGTCTCACTTTCAAAAAAGCAAATCATAATCACATTTGACTCCCATTTAACAAACCAAATTTGTTAAGTGAGAGTCCCATTTTCAAACACAAATCAAATCACATTTGTTTCTTACTTAACATGCCAAATTTGTTAAGCAGAGAGCCTCATTTTTAAATCAAACAAATACATGTCAAACACATTTGGCTTCTACTTAACATACCAAGTTTATTAGGTAAGAATACCCACTTCCAAATCAAATCAACATATTTCACCCACATAATCAATCACCATAAGCGAAGACACTTTCACA